>CM055315.2:22790000-23990000 GCA_029255685.2 Silene conica | reverse complement strand
ATTTCCGACTTAACATAATTATTTTGAATTACATCAAATATAAACTGTATTATTATTTCAACATGAACAATATCCAATTTCATTTTAATTTAATCCTAGTTAAATTAAAACATGAACTTTTATTATATTAGTCATCTTAACAAATTAAGATAACATCAAAATAATAAAATGGGATTTGCCAAAAGTATCAAAAACAGCCCCGAAAATTTTTATTATAGATACCGACTGTTTCTTTAAAAAACCATGCTGTTTCTTTAAAAAATTTCTGCCCGAAAATGCTTTTTTTTTTATTAATTCATGCCATAATATCGTCATATATGCAAAAATCATATTACAAAAATTTCGTGGCCTTGGCTCTGATACCACTTGTACGAAATATCGGTATATTTCGACATAAATATAAGGATTATAAAGGAACTTTATAATATGAAATTATCATCTCAAATACAATATGTAAATAATCAACATGAATTAGAAATAACCTTTGGTCCTTCAAATATACGGCCTAAGAACAAATATCGAAATCGATATTCTCGTATTGATTGCACCCAAAATGTGAAGAAATATGTCAAATACTTGTTGCTAGATCAAGATTTTATATATTACTTTTAATATATAACTATGTAATAATATTAAGAAAAGAAAATTCAGAAATTTTCTCCTTTTTTCTTGATGATGCACGTCCAAAAAAACTCCACCAAAAAATAAGATTTTGTTTATTGTTATGTTAACTACAAAAATGGTGGTTATTTTTGTTATTTATATATTAATTATGTATTAAATAAATAATAATAAATATATATTAGTTAGATACAACTAATTGTATCGTAACCAACAAAACCACTTTTTCATTTATTATTATAAAATAATATAATACAATATATATAAATATTTTAGGAGAACAAAATTAATTATCGTATAATTAATAAATTTTAATATCGTATATTAAAATTTTATGTCATTTATAAATATCGTATATTTATGACTTGCATTTTAAATATAACATTTTATATTTAAATTATGAATTAACAATTAATTCACATCTCCTAATATTATTTAATCTTATTAAATAATCGCATCATTATTACATTTGACTAACCTTTTAGTCGACTAACCTTTTAGTCATTTAAGGCGTCAATATAATTATATTTTCATATAATCACATCTCTCAAACACATGCTCTAGGTGTGACCTTTAGGGACCAGCTGATCAGCGCCATCTGTATGACAATAACGTCAAACTTCTAGTAAGCCAACCGTTATCGATAAACGTTAATCAACTGATTATCATACTAAGTATACCCTGTGAACCTGTAAGAGATTTATATTGTTATCACACTAACTGTGGAGGACACTGGCTCCAACAAAGCTGTACTTTCTGCTTGTCACATTCTTAACCGTGTACCTCATAAGAAGATTGACAAGACACCCTACGAGATCTCGAAGGGCTACCCTCCTAACCTGAGCTTCCTTAGGGTTTGGGGTTGTTTGGCTAAGGTCGGTTTACCTGATTTTAGGAGACCTACTGTTGGACCTAACACCTATGATTGTGTGTTTATAGGTTTTGCTCAAAATAGCTCTGCCTATAGATTTATATATCTTTGAGTGATCGTTCTATATCTGAGGCTAGAGATGCTGAATTTTTTGAGCATGTATTTCCTTTTCAGAAAACTGTTGTCCCATCTCCTAGTTTATCTGTTGCATCTTCTGATTTGTCTTCACATGCTAGTGCTAGCACTTCTATGCATTTTTCTCTTGAACCTAGAAGAAGTAAAAGACCTAGACGCCCAAAAAACTTTGGTGATGATTTTGATTCATCTTGTTTGTTTGAAGTTGGATACACTGTTTGTGCTAGTGATGAGTTTGTTTCAGCTTTTTTAATACATGATGATCCTAAAACATATAGTGAGGCAATGAGATCCATTGATGCTAATTTTCACTATAACAGATACTTCCATTTGCGACTGAAAATAGCGACCGTTTTCAGTCGCCCTTCATATTTTAGCGACCAAGTCCAGTCGCCCGCCTTTAGTCGCGAGGCATGGTCGCTTTTAGCGACCGATGTTGGTCGCCAATTTTAGCGACCGAAAAAATAAGGCGGGCGACCAATGATGGTCGCTAAATTAGCGACCGTTTGCAGTAGCTAAATTAGCGACTGAAATCAGTCGCTAATTTAGCGACCAACTTCAGTCGCTAATTTAGCGACTGATTTTAGTCGCTAATTTAGCTACTGACATCAGTCGCTAAATTAGCGACTGATTTCAGTCGCTACTTGGTCGCTAATGGAAAAAAAGAAGCAGAAGGTTAACGACCGACTATGGTCGCCAATTTTACATGTCCGGTCGCTAATTTTACATGTATTTGGCCGTAAAATCCTGTTTTGTCCTAGCCAAATTCGTAGCTATTACTTATAAACCTGCAAGCAACCAACAAGAGCAGCGCACAACCCAAATGATGCCAAACATCTGAAACTTAAATATATAAAACTGTTTCGGATTTCATACAAAGTACCAAATTCTAGTGTTTGTCTAACGAAAATAAAAATTATCCAACACTAAAAACAAGAGACACTAGCTAAGACACCGGAAAAGATGCTCCCGCCCCACTCCCACCTCCATAATCCGGATCTCTTGGATCCCTATCCTGTGGACGCCAACCACTGTTATAATTTGCGAAATAAGAAGACATCTTATCCATCTCTTCTTTCATTCTTCTCATTTCTTCATCTCGTTCGGCGTCCCTTCTATCCTTCTCAGCTAGTTGCATTTGGAGGTGACTTACCAAACCAGGAACATATGGTTGGTGCTGGGAGGAGGACCTTATTCTTGTCGGTGGATCATAAAAGAGCTCTTTTGCTGAACCGGCTCCATAGACTCCTCCTTTATGAAAACCATCTACTAGTTCATACCAAAGCTGACTGTCGGAGGTTTCAGGGTTCTTCCTCTTTCGTTCAAGAAATGATTCCTACAAAAAAATGAAACATTATTAATAATATATACAATAACACTTACATATAAATACATCATCTTCGATATTTAACTTAATTGATTATAAATCATTTTTTAAATACTTTATACAATAACACTAATTCGCGATCTCTTGAATTTGCGAGGACGTACCCTTCCTTCCCTTTTTGGCATGTGTCTCAAGGGAGAGATCTACAACCGATGGTAGCTTGCCCTTATTTTTCTTTGCCTATAAAAAAAATAATAAATTCATGAAGTGTTAATCAGTTAATTAAAATTTAAAGCTAAATATATACTTCAAGATAAAAGTAATAAATTAAATTACAAGACTAAATACTTACACTTATCACTACCCGATCATGGAATGACTGAGAACCACTTCCGCTTCGGGATCATCTCTACCCCTCTTGTTCGCCTTGTTCCGCGTCGACGCTTGCTTGAACTCAGGACTTTCTCTGTACTTAGTGAATTCTTCATATGATTGACCTACAATCCAATAAAATAGAAACTACTAATATAAATTTAAAAAAAGTTAAATTTTTTATTTTAATACGATTATTAATATTACCTTTCATGAACGTTGGCGCAGTCTTTCTCCTCGACACCTTATACATAATGTCATTTAGCCTTCTCTTACCAACATCATTAAATCTATCCCAAGCTAGTCGCTCAAGCTCCTTTGACCAATAGAAGGCACGCTACCAAAAAAATAAGGGTTAGAGAAACAAATCAACCATGAATTTATAAAAATAAATAATTAAGTAAATACTTAAATACGTACCGAAAAGGCGTTGAACCACATCTCCTTGTCCTCGGGACTAGCTTTCGTCCAACAAGTGACGCCGTGAATCATGTTCTCTTGAATGCTATTGGTGACGCCATAAATCGTCGTTTGATGTTTAAACCTGAAACCAAACATGAATGTTAATTAATTAGACTAGGTTGAATAAAATTAATAAATAAATAAACAGCTAGTGAATAAAAAATTACCAAAGACCCGCCGGATCAATGATAATCCTGCCGTCGGCATGGCGGGGTACACGGGCTTCATCCTCCTCCTCGTCACTCGATACACTGACCTCCACCTCCTCCTCCTCCTGTGATCGGGCCGAGCTACTGTCCCCACTACCACTATAACCGCCCCGTTGTCTGCCTCCTCCACGAGCCATGTGAACCTATAATTGCAGGAAAAATGTTAATATATATATATATATATATATATATATATATATATATATATATATATATATATATATATATATATATATATATATATATATATATATATATATAACAGAATAAATGTTGTTAGAATATTAAAAAACAGGACCTAAATAAATATATAAGATGTTAACCTCCTACTTCTTTTACTCATCATCATCATCATCGTCATCCTCTTCTTCTTCTACCTCCTCCTCCCCGTCATCATCCTCTTCCTTCTCTTCTAACTCTTCATCATTATTATCTTGTAACTGCTCTTGCCCCTCTCTTTCATCATCTTCTAACTCCTCTCCTGCTTCTATCTCATTTCCATAAATGACTTCTTGATCTATTGGGGACAGAATGGACTCTGATACAACTTCTTCTTGGAAAAAGGATGTGTCGACTTCTGATCGCGCCTTTGTTTTAATTACCGCACACCAATTCTTTTGTTGTCTATCTTTACTTGTGCTAGGCGAAGATGCATAATAAACTTGATGAGCTTGTAGTGCAAGTATAAATGGATCATATTTGGAATAGGTTCGAGTGTGATTCACTTCTACAAGCTTGTAGCGATCATGCACTCTCGTTCCAGCTACAGAATTATCTCTCCATTGAATCTTGAATAAGACAGCTTTGTAACCCTGTTCACGCCCATTATAGCACAACTCAAAGATATCCTCTAATATCCCATAATAGTCATTGTCATCAAGAGAAGAAATAGTAACGCCATAGTTGGATTTAGCCTTACTTTTCCCGTAGTCGAATGTGTGAAACTTAAACCCATTAACTAAATAATGATTCCACGTGACAACCTTTCGAGAGGGACCCAAAGCCAAGCTTCTAACCACATCATCTTGGATATTTAGCTTAATTACATGCTTTCGAAACCATGCTGGAAACTGATCCTCGTGTTTACTCCAAACATCCTCTCTTTTAACATTAGGGTGATTAGTCATGAAATCTGTCACAAATTTTGCTTCATATGGCTCCAAAACCTCACAATTAGATAGGACATAAAGGTGAGCATGATTATACTCCTTGTCATCCAGAAATCTTGTTCCCCCAGCAGAAGAACACCCTTCATCATCTTGTACATGAAAACACTTGGGTAAACTTGTATCTAACTCATCCGCTTCTTCAATGTTCAAGTTTTTTGCTTTGGTGTCAATATGTTTTTCAAAGTAAAAAGAGCAAAAATTGGCAATTTCTTCCGTTAGGTATGCATTGCAAATAGAACCTTCCACACGAGCTTTATTACCAATTTTCTTTTTCACATGATTAAGAAACCTTTCGAAAGGATACATCCACCTATATTCAACGGGTCCACCAACTTTAGCTTCATATGGAAAATGAATGGGTAGATGCTCCATCGAATTGAAAAAAGAAGGCGGAAATATCATCTCAAGTTTACACAAAATTTCTGGAATTTGGTCTTCCAAACGAATCATGTCATCAACTGATATCGTGGAGGAACACAAGTCTCTGAAAAATTGACTAATTTCTGTAATTAAAACATGGCAGTCATGACTTTTCAACCCTTTTAACTTCACTTCCTTTAAATCAACACAACGGCTTAAATATGAGGCATATCCATCGGGAAACTTTAAGTCTCTTACCCAATCGCACAATACCTTTCTTTGAGCTTTGTCAAGAGTAAATGGTGCTTTTGGCATTGACCCATCCCTACGAATGTGAAGTTTAGGACGATCACAAAATTTCTTCAATTCTATTCTTGAGCCAATATTATCACGTGTCTTTCCTTTAACATCCATAATCGTATGAATAAGTAGCTCAAAGAAATTCTTCTCTATGTGCATGACATCCAAATTGTGTCTGATCAACATTGTTTTCCAATAGAGTAGGTCCCAAAAAATACTTCTTTTAGACCAACCACTCTTTTTCTATTTAGCTCTCTAAATTCTTCTTCAGCCCCATCGTTGGTAGATGGCAATTCACGTATAGCCTCCCGACTGCATCACCTGGGAGTCTATCCGGAGCATCGTCACACACCTCCTTTCCTTTTAAGAAGGCTTTTTTGTTCTTTCTATGGACATGTCCATCCGGTAAGAAGCATCTATGGCAATCAAACCAACTAATCTTTTTGGAACTAGGGAGGTAAAAAGCTTTTCTATTATCCATGCAGTAAGGGCATGCCATTCGCCCCGCTGTTGCCCAGCCTGATGGCTTACCGTATGCGGGGAAATCACTTACAGTCCACAACAATAAAACTCTTAGTTGGAAGTTTTGCTTCTTAGACACATCAAATGTTTCGACACCGACTTCCCATAGATACTTCAGTTCTTCCACCAACGGTTGTAAATAGACATCCAAGTTATTTTTTGGGTTATGAGGACCGGGAATAAGTAGTGAGAGGAAAATAAATTGTCTTTTCGAACATAGCCAAGGAGGTAAGTTGTACGGTGTAAGCATTACAGGCCAACACGAGTAAGATCTACCAAATTGACCAAAAGGGTCAAACCCATCCGTACACAAGCCAAGTCTCACATTGCGAGGTTCCTCGGCAAAATCAGGATACAAACTATCAAAACGCTTCCACTCCTCTCCGTCACTCGGGTGACACATAATTCCTGGTGTACGGGGGTTTTCTTTGTGCCATCTCATTTGGTTGGCAATATTTTTCGTGGCATATAACCTTTGAAGTCTTGGAGCTAGGGGAAGATAAATTAATGGGTTTAATGATATTGGTTTCTTTGTTTTTCCACTCTTCTTACCCTTTTTTCCCTTCAAGATAATATTCCCCTCACTTGTCTCATATCTATCCTTTGACATTTCTTACATTTGGTTAACAACGGATCATCTTTCCAAAAAAGCATACATCCTCCAGGACATGCATCAATCTTTTCATGTGGAAGCTGAAGACCTTTGACCAGTTTTTTGGTATTGTAAAAATTACGGGTCATAATGTTATTATCGGGTATAACATCTTCAATTAAAGTAGCAATACTGTCAACCGCTTTAAACGGCATATTGTACTCACATTTTAACGTTACTATCCTCGATGCAACTTGCAACAATGACATTCTGCTCCCCTCATATAAAATTTTCTCGGAGTCCCTTAGCATATCAAAAAAGGCTTTTGCTTTTAGGTTTGGATCTTCTTCCTCGGTTATAGGTACACGATCGGTATTAGTGAAAACATTCGACTCAAAGGCATCAAGTACCATATCTCTATACGGGTTCTCATTTGATTGGATTTGAGGGTGTTCGGGATCAGAAGAGTATTTTTCCCCATGTGATATCCAGTTGTAATAGTTTGGAAAAAACCCATTCGTAATAAGATGTTCTTCTACTTCTATCTCAAGTAAATATTTTAAGTTTTTACATTTAGTACAAGGACACCTAAGTTTGCGTTGTTCGAAATCATATGATTCTGAACATCTAGTAAGTTCAATAAACCCACGAACTCCCTTTACAAATCTAGCCTTAGGACGTTTCTTCTTATCTACTCTTTCTTCGTACATCCAGATACGTTCAAATCTCTTCATTTTAATCTAGATAATATATAATAAACCAGCAACCAAACACACAACAATAATTTCAATAAGATTTCAACAAATAATAAGTTCAAGCTAAGAATTCAAGTCAATATGTACTTCAAGATTTCAATTGGGTCCTTATCACTCCAACCTAAACCCATCAATGTATATTTCAAGTCACTAGTAAATACATATTTGTGAATTTATTAGTGAGGAAAAAAATTTGGCAGCAATTCCCCTCAGTTCTTCAAATACACAATGTGAAATAAATTTGTATTTATTTCACATATGTATTCGAAGAACATTAAAGGAATTGTTACCAAACTCTTTCCCCACTAATAAATTCACAAGTATGTATTTACTACCTAAGTGACTTGAAATATACAAAGACAGTCCCAAAATGGGGACTATTCATGAATTCCTCCTAACGAGTAATTCATGAACGGGTACTAGGTCAATAGTCATTCAATTCTTCCACGGAAAATATTCACAATAACTTACAATAATATACTAGTTTGAATAATAACATTCAACAATTTTTTTTCCAATTTCTAACAATACTAACACTTATTAACAATAACACCCAATTTTTTTCCCAATTTTTGTCAATTTCTAACCCTAACATCAACTAATTTCTGAAACTACTAATTAAATTACACATAGAAACATAATAAACATCAAAAATCATCCTAGAAATCTAATACTAACTAAAATCATCATCCAATTTTCCCCAATTTCTAACCCTAATCACAATAACACCCAATTTTTTCCCAATTAACTAACTAAAAGCATCCTAAAAAGCATTCTAATATTCTAATTACTAACTAAAAGCATCCTAATAATCTAATTACTAACAACAATTGTGAATTACAATAATACTATAAAGGATTCAATACATAAATAAAGTTATTAAATCGACTCAAACCTGAAAAACGAGTATAAGGTAGGTGAACGGCGGTGGTGGGTGGTCCGGTGGCGTTGCGGTGTTCCGGTAGGTGGCACGGTGGTTAACGGGTGAGGAGGGCGATTGCGTTTTTTTTTTAAAAAGTTAAGTGAATGAAGGAATGACGGGAGGAAGAAGAGGGAAAAAAATTATAACAGGCGTTTAGCGACCGAAATCGGTCGCCAAATTTAGCGATTGAAAGTGGTCGCTAATTTAGCGACTGAAATCGGTCGCTAATTTTAGCGACTGATTTCGGTCGCTAAATTAGCGACCACTTTCGGTCGCTAAATTAGCGACCACTTTCGGTCGCTAAATTTGGCGCTATGGTCGCCCTCAGATTCGCGCGGATTTTTTAGGATAAGATTGGTATAAGCTTTCGGTCGCTAAATTTAGCGACCGATATCGGTCGCCCACTTTTTTTTCGGTCGCTAATTAGCGACTACCGTAGCGGTAGCCTGTTTAGTCGCTATCTCAGGTAAATCTTGTAGTGTTTTGGAAAGATGCTATTAAAAGTGAACTTGACTCTATTGTGTCTAATCAGACTTGGGAGTTGACTGATGATTTACCTAAAGGTAGTAAACCCATTACGAGTAAATGGATCTTTAAAAATAAACTGAGACCTAACGGTACAATAGAGAGGTTCAAGGCTAGACTTGTGGTTATAGGCTTTACACAGAAGAAGGGTATTGATTATTTTGATACTTACTCTCATGTGACCAAAATTTCGACCATTAGAACTCTTGTCGCCTTAGTTGCTATTCATAATCTTGTTATACATCAGATGGATGTTGATGCGTGCATATTTCATATACTTTTTAGTATCTTTTGGCACGCATCTTCATGCATTTTCATGCGTTCTATGCGCTATTTTGCCTTTATTTTGCTTCTTTGTGTATTTCTTGTTGTTTTGCAGGAAAGTATGTAAACGTCGCGAAAACCATGCCTTTTTGTCGGAAGTAAGCTATGTTTAGAAGATGGAAGTTGGAATAGGACTTACAAGCATTGGAAAGCGTCAATCATCCAAGTGAAAAGCTACTTAAGGTGCGCACAATGGACAAAGGAAGCTAAACAAGCAAAGAAGAACTTCAATATGCTAGTACCTACTTTGGAGAGTCATATCTCGAGTTCTACTATAGATAATCAGGTGATTCCAATTGGAAATGAAATATTGTCCTCTTAGCTTTCCAACGCCACCAAAAACGCTTCATTTGAACGAGTAAGGAAGAAATGGCAGCCGTTTGAAGTTCAGTGCGAAGTGTAGGAAATACGCGCTGAGAAGTACTCGATCGAGGAGTTCTCAGAAGAAAAGTGCTCGATCGAGGGCTACTTTGCTCGATCGAGTATTTGCTAGAGAGAACTTTGCTCGATCGAGTATTTCCAGAGAGAAAGTGTTCGATCGAGTCCTTGCCTTACTCGATCGATGGCTTTTTGGAGATTTTTACTCGATCGAGTGAAATTGGAGCTCGATCGAGTGATCCACTGATGGGCCTCAGCTTTTACGTTGGACTTTATTTTAAAATATTGAGATAGTTGATCTTTCTTATAAAAGGAGGTCAACTACACATCTCATAGACATTCACCATTAGTCAGTAGTTCTCAAATTTCAGTTTTCTTTTATGCTCCATTGTAGAGAGGAGACGGAGGAAACTCCGTTCTCCTTTCCTTCCGCATTTTCAGATCTGTATTCTTCCTTTAATATCAATCGGTAATCCTTATTTCAGTTTTCCTTTACGTTTTATTCCTTTTATGTTCTGTTTATCTTTAATTATGCGTAGGTAATTCTCCTTGCTAAGATTTAGGGGAACCATGGCTTATGACCTAGTTGTTGTTTTGAATGTATTAGATTAGGGATTGCATTTAATCGCCGCATATAATAGCTTTTGATTGTTTGAGTCGACGCATCTAATCAACTGTGTGGATTTCCTAAACCTAGATCGAACAATTGGAATAGGTAGACCTGCGACGAACTTTAGGATGGATTAGCTAGAGTGAAAGTTTGTTAGTTTTACCCTAGGGCGAATAGCGGACCGAAAAGACCTTTTCACTGCCCCTTTCCCGACTACAGTACGTTCTCAACTTTCTCATCCCGCCTTAAGCCATGGCGAACCGAAAATCCTAGTTTCTTCTTTTCTTTGGTTAATCGTTTGTTTCTTCGTTCCTTTTCTTTTAGATCTCAGACTATAGATTATAAACCCTAAACCCCCATTTTTGTGACTGATAGACGAACCTTAGAACAGATACCTTGCCTCCCTGTGGAGATCGACCCTACTTACCGCTGACTTCTGTTAGTAGTATATAGGTATTTATTTTTGGTACCAAATGACGGTATCAAATTTTGGCGCCGTTGCCGGGGATACACTAGCCCTATCTGTTTTTTGTTTCGTTTATTCCTTTTCGTCTCAGGGAATTTATTCCCTGAGTCAGTTTTATTTTCTTCTTTAGTGTTGTTTTGATAGATCTTACAGGTCCTATCAGCGGTACTTTTGGAGAGCCACCAATGTTCCGTTCACTAGAGCCCCATGTGGCATTTTGTGAGAGATGTGGTATTGTGGGACACGAGGCAGTTTACTGTTTCACAGCTAGTGGTCAAGTTGATGCCTATCAACGGCATAAACAAAGTCAATATGATCCAATCCCACCCCGCAGTTATACACTGCCATATCCGTACTATCAACGAGGCTTTCAAACGCCCACCTATAATTTTTCACCGTCACAACAACAAGACCCACCTCCCGTTGACCACCATGAAGAGCTGGATGAATTAAAGTCGTTGATAGCGACACTTGCTCAAGTTGAAGAATCGAGAAACGCCTCTATCACGGCTCTTATGTATAAAATAGCTCAAGTAACAACCGAGCTAGAGGATGATATGCATGACTCAGAAGTAGAGGAAGTCTTCAACGTCGCTGCACATGACCAGTTCGACCACAACAGTTTATATGGTCAGTCGAACGAATCAGCGGAGGAAGAGGACGATCGAGCATGTTACAGTACTCGATCGAGCACTTTTGATGAGGGTTTTACTCGATCGAGGGGTTCTGTTGATGAGGTTACTCGATCGAGCTATGCTTTTATTCGATTGAGTGATCATGGTGAAGAATTAACTCGATCGAGTAACCTTGTTACTCGATCGAGCACAGTAACTGAAGACAGCGATGATTTGGCACACGATTCTGTCCCGGCTAGCAATGAGAACGTAAACGAGAATCATTCTTGTTCAATAGAAGGTACTATCATTCCTTTTGTTAATTTTGGTGAGATTTGTTGTACACGTTCCGTTAAATTTTCTACTATTGTTGATTAAACGCCTCCGCCCAAGTTTGGGAGCAATTTGGAGGAACATTGTATTATTTCCTCTTGTACAGGTCTAGAAAGGTTGAAGGAGTCGGGAGGAGGATCGACGGATTCCATCCCCCCAAAGAAGAAGGTGCGGAAAAGAGTCGATGGAAATATGCCATATGCTGTGATAAGTCGCTGCCCTGCTGTTGCTGTGATTAGGAGGACGATTCAGGAGCCAGAATAGGTGAGTGCAATTGAGTCGAATTTTAACCCAAACTAAATTAGGCTCATTTCAATTCCAAGATAACAGACTTAAGAAGCTTAGAGCATTGTCTTAATGATTTTTAAGTGTTCCTCTCATTCAATTTATAACTTTTTAATCTAGATATTTATAACTTTGAATCAAAGAAATTGTATAGAAGATGCGTATCCAAATGGAACGAGTACATAACTTAAATATAGCAATAAAACAACGATAGTCAGGTCAAATTAACTAGTCCGAAACACATCTCAATTGAAAATGGGAAGTTACTGAAGCTCACCTAGATTCAGCAAGATGAACTTGATCAACACATTTAGGACAAGCCTTCTTAAACCCACCAATTGAATTCCCATATGCTTTTACTATAAAATGGTACCGTTTCCTACATACTGGATGTCCACTCCACCCTACACACATTCAATATCGTAATCTCTTCGTCCCAATTATTTGTCAATTCTAACGGTCATGAATCGCGATAAAACAGCGATGGTTGAAAGCCTTGCATGACCATTACATGTTTATGTTAAACATACAACAGAATAACCTGCATTTCAGGCCTAGCAAATAAATTATCGTTCTGTTATGAGACCGTCTTAATTTACCGTTGGTCATAGTTGAATTAAACACAGATGAGAATAAAATAAGATTGTGAGAGAATTATTTGAGCAATCATGGTACAAATTTTCGAATACAGGAGAACATGTTCAAAATATTTACAGTTTTCATGAAGGGAACTAAACGGACAGACAATTGAGAAACAATGGTTAAGGTGACAAAAATCATATTAAGTCTTCACACTTGGCCTAGTTATGCGATCTCTACCTCCCATTCTGTTTGAGGTTAGGCAACGACACACATTAACTCGAAATCCATATTTATCCGTATTATGGGGTACAATTCAGGAGCCACAATAGGTGAGGGTAATTGAGTCGAATATCAACCCAAACTACATTAGGCTCATTTCAACGCCAAGATAACAGACTTAAGAAGCATAAAGCATTGTCTTAATGATTTTTAAGTGTTCTCCTCATTCAATTTATAACTTTTTAATTTAGATATTTATAACTTTGAATCAAAAACATTGTATAGAAGAAGCACATTCACACGGAACGAGTACATAACTTAAATATAGCAATATAACAGCGATAGTCGAGTCTAATTAACTAGTCTGAAACACATTTCAATTGAAAAACGGAAGTTGCTGAAGCTCACCTAGGTTCAGCAAGATGAACTTGATCACCACATTTACGACAAGGCTCGTTAAACTCACCAATTGAATTCCCATATGGTTTTACTATAAAATGGTACCGTTTCCTACATACTGGTTGTCCCCTCCATCCTACACACATTCATTATCGTAATCTCTTTGTCCTAATTATTTGTCAATTCTAACGGTCGTGAATCGCGATAAAACAACGATGTTTGAAAGACTTGCATGACCATTACATGTTTATCTTAAACATACAACAGAATAGCCTGCATTTCAGGCCCAGCAAATAAATTATCGTTCTCTTATGAGACCGTCTTAATTTGCGGTTGTCACAACTGAATTAAACAAAGATGAGAATAAAATAAGATTGTGAGAGAATTATTTTAAGACGTCTTAAGCAAGACCTACCGCAAATAAATAAATCATTCACATATCTTCTAAAGCATCATAGAGACTTACAGAGAATTATGAAAGCGAAAACAATGATGTAACGGTATATGACAGCCACCAGCAGAGCACTTGATAGCAGTTGTATCAATCGTCAGGACCAGCAATGCTGTGATTAACAGACAACCCACATTACACACACAAAATAAAAGAATTCATTTACATAAGTGAAAATTTCTTCAGTAGGTTTTTATACATATTTTCAGATTTGACATTACGCTTACTTTATTTCATCACTTTGCTGATGGTATAAATTGCTACTTTCAGAGAACAAATGTTCTGAAATCTAAATCGATTATCAACCGAAATAATTCAAGCAATATAAATACTACTTACTATTATTCAAGCAACAAGTTACAAAAAAATCGTTGATTAAATTGGCAATAAACTAAAATATAAGTAAGAAGAGAGGAAATTACCTATAAACTGAAAGGAGACAAGCAGGGACGAGCTACTTCAGTAAATTGGAGCATACGACAACCGCGTAAGATTGTCGTAAGCGATGTCGATGAAGGTGGCCGGAGGCGAAGGAAATCGAGGTTTGCAATTTTGGTGATTAGCGTTCCAATTTTGATGAACAGTGTCTGCGATTAAGATTTTAATTGAACTGTTTTGGGTTTTATTGATTCTCAGTGTTACGCGGTTTTCATAACTTTAATTTTTTTTTGGTGGGAAGGAAAATGTATTTTGCGGGTTATTAAAAATTTCGTATATATAAATTATTCGAGTTTCAAAAATTTCAAAATATATAGTTACGGTTCTACAAATCAACCGTTGCCTTTTTTTTTAAATAGTTTTGGCTACGGTTAATCGGTTATTGCCTACCACCGTAGCTTTTTATTTTTCTAAAATAGTTTTGGCTACGGTTACTACCTACAACCGTAACGTTTTTAGTTTTGGCCACGGTTGTTTGAAAACAACCGTAGCCATTATAAAAGCCTATTCTCAAAATTCTTATGGCTACGGTTATTAACTACAACCGTGGCCATAAGTGCTTGCCAAATGTCATTTCTCTACTAGTGTGGGTCTCGCATCCAACAGCTACTCGGGGCGTTGCGTGATTGCCGTCAAGTTGAAGGTATGTCCGTTACTGTTTACTATGGAAAACTGTGTCAAATTTGGGATGACTTGGACAAGCACCAACCTATCATTGAATGCAAGTGTTGTGCGTCCTATACTAGTGTGAAACAACACACTGACCGTTGTGAATCTGAGCGACTCCATGCGTTTTTGTTAGGACTGTTACCATCCCCTTACCCATCCCTTCGTTCCGTCATCCTCG
This sequence comes from Silene conica, assembly GCA_029255685.2. Classification (NCBI taxonomy): domain Eukaryota; kingdom Viridiplantae; phylum Streptophyta; class Magnoliopsida; order Caryophyllales; family Caryophyllaceae; genus Silene; species Silene conica. The sequence continues at coordinate 23,974,912 of CM055315.2, read as the reverse complement.
CTCAGTCCCTACCCCGTACAGTGGCTAGGGCTTATCATATGGTTTGCCAAAAGCAAAGGGTGAGGGGTGTCGGTATGTTACCCGAGCCGAAGGCTGACCTTGCTAGTTTTGCTGTTCAATTTAACACTCGTCCCCCCAGTAAATATCCGTCACAAATGACCCGTTCCAAACGTCAGAAACTTCAGTGCAATCACTGCAATCGCAGTGGACATGATCGGAGCATGTTCTTTGATCTTCTCGGTAGTATTCCGGATTGGTATCACGATTTAAAAGGGACACGGCGTGGTGCTGGTCGTGGCAGCAGTCGGGGACGGGGCATTGGTCGCGGAAACAGTGACCGTGTTGTGGATGATGGTCACGGTCGTAGGGACGACGGTGCAGTGGCATCCTCCATTAATGTAGTTCACACGGCACCCGTGAGCTCCAAGTCTAATGATTCCGGTCCCGCGCATTCCGCTTCACTGGTAAATGTATATGGCACTCCTAGTCACGATAATTCGGGTAAGTGGCTTATTGATACGGGTTGTTCACATCACGTTATGGGGAATTTTGCTCTTCTTACTAATATTAAAACTATTCCGAGTCGCGTCGTGAGTTTACCCGACGGGACTAAAATTGAAGCTTCGTTCGTGGGCAGTGTGAGAGTCACGGTTGCTATTGTTCTCAATCCTGTATTATTTGTGCCTAAATTGACTTGTAATTTAATTTCGGCATCTCAATTGAGTGATACCTTGAATTGTGAGTTTGTAACTAATGCTCATACATGTATTATTCAGGACCGGGATACGAGGGAGGAGATTGGCAGTGGTGACAGGATCGATGGACTGTATTATCTTCGAGCTATTGAGGAGGCTGTGCACGTCATTCGTAATGTTCCGAGTTCTCTTCTTTTGTGGCATAACAGATTGTGGTACCCTTCTGAACAAATTGTTAAACTTCTTCCGTTTATTCGTACTAACGATTTCCCTTTGTTAAAACCGTGTGAAGTTTGTCATCGTGCTAAACATATACGTAGTAGTTTTCCATTAAGTATGAATAATAGTAAGACTGCCTTTAAAATCGTACATTGTGATTTATGGGGCCCATATGATGTTCCGTCCACAACGGGTGCTCCGTATTTTCTGACAGTCGTAGATGATTATTCCCGAGGGGTATGGGTTTATTTAATTAGCTCTAAAACCGAGGTCTTTCATAAATTTAAACTCTTTATGGCTATGATTAAGAGGCAATTTTCAGCCGACATTAAGATTGTCAGAAGCGATAATGGGACAGAATTTCACTCTTTAAAACCATATTTTTCTGATCATGACATATTATTTCAATCTTCATTTGTTGGTACCCCACAACAAAACGGGCGGGTTAAGCGGAAACACCAACATATATTGAATGTTGCACGAGCTTTGCGATTTCAGGGAGCTTTACTTATTAAGTTTTGGGGTGAATGTGTTTTGGCGGCTACGTTTGTCATCAATCGAACCCCGTCTCGTTTTCTTCATGGCATGACGCCCTATAAGAAACTTTATCAAAAATTGCCGAATTTTCAAATGCTTCGTGTTTTCGGATCGTTGTGCTTTGCTCACAATCAGCGATCCAAGGGGGATAAGTTTGCGAGTCGGGGTCGGAAATGTATATTCATGGGTTACCCTTCCCGGCAAAAGGGATGGTATTTATATGATTTGGACCGTCGGGAATTTTTCGTGTCTCGAGATGTTACCTTTTATGAGGATCAATTCCCATTTCAAAACCTACCCATTGTCGAACCTACTCTCAATCCTACTACTCATATCCCTAATGATGTTCTCATAGACTGGGCTGCTCATGATAATCCAGATGTGGTTCAGCCCACCTTGCACAATCCCACGGTCCGGCCCAGTACCCAGCTGCCACTCAGCCCATTAACGCGTCTAATCCCAGTTCCCCGGATACCAACCATCCCAATACCGAGCCAACGTCTCTTTCCTCATCTGCAAATCAGCCCAACCATTTCTTCTTCAGCCCAGCCTGCATTGGGCCGAGGCCACCGTGTCCGTGTTCCTAATCGGAACCTTACTATGTTTTGCTCGACTTCGACAGTGATGATAGTGGTAATAACAATCCATCACACGCCTCTCGCCTTACTGTCTCTCCTCACGGGCGCCAGGCTGCGCTCCTGTCGGGCCTCCTTCCTCAGGTATTACTTATCCCTTGGCCAATTACCTCTCTTGTCATAAAGTTTCTTCCCCGTATCGAACCGACATTGCCGCCTTCACCGTTCACAGTGAGCCTCGTAATTAAAAGGCTGTTGTTCAAATTAGTGAGTGGAGGACGACAATGGCGGATGAAATGCGGGCGTTGGTTGCTAACAATACTTGGGTGCTTGAGCCTCTACCGCCGGGGAAGAAAGCTTTGGGAAGCAAATGGCTTTACAAGAACAAGTAGAAGTCGGATTCCACGATTGAACGTTTTAAATCCCGTTTGGTTGTTTTTGGCAATCACCAAACCGAAGGGGTGGATTATGATGAAACTTTTGCTCCGGTGGCTAAAAGGACAACTGTCCGTACTTTTCCCGCCGTTGCTTCCGCGAAAAATGGTACTTGCATCAAATGGATGTTCACAATGCGTTCCTCCACAGTGATTTAGAGGAGGAGGTCTATATGCGGTTGCCTCCGGGTTTCACTGCGCCAAAACCCGGTCTTGTCCGTCGCTTGCGAAAATCCTTGTATGCGTTGAAGCAAGCCCCGCGCTGTTGGTTTGCTAAACTCGGTCTGGCTCTACAACGGTACGGTTTTTCCCAAAGTCATCACGACCATTTATTGTTCACATTCGTGAAGGGAGCGGTACGTATTCACGTCTTGATTTATGTTGATGATTTAATTCTTTCTGGCAATGATTTGAAGTCCATGTCTTCCTTCAAAGAATATTTGCATAAATGCTTTCACATGAAGGATTTGGGTGACTTGAAATATTTTCTTGGGATTGAGGTTACGCGTAACTCGGACAGTATTTTCTTGTGTCAACGCAAATATGCTCTTGACATTATCCATGAAGTCGGGTTGCTTGGGTGTAAACCCGCCACTACTCCTCTCGAGCAAAATCATCGCCTCAGTGCGAGTACGAGTGCCCTCTTATCCGACCCGGAGCGTTATCGACGGCTGGTGGGCCGGCTTTTGTATCTTGTTGTCACTCATCCTGAGCTATCCTATGGAGTGCACGTGTTGTCTCCGTTTATGGCAGCCCCTCGTGATGAACATTGGGCTGCTGCCTTGCGCATGGTTCGCTACCTTAAGGGTACTCCTGGCCAAGGCATTCTATTACCATCTAGCTCCGCTTTACTATTAACTGGATGGTGTGATTCGGATTGGGCACAATGTGTAGATAGTCGTATTCTGTGTCGGGATGGTTGGTATTCTTTAATTTGGTACATCCCCCGTGGTTTGAAAAACAAAGAAGCAACCCACTGTTTCCTTATCTTCGGCTGAAGCCGAATACCGAGCTCTTCGGGCTGTCACAGGTGAAATTAAATTGCTCAAGGGCCTCTTGGCCGACTTAGGTGTTCCTCTCTAATTATTTTCATCACATTTTGAGGTCTCGGTTATGGCTTTAATTATTTAAATTGTCATACTTCTTACGTTAATTTTTTACTAATATGGATTATGGTTAAATTATTTAGTCATATTTATATGGATTTAAATATATCCATAAAAGATTGCTTAATTTAAGTAGATTAAAATTATTTATAAAAATAAAGTTTGATGGTTACACGTAAATTGTGTTGTAAATTAAATTAAATGAAATACTGAAATTCAATGTACATATTATTGTTGTTTCATAATAGTTTGAAATAATTAATTAAGAAAATAGAGGTGGTCCCCTAAACTTCCTACTTTTAAGGTGGTTGTAACAAATAAGCAACCTGGTTATTGCTTTAATAAATAAGATTAACGGTGAACCCCAAAATTATTTCATATTTTAATTAATAGTATGTAAATATATCCTTTTCTCAAGAAAAATCTCCCTTTTGGTGAGAATCGATTTTCAGTCTCTTGTTTCGGGGGTTTTTCACTTATTCGTAAGTTTAGTCTCATCAGTAATATAGCCAAGAGTAGTTTGCTGATGGTTCGTAGCATGTTTTTCAAATGGTACAAGTAACTTGTCGGTTTGAAACCAACTAAATGTAAATTTTATCTCATAATAAATCAAACGAAAGATCCTCTCAAAAGCTATATGAAGTAGCGATTATATGACGAGTCTAATTGTTGTTTTGAATCCATAGTTTATAAGAAAATTATTTTTCTTTGATTTCAATTATTTGTTTTTTATTATAGTTATTCTTCGTAAATGTTGTATTGTGTTCTATTAATAAATTGTTCTTCTTTTTTTAAAAAAAAGCTCTTTCATAAAACGTTAGTTCGGATTATAATGATATAGTTCTGGAACTTTTAGTTGGGTATACTTTTTAAAAAAATTAAACGAGGAACCATTTTCTAAGATGAAATCGATGAGGTTTGGGACTTGTGGGCGAACTATTTTCTTAATCATTGGTCATAGTAATGTAATGCATTAGTTTAATTTTAATCTTCATATGAATTGTATGACGAACGACCTTTGTTGGGTTAGTTCTTGAATTCAAACAATGTATAACGAACGATCTTTGTTGTCGTAATTTGTTATGAATTGCCTCCGTTTTGGTACAATTCCAGTTTTGTATTAGCATTAGCATTAGAAATTCCTATCTTTTTTTTAAAAAAAGTCATATTAAAGGCCAACGGTTAAAAAAAATCTGATGTATACTAGCTGCTAATACACATGGAATTTCGTAAAAATTTGATGTACATAACTGCAATAGACATGGAATTTTTAGGAAAGTGATGTAAAAAAAACAACAATAGACATGAGATTATTTTTAAGAAAGTCTGATGTAAAAAACAACAATAGACATGAGATTTTACGTAATAGATATGGGATTTCCTGAAAGTCAGATGTACATTTGTTGCTATAGACATGAGATTTTTTGAAAATCCGATGACCATATAGTAATGGACATCGGTTATAAATCCGCTGTCTATTACAAACACATGAATTCGACTGAACTCTACGTCGCAGCAACATCCCATGTCCATTACCCTAAAAATACGATGTAGTATGGGGGTTTTGTAGTAGTGTAACTTGCTTGCATCCCTTTACTATAAAATGAATAGATTTTAAAGAATTTTTATTGGTCGATGAAAATTAAGAAAAAAAAAAAAAATTAATCAATGTGGGGTCCGCCATGTTCATTTACCTAATTAATTATTTCAATTTAATTTTTTCACTACTTTTATTAATAAAATAAGTTACAATCTATAATCACACATCGAATATGAAATCTTCCGAAATTCTAACTATTCAATTTCAACAGTAAGAATCAAATCTTTAATGATCATTGATAATAAGTTAACTTATTGTACATAAATTAAAGGTATAGATTAAATATAATAATATGATTGAGACGCCTACACTTTATAGATATAGTATATTCAAAGATTAAAGAAATTGTTAATACTCCATTTAACATGCAACTAATAAAAGGACTAAAGTGAGTGATAATGAGTATAAAACAGAAACAAAAATTAAATATCAAATATAATAATATATAAATTGGCAAAATAATGCATTCAAATACTGGAAATTAACAAATTAAAATTGTTGAGAACTGGAAATCAACGAAATTATGTAACTCCGTCTTAAATGTACATAAAATAGATAAGATATACTCCCTCCTACCCGAGATAAGTGTCCCGTTTGCTAGTGAGTTGAAGATTTATGGATTGTGTATTTTGGGTAGGGTAAGGGTATTTAGATTGGAGAGAGAATGTATTCTATTGGGTTAGGGGTGGGTGGGTGGGTAATAAATATAAATAGTGAAGGGTAAAAAGGTAATAAAATGGTCCAAATAGTACACAACGGGACACTTTGACGAATAAAGAAAAATGAAGAACGGGACACTTATCTTGGGTAGGAGGGAGTATATTATATGGTCGGAGTTTTTTGGGTAGTTAGAGAACCAGACTAATAATAATTTGGGTTCATTACGATGGTTATGAACTTAGAATTTAAACCTTAAGTATAATTTTAAAATCTATATATATATATATATATATATATATATGTTTACCGGCTATTATCCGTCTTAAATTTAAAACAGGTGAGTATCGCTCCCCATGGGTTATAGGACAACTATTTTATTTTCGCCATGCATAATGCTTTATTTTGTTTGATTCATCCTACATATGTATATTTGATCCGTCCTGAACTTAAACCAATAATGTCGTCCTATATAAGAATTTGTATAATTTTATAATGGCAGCAGGTGCGTTGTTTTTAGTTACGTCTAAGTTAAGCGTATAAATTCTTTTAATTTTTTTACATCGATATCTGCAATACTAAACTTATATTTTTTATTAAATATATTCACCTTTTCATTTTTATTTTTTCGGTTTAATAAAATTAAACCCGTGCATTTTTTTGCACGGGCGTAAAAGTAGTCTAGTAAATAGTATTAAATATATACTAATCTAAAATGGTGTATTAACCAAAATTCATAACCATATTAAACCGTAATCTCTGTCTTCATAAAAAAACTCCATAAAAAATAAACTTAGCCTTGATCAACTAAATATGGGGTTTTTATTGATTATCAATTGACGGTGACCCCAAAATTATTTCAAATTTTAATCAATAGTATGCAAATTTACCCTTTATTCAAGAAAACTCTCCCTTGGCGAGAATCGGTTTTCAGTCTCTTATTTCGGGGGTTTTTCACTTATTTGTGGGTTTAGTCTCATCAGTAGTATAATCAAGAGTAGTTTGTTGATGGTTCGTGGCGTGTTTTTCAAATGGTACAAGTAATTTGTAAGTTTGAAACCAGCTAAATGTAAATTTTATCTCATAATGAGAATTTGTGATGAACCAAACAAAAGATCCTCTCAAAAGCTACATAAAGTAGCGATTATATGACGAGTCGAATTGTCAGATGCTGTTTTGAATCCATGGTTTATAAGAAATTATTTTTCTATGATTTCCATTATTTGTTTTTAATTATAGCTATGCTTTGTAAATGTCGTATTGGGTTCTATTAATAAATTATTCTAGTTTTTTTCACAAAAAGTTCTTTCAGAAAATGCTAGTAGGGATTATAACGATATAGTTGATAGTTCCGTAACTTTTAGTTGGATATACTTTTTAAAAAATTAAACGAGGAACTCACTTATACCGCGACAAGTTTTCCTTAAAACTGTTATTTTTTGTCATAAACTTAAGAGGAAGTAAATATGACTAATTTCCTATAAAATGTGAAATAAAAGATTACCAAAATAATTTTAAAAACCGCAACATTTTGTTGTTAAAACAACGCTATTTTACCCGTCAATAAAAAATGTAGACCAAAAGTGACGGTCTACCATAGTACCATGAGAATTTGCGTTTGTTTACACGATGAAACTTCGAGAATTGACATTGTTATTAGAAATAGAAAAATAATTAGTAAAACACCCGTAAAAATTCACGGGGTTGTTCAATTTTAATTTTTTTTATACGAAATGATCAATTACACTTGTTAGAGAGACTGATATTTTATGTGGTGTATATATATATGTAAATGTTTTAATAAAAATAAATAAAAAATTTTATATATAATTAAGATATATAAGAACAATTTGACATTTCACGTTTTACATGTGATTTTTCAAACGTTAAATATTATTAAAAAATGGGAAATATTTACTTTCCATACACGTAAAGTAGTTATGAACTGAAAGTTAATTAAAATATAAAAATTAAGTAATTTAATTACGGAATTCGTAAATATAACAATAATATTATAGCCCGACTTTAATTAATTGAATATAGTATGTTAAATACATGGTCATCAAGATTTTTTATTGTTTAACACTGTCGTTGTAGTTAGAAAAATGAAAAACAATGGTTCAAAAATTCTTATGACCTGAAAATTAGTTAAGCTTTTTAAATTAAGTAATCTAAACACGATATTGCGAGATAAATCTAAATTATTAAAATCGCACTTAAATTAATTATTGAAAATAATAAGTTAAGAAAGCGGGAAAAAATGAAGAAAACCAATGCTCTTACCTTCCGTCAACACCTACCAATCAAATTGCTACCTTGTATCAAAACTCCCTCATTCTCACCAACATGTAAACCTTAAAAAACAAGTTAATTGATGAAAATAATCAAACCCATTACTATCACCCCCTTGTTATTAGTGACAATATACTTTAACAGATGCATTGTAATCATAAAACAATAATATTATTAATCAGCAATTGACTTGCCCACTAATGATGTACGAAGTATGTAAATACCTAAGTATGTAAAAGTAACAAAAATATTAAATAAACTCGCATATGTTGGAAATTAAATGAAGGCCAATCTGGGCAGAAAGAGCAATCAAAGACTGTTCTATTTCCAAGCATACAAAACTACGCGAAAACTAAGTAAACATGTACATAATGAAAATGGTTTAATGTTGATCAAATATGTAACCTTCACATATCATTTAAGTGATCAATCAACTTCATAATACATTTTGAAATAATTGTTTAAAAATGGTCAATCTTATACGTATCGATCCCTTTCAAGGGATTCTAATGAAAAGTTTGATACATTTCTCAAAGCTAAATAAAATAAAGAAATCAAAATAGTCAAAAGTGTATTGTGATAAATAAATTATGTACTTCGAAAATCAATACCCTATAATAATTATGATGTAATTAATGTAACTTTTTTTGTAATTATTAGGATGTAATTAATGTAAGTGTTTTGTAATTAATGTCATTTTCTCTTATTAGCTTACTCAGTTGATTCTTATTGGTTGAATTGTCAATAAGAAGCTCAAAGTGAATGAGAATCCTTCAAAATACAAATTGTGAAATATTATTACGTCACATCAGCATTTGTACATTCTTTTTTTTTATATACTCCCTCATACCCAACTTAAATGTCACATTGTACATTTCCGTCTATTCAGGATATTGTCCCATTGTCTATTTTTGGTAAGTTTTTTACCAAGTTTTTACCATTCTACCCTTATTAATTTTCATTTATTACTCACCCACCCATTACCCCACTTACTTTATTCAAATCATAACACCCTCTCTCCAATCTACATACCCCTACTCAACCAAAATATTAAACAACTAATATCTCATAAATTTTGTCCTTTCGTCACAATGGGACATTATAAACGGGTAGGAGGGAGTATAATGATACTCCCTAGCATATCATCAAGTTCAAATAGAAGTTTACGCCATAATTAACCAGGGAGCTTGTAGGTCAGATCGATTATCGTGTGAAGAGTCAAGAACGATTTAGCACCTAAGAGGGGGGAGGGAGTGAATTAGGTGACCTTTTTAAAAAATTTAGATTTAGCTTAAGTGTTTGCGAGTTTAAGCAACAAGAAACAGAGTCTAAGCAACAGTAAGTGGAAGTGTTGCACAGATCTGATCTTTTACGGAAGTACCAAAGAAACGAGAAGTAAGTAAGTGTTTGAGCAATAAACAAACGATATTAAAAATTTGTTCAGCTCCTACTCCGGAGCCTACGTCCAACCGTTATTTTATTGAATGTTTAGAAGTTACTCAACATAACTACAACGATTACAACAAAACAACTCCCCTACTTACTCTGGTTGCACTTTGCTTAGAGCTACTCTGCTCGTAAGACTTAACTCAAACTTAAAGCTACTCCGCTCTAAGAGTTTTGATGTTCTACCTTATGGTTTACACGATCTGTATCTCAGAAGTTTACTTAAGAACGTAGAGATTTCATTGACGATCTAAACACAAGGTTCATCGAACATACTCTTTTAGCTATTAGATATGCGAACTAGCACAAGGAGATGAGTAGACTTTCGAAAACAAATGAAGACTTTTTGAAAAAACATAAACTTTTGCAAACAAACTTTGAGGAACAATGCTTAAAAAGGTTCTGCAAAGTTTACAATAAAGGCCTTAGAAGTCTTAACATTAAATGACCTAAAAGGTTGACTTTTATAGAGGGTGGGACGTGTGGGTGCTTCCTCACAATGCATATTATATTCACTACACTCTTTTAACCAAAGGTACATTGGGTGAAAGGTCTTTTTCATACTGGTGAAAGGGACTACTCACTTTTTGCAAAGCTCAAGGAATTTCCCTTTTGGGTAATGAGTACAAGACACACCTTTGGCTTTGAAAAAGTCTCTTAGCTAAGAGAGGAAAGAATAGCCTTTTTACTATTTGACATCTAGACCTAGGGGTCATGTGATTTGAATTTCATTTGATGCCCTTTCTAGTTGGTGAACCATGATTTTGAAATATGATGTTGAGAATAAAAGACAACTTCTTTTGATATTTAAGATTTTCGAAAAACATCTCCATAACCGTACCAGAAACCCTAGTTGCAACAGTTTGCTCGACTGTTGCATGGGTTTTGCACCTTCTAACAATTAAACGAGTATATTAGACTACCTTGCTTACAACACTTTTTCTAGACTTAGGCCTTCACTTGTTTTTGCTTGCTTCTTGGCATATGATTTTGTTGTCTTTAATGAGCCTTATGTCACTTCCTAATCTTTTGTGCTAATTAAGCAAACATTATATAATCATGGGTAACTTGTCATCATCAACACATTGTGTTCTAACAAATTCCCCCTTTGATGATGACAAGTTACAATCCAAATTATGAGACAAGTTCCCCCTCAACCCATGGTGAGTCGGTCTGTTTTGGCCATAGTAAATAACACATCACTTTTGCATAAACAAGGTGGTCAAGGGTCAATACGCTTAATCCTAAGTAATACATCTAATAAAAAACTAAGCTATTTCTACGGTGAACGTTAGCCTAAGAGTCACCAAGCGATTAGCAAAACACATAATTTAGATGCTTCCCCCTCTTGACATCATCAATCGGGGATGGTAGAGTTCAAAAGCAACAAGTTCAACACACACAAGCAAAATAAGCTAAACATGTCCGAAAACGAAACAAAGTCATGCATGTAATAGTTCATAACACAAAGCCAACTAAAGGATTGGGTAGGGGAAGGTTCATTCGTCGGAGTCCTCATTGGTGCCACCAACACGTTCAATGAGATCCTCATTAACTGTTTTGAGCTCGGACACTTCCTCCTTCATTCGTTCTATTTCTATAAGAAGCTTAGTGACCAAACCCGTGAACTGATCAAGCTTGCCATTTACTGCTCCCAAATCAACATTCGACCCAGCCTTTGCACTCCCTTTCCCTGGACCACTGAATTTGCGAGTAAGTTCTCCATTCACAATGTCTAAAGTCATTTGAGACAACAACCCCTTTGTCATCTCATCACTAAGCCTCTCCACCGCGGGGCTGCCTTTCTTAATAAGTTTTTTCTTTTGGAATAGCATGGACAGCCACATCCCATAGGGAATAAGGGTTCGTTTATCAAAGTCGCCTTTGCGAATGTCGTTAGATAGTTCATGGATGCGGTGGAAGATAAGGCAGGGGAGGTTTATGCGATGATCAGTGTGAAGATGATGAAGTAGGATCATCTCAAGGTAAGAACATTTGCCCCTACTGTTTTTGCTAGGGACTACAACTCTTTGCAGAAAATTGAATAGGAACCTGTGGTTCGACTTCAGTTCAGTGGCGTAGATGTTGGTGCGCCCATGCACAACTCCGGGGCGCAAAGTTTTGGTTATTTGGGTTACCATTGAGGGCTCAATTGTTCCCCATGTCCCATTTGGAAACACATTCAGTCCAACAGGTTCAAAATTTAGGTATTTGGCTAATTGGGTTATAGTTAAGACAAGGGGTTTGTTGTTAATGCAGGCAGAGAGAGTACCAGAAGCAACGTCCACCTTGACTGTTGCATAAAACTGAACTACTTCGGACACATATGTGGGAGAGTATTTGTCTAGAAGAAACGTCCATCATTGGGCAAAGATGTGAAAACGAAAGAAGGTAAAAGTTGGTGAGGAATCATAACAATCAAGAGGGAACCTACGACCGGTGTTGAATGAGCATGCAAGGAGTTCGTGGCATAGCTCGAGCACATTTTCCGGCATATCCACGGAGTTAAGGTGAGCTAGGACCTCATTTTTAAATGGCTCATCCAAGGGGGTAACCACCAGGTCACGACATGGGTTATTATGCGGCTGCTCCTCATCATCTTCCTCACTTGGGTACTGTCCCATCTTCCTCTCGACCTTAGCTCTCTTCTTGGGTTTTTGGGTTGGTTTTCGTTTGGGTTGTGGGGTGGTTTTGGTTTTGACAAAAGGAGAGATTGGTTGATTGTCCTCATCATCATACTCATCACCGAATAGCTCGACAATCTTTCTTTTGGATGAGGAAGCACGAAGTTTATGGGCAATTGATTCAAGCATTTTATCGGACATTTGATGGACGCTTGTAGCATTGTTCACTTCTTCCTCGTCCATGACAGCTTTCCCCACATTTCGACTTTCGAAAACACTTTTCTCACCTTTTTTTTCTCCGGATGTGTCTTTCCCAACCACACTCCTTTCTTTTTCAGCATTTTCCTTATTTCCAACATCAGTGTCTTTTTCATTCACTTCTTTTTCAACACTCTTCTCCTTTCGACAGATTTTTCATTCCCTTTGTCGCTCTTGCTTATTTCTTTTTCAAAGTTTTTCTCCACATTCTGCTCAGCACCTTTTTCAGTTTCACTTACATTTTCTCGTGCACTTCCTTCTCTCTCATCCGATACACCCTTGTCACCTTCCTTAGAGCTCCACTAGTAGAAAAATAGTCATTTGCGGCGTCAAAAAAGGGGTCATTTGAGGCGTTTTTGATGTAGCAGCAAATAAGGGGGCCGCAAATAGAAAAAAACTATTTGCGGCTGAAAAAAAGGCCACAAATAGCACCTCTATTTGAGGCGTTTTTTGAGAAAAACGCCGCAAATAGGTATTAAAAAAAAAAATTATTGCAACAAATTATTGAAACAAATTATTTAAATATAATAACTCTCAAATGTATTTTTACACAAGAGAATCTTACATAATTTTTGTAATTATTCTAAATTATTCTAAATATATACAAGAGGTTCCCTTTACACGCAAAATGAACACCAAGTGATTTCCCTCGAACAAAGTTTTATACATACAAAGTTCAATGATCTCGTTGTACTTCTCAGGCCTTATGCAGGAGATTCTATAACAAATACAAAGATTACTAAGCTATAGCTCGGCCCTGTGTACTCGTCTTCGATGATAACGCTGAAAAGCTCATTGCCACATTCACAAACATGATAACAGTAGCAGTGAAATGGACCTGCTACTCTGCTACTGTTCCCGTTACAGCCAGCAATAGTGCAAATCCAATACCCGCACTACTGTCTGCCCCTGCACCATTACCACCACTGAACCATTACCACCACTGAACTCGTTGCTGCAAAATTCAATGCATCAAAGAGCATCTGATGCAATGCTCAGGCCTAGTCAGTCACTGCTACTCTGTTGTTCTACCCCTTTACAGCCAGCAATAGTGCAACCAAACTACAGGTATAAAAAGACAGGTAAGTGGAAATCGATGATCTCATGTGTTACCTTATCGAGTGCAAGAATTTTAGTCCAAATAAAAACAAGAATCTGCCCAAGTTCAGGTGTTATAGTTTGCAATAGCTTCAGAACATATGGGAATATACCAGCTGACAAGGCCTGCAAAAGACCACCATGAACAAATTCATTCAGAAAACATGTCAGGTAACAAAAACGTGCAAGTGACGCTAAACAAAGCTAAAAAAAGGACTGGTAAGTTGCCCTTCTGCACTCATCAATATTCACACTGGTAAGTTGCCCTCTAAAATTCAAAACTTTTCCAGCAGTAAACAATTATGTCGTAGTGTCGTACCTGTAACACCCTTGATGCAGCAGTTATTGCCTTCTCGTAATCCTTTTCAGCAAATGCACATGCTAAGATTGCCTACCAAATCAAACAAATTCAGTCGCATCATTAGATTCTCGGCCACTTGAAGCCTACTAAATCTCTACATCTCAGTATCTCACTGTCCACATACCTGACCAGCTATCGCTAAACCGTCAGCTAAAAGTGATGAAGTCAGCCAGACTTGTAAGCAAATTTGAAATGCAGCCATTTGAATTGCACCTAATCGCGCAGGTAAGGAAGCAGCTAAGGTTACACAAAATGTCACTGTTATTACTCTAGTCAACAAGTAGAAGCCTGCAAAAATACATGTGATCATCAATTATATTTTTCCTGCCTGTTAAAGTGTTAATCAAACCTGACATTCACAACCAACTCGACTTACCGTTTTTAAGGAAGCGACCAAACTGCAGATCTTTTAGACTGGGCGGTAATAAATCGACTTGCTTAGTCAACCTCCATAAGAGTATAAATGCCATCAAGTACCTAAACAACACAAAAGCCAGAGGATTAGTTCTGTGTGACAGAGAGCTAATTCTGACCATCCTTTTTTCGATCTTTTCTGCAAAATACAATGCTGATAACTTGGGTATCAAGAAGCGGCTTACTGTGAGAGAACATGTGCAATAACAGCCCCACTGACCCCCATACGACATGCAAATATGAAGATCGGATCTAATATGATATTTGCACCATCTGCCGCAACTGTCACACATACAAAAAGAATACAGTGGACCAAAGAATTGTGTCACAATATAGGTCCCGACTCCTAATAATCATGTTATGATTGTTATCTAAATGCTACATTGCTACCTCATCTTCTACTTGTCTAAGAACAATGGGCAACTGCTCAGGTGATTACTAAACTGATATGTGGAATACTGGCTTTATTACATAAAAGAGATCATATCAGCACACCATTGAGTCAAACCATAGATACTAAGGACTGTGAACTTATTTCCTCCCTGAAGAAGCATGTACAATTTTTGTGGCAGTGTATAAATAACTTAGTTAATATCTGATCCGATCTTCTTTTGCTGGTCATTGTTGTAATAGAATAAAAAACAAACAGTCATTATTCTAGAGAAAAAGTCATCAGACAGAGAAGATAGATTCTCAAATCAGAAGGGCTTTCTTTCTCCGATCCCATAGAAGAAATTGAACTCCTCGCTTGCTTTATAGTCTAGTCAATAAAGGGTCCGAGATTTGCATCGAATTAAAAGACAGGCATAGTTTAAGACTGTTCACAACTCATATAATAGAATTGATTTGAATTTCCATCTAGGATGGGAGCTCCACTCTCTGTTCAAGTAGAGTGTTTTGATCAGTTTTATACTTCTTTGAGTTAAATAAAGGGTTCGGAGGACGAGCCCTAAAGTGAGGGAAAAGCAGTACCGTCTAATTTATCACTTGAAAAATATCCAGTTACCGGAAAAATGACCACAAGTCGACGGGCGCTTATTCACTCGATTGATTGAAAGTAGAATCTTTACCTTAATTCCCATCCATGACTCACCCCAGGCTTCACAAAAGAAATCACAGTTAAAAGAGCAAATTGATTCAACAACCTCTATTCCTTTTAACCGCTAACCGCGCCATGAGCAGTGTGCGGAGTCGATTCTGTAAGAGGAAAGTGTGAAAACATACAATCATTTATTTTCCTTATAGCATCCATAGGATAAGCATTTGCAACCCGGTGCCCCCTAAGTGTTTAGGGCGAAGACTCCTTCTCTCAAACTAAGAAGGGTCTGCTTCATTGTTATTCTCATTTATACGCCAATTGGCAGAAAGAGGCAGCAATAGATTAATAACCTGAAAACAAAAACCCTGTTCAAAAAACTGGAAGATGAAGGTACTTTAGGTAAAACGAAGTTGGGTTTAGAAGTGAGTCATTCCTCTCGTATGAACTCTACGCCTTTGTCGAGCTTTTCCGAACGAACCTGCCTAATGGATGATCTTTCTAAAATGTGTTAAAGCCTCCATCCATTATCATCACACAGTGCAAATGGATGTCAAAATTCCTGATACAAACTTTAAGGAAACGTTCAGCCAGGGGCGGACGCAGGATTTTGGTATAGGGGGGCACAATTTTTTTTTCGATAAACTATCTTCTCTTTTTAAGACACTTTTTAAAATATAGAAATTTTTGTTGTACTAAATAATCAAAATGAAGAAAATATCAAGCTTTCAGTGAAATTTTTTCTTCACTAAATAATGTTAGTTGGATAATGGATATTTTTTCCTCTAATACTGTTAGTTTAAAACGATTGTAATTTATGGTTTCAGTAGTTAAGTGCACAGACAATTTTTTCAATAGCAAAAGTGCACATGCTTTCCATAAAAATCAAAGCAGCAACTCATGGATATTTTTCTCTGATATTACACTTAATGACTTAAAAGCACTACAACAGGCAAGAATTCAAGATACGTATTATACCTAAATTGCACATATTATTGGTGTAGAACAGAACAGATACAGTAAGTAAATAACTCTTAAGCAATAAGAAATTTCAGAAACAAGTGGTGCAACTCAAAATACTAAGATCCAACATTCACAGCCAAAATTTTAAGCTTACTGTCACAGAACTTGTCATGGTAACTAGTGAAAGGTTTGCTAAGATTAATGATGAAACCCCGCAAAGCCTCATAAAACTGGACATATGTAGGCTACAAGCACTCTATCGAATGTTCAGAAAACAAATTTTACCTTAAACATAAACCCTAACAAAAACAATTAATCCAAAACCAACATAAACCCTAACAATTAATCGAATGAACAAGGTACACAAATCAGAAACATTGAAAGAGAAATATGATAAATACTAATCAGAAACATTAAATAAAGAAAAATGAATAGAATTAATCGCATTGTATTTCGCTAATTCAAACTTCAATTAATCGAAAATAGTTAACCCTAAAAATCAATTCACATACCTAATTTAGAATACTTGGAATAGAGGAGATGGTGAGGTGGCGAGTTCCGTCAATTGGCGTCGATTTCCAGTGGCGGTGAGGCGGCGGTTGCAGATTTGCGGTGGTTGTTTAGGGAGTTTGGGAGGGAGATTTAGTAATGCTGTGTATGTTTTATTGTTTTATTGTTTTGCGAATGAATAAACACGGGCACCCTAATTCAATAATATATCCCCTTTTAATTCTTTTTTTTTAAATACATACTTATTTGCGGCGGTTTTGAAAAACGCCATGACATACTTATTTGCGGCGGTTTTCAAAAAAACGCCTCAAATGACATATTTGAGGCGTTTGTTTCCAAAACGCCTCAAATGATCCATAAACTATTTGCTGCTATTGGCCTAAAACGCCTCAAATAAATAGCCGCAATAAGATGTTTTTCTACTAGTGCTCTCAACTTTCTTTTCCTCTCCAAGTTCTTTCCTAGGTACCTCTTGTTCAACATTTGGGTCGACCCTTTCTTCGGATTCGGTGTCAACACTTGGGTCCAATGCCAAGGACAAGGCCGGACTTTTCTTTAGTCCGCCACGAATGCCACGACCCTGTCCCTTGGTGTTCTGAGGACCGGTCTTGGCTTTTGCCTTGGTGAGAACTAGCCGTGGCTTGGTAGTGGTTTTGGATGAGGTTGCGGATGGTTGAGGTGGTGTTGAGGTCATCTTTTTCTTAGCTACAAACAGGGGGTTGTATGTATCAGCGAGTCTTTTGAGTTCTCGGTTGATGTTCTTGGGAGGCATTATGAGGGAGTTTTTAATGAGTGGGGACGATTATTTGGAGGTTTTGAAGGGAGTAATTGAAGAGTTAGAGGTTTTTGTATAAAAATTAATGGTAGGTGTAAGAATAAAGTGAGGAGAGAGGGTGTTTAATTTTGAGTGGTTGAGTGTGGGAGACGGTTTGGGGAAGAGGGACGGTGATTTGATGGGTGAGATTTGAGTGGCTCAATGTATTAACTAGCATGCACAAATTCTATTTACGTAAACAGATTTTAATTATTTTGCATGCAAATGATAAACCGTAAACTATAGACACTACCATCACCCGTTCTAATCAATCATTGAGAGACGCAAACATATTAGTGTCACATATCACTTAACAAACCAATTTCCAACCGAAGTTTTACGAATTGTTCTCTTTCTAACGGTTTTGTAAAAATATCCGCAATTTGATTTTCGGTTTACAAAAATTAAGACTAATTGTCCCTTTTTCCACTTGGTCACGTAAAAAGTGATGCCTTATTTCTATATGTTTGGTCCGAGAGTGTTGTATTGAGTTCTTAGAGATGTTAATTACACTAGTATTATCACAAAAAATAGGAGTGGATTCGAAGTTAATACCGAAATCGTGCAATTGTTGACGAACCCATAGTATTTGTGTGCAACAAATTGCGGCACTAATGTACTCGCTTTCCGTCGTTGATAGAGACACGGTGTTTTGCTTTTTGGAAGCCCATGTAAGCAAACACGGGCCCATGAATGTGGCAATTCCGGATGTGCTCTTTCTATCCAACATGCATCCCGCATAGTTGACATCGGAGAAACCCTACAAGATCAAGCTCATAGTAAGAAGGATACCAAAGATATAAATGTTGAGTTCCAATCAAATACTTGAAAATCCTTTTTACGGCTTTAAAATGAGATTCCTTAGGGTTTGGTTAGAAACGAGCACACACACAAACACTATATTGAATATCGAGTCGACTTGCGGTCAAGTAAAGTAATGAACCAATCATACCTCGATACACCTTTTCACTAACACTCTTACCGTTCGGATCAAGATCAAGTTTGAGGTTAGAAACCATGCATGGGTGTAGCAACGGGTTTCGCATTGGTCAGCCCGAACTTACTTATCATTTCCTTCACATACTTTTGTTGATGGATCATTGTGCCTTCCTCTTTTTGCTTGATTTGGAGGCCAAGATAGAATCCTAGTTCTCCCATCATGCTCATTTCAAACTCAGATTTCATTAGACTTGCAAAGTATTCATAAAGAGTTTCACTTGTTGCACCAAAGATTATGTCATCGACATATATTTGCACAAGCAACATTACATCCGAATGTGTCTTGATGAATAATGTCTTATCAACCGAACCACGTATGAAACCCTTTTCCAAAGGGAATTTTAAAAGCCTATCATACCATGATCTAGGAGCTTGTTTTAAACCATATAGTGTTTTATTAAGTTTAAAGACATGGTTCGGTGATTCATTATCCACAAAGCCCGGAGGTTGTTCAACAAAAACTTCTTCATTGAGATAGCCATTTAGAAATGCCGATTTTACATCCATTTGAAAAAGTTTTACACCATGATGAGCTGCAAAGGCAATGAGAATTCGTATGGTTTCAAGCCTAGCTACCGATGCAAAGGTTTCGTCATAATGAATTCCCTGTTATTGATTATACCCTTGCACTACTAGCCTTGCCTTGTTCCTTACGATTTCTCCGTTATCGTCTAGCTTATTTCGAAAGACCCACCTAGTACCAATGACAGTACGATTTGACGGTCTAGGGACAAAATGCCATACCTTACTTCTTCTGAATTGGTGAAACTCTTCTTGTATGGCCATGAACCAACAAGGATCATCAAGAGCAATTGAGATATGGTTGGGTTCAATTTGTGAAAGGTAAGCATTGAAAGCACAAAAGTTTCTGAGGGATGATCTAGTTTTTATTCCTGAGTCGAGGTCACTGGTTAGGTGTTCGAGGAGGGTGAGAGCTTTGGCGTTTCCATCTCCTTGGTACAATGGTGTTAGGGGCGAGAGTTTGTTCATTCTGTTCTGATGCAACGTTTTCAGAAACTGTTGCATGGGGTTGGTTTTGTGAGTGGGTTTGAGCATTGGTGTTTAGTGGATCAACGGATGTGCCTTGGCTTTCTTCTTCCACTCTTGATGTGTTTGCTTCATTTGAGAGTGAAGGAGCATCGGTTCCCCCTGAGTTATGGCCTGCTTGCCCATGCAAAGGTGCTTCTGACTGTTGCTCGAGATCCTCAGCTTCTAACACATGGTTCATGTCATGACGGACCATTCCAATTTCAAACTCATCATCCTCTTCTTCATTATTTACCTGTTCATGAGACACAAAAAGACTAGATTCGTCAAATACAACATGGATGTTTTCTTCCATTTTCATAGTCCTCTTGTTAAAGACTTTATAGGCCTTACTATGATTGGAATATCCAACAAAAATGGCTTCGTATCTACAGGCATCAATTTTTCCTAGATTATTCTTCCCGTTGTTGTGAACAAAACATTTCAAGTATGAGATATTGGATTTTTTTCCACGTAGAATTTCATAAGGTGTTTTGTTGGTGTTTTTTCTAATCATGGCTCTATTGTAGACGTAACACGAGGTGTTTACGGCTTCGGCCCAAAAGTTTTTTGGTACTTGAGAACTAATAATCATGGTCCTAGCCATATTTTCCAAGGTTCGATTCATTCGTTCCACAACTCCATTTTGTTATGGAGTTCGTGTGGCCGAGAAGTTGTGGCTAACACCGTTTTCATTACGATAAGCCTCAAAAGCGAGATTTTCAAATTCGGTGCCATGGTCGGACCTTAGAGCCCCAAGTTTTTGAGAAAATTTGTTTTGGACCATTTTAAGCCAAATTAAGAACTCACTAAATGCTTTGTCTTTGGTTCCAAGAAACAACAACCATACATATCTAGAGAAATCGTCAACAATCACAGAAATAAAATTACTACCACATTTGCTTGTGATTAGAGCTGTCCAAACGCGGGTTTGGGCCGGACATGGGCCGGGCTGAAAGGGAAAAGTCTGCCCTATAAGACTATAACAGGCGGGTTGGGCCAAAATAGCGGGCCACTTCTCCTTACCCTTACCCGCCCAACTGTTACATTCGGGCAACCCGTGGAATGACGGGCTCATTATTTTTTGTCAACTTTTGAGAATTAATTAAGTAAGTAATTAACAACGCGATAAACTTGCAAAGCCGACATTGAATTAAGTTTTTAGTTCTTAACATCAATACTCTAAGAGTTTTGATGTTCTAGCTTATGGTTTACACGATCTGTATCTCGGAAGTTCAGTTAAGAACATGGAGATTTCATTGACGATCTAAACACAAGGTTCATCGAACATACT
The DNA here is from genome assembly GCA_029255685.2 of Silene conica. Lineage (NCBI taxonomy): Eukaryota > Viridiplantae > Streptophyta > Magnoliopsida > Caryophyllales > Caryophyllaceae > Silene > Silene conica. Next base: position 23,953,954 of record CM055315.2, on the reverse strand, counting down.
CTTTTAGCTATTAGATATGCGAACTAGCACAAGGAGATGAGTACACTTTTTCGAAAACAAATGAAGACTCTTTGAAAAAACAGAAACTTTTGCAAACAAACTTTGAGGAACATTTGCAAACAAACTTTTACCTTAGAAGACTTTTTCGAAAACAAACTTTTGCAAACAAACTTTTACCTTAGAAGTCTTAACATTAAATGACCTAAAAGGTTGGCTTTTATAGAGGGTGGGACGTGTGGGTGCTTCCTCACAATGCATATTATATTCACTACACTCTTTTAACCAAAGGTACATTGGGTGAAAGGTCTTTTTCAAACCGGTGAAAAGGACTACTCACTTTTTCCAAAGCTCAAGGAATTTCTCTTTTGGGTAATGAGTAAATGACACACATTTGGCTTTGAAAAAGTCTCTTATCTAAGAGAGGAAAGAATAGTTTTTTTACTATTTGGCATCTAGACCTAGGGGTCATGTGATTTGAATTTCATTTGATGCCCTATCTAGTTGGTGAACCATGAGTTTGAAATATGTTGTTGAGAATAAAAGACAACTTCTTCTGATATTTAAGATTTTCGAAAAACATCTCCATAACCGTACCAGAAACCCCAGTTGCAGCAGTTTGCTAGACTGTTGCATGGGTTTTGCACCTTCTAACAATTAAAGGAGTATATTAGACTACCTTGGTTACAACACTTTTTCTAGACTTAGGCCTTCACTTGTTTTTGCTTGTTTCTTGACATATGATCTTGTTGTCTTCAATGAGCCTTATGTCACTTGCTAATCTTTTGTGCTAATTAAGCAAACATTATATAATTAAGGGTAACTTGTCATCATCAACACATTGTGTTCTTATATCGTGGTATATTACGAGAAAAGTGAATAATGAAGGGAACACAACGGAGGAACTAGGAAGTTTCAGAGAAGGAGAAGAAGGAAGGTGACAAAAATAGTTAAACCAAATCGATAGTGTTCATTAAAACCGATAATATAAAAATGGATTAAATATCTTCTCGTTTAAAAATTTGCATTTAATATATAAATATTATTTAATTACTTATAAACTAGTTTTAATCTCGTGCAAATAATGCACGGGTGACTTTTAAATCCGTGCAAAAAAATATTGGTGATTATGTTACCTTTCTATAAAAGTATTATTGATTACAAATTTGTAAGTAATTATTGTTGCTTTTGAGTAAATTTTTTTTATTTGGGAAAAATATGTTTAAAACGATTTCGGCATTTGAGATTTTTTAAAAGATGATTTGAATAAAATAAAATAACTTGATAATAATTGACTCAAAAATAACTCAAACCTGAAATAACCCGGTTCGATCAAATAATGTACTCCGTAATATTTTGTAATATCCATGTTGTAATTTTTTTTATTTTATATTGGTAATATCATAGAAAACGTTTTAACTTTTTCAGTGAATTTTTTTTATTATAGTCAATTGGTATTTATAATTATTTAATTTGTAATTTTTGAAAGTTTATATTGTATTGTATTAGTAATAACAAATTTATAATCTATGATGTTGTATAGTTTGTGTTATTAAATTTGGAATCATAATTTAAGTAGTTACAAAACATTAAAAAAAAAAATTAAGTGATGGAACATGGGGGGACCTACAAAAAAAGATTATTTTTCCAACTTAAAATCAACAACCAATAAGAAGCCTTTATTTCTACTCCTTTTATAGTAAAGGATTTTTTTTATTATAGTCAATTGGTATTTATAATTATTTAATTTGAAATTTTTGAAAGTTTATATTGTATTGTATTAGTAATAACAAATTTATAATATATGATGTTGTATAGTTTGTGTTATTAAATTTGGAATCATAATTTAAGTAGTTACAAAACATTAAAAAAAAAATTAAGTGATGGAACATGGGGGGACCTACAAAAAAAAGATTATTTTTCCAACTTAAAAATCAACAACCAATAAGAAACCTTTATTTTCTACTCCTTTTATAGTAAAGGATTTACCCGTTTCAACAACTGGTAGTCTTAAATTTAAAATGATTATGATTGGTTTGGGAGTTTGGGGAAGACTTTCTCAAATGGAATACAATGTGAGAAGAAAGGATAATGATCGAGTCATAAAGATGAACATGGAGAAGATGAATGCGGGATGCACGGAGGAATCTTAGGAAGCAAGACAATTAATATAACTGAAAATTCACGTGGTTAAAATGGGTATTATCACAAGGGTGGCATTCAATATTTTAAATTTGTGTTATATTATATGTATGATTTCGCACAAAACCTATTTTTTGTCCCTATAGAAAAATTCAATTGGGTTTAATTTTTACACCTTTGGAATTGAGTCATTGACCCATTTTTTTATTCTAAACGATTCTCTTGTCATAATCTTACCACCCGAGAAAAACAAATTGCCGAATGATATTTTCTAGGTTTTTTTAACGAATATCTCAAAATTTTAACCTTAAATTTTCAAATGACCATTTTTTATTTTATCAAATTACACTTTCAAAGAGGTAATCAATTAGAAAAAAAATTAAAAAAAGATGACCAATTCTAATTTCTAGTTTATGATTTATAATTAATTAAATTTTGTGATAACAATAACAAAAGGCCCAACGTACTGGAAAATCAAACATCAGAAGTACTATGTGCAGAGACTTAAAATGTTCGATACCATTTGCAAAATAGCAATGTTCTAACTTCAAAGATACCGTATGACTTTTCGGTTAATTCACTTTATTTATTAGTAATTGACTATTTCTCTTATGCATTTGTGTTAATTAAGAGTATATCCCTTGTAAACCGTTTTATAATATTACATCATCTTATCTATATAATTGCAAGATCATTTAGAAGGCTCTGGTTTAACCACGTCATCAACCCAATTTTTTTTTAATTCATCATGGTAGAACTGCAAAGTTGTAAAATGATTTAATTCGAAATAACTGCCTGAAATAATAGTTTTACAATTATAACGTAACACTTTTGGTATATGTTCGTAACATGAATTTCTATGAAAACTGTCAATATGTATAACATGAACTTAAATATTATATAAGAAAATATAATAATTTTTAACGTCGTCTGTCTGGAACTATTACATAATAATTTATAATCAATACATAATTACAAGAAACAATAATAATTGACAATTTACAGCAATCGAAAAAGAAACTGTGGTGACAATACTAAATTAAAAAACAATAAAAATAACTTAATATTAATATAACAACCAGGAATAGTGTACAAATTAATATCATCAATTGAAATATTTTGCGAAAATCAAGTCATAAACAAAAGTGTATAGACGTTAGATATAAAACAAAATCGAATTTTGATTAAAGAAAAGTGTATAGACGTTAGATATAAAACAAAATTTATGAATATTTATTATTTAGTTCCGATGATACATATTTAGAATAATAGAAAGTGGTGTCTTGTTAAAGTTATTTTTATGGGAGCTTTTTGGTAAGCAAAAAACAAAATTATTATTCAAATAAGACTAAACCAATTATGATTTAAAAAGTAATTCAAACAGAAGTTATGCCTAGTACTAAAACTAGTTTTATACCCGTACAAAAAATGTACGGTTTTGTTTTTAAATATTGGTTACTCATAAATATGTGACTAATTAATACAAATATAATTCAAAATAAAAATTAAGTAGATAATATATAAATTATTATAAATCATGAGTTACTAAAATAAACAATTTTCTTGCTATAAAAATCCGACCTATTTCATTAATAATGTAAAAGGCAAATTTTATTTGTTATGGTTTCAGAATTAACGGATTTTTTATTAGAAATATTGATCTTATCTCGTGTTTTTTTATTACCTACTTGTGTGTTTTTTATAACTGTCAATTACTTGATTATTATCAATATCGTCTCAATCTCTTAGGGGTAGATCTACATGAATAAGATTAATTTGCCGTTTTTTTGCATAATAAAATTATAATTTTCAAATTTTCAGTTTATTTCCATTATTTTATTAGTATTAGTATTATAATTAGTATTATCATTAATCATTACTATGCAACCTGATTAATAAACTTAATATCCCCACCGGAATAATTTTTAGTTGACTTTGAGTTATTTAGGTTGGAATTCCCGTTTTGTTTATTTTTTTTTTTTGCTGATTTTCAGTTTTTTTTTTCTTAATATATAGGATTTTTATTACGACATTGACGAAAATGTAATAATTTTGATATATATTGGACCGTTGTATATCGTATTTTACCGTATTTTATTTTGTTTGGTATCTTAATTTACATTTGATTTGATTGAAAATTTGGAGAATATAATGTAATTTAATTTTTGGACTGTAATTATTTTTCGTGTTTGTAATTTTTGGTTTTTCGGATTTGATTTTTATATTTGGATCGTTCTATATCGTATTTTATTGAAACGTTGTATAATGTTATTTATATTTTCGAGGAACAATAATTTGATCGTATCATATTTTATTATGACAATGACGAAATGTAATACTGCAATGGATTACGTAATTAGGAATGAGAATTCTGAATTTAGGAGAGAGGGAAATTAAATCAAACTAAAAGTTAGTGGGTAGTTTTTTTTCTTATTTCAATGAACCAATCAGAATGAGTTAAATTCTACTCCTTTTATAGAAATAGATGGCTATCAATGTTGAGGAAGTTTGAGAGCTGGATTACTTTTTAAATCATAATTGGTTTAATCTTGTTTGAATAAACAAACTAGATTGCATTTAGATTTTACCTCCTTGTGGGATTCGACCTATTTTTCGTTAGATATTAGTTAATAGATTTAGATTATTATTTTTGATGTATATGACACGCATTACCCTGTGTCAGCTTAAATGCTTCCTATCTTGAATTGTCAAGGCAGGCTTCCAGTTTTTCTATCCCGACATAAGTTGAAATGTCGGGTCTAACAATACCCGTACAATCTTCAAACAGACTAGATTGCATTTAGATGTTACCTTCCTGTGGGATTCGACCCTTCTTCCATTAGCTATTAGTTAATAGATCTAGGTTCATTATTTTTGGTGTATATGACACGCATAAGCCTGTGTCAGCTTAAATGTTCCGTATCTTGAATTGTCAAGGCAGACTTCCAGTTTTTCTATCCCGACATAAGTTGAAATGCCAGGTCTAACAATACCCGTACAATCTTGACGAGTTTATCATAATAATTTTCTAAGCTGTAACTTTTTATCGTTAAAATGGTGGTTTTTGTGGTTAAAATGAAGACATTTTGCCCTATCAATGTTGACGAAAAGTGGCATTCTACAATGAACATTTGCGCTGTTTATACAATGAAAACTTGGACCTGACATTGTCATTAGAAATAGAAATGGTTGGTATCTCCATTAGAAATAGAAGGATGGTGAATAATGAGATAAATTAACTCCTAATAACTTAATTAGTCATTATAACTCTTAGTGAGTCGTAATAATAAACAACTAAGAACATACAACAATAATAGAGGAAGTTTCAGAGCTGAGAAATAATAAATATAGATGTTTAAAGACATTGAGATCTAGGATATGAATATAAAAGAATAGCCTATCATCAAGTTCTTATAGAAGTTTACACCATAATTAAGCAGGGAGATGATTATTAATTATACTCCGTCTGAAAACAGCTTGTAGATCAGATCGATTATCGTGGTATTTTTCGGGAAAAGTGAATAACGAAGGGAACACAACGATGGAAGTTTCAGGGAAAGAGAAGGAAGGTGACAAAAATAGATAAACCAAATCGACTGTGTTCATTAAGACTGATAAGATTTAAAGTCTTTAGTAGTTACTAGCTAGTTTGTAGATAGGTTGTTAATGTTATTGTTAGGTAATATATCTTACTAAGTGTAAATGTTGGGAGTTAGACTTGTATACATTAAGACTCTTAATGTAGCAATGTTGAATTATGACTTAAGACCATATATAAATAAGGGTCAATAGTTATATTGGATAGTAAGATGAGTGTATGCTTAATATTACGAGTTAAGCATAATTTGAAGTCTTAACTAGTAGTTAAGTGTCGGAGGACTGATTGTATTATTATTAGTGTTTGAATAATAATACATGTTGGGTTGTTGTTAATTCTATAATAAAATATTGTGTTTATATATTATCCCCCCCCCCCCCCCCCAACAACAACAAGTGGTATTAGAGCTACGGCTCGACGAGGAAAAGTTATGGTAGAACGTTTGAGATGGAGTTGTTCAATGGCAAGAACAATTTCTCGTTGTGGCAAAGCATGTTCTCAAACAATAGGGTTATGCGACTCTTGAAGATATAAAGCCCGATGATGTTGAAGTTCTGAAATGGGAGGACATGAATTTGTGCGCCGTTAGTACTATTTGTTTAACCCTTACTTGCACCATAAATCAATTATAGTGTGTTAGAGGAGACAAATCCAAAGGAGTTGTTGACCAAGCTATATAGCATTTATGATGCGAAGTCCTTGACTAATAAACTGTCCTCAAAGAAACAACTTTTAGAGCTTGAGATGGTAGATGACGGAAGATTTGAGGGAACATTTAAACAAGTTTAATGGCTTGATCACTCAATTGGCGAGTTTGAATGAGACATTCAAAGAAGAAGACAAGGCAATCCTATTATTGGCATCGATCTCTTCCCAAAAAGTATAACACATTTATCACTAGTTTACTTGTGGGGAAGACAACATTACCCTTAGATGAGATCGTTGTCGTTTTGCTTGAGTCTGAAAGTTGATGACGAAGCAAGGAGGTGGTGGCTCTTCAAGTGAAGGGAGGAGCTTTTGTTGGTGAATATCGTTGCAAGAAGAAGGGCGGTTGGAAAAAGCATAATCTCAATATCAATTGTTTCTACTCCGGTGAGCTAGATCATATACAAACTATATGTCCTAAGGCAAAGAAGATTTGGAGGAGTTGAATTCAACTCCTCCAAATCTAGAGGTGGGGTTATAGCTATGCCTAGGGGTGTAACCGAGCCGATTTGAGTTTGAGCACCGGTGGGCTTGGAATCGGCTCAGAAGCTCGAGCTTTAGCTCGGAATCGACTCGGAATTATCCGAGCTTAAAAAATCAAAGCTCTGAATCAGCTCAGATTAGGCTTGAGCTCAACTCGAGCTTTATTCGCGCTCGGTTAAATAATTTTATTTTTACTTTCTTGAACTTGTAAGTCATAATAAAAATAAATATATTTTAATACAAATGCAAATATAAAATACTTATCATATATAAGAAACATATGATTATAAATGTTAAAATGACATTTTATTAGGAACAAAAAAAAATTACAAAACGACAAAATAACTAAAAATAAGAGATAAAACGAGCCTAACCAAACTTCCGATTTCGAGTTCTACTAAGTTCGGAATCGGCTCGGATTTGGTCCACCCCGACTCAAAATCGGCTCGGAATTAGTTTTGACCGATTTCGAGCCGAGCTTTGACCAAGCTGATTCTGATCGAGGGATCATTTACAGCCCTAGCTATGCCATAAGTTAATTATGATAATGAGCTCTTAATGGTTTAAGGAGATAAGGAACCTAATAAAAGTTGTGTTAGATTCGGGAAACTTTCTATCACACACACACACACAGATATATATATATATATATATATATATATATATATATATATATATATATATATATATATATATATATATATATATATATATATATATATATATATATATATATATATAGAAATTGAATCACGCGAGGCACCCTTCTTAGGGTGAGGCCGCTGGACTCATCTCTACCATTCAAATTGTTAATAACATGTGGTTTAGATCAAACCACCACTTCTTTTCCTATTTTGTTCCAGGGACTCAGCTATGGTGGGTCAATGCAGTACCAAGGGGGTCAACGAAAGGCGCCAGCTATTGAGAATAAGTTAAAGCATGTTATGAGAAAAAGATGAAATTCAAAAGCCTTCTTTTCCATTTACTTTTGCAGACTTCATGAGAAAGTTAAAGCATGTTATGAGAAAAGAACAACGTGGTGCAATGTCACATCAGACTTCAGAGACGCAATCCAATCTAGGAAATCGAGACACTGCAATGGCTTCACCAAGCCGAGATCATTTCTTTATTGAAAGAATTCCAAGATCTTCAGTTAGCTTTAGGAACATGGACAAGACGGGGAAGGTGAAAGACGGTAAAATACAGATGGAGCATGAGCAGGGACTTACTACCGAGCAAAGGGTATCTAACATCTATATCGAGGCTAAAAGGCATCTTGCTGAGATAGTCGGGAACAATGATGTGGATTTAGTAGTAGACACTCATGGCAGAAAGGTACCCAAGTCCCTTGGGAGAATTCTGTCATATTCGGGTTATAATTCTCCTAAGGTCCAAGATTCACGAAATAAAAAATTATATATTTTGTGCGCAACAAATATTTTAAGTCCAAGTTTCACGAAATAAGGTTCCGGTTTCACAAATTAAGGTCCAAGATTCACGAAATAAGAAATTAAACATTTCGTGAGTAAACAAATATTTTAAGTCCAAGTTTCACGAAATAAGGTCCCGACTTCACAAATTAAGGTCCAAGATTCACGAAATAAGAAATTACACATTTCGTGATTAAACAAACTTTTTAAGTCCAAGTTTCAAGAAATAAGGTTCCGGTTTCACAAATTAAGGTCCAAAATTCACGAAGTAAGAAATTAAACAATTCGTGAGTAAACAAACATTTTAAATCCAAGTTTCACGAAATAAGGTTCCGGTTTCACAAATTAAGGTCCAAGATTTATGAAATAAAAAATTAAAAATTTCGTGAGTAAACAAATATTTTAATTCCAAGTTTCACAAAATAAGGTTCCGGTTTCAGAAATTAAGGTCCAAGAATCACGAAATAAAAAGTTATATATTTTGTGCGCAACAAGTATTTTAAGTCCAAGTTTCACGAAATAAGGTTCCGGTTTCACAAATTAAGGTCCAAGATTCACGAAATAAGAAATTAAACATTTCGTGAGTAAACAAATATTTTAAGTCCAAGTTTCACGAAATAAGGTCCCGATTTCACAAATTAAGGTCCAAGATTCACGAAATAAAAAATTACGCATTTCGTCATTAAACAAACTTTTGAAATCCAAGTTTCACGAAATAAGGTTCCGGTTTCACAAATTAAGGTCCAAGATTCACGAAATAAGAAATTAAACATTTCGTGAGTAAACAAATATTTTAAGTCCAAGTTTCACGAAATAAGGTCCCGGTTTCACAAATTAAGGTCCAAAATTCACGAAATAAGAAATTAAACAATTTGTGAGTAAACAAACATTTTAAATCCAAGTTTCACGAAATAAGGTTCCGGTTTCACAAATTAAGGTCCAAGATTTATGAAATAAAAAATTAAAAATTTCGTGAGTAAACAAACAATTTAAGTCCAAGTTTCTCCCGGTTTCACAAATTAAGGTCCAAGATTCACGAAATAAAAAATTATATATTTTGTGCGCAACAAATATTTGAAGTCCAAGTTTCAAGAAATAAGGTTCCGGTTTCACAAATTAAGGTCCAAGATTCACGAAATAAGAAATTAAACATTTCGTGAAATATTTTAAGTCCAAGTTTCACGAAGTAAGGTCCCGACTTTACAAATTAAGGTCCAAAATTCACGAAATAAGAAATTACACATTTCGTGATTAAACAAACTTTTTAAGTCCAAGTTTCACGAAATAAGGTTCCGGTTTCACAAATTAAGGTCCAAAATTCACGAAGTAAGAAATTAAACAATTCGTGAGTAAACAAACATTTTAAGTCCAAGTTTCACGAAATAAGGTTCCGGTTTCACAAATTAAGGTCCAAGATTTACGAAATAAAAAATTAAAAATTTCGTGAGTAAACAAACATTTTAAGTCCAAGTTTCACGAAATAATGTTCCGGTTTCACAAATTATGGTCCAAAATTCACGAAGTAAGAAATTAAACAATTCGTGAGTAAACAAACATTTTAAATCCAAGTTTCACGAAATAAGGTTTCAGTTTCACAAATTAAGGTCCAAGATTTACGAAATTAAAAATTAAAAATTTCGTGAGTAAAAAAACATTTTAAGTCCAAGTTTCACAAAATAAGGTCCCGGTTTCACAAATTAAGGTCCAAAATTAACGAAATAAAAAATTATATATTTTTTGCGCTACAAATATTTTAAGTCCAAGTTTCACGAAATAAGGTTCCGGTTTCACAAATTGAGGTCCAAGATTCACGAAATAAGAAATTAAACATTTCGTGAGTAAACAAATATTTAAAGTCCAAGTTTCACGAAATAAGGTTCCGACTTCACAAATTAAGGTCCAAGATTCACGAAATAAAAAATTATACATTTCGTGATTAAACAAACTTTTTAAGTCCAAGTTTCACGAAATAAGGTTCCGGTTTCACAAATTAAGGTCCAAAATTCACGAAGTAAGAAATTAAACAATTCGTGAGTAAACAAACATTTTAAGTCCAAGTTTCACGAAATAAGGTTTCGGTTTCACAAATTAAGTTCCGAAATTCACGAAATAAGAAATTATCCATTTTGTGAGCAAACAAACATTTTACGTCTAAGTTTCACGAAATAGGGTCCCGAGTTCACAAATTAAGGTCGAAGATTCACAAAATAAGAAATTAAACATTTTGTGAATAAACAAATATTTTAAGCCCAAATTTCACGAAATAAGAAAAAGAGCAAAATGGATAATTTTTTTAGAGAAAATATTTGGGTCAAATGAATTGTTATAAATGACCCATAATTTTCATCCCATTGAAATTAGTCCAATGAACATTGAAAATCATGTGCAACATAGTAAGGGTTCGGCGGTCTCACCGTAATAGACGGCCTCACGTGATCCGGCCTCTATATATATATATATATATATATATATATATATATATATATATATATTGGAAGGAGTGGGTGGTTCTCTTCTAGGAAGAATGTGAAGGAAAGATGATAACTTTGCGAAATGGTGATAAGGCAAAGATTGAAGGGAATGATGAAGTAAAGGTTGAAGAGTTAAGAACGATAAACACCAAAGAGGGGAGGGGGTGAATTAGGTGTGACCCTTTAAAAATTTTAACGACTAAATCACTTGAGAGACTTAATAACGAGTAAGTTCACAAGATGAGCAGAGTGTTCTATGCAACAGTATGATTGACTGTTACACAGAAACAAGGAATCGTTAAAGCAAGCTAGAAAAAGCGAAGAGTATGAAAGTAAATACACAAACAACCAAAGTTAAAAAATTGGTTCAGTCTCTACTCCGAGACCTACGTCCAACCGTTATTTTATTGATTGTTTAGAAATTTACTCCAACAACTAAACGATTACAAATAAAATAACTCGCCAACCTACTCCGGTTGCATTTGCTCGAATCTACTCCGCTTCAAGACTTTGACTCAAATTTAAAGCTACTCCGCTTCAAGACTTTGACTCAAATTTAAAGCTACTCCGCTTCAAGAGTTTAAGAAGTTCTATCTCTGGTTTATTACACGATCAGAATCTCAGGGGTTCACTTAAGAACATGGAGATTTACATTTAAGATCTAAACACGAGAATCATGGAACAAATTCATTATGTCACAGTGCAGCTTACTGATACATGGAGATATTCAGAGCCTTTGAAAAACGTTTGAAGACTTTTGAAACTTAAAATGATTTTGCAAAACTTAAAGAAAGATCTTTGAAAGCATAAGAGTTTTGCAGAAATACTTCAATAAATGTTGTAAAAGCCTTACCATTTAATGAGACTAAGTGGTTTCTTTTATAGTGCTCAAAACTTGGGTATTACCCAATGTGTACTTCCATTGTACTCTTATCCATTGGATAATAGCAAGACCTTAAGTACTACTTGCATTTCAAATGTCTCTTTACAAAATGATAATAGCATTTAATCAGATTTCCTTTTTAATTGTCTCTTTACAAAATCCTTAAGTACTACTTGCATTTCAAATGTAAACAATTCAAATGCTTTTAATATTTTGCAAGGACGGTACACCACGGATAAAACGAGTTTTTTGTTTTAATTCGTGCGAGCCAAAAGAGAAGACGATTTTAATTTTCCAGAAAACAGATTTTGACAATATTTTTCCAGAAAACTAAAACGACCATTTTGCAATTTTCTCGAAATGATTTTTCTCGTTCTAAAAATCTCCATGCGATACAGTCTGTTGCATGACTAAGCAATCACTTGACTCTAACAAGAGTGTTACACTTACTCTTACATTTGTGACTAAGGTTACACGGGGATTGTTCTTGACTTGTGTTGCTCTTCTTGATCATGTTTGAAACACAATGAATGATATCTTGTTGCTTTTGTTTTTCAATCCATTTTGCTTTGTCTTGAACACTTAAATCATGCCACTAAGAACAAACAATTAATATGTATAAGGACTTGTCATCATCAATTAAAATGTTCCAACAAAGGTGAAACTTCATGATGGCCAAGTTAGAAGGTTTGGGGAATGTGCGATAAATACCAAATTGCAATAGAAATTGAATCTCAATATGTAGATTAGATTCTAAGGGTTGTATCATTCATGTTAAAAATGGTGTTTTGGAGGTCACTAAAAGGGTAAGGTGATTCTCAAGAGTAGGAGAAGTAAAATTAACTTATTCAAATTTGATAGAAGATATTTTGAAGATGAGTTAGTTCTAGGGGAGATATTTCCAAGTAAAGGATTGGTCGATGGACCTAGGGTTGACAATGAATCCCGAATTCGATCCAGATCCGCTAGACCCTACCTGATAGATAGGATATGGATCTTAATATTTCAGACCCTACGAATCTGGATAGGATCTGGATCTGGATCTGATTGGCTAGACCATGATCCGACCCTAAGACCCATATTTTTTATTAATTAAAAAAATTTGAAAATGATGGTCTAACTTCTTAAGTTATGCGTACAAGTTACTAAAGACAAACACAACTACATTTGTTTCATTCCTTATTCGAATATAAAATGATGACCTTACTTCTAATTGGGTCATTTTAAGCTTATGTTTCTCGTATGTGCCTACTACATCAAAGACAGTCAAATTTTTTTTATGTCAGTCTATTTTTTTGTTAATAATTTATAAACGGGACCCAGCGGATAATTGATTAATTGAGTGATTAATTTAGTGAGTAATGAAGAATGTGATGGATTGACCAAAACCCATGTGGATTAATTGATTAATCGATGTTAAATGAATTGGTTTAGTTTAGGCTATAAATACTGGAATGAATCAAACAAAACAACATCAACCTACGAAAACATAGTAACATACATACACTAAACACAAATTACTTCAACTAAGTCTGTGTTTTTTCCCTCAAAAAAAATGGCTTTTCCTTATCAAGAAACTGTTTTAACTCTTAAGGATTCCAACCCAGTACAATATTTGTTCGTTTCGACCCCGAGTACGCAAGCAAGGTTTTTGGCAAACTTGAATGTTTTTCATATTTCATGTAAGTTCATCTTCGAACGCGCTTCCTCCGGTGCTGCTAACGGGCTGGTCCATATCAGAGGTTTCAACAACAGATATTTAGCCAGGTACTTACTTAAATTTACTTCCATGCTCTCTTCACTTCAAATGTTTATATTATGAATATAAATATACGACACTTTATTATTAATACAACTCTCACGTATGAGAAGAGAACGTTATTTCATTTTTATTTTCTATTTTATTAATACAACTCTCAAATGTACTAATATACGTATGAGAAGAGAACGTTATTTCATTTTTATTTTCTATTTTATTAATACAACTCTCAAATGTACTAATATAAAGAGAATAGGTGAAGGATTACGGTCCTCCCAAATTTGATAGTATAAATTCTTCCATCTTATTCGACTATTTATTTATCTTTTCTGCTTCTTCTCCGTAATTCCTATTTTAACTAAATGTTAAATTAATGATTGAGATCGTCGCAAGCCTATAAGTAGTACCAATTTTATTTTTACTGCCTTGTATTTTTTTTACTCCAATGTAAAAATTCAACTACAATAATTCGAACCACGTTCCATTATGTGAGATGTTGCCCGTAACAGTTACCAATATTGTTAAATTAAAGGATTATTTGGTTCAAAGTATTGAAATAAATTATCATAACATAGAGATATGGCGTTAAAACATAAGTGTTTGATTTGATCCTAGAATAGATCGAGTAGTAGTAATAGAGTTGAATGAAAGTTAAAAATTTCACTATACACATGAGTATGAGATTTCAGTAAGTTAAAATGACTTAAAATTCATTATATATTTAATGTAAGTAATTTATTCTTAATTAGTATGTTTAATATTACTGAACAACATACAACTGATTAAATAAAGCGGAAGCGATAAATAGGATCGAAAATAAAACCTCCAGCCATTGCTAATCGGATTCCTGAACAGCTTTATCAACCCCAAGTATTAATCTGATTTTCTGATTTCGGTTCCAAACCCTCACTGCTCACTTATTTAGATGGTGTAATTTTCTTAAGGGAGAGTAGATTTAGTGACCTAATTAATCAGAATATGCATTCTCTTATATACTGCTCTTTCCATCAAAGAGCAGTGTTTGAACGCAACACAAATTAAGGGAGTAGTTTCCTAGATGGGAGAGAATTAAGAGACAGTTTAGAGTCCATAGTATGACTGTCTCATTAATGGGACATATAATTAGGATTTGTATAAGACTATTAATATTATTAATAATAATATCTAGTCAATTAATTATAAAAATCCAACATTCTCCCACTTGGCCCATTTAACAGAGAGGAACTTCATATATATATACGAATCATAGCGACGAATTCTCTGGGACGAGAATTAATCTTCCATGTATTACGATATACTTAGTCTCTCACCACTCATAGTTAACTTAATGAATAAACCATATGTTTACTCTAGGTCAAAACATAATGATATTTCAGTAAGTTAAAATGACTTAGAATTCATTATATATTTAATTTATCTAATTTCATTCCAAAAACGTTCAAATAAATACTAAATACTACTTGCGACAATAAATTGAGTCTATTCCGAAATTTCCAACCAATTACTAGAAACTTGGTTGTATCATGTATGCAAGGATCACCATAACACGTGCCATTTTTATATTAATTATTATCCCGTTTAACATTAATTACTCTTAACATTTGCAATCCCCAACATATCCAACAAAATTAAGTATTTCGTTTCCTAAATAACTTTATCTGCCGATTATTATTTCGGGCAAACACAAGAGTTGTATTTCCTACCAAATACTTTAAGGCCGCGTTTGGAAACACGGAATTGATTTTATTTTGATGATTTCAATTATAGAAATCAAAATGTTTGAATTCAATTCGAAATCCAATTCCAAAAGTTCGTTTGGGAAACCCGTGGAATTGGAATTGGAATTGGGCGAGACGGATATTGGTCGAAGTGATCGAATTTTTTTTTGGGGAGGAAAAGAAAAAATTTTCACGAAAAATATTCGCGATCGGAAAAAATGTCGAAAATTAAAATCTTACGATTAAATTTGGATATAAAAGACGTAAATAGTGATGGAATTGAAATAACTAGTATATGGTAGGGATTTGAGAGACTCAAATTTTAACTGGGTTGGAATTGGTAAGGAATTGAGTCCAATTCCAATTCCAAATTCTAGAGGTTTCCAAACACTCGAAATGTTTCAATTACGGAATACAATTCCAATTCCAAGTTACCAAACATGCTCTAACAGTAATTCTCCCTTGCGACGGATATCCGTCGCAAGTTTTTAACGCCCCAAATTCTCTCACTTCAATATATAAGATAAAATATAGAAAATCACATATGATTTATCTTTTCCTATTCAAGTGGTTAATATTTGACCCGTTATAAGTTTGCTACGGTGACGGATATGTCCGTCACAAATAAGAATTTCTGATACTTTAATTGATGGCTTCTCTGTTATTTGAAAATCAGTTTTCTAGGTCATGTGTTAATAATCTACTTATGAATATATATTGTTGAAAATATATTATCACAAATTAGAGTTAAAATTCATATTTACCATAATTAGTGAAATGAATTTGAGAAAAGTATTCACTCAATAATTAGTGGATGTTTAGACCTAATTTCTTGATTACTCATCTTTCGTACTACGCATGACTGACTCTGCTTTTCCTTCCCCAAAATGCATTATAGGTAAACTATTAAAAACTAATCTAATCTATAAGCGCGACTCATCGTAACATCAATCACTCAATCGAACTCCTTGATCTAAAATGATTCAAATCGCCTACAAATTTTGGGTCAAACACTTGTTCGACCCTTGCACCGTGAAATATCTAAATTTATAAGATCATTTTGACCCATATTAATCATGACTTGACCCATTCCGTAAAATAAACTGGATATTTATTTTGATTTGACGGGTATTTATGGACTATATTTTGACCAATTTATAGCGATTTAACTCAAATCCAATATTCAAGCCCATTTACCTTGTCTAATCCTCCATAACTCTCTAACTTACATTAAACTAAAATGTTGCAAAACAAAAGTAATAAAAAATGTTTGTGGTAAAATTGCAAGCGAATAAATCTATTCTCAATTGTTATTTTGTAAATTGATTTGGGATAAAATTAGCTTAATTTGTTACTTTTAATAATTAATGAGAAAAAATTCACTTAATCACTTAAATGATTAATTTTTTTGGTGTATTTGTCCAACCACTCATTTTTTTACCAATTAGCACAATTTGACACATGGTACTTATTAGTTTGATTTTTGTTTAAACAATGTGTTCTTATTCCTTTAATTTAGTGTTTATAAGGCCTTTAGCTTTACACATTTCAATGAAAGTCATATAAATTTGATTCATGATACATTTTTACACAAATTCTCCTTTGTGACGGCGGTATCCGTCACAAGCTTGTGATGGATACCGTTTCCTCTCACAAAATACCCATTTTTTTTCTCTCTCTCTGACACTATTCATGTGGTCCCCTTTCTCCACTAACTCATTTTGTATCCATTTTATCTCACAAAATATCGGTCACAAATGGTGACCCGTCACAAGCAAGACTTACTAATATTTTTGTTGGGTCTATGCCTTTGAATCTGGGTCCAGGGGCGAAGCGCCGTGGTTTAGGGGTTCCGGAACGCAACGCCCCCGAAACCTAAACGGTATCTGATTTCTGTATTGGGCTAGGGTTTCTGTCTGGGCTTTATTAGATTAAGTCTAATCTGTTTTGTATTAGGTTAAAAGTATTATATATATAAACTCTTAACCTCTACCCTAGCAGTAATACAATATTCCATATCGTTTTGAATCTGTAATATGGAAAACTCCTCACATTAATAAAACTCTCTCCCTTCTGCCCTGTGGACGTAGCTAACACACCGTTAGTGAACCACGTAAATCTGTGCGTATTGTTCTTTATTGTTTGTTTTAGTCTTTCTATGTGCTTCCGTTATAACAATTTTTATATGAAATTTATTAGTTTTAACCCCTGCAAATTGCACGGGTATACATTTTATACAATGTTTTAATAAAATGTTTATTAAGTTTGTAAACAATATTTAAGAATTTTAATTTTAAATATAAATTACACTTGCAATTAAGAGATTGTAAATGACGCATTTAATATACATTATGCATTAGCCGTTAAGTATCAATTTTGAGTGAACAATATTTGAGGAAAAAATTAAATAAAAATTTATTCTCAATATTAAATATATTCGTTGTCTGCATTACTTATATATGTTATAATAACCAATTTTTTTAATTAAAAGTATTAAAATAATTAACTCAATAATTTTTCTCATTTTTATGTGTTTTATTCATATTTTAACACTAACTTATTTTTTAATAACATGTCAACCAGATTGAGTTGCCTTTAACCATAAATTAACCTCGATTGGGTTATAATAGGTCTTGCTTCAAATGATTATATATATCTTAAGGATAAAATAGGTTAACTACGGCCCACTTGCATAGATGAGACAAATATTTCATTATTTTCAATACATTCCACTTTGTCCTATGAATAATACTTGATCCATCGAATTTGCTCGTTTTAAATGAGAATTTGTAAAGGTCTTACGCGTCTTAACTCTGGAAAAAATTGCTCTTTAATTTAAACCGTCATTTGTATACTGAAAAAAAAACTACAAATATGTAATTTTTGTATTTGTTTTAGTTATTTAATGCGCCCATAATTTAGTTTATAACGTTTCCATAGTTCTTAATTTTTGATTTTTCATTGATTAATATATTGGATATATTAATTATCAACTATATATAAGTTGACCAAAAAAATTACCAGACAACTTTGACTGAACTTGACCTTGACCACTGTCAGTCAACTTTTTGCGACGGGAAATCCATCGCAAAGGTTAACTGACTATTGACTGGTGATACAAAAAAATTTCCGCCAATTTCAGATGCAACGGATATTCCATCGTAAAAGTCCTTTGCGAAGGAAATTCCCTCCGTCGCAAACCTTCCCACCATTTGAATTTTTGTTCGCGGGATTGGAAAATTACCCTGCATCGTTAATTTCAGCGCAAAAAACAATTCCTTTGTAAATTCCATCGCAAACAATAATTTGCAACGACATTTGTGTCTGTCTCAAAAAGTCCGTCGCAACAACACTGAATAGCACCAGGAGTAAAGAACGTAGTAGCAGCAGCAACAAGAGTATTGAAATGAACATTATTAATGCGGGATAATCAAAGTAACAATAATGACGGCCGAAGTAGTGAAAGACTGAAAGTAACCGTATTAATAATGGATGTAGAGTGAAAGTAATAGTTGTAACAATGACTGCAATTACAATTAACTAACTAATCGATTTAAGCAAAACATTTTATTTATTTAAATATATAAGTTTGATGATAAAATTAATGGGAATAGTCAATCTAAACGTAAATATATTGAGATTATTAAAAGAAACAATAGTAACCGCGGGAGTAGTTAATAATGTAATTGTATTAACTAGTTTTAAACCCGTGTAAAATTGCATGAGTATAGTTTTAAAAATATCAATATAATGATTAATATTTTAAAAATGTTAAACCAAAATATACGTATATTTTATACTCTATTTCTTTTATAATGTTAATAGTTTAACACACGTGCAAAAATTGCAAGGGTTTGAAGTTTACATTTGTTTTAAATCGTGAAAAAATGCACGAGTTCAGTATTAAAACACGATAAAAAACATTTAGGTCTACTCATTTTCGTTGATAAGCTCAATATTTATAACGAATTCCTAAAGTATTATTTTAATAGAATGCTCTATAATCTACTTAACAGAGTTTTATAGTTCATTTATTTTGTTAACTTTTTTGTAGATATCATTTTCAAAATTGAAAATTAAAACAATACTATTTATTTAAAAAAAATTTGTTGAAAACTATTTTTTATTCAAAAAAAAAGTACTCAAATTTAGTAATATCTCGAAGATTTGCTATTATGATGGTCAAACTGTTAGAATTAAAGCTTGTAAAATAATATAATAATGTTTTTGTTTTATCATTTTTTCATTGTCTAATAATGTTTTTTGTTAATCTTTTATTTTATTTCTTTATTATTGATAACATAAGTCGACTATTGGAAAAATTTTGCGTTTTCATATTATATTATTTATGCAACATAACTGGAATTGAGAATGTTGCTTCATTGAAGTTTTATATTGATTATTGGATGAAATTCTATTAACAAAGTTGGTTTTTCATAAATTAATTCCATATTTTTGTAGTGGGTCTTACATTTCATTAGAAATAAAAAATAAAAGAAAATCGACGTGATGACATGGATGCACAAAATTACACGAAATATTCTTGTATTAATATAGATAAGATAGCGAATATCATAAAAGTAATAATATTAACAATGAGGTAGTAAATGTGTTTGATAATTTATTTGTAGACAAATATTACATTTCATTATAAATGATAAATATATGAAATAAATGATTTATTTGCAGGAGAGGAAATTCCTGTATATTAATATTAGGAGGTGAGAAACGTGAGGAAGATGTGTCAAAGACAAGTTGTACGTTGTTTAGAGCCACAGTGACGGATGTAGGTGGTAAGAAGATTGCAAGGTTCGTTCATGTACAGCTTGGGCGCGCCGTTGGAAGATATCCTGCAGGACATGTTAATGTCGACCGCTTGGGCGTGGAGGAGCCTGCTAATATGATCGACACTCAATTCAACTTAATCAACCTTGCCAATCTCGTGAAACTTCCCAGGCGCGTAATGTTTAAGGGCAACAATAACAAATATATGTGCCATCGTTCACTTTCAAATAGGAACCACAATATGTTTGCAGATGCCGAAGTCGGAGAAGATGAGACGAAAGACTACCTTGTACACACAAAAGCAAATGGAGACATTGAATTACTGTCCAGAAAGGCAGGGAAGTTCTTGATTAGAGCTCATAGCGATAATTGGGTTGTGTCGCACTCGCCTGCCAACAATCCTGATCCGTGCACCTTGTTTGAGGTGATTAAGACATCGTCTTCAAACAAAATCATTCTTCGCAACAAAGGCAATGACAAGTTCTGCTTACTTAAGACCATAAACCATCCGAATAATGTTGGCTTCAGTGCGACTGCCAACTCAACTGTAGCAGACACCCATCTTATAGTGGTTGAGCCCGTGATTGAGCGCAGAATCCGAGTTGAAAGGTTACATTTAGAACACGCTCTGATTTACAATCAGAAGTTAGTAGCGAAAGTGGAGAGGACAAAAACGAACACCACCAATACAGTTGATGTTTACGATTTGGACTTCAACATAACCACAAACGATACCAGCTCGTGGAGTGCCAGCAATAGTCGAACTATGTCCTTCAAATTCAGCTTCACTACTGGAATCCCCAAGATTGGCCTCGGCACTGAGGTATCCGTTCAAGGGGAGTATTCAGAGGAATACGAATGGGGGAAACAAATTACCAAAATACAGAAGATTGGTGCAACTCACTCGACAGCAGTGCCGGCGAACACTAGAAGAAAAGTTACCATGGTTATGAAAGAAGCTACTTTTGATGTTCCTTTCTCCTACACTCAGGCTGATCGTTATACAGACGGGACTTGGGAAGTTACTTACCACAATGACGGGGTTTATACTGGCACTAACGCATACACATTCTATTATGAATCCAGAGACGAGCCTCTAACATCGTTAGCCCTTGGCCTGGATGAAGATATGTCCGCTAATCTTGTCGCTACCGACTCTGGCATTATTGACACCACTGACATGGCCTTGCCCCCCATTGAAGAACCTGAGTATACCATAGACTCCTTTGATGACTATGAGTCTGACATTGTTGAACCAGCCCTCGTCCAACCCTCCCAGCCTCCTGCGTGTATCGCTGACCTCTCGGAGACCACAACAGATAATCCGCAGTTCTGATCGATCACCCATGTCATGCATCATGAAGGTACGTACTCCCTCTATCTCCTTTATATTATTCCTATTTTTTTTTTTCATTCTTTTCGAGTTATTTCATAATATATACGTAATCAGTTACGCATTATAAATTCCTCCGATTTTATATGATGTTCCGCATGGATAAAAGCTGATACTTGTTTGACAGGCATTCGAT
Organism: Silene conica; assembly: GCA_029255685.2. NCBI lineage: Eukaryota > Viridiplantae > Streptophyta > Magnoliopsida > Caryophyllales > Caryophyllaceae > Silene > Silene conica. Next base: position 23,932,454 of record CM055315.2, on the reverse strand, counting down.
CCATGTATCGAGCAATGCTGGGATCACAACAAGTTTAGTAACTGCTCCTTGATTAACGAGGTGCAGATCAACAGAATAAAAGACTCTTCATGAATGGCGCCCTTGGTTTTAGTTCATTCTTGAAGTTTATTAATTTTCCTTTTTTTCTTTTCGAGTTATTTCAAGTTTGTTTGCGATTCAATTCACAAAACAATTTCCTTGTATTGTATTGTTCTATTTCCAGAATTTATGCAAGTTCAATTACCACTCATTTCCGTGATTTTTTCTCGTTTAATGCTCAGATATTAACTAATTAATAATAGGCGAATATAAGGTTTTGACACAAGTCGTCGTTCTATAGCGACTTCATTTGCAAGTCCTTAATGGTTGTTGATTGTCTCTATGTATGACGGTAAAGTGTACTCTAGATACGATTGGAATTAAGACCGAAATAAAATAGGATAGAAATGAAGCTGTTTGACCCAAGGATCAATATACGCTACCACAATAACAAAACTGTGGTGAATAAATCAGCTGGATTTAATCACATAAATGACAGAAATCACAGAATTAGGGCTTCTTTGGTTGTCCATTGAAATCATCATGACTTCAATTTTTTAAGAAGTTAAAATCATGATGTTGTTTGGTTGCCAAAATCACTCACCCAAGAATTTATTTTATGTGGGCTACTTTTTTTTCGATTGCACTCATATTTGTAACTTAAAAATCGAGAATCATAATGAGCTTAAAAAGGGGTCTAATTGAAACAATTATATTGTATTAATTACATATACTCACTCTGTCTCATTGATATGTTTATACTTTTTTATTTTGTGAGGGGGAAATAAAAAAGGTGTAAACATATCACTGAGACGGAGGGAGTAGTACTTTCGCGTTGGCCAAACCCAAAACCCGCCATTCTTAGGTTATTTAAAACCGAAATGGAATCTTTTAACGTTTTTAGCATCCATTAAGTAGTATGGAATATTTATTCAAATTAGCCTGAAAATTATTTCAATTTTTTGAATTATTTTGATAATCTACAAGTCTTGAATTTTAGATGCTCGATAAAATATACAATACTTGTACTTTTTACGAAATAAAAAATAAAAAATAAAGTTCATTTAACCTGTAATATGACACCTCTAATATATGAAAAAAATTATACAAACTTTTTGAATCTGAGCAATTTTATACTTGAAAACTCTTAAATAGAATCCTCTAACCAACTATGCTCCAAAGCCCACATTGTTTACTTATAAACTTAAAACTATTTATCAGAAGATTGTATTGGGCTATAACCCATATAGCCACTGAGGTGGGTCCGCCCCTTCACTCTCCAAACTTCTCGGTCATTGGAACTTCCCACATGCAAACCAAACAATTTTTCAATTCATGTGAACTTGAAATTTGCGGGAACTTTAATCCCTTGTCTCAACCAAACAAGCCCTTAATTCATTCATACTACCTCATATTTACTATTTTCTTCCATATTTTCTTCAACGAATTATTCAGGTTTTCTTCCCTTTCTTATTTTAGAAATTTTTAATTATATTTTATGTATCCCTCTCTTCTATCGTCAAACCCCACCAAACTTTTTTTACTCCTATTTTATTCATTTCATTAATATTTATGCCCCACAATTCATTAATTTAACTCCTAATTATTCATCTCTTTCTCTATCTCATATCCCAAACCTCACCCAATTCTTTATTCCTATTTTATTACTGATCTCCTTAAGTATCGTGCCATACTAATGGGAAGAAATAGCGAATATAAGGGAGTATAATTTTTGGATACACTACTACAAAATCGGACAATAACAACGACCTTCAACAACGCTTATTCACGAAAATTAGTAAAATCCGTTGTTGAATGGACTACCAGGTTGCCGCAGAATTTTATTAAAACTAATAATAACGGTTTTTGTTTTACGACCGTTGTTATTAGTTTTAACAACGGGTACGACTCTAAGAACTGTTGTTAATAGTTACACCAATAACAACGGTTACTCTGTAATACGTTATAGCCGTTGTTATTAATTTGGCTCAAAAGTGTTGTTACAAAACCCGTTGTTATTGATTTGGCGCAAAAGTAATAACAACGGTTGCAACAAAGAATGAAAAAGACGTAAAATTTTAACCATATAACAACGGGTTGTTATTAATAACCGTTGTTAAAAATGTAAATTAACAACAATGGTTCTTAACATGCAACCAAAAGCTAAAGAAACCTTAATATGCAGAAGACAATAAGACATTGTACAAAACAGAAAACATTGAACAAAACAGAAAACATTGAACATTAACATTGCAAACAGAAAAATGACTTATGAGTCACATTTAATATAAACCTTTTAGGTTTAATATATATTCACCTTCATTCTCTTGCGCATCAACAGGGCTTGCATTACCATTAGTCCTAGAATTTCCCATAAATGCTGCAATGTATAAGGTTTAATATATGTCACCTTCATTCTCTTGAGCATCAATGTCATGAAAGGACAAAAGTAATGTATAAGGTTTATATCACCTCCATTCATTAGTCGACAAATGAATGGAGGTGATATAAACCTTGTTGGAGTAAGTGTCCTCGACAATAATGTGATCACGTCAATAATATAATTAAATTGACAAATCTCTATAAAAGAATATTCATGGGATGATTCTTAATCATAAGTCAACTGGTCAACATTAATCGGTAATGATTGACTTGCTAGAGTTTGACATTACTGTCGTAATGACGGTGGTGACCAGTTGATCCCTTTAGGTCACACCTATAGGACAACTATCTCAATGATAAATAAAATGACTGTATATTGATACGAGTCAATTTATGTCTAGTTTATATATATTGTATAAAGGGATAAATTATAATATGATTATAAATTATAATTTTAGTGATTAAAATGTTGTCACTAATATAAGTATGTTTATGAAACATGAAATCACTTGAATGAATTATTTTAACTACAATTGTTGTAGTAATAAAATGCGATTAAATAAATATAAGTAATTATTTGAATTACTTCTAAATTTACGATAAGGAGTTTAAAAGTTAAACTACAAATTACGTAAACTAAATTGTCCTAACTAATGTTACGTATGGGTCCATTATGTAACATGGACCGTGTGATATGACACACATATACAAACATACATTTTGAATAGGAACATTAGAGGGACATATTATTTATTGCAAGAGTGAGCATGGGAGACATTGTAGATGATAGAGGTGCCATCCATTGGGCACTCTACCCACCCATCTCGGCCGAACCATTTGAGGAGAACAAAAGAGTTTTTGTTCCCTCATTCACTCATTCATACATTCACTTGAAAATTAGGGTTTTGTTTAGAGAGAAAAAAAGAGAAAAAAATTAATTCCTATTTTCTTCTAACCCTAAACCGTGAGCCTCCCTTGTAAACTAGTAATTTTGTATTAAAATTTTCTAGCAAAAATATATACAAAACATTGAGTGTAGTGTGTCTTGGTGTTCATCTTTTGGAGGCCATCTCTTTGAAGGTTCAAGGAGGATCATCCGTGTGATAAGCTCAAGAACAAGTGAAGAAGGTGACTTCACTTGTGCCCTATTTTAGCCGAGACAAGCAATGTAAGGAAGCTTGTTCTTCCTCTTAAATCTCGATTAATATATATTGTTAAGCATGCATATATAAGTTCACTATTATAAGATAATAACAATTAGTATGACTAAATAGGTAAATAAACCTAACAATTGGTATCAGAGCATAGGTTGTTGCATGCTTAATCGGTTTTTAGTTTTTCCGAGTTATGAGACTTAAAAATAAAACTATTAATTTTGAGATTCATATGATAAATCACTCGACATTTTGGCATGTTAATAAATCTGGTCCTAAAATGTTTTTAGGTTATTTAGATAATTTATGAGATTTAAATATTGTTCATTGTATATAATTTTAATCATTTGTATGTATTTTATGAGAAAATCGAATTAAATGGTTAAAATAGAAGGAAAACGTTTCTAGCCTTGTAATTTTCACACGACCTCACATGCTTATTTTACTTAATGTATGTAAAATTTGGTACAATATGATGTTGTATAGCATGTTTTACGATTTTATTAGTTAAAACCGTATTAAGAGGTAATTTTGGCCATATATATATGATATTTCGAGTTATTTTTCGAATAAAGTGACCAAAATTTTTTACATTATAAATATTAATGTAATATTTCAGAATGTTTGTGAAAATAAAATCCAAATTTCGAAAATTTTATAATTTGTTTGGATTTAATTCGTAAAGAGTTATGTATTTTAAGGCATTATGAACAATATAAAAATAATTAAAGGGTTAATTATTATCAAAATTATTTATGACTAATTTTGAATCCTAAAATGTGTTAGGATATTATTTAGAACATAAGTTTGTTTATGTTTTAATTTATGCATTTTATCGGGTTAAAATTGCAAAATCTCATAAAACCGATTTATTGTTAACCTAATAAGTTATTAGGGCGATTTGGCATCTAAAATGAACATATTCATAACATTTATATTGCTGCGTTTTTATTATGAATGTCATATTTTATTGCATTATTTTGAATCATGTAATTATTCTAGTATGACCTTAGTTTAATCGGTAATTCCCGTAATGAAAGGGGTTATTGATTCGGTTGTAATTTTGTGATCTCGTATCACCCAATTGTAATTTATTTCTATTTTATAATGTATAAAGTAGACTAAAAAAGTTGTAATTCTTGTAAAATTCCGGAGAGCCTTGAAGACGGTGCCATTCGGAAAGGAGTTCCGATCAAGACGGTGTTAGCCTCGATGTGCGTGCCTCGGTGCCTCGTGAAGTTCAAGGGACCAAAGGAGCTGGTTTCCGAATTTGTACTTTTATTATTTCTTTTCTAGAAAAGGCCATACTAGGAATTTATTGTTTGCTTTATTTTGTTTTAATATGTTGCATGCATAGCCAAATCGCCATTAACATGTCATGCATATCGAGTATCGAGTCTTCAACGTATCATTTTATTATCGATAATTCACCTAATTAGTTGACTTAAAAGGAGATAGATAATATTTGATAAGATCTCTTACGTATAAAATATTGAGACTTAGCCTTACCAAAGAGTATGGACCCATGAATCCCTTCTTCACAAACATGTAGGCTCGGCTAAACCGGGGTACTAAAATTGTCACGTTGGGTAAGTGGGGTAATAAAGATTACAACTTGAAATTTGGTCGATCTCAACGAAAGTATTCGTAACCGTAGTTGCAATAAGTTCGGGCTAAAGACGATTTTTAGAAAATTGTTGACCGGGAGTTCTAAGAGTAGAACCGATTAAAGGGTTAATCCACCAAATTATACCTATACGGGTTGAATCGGCTATACCGTGCCCGCATTAGTATGGGTTTGGGTCTCGGGATTGTTTACTTAATTGTGTAAGAGATCGTTAAGTAAATACAAGCTTGTTTAAAATGTTTAACAAGTATTAAAATGATGAACGTTAATTTTTCCTTCATTTCCGTTTTTGTAGTTATTTAATCGCAATGGACTCATTCAACCCTATCACTATTGATTCTTGTCACAATGTTTTCGACGATGTTTGCAACCAAAACAACATTGATACTACTAGAGAAGTTCATTTCGGAACGAGTCCGGATGGCAATGTTAACTTTATTACTTCTCTCCCTCCTCTCAAAGGTCTACTTCTTGACACGGCTTATATAGATGAGCTAAATGAAGAATTGGATGCCTTATACTTGAAGGAAAGGGCTTATGATGAAGCTAGTGGGAGCTCTAGCAAGAAAGGTCTTTCAAAGATTAAGAAGAAGAAGAGAAAGTTACAAAAGGGGCGATGCCACTATTGTAGTGTCATGGGCCATTGGAAGAGGAATTGCTCCAAGTACTTACGTCATATCCAAGAAGGTCTTGTGATTCCGTTAGGTAATTCCAAATCCGAAATTTTTGTTATTGACATAAATTTTACATCCAACACAACATGGGTATTGGATACTGGTTGTGGTTCTCACCTTTGTAATCGTTTGCAGGGTTTAAGAGAAGTGGAGAAAGTAGACAAGGGTGATATGGATCTCCGACTTGGAAATGGAGCTCGGGTAGCGGCCACTTCAAAAGGGACTTGCACTCTTACCTTGTCAAGTGGATACGAGTTACATTTAAATAATTGTTATTTTGTACCGTCTCTTTCCAAAAACATTATTTCTGTTGCAATGTTCGACATTGAGGGATATAATTTTTCCATTAAGAACAATTGTTGTGTAATTTCTAAGAATGACATGGTTGTTGGCCATGCTAATTCAATTAATGGAATCTATGTTTTGGAAACTTCCGACTTGTCTAAAAATGTCTATAACGTTAATAACAAAAGGATAAAGACAAGTGACCCAAATGAATCGTATGTTTGGCATTGTCGACTTGGTCACATAAATGAAAATCGCATTAAAAGATTGGTAAAGACCAATATAATTAAACCATTCGAATATGAATCCTATGGTACATGCGAGGCTTGCCTTCTAGGAAAGATGACTCGTAATCCTTTTAGTGGTAAAGGGACACGAGCTAGTGAGTTATTAGGGCTCATACATACGGATGTATGTGGACCACTAACTATCACCGCTAGAGGCAATTATGACTACTTCATTACCTTCACAGATGATTTAAGTAGGTACGCTTATATCTACTTAATGAAATATAAGAGTGAAGCCTTCAAGAAATTTAAAGAATTTCAAAATGAAGTAGAAAACCAACTCGACAGAAAGATTAAGACACCACGATCCGATCGTGGTGGTGAATATCTTAGCAATGAATTTGATTCACATCTAAAAGAGTGTGGCATTGTGTCACAACTTTCACCTCCAGGAACGCCACAACTTAATGGTGTGGCAGAAAGGAGGAATCGAACCTTATTGGATATGGTCCGATCAACGATGAGCCAAGCTGACTTACCTGATTCATTTTGGGGATTTGCGATCCTCACTGCCATCAAATCGTTGAACAATAGTCCAACGAAAGCGACCGATAAGACTCCATATGAGATGTGGAAGGGAAAGGTTCCTAACTTATCCTATATGAAAATATGGGGATGTGAGGCATATGTCAAGGTAAAGACCGATGACAAACTTGCTCCACGATCCGAAAAATGCATTTTTGTTGGTTATCCAACCACCTCACGTGGCTACCACTTCTACAAACCTCATGAAAACAAAGTGTTTGTGTCTTCTGAGGCTATCTTCTTAGAAAAAGAGTTTATTTCTAAGAGACAGAGTGGGAGAAATTTTGAACTTAATGAAGTTCGAGAAGTTCAAGAGCCACAAACTGAAGCTGATACAGATGAAGATGTTCCTTCTTCGTCCGCTTCGGTACCTATTCCACCCAGGAGGTCGAGTAGGGTTCCACATCAACCTGATAGGTATGTTGGACTAATTAAGGAAGATGGTAGCCTAGACGTATTACTTTTGGAAAATGATGAGCCTACCACTTACAAAGCTGCAATCTCTAGTCCCGACTCCGCCAAATGGCAGGAGGCCATGGCATCCGAGATGGATTCTATGCATCAAAACCAAGTATGGGACTTGGTAGACTTGACTAAGGAGATGAGACCTCTCCAATGCAAGTGGATCTTCAAAGTGAAGAATGGCATAGAAGGACATGATGATGTCTATAAAGCTAGGCTAGTAGCTAAAGGGTTTTCCCAAGTTCACGGTCTTCATTATGATGAAAACTTTGCTCCAATTGTAACAGCCCATATTTTCGTAAAATCTAATTTAATCGTTTTTGAGTATTTTACGTAATAAAGATAATATTTTAATAATCTAATTCGGAAATTTTAATGAAATAAGTCAGATCCGTCCTAAGAACCTCAAGTCCTTAAGACGAATTCAACTTGGCAACGTTACATTCCCGACTTTAATATTCATTTCTTATCCGGTTCTAAAACCCGTAACCATTTAAGCAAGTCGGAAAGGACAGCTCCCTTGTCCCCTTATAAACCCTTATGTCGACAAACCCATCCTCAACATTTCATTTCACTGTAACAACTTTCATCTCAAAACCTCCATAAAACCCTTCCTTCTTTTCAAGCTTTCTTCATCATCCGTTCATCGAATCGCGAAAGTAAGTACATTTTCGGAATCCTCGTTCAATTTCCAAGACATCCATCACTTTCGTTTTTCATCTTATCGACTTCAAAAATCGGGCTGTTTTGCCTTTAATCCGTTTTTAGTGGTTCTAAACCGTTTTCTTTGTTATAGGAGTTGGTCTCGACGATCCCGACGTGGACTCTTACGTGGTTGAGGAGGATCAATTGCCGGAATAAGCTTGAAGGTGACGATAATGAGATAACTCGGCCTTTATTGTGTATATTAGCATGCTTGGTGTTTTTGATGTTTGTTCTTCTGATTTTGTTCAAGCTCTATGATTATTGGACTTAGTATCATGATTAGGATGTTGTTTATGTGAAGAATTTATGATCCGAGATATGGTTATGTGCTCACAAGTTTAATTTCAGTTTTTCATATGTTAAGACGGATACTTGAAATTGATCGTTTGAGGATTGTGTTGGGATTTATGTGCTGTTAGGAAGTAGTATTTGGTGATTTGTAATGTTGGGAAAACAACACTTGTATCGATTCATGAGTTTCCGTGTTGAATTGTTGAGTTTTTCGAATGGCTGGAAACGCGATTTTCAGCGACAGGCTCTCTGAGCCGGTCGACCGACCGGCCGCCGGTCGACCGGCTGAGAGCGTTTCTTGATATTTTTGTGTTTTACGCGAGACTTTGAGACCATAGGAAATAAGTCTCCCAGCCGGCAGACCGGCCGCCTGCCAGCCGGCTGGGAGTGCGTTGTGTTGTATTTTGTAGTTTGGAAAACTTAAGGGTAGTCCCAGCCGGCAGACCGGCCGCCTGCCAGCCGGCTGGGAGTGCGTTTTTGTCGTTGCGTGTTTTCAAGTTTTTAAGGAGGCTGAGTTCCCAGCCGGCCGACCGGCTGCCTGCCGACCGGCTGCCTGCCGACCGGCTGGGAGTTCGTGTTTTGTTTCAGAAAAGAAAGAAGAGGCTGAGGTGGTCACCAGCCGGCCGACCGGCTGCCTGCCGACCGGCTGGGGACCCCTGTAGGCTATTTTGAGGTTTTCATAATTTGATCGTAACTTTCAAACGGTTAATCGGTTTTACTTGAAACTTGTTTTGTGTACCTTTGACATGTATTTGAGGTCCCCGGAGGATGGGCAACATTATATTGGGTTCGGAAATATAGTGAGGATAGAGACCCCCCGGTCGGGCAACCGAAAGGGAAACCGGCTCTCCCTCATCCTAGTTCTCGAGGTCAATTAAGTGTTGATTAGAAGTTAAAGGTAGAACTAGAGAGTAGTTCATAGACTTGAATGATATTGTTTTGATGCGTATTAAGTTATGCCTTAAGCTGGCCTCTGAACTTAATACGTGAACTGTTTGTCGTGTATGGGAACATGCGTTGAGTTTTCGCCTCTGAGTTCCATACATGTCTGTTTGTCGTGTCTGGGACATGCGTTGAGTTTTCGCCTCTGAGTCCAGACATGTATGTGTGATCGCGTCAGGACATGCCTTAAGCTGGCCTCTGAGTCTGACGAGTAGAGCAACTGCACGACGGGGCGGTCAGGTTGTCATACCTTACCCGGAGTGCAGGTGTTTGGTGCTAGAACATGCGTTGAGTTTTCGCCTCTGAGTCTAGTATCTTGTGATGTAGTAGGGGTCCATGCGTTGAGTTTTCGCCTCTGAGTTCCTTACTTGTGTTAGTGAATTGAATGTTAGTCCATGCGTTGAGTTTTCGCCTCTGAGTCTAATGTTCAGTGATAGCCGGTCCATGCGTTGAGTTTTCGCCTCTGAGTCCTTGCTTGATGATGTGAACTTGGTATTAGGGTTATGCGTTAAGGTGTCGCCTCTGAACCTTTATACTTGCTGATTTATTTAGTACCTAGGTTATGCGTTAAGATGTCGCCTCTGAACCTTTGTACTTGCTGTTTTGTATCTGCTTGCCTTGATGATGGTATAGTGTGTCAGATATGCATAGTATGTTATAGTTGTTATATGAGTTGTGGTTAAATCATCCAAGGCATTGGATGACTCTTAGTTCGGTTTCATAAATGATTAGATTGAAAGACCCCCCGACTGGGTAACCAGTAGGGAAACCGGCTCTCCTTCTTATCTGTTTATGAAGTTAGTTGAGAGCCGTGCATGGTAATCGCATGATAGTAAGAGATCAGATGATGAGTTGTTTATGCTTCACATGTTGTTATATGTTGGAGTATTCTGTATTGTTTTATGTGTTACGTGTTGTCACAAAAGGTGGCTAGGAGAACTCTAGTCACTCCCCACTGATTGTGGCGTACATGTTTTCATGTATGTAGGTACATGCAGGGTTGGAGATCAGGGTTATAGGAGAGCTAGCGAGTGATGATCCGTTCATCAGTTGACTTACCCGTTTACGCTTAGCTAGACTCTTAGACTTTTGTTGTTTTTGTTTTGGTGCCGGTAGGGATGTGCCATCCCCGGCTGATGTATTTATTTATGTTTCAGTTTGATACTTAGTACTGTTACTTATCTATTTGGTTTCAGTTTCATTTTACGTTTCAGTCTAAGACTTCTCGCATGTTTTATCTTTAAAAGTTTTAATTCCGCTGCAATTTTGGTACTTTTATGTGTTTATATTTCCGCTTTCGCGAGGGGTTTTACAGTTGGTATCAGAGCATTATTGCTCCCGACGCACTCATGTGACCCCCAACCTTAACTTGACCGAATAAACAAATAATGAATGAGAGATGGGTAGATCTAAGGACTTAATTTGTAGTCTATTTGTGATTGCTAATTGCTAAGCTAATCCATGTTTTCTCTTTTAAAAGATGGTGAGACCCAGAGCTGCTGATAACATTGTGCTGCAAGCAATTCAGCATTTGCTTGAGACTCAGAGACAGCAAGCGGGGAATGTTCCACCTCCTCCACCGCCGGGCGGCGAGACTAATCGTCCGGGTAGCTTTTCCTGGATTGCCTCTCAGATGTCCCGAAGCCATGTTAGGACCTATGGAGGCGAGGCTGACCCAGTAGCCCTCACAGAGTGGTTTAGAGAGATGGAAAAGAGCTTCACCTTATACTCAGTCGTTAGGGAGGATAGAGTGCGTTTAGCCGCTCACTTCCTGACATTGGAGGCTGACCGTTGGTGGGCATTGACTGGACCTACCGCTGTTCTTGACCCAGTGTTCGATTGGGAGGCTTTCAAAGACAGGCTTGAGGCGAGGTTCTACCCCAAGGAGTTGAGATCGCAGAGGTTGAAAGAATTTATGGATTTGAAGCAAGGGAAGATGACCGTTCAAGAATTCACTGACAAGTTCAACCAGTTAGCTCACTTTGCATCGAGATTTGTTCGTGATGAGGCGGAGAGGGTGTATTTCTACCGAGGGAAGCTAGGACCGAGGATTGAGAGTATGGTTCGTCGTGACTCTACTTCTTTTGTGGAGGTGTATGACGATGCTATTTGGGCCGAGAGTTCTATTCGTGCCATTGATGCTGAGACTCGTGCCGCTACTTCCAGCTTCACTTCTCACCAGAGATCCGTGTACCAGGGGAAGAGATCATTTGTTCCTTCTACTTCTTCGCCTTGTTCTCAGAAGAAGCGTTTTGAGAGGTTCTCTGCTCCGGTTGCTAAGACCACATTTCACACCGACACTGCTCCTACTGTTTGCCGCCGTTGTGGTAAACCGCTTCATCCAGGGTTTGATTGCTTCAAGAATGCCTATAAGTGTTATACTTGTAATGGATTTGGGCATAGATCCTTTGATTGTCCTGAGAAGAATACTGTTCTTGGCAAGGCTGCCACTGCTGCTGCAGCGACCAGAGGAGGAAAACCGAAGGGGAAGATCTTCGTGATGACTAGGGCTGAGGCAGAGGCTCATCCAGACATTGTTGCCGGTATATTTTCTGTTCTTGGCGCTGAGTGCCTTATTTTATTCGATACTGGAGCTTCTTTGTCATTTATATCGACTCAGTTCGCCGACCGTCTAGCTCTTGAGTCTTCATTGGTTGAGGAGACTTCTATTTCCTTACCTTCTGGAGACGTGTTTTCCTGCTCTTCGTCCCATAGGGATGTTCCTATTGTTATTGGTCAAGCCACATTTCCAGCGAACTTACTGAGATTTCCTCTCGAGGAGTTTGACATTATCCTCGGTATGGATTGGTTATCGCGATACCATGCTCGCTTCGAGTGTCGCGACCAGAAAATCTGCTTGAGGAGTTCTTCAGGAGTTCGTGTTTCCTATAGGGGAACTCGCCCTCAAAAGGGTGTTCGTGTTATCTCTTCGATGAAAGCTTCTCATCTTCTTAGGAAGGGTTGCCAAGCCTTCCTGTGTGTTGTTACAGCTGCTAAACCATCGCTACCGAAGCTTGAAGATGTAGCCATTGTTCGTGAGTATCCAGATGTGTTCCCAGATGACTTGCCAGGGATACCGCCAGAGAGAGATGCGGAGTTTACTATTGAGCTTGTTCCAGGTACCGGACCGATTTCTAAAGCTCCTTATCGTATGGCTCCGCCAGAGTTGAAAGAGTTGAAGCAGCAATTGGAAGAGATGATCGAGAAGGGTTTCATTAGACCTAGTGCTTCTCCGTGGGGTGCTCCCGTTCTGTTCGTCAAGAAGAAAGATGGTTCCATGAGATTGTGCATTGACTATAGAGAGCTGAACCGAGTGACCGTGAAGAATCGATATCCTTTGCCTAGGATAGATGATTTGTTCGATCAGTTGAGAGGTGCTTCGAGGTTTTCTAAGATTGATCTTCGATCAGGTTATCATCAGATTCCTGTGAGAGAGGCTGATATTGCGAAGACTGCATTTCGTACCAGATATGGACATTTTGAGTTTGTAGTTATGCCATTTGGGTTGACTAATGCACCGGCGATTTTTATGGATCAGATGAACCGTACCTTCAGTGAGTATCTTGACACCTGCGTTGTGGTTTTCATTGATGACATCTTGATATATTCGAAGACCGTTGAGGAACATGCTGAGGATCTTCGATTGATTCTAGGGATTCTGCGCAGACAGAAATGGTTCGCAAAGTTTTCGAAGTGTGAATTTTGGCTCTCGAAGGTTGCCTTTTTAGGACATGTGATATCCAGCGAGGGTGTGATGGTAGATCCCGCAAAGATAGAGGCTGTAGTTGATTGGGAGAGTCCCAAGGATGTTGGAGAGATCCGTAGCTTTTTGGGTTTGGCTGGTTATTATCGTAGATTCGTTGAGGATTTCTCTAGATTAGCTCGCCCGATGACTCAGTTGCTGAAGAAGGAAGCCAAATTTGTATGGACCGACGAGTGTGAGAGTTCCTTCCAGGAGTTGAAGACCAGATTGACTTCTGCCCCCGTGTTAGCTTTGCCAGAGGTCGGAGTGGACTTCGATGTGTATTGTGATGCTTCGATGTTAGGACTTGGATGCGTACTGATGCAGAGTGGTAAGGTGATAGCATATTCGTCTAGACAGTTAAGAGTTCATGAGGTGAACTATCCGACTCATGATTTGGAGTTAGCCGCGGTTGTTCATGCCTTGAAGATGTGGCGTCATTACCTGATTGGATCCGATTGCCGTATTTTCACAGATCACAAGAGTCTTAAGTACATTTTTACTCAGAAAGACCTTAACATGAGACAGAGACGTTGGCTAGAGTTGGTGAAAGATTACGACATCGAGTTGTTATATCATGAGGGAAAAGCCAATGTAGTTGCTGATGCGCTCAGCCGCAAGACTTCTCACTCGATGAGTGCCATGAGAGTATTGCCCGATGAGTTGTGTTCCGAGTTCCGGAAACTGAGATTAGAGATGGTGGGTAGTGGTTTTGATTGGTTAGCTGCTATGACTGCCGAGCCGTCTTTATATTGGGAGATTCGCCAGAGTTTGCCCTTAGATGCCGATTTCAAGAAGTTCGAGGCTAAGATTTCGAGTGGTGTTGCACCTGAGTTGGTGATTGATGCTGATGGTTTCCTTAGGTTCCGTGGGAGGATGTATGTTCCTGTTGTGCCAAATTTGAGGAAGAGGATTCTTGATGAGGCTCACTTGTCACCGTATTCCGTTCATCCGGGTAGAGAGAAAATGCATAAGGACTTGGGACTTACATTTTGGTGGCCCGGGATGAAGAGAGACATCATGGATTATGTTAGTAGGTGCTTGACTTGTCAACAAGTCAAGATAGAGCATAGGAGACCTGGTGGTTTGCTACAGCCGCTTCCCGTTCCTCAGTGGAAGTGGGAGTGCATATCTATGGATTTTGTTACTGCTTTGCCTAAGACAGTTGGAGGCAAGGATGCGATTTGGGTAATTGTTGATCGTCTAACTAAGTGTGCTAGATTCGTGCCGATCAGAGAGACATGGGATATGGATCGTTTAGCTAGGGCTTATATAGCTGAGATAGTCCGATATCATGGTGTCCCGAGAGAGATAGTTTCAGATCGTGACCCGAGGTTTTGTTCCAGGTTCTGGAAGGCTTTGTAGGAGGCTATGGGTAGCCGTTTGTTGATGAGTACCGCATTTCATGCCGCGACTGATGGTCAGTCCGAGAGGACTACACAGACATTAGAGGATTTGCTCCGTGCTTGTGCCCTTGATTTTCAGAGTTCTTGGGAGCAGTGTTTGCCGTTGGTAGAGTTTTCTTACAACAACAGTTATCATGCTTCCATTGGTATGGCTCCGTACGAGGCTCTTTATGGTAGGAAGTGCCGTAGTCCGATTTGTTGGGACCAGGCTAGTGATGTTCGTGACCTAGGACCGGACCAGTTAGCTGTTACTATTGATCAGGTTCAGCTTATCAGAGGTAGGATGAAGGCCGCACAGGACCGGCAGAAATCCTATGCTGATGTTCGCCGTAGACTCTTAGAGTTTGAGGTGGGTGATCGAGTTTTCTTGAGAGTTTCTCCGATGAAAGGCGTCAAAAGGTTCGGAGTTAAGGGCAAGTTGAGCCCTAAGTATATTGGACCTTTTGAGATCGTGAAGAGGATTGGTGCTGCTGCTTACCGATTGGACTTGCCTCCTAGTTTGGGCAAGGTTCATAGCGTTTTCCATGTTTCCCAGCTCCGCAGATACATTAGTGACCCGAGTCATGTTTTGCCTAGAGAGATCGAGAACTTGGAGCCGAGTCTTGCTTTCGAGGAGCGTCCAGTGAAGATCCTAGACCGTCAGGATAGGAAGCTTAGGAGCAAGGTGGTGCCGCTAGTGAAGATCCTTTGGCGTTGCGGCGATGTTGAGGAGCAGACGTGGGAGACAGAGGCATCGATGCGTATCGCGCATCCTTCTCTTTTCGATTGAGGTATAGTATATAGATTTATATCCGTTCGAGTTTCGAGGACGAAACTTTTTGAAGTTGGGGTGATTGTAACAGCCCATATTTTCGTAAAATCTAATTTAATCGTTTTTGAGTATTTTACGTAATAAAGATAATATTTTAATAATCTAATTCGGAAATTTTAATGAAATAAGTCAGATCCGTCCTAAGAACCTCAAGTCCTTAAGACGAATTCAACTTGGCAACGTTACATTCCCGACTTTAATATTCATTTCTTATCCGGTTCTAAAACCCGTAACCATTTAAGCAAGTCGGAAAGGACAGCTCCCTTGTCCCCTTATAAACCCTTATGTCGACAAACCCATCCTCAACATTTCATTTCACTGTAACAACTTTCATCTCAAAACCTCCATAAAACCCTTCCTTCTTTTCAAGCTTTCTTCATCATCCGTTCATCGAATCGCGAAAGTAAGTACATTTTCGGAATCCTCGTTCAATTTCCAAGACATCCATCACTTTCGTTTTTCATCTTATCGACTTCAAAAATCGGGCTGTTTTGCCTTTAATCCGTTTTTAGTGGTTCTAAACCGTTTTCTTTGTTATAGGAGTTGGTCTCGACGATCCCGACGTGGACTCTTACGTGGTTGAGGAGGATCAATTGCCGGAATAAGCTTGAAGGTGACGATAATGAGATAACTCGGCCTTTATTGTGTATATTAGCATGCTTGGTGTTTTTGATGTTTGTTCTTCTGATTTTGTTCAAGCTCTATGATTATTGGACTTAGTATCATGATTAGGATGTTGTTTATGTGAAGAATTTATGATCCGAGATATGGTTATGTGCTCACAAGTTTAATTTCAGTTTTTCATATGTTAAGACGGATACTTGAAATTGATCGTTTGAGGATTGTGTTGGGATTTATGTGCTGTTAGGAAGTAGTATTTGGTGATTTGTAATGTTGGGAAAACAACACTTGTATCGATTCATGAGTTTCCGTGTTGAATTGTTGAGTTTTTCGAATGGCTGGAAACGCGATTTTCAGCGACAGGCTCTCTGAGCCGGTCGACCGACCGGCCGCCGGTCGACCGGCTGAGAGCGTTTCTTGATATTTTTGTGTTTTACGCGAGACTTTGAGACCATAGGAAATAAGTCTCCCAGCCGGCAGACCGGCCGCCTGCCAGCCGGCTGGGAGTGCGTTGTGTTGTATTTTGTAGTTTGGAAAACTTAAGGGTAGTCCCAGCCGGCAGACCGGCCGCCTGCCAGCCGGCTGGGAGTGCGTTTTTGTCGTTGCGTGTTTTCAAGTTTTTAAGGAGGCTGAGTTCCCAGCCGGCCGACCGGCTGCCTGCCGACCGGCTGGGAGTTCGTGTTTTGTTTCAGAAAAGAAAGAAGAGGCTGAGGTGGTCACCAGCCGGCCGACCGGCTGCCTGCCGACCGGCTGGGGACCCCTGTAGGCTATTTTGAGGTTTTTATAATTTGATCGTAACTTTCAAACGGTTAATCGGTTTTACTTGAAACTTGTTTTGTGTACCTTTGACATGTATTTGAGGTCCCCGGAGGATGGGCAACATTATATTGGGTTCGGAAATATAGTGAGGATAGAGACCCCCCGGTCGGGCAACCGAAAGGGAAACCGGCTCTCCCTCATCCTAGTTCTCGAGGTCAATTAAGTGTTGATTAGAAGTTAAAGGTAGAACTAGAGAGTAGTTCATAGACTTGAATGATATTGTTTTGATGCGTATTAAGTTATGCCTTAAGCTGGCCTCTGAACTTAATACGTGAACTGTTTGTCGTGTATGGGAACATGCGTTGAGTTTTCGCCTCTGAGTTCCATACATGTCTGTTTGTCGTGTCTGGGACATGCGTTGAGTTTTCGCCTCTGAGTCCAGACATGTATGTGTGATCGCGTCAGGACATGCCTTAAGCTGGCCTCTGAGTCTGACGAGTAGAGCAACTGCACGACGGGGCGGTCAGGTTGTCATACCTTACCCGGAGTGCAGGTGTTTGGTGCTAGAACATGCGTTGAGTTTTCGCCTCTGAGTCTAGTATCTTGTGATGTAGTAGGGGTCCATGCGTTGAGTTTTCGCCTCTGAGTTCCTTACTTGTGTTAGTGAATTGAATGTTAGTCCATGCGTTGAGTTTTCGCCTCTGAGTCTAATGTTCAGTGATAGCCGGTCCATGCGTTGAGTTTTCGCCTCTGAGTCCTTGCTTGATGATGTGAACTTGGTATTAGGGTTATGCGTTAAGGTGTCGCCTCTGAACCTTTATACTTGCTGATTTATTTAGTACCTAGGTTATGCGTTAAGATGTCGCCTCTGAACCTTTGTACTTGCTGTTTTGTATCTGCTTGCCTTGATGATGGTATAGTGTGTCAGATATGCATAGTATGTTATAGTTGTTATATGAGTTGTGGTTAAATCATCCAAGGCATTGGATGACTCTTAGTTCGGTTTCATAAATGATTAGATTGAAAGACCCCCCGACTGGGTAACCAGTAGGGAAACCGGCTCTCCTTCTTATCTGTTTATGAAGTTAGTTGAGAGCCGTGCATGGTAATCGCATGATAGTAAGAGATCAGATGATGAGTTGTTTATGCTTCACATGTTGTTATATGTTGGAGTATTCTGTATTGTTTTATGTGTTACGTGTTGTCACAAAAGGTGGCTAGGAGAACTCTAGTCACTCCCCACTGATTGTGGCGTACATGTTTTCATGTATGTAGGTACATGCAGGGTTGGAGATCAGGGTTATAGGAGAGCTAGCGAGTGATGATCCGTTCATCAGTTGACTTACCCGTTTACGCTTAGCTAGACTCTTAGACTTTTGTTGTTTTTGTTTTGGTGCCGGTAGGGATGTGCCATCCCCGGCTGATGTATTTATTTATGTTTCAGTTTGATACTTAGTACTGTTACTTATCTATTTGGTTTCAGTTTCATTTTACGTTTCAGTCTAAGACTTCTCGCATGTTTTATCTTTAAAAGTTTTAATTCCGCTGCAATTTTGGTACTTTTATGTGTTTATATTTCCGCTTTCGCGAGGGGTTTTACACCAGTAGCCATGCTTAGATCCATTAGGATAATGTTAGCGATTGCCGCATTTCATGACTATGAAGTGTGGCAAATGGACGTCAAAACCGCCTTCTTAAATGGGCATTTAAAGGAGGATGTGTATATGATACAACCTGAGGGTTTTGAAGATCCTAAAAATCCTAACAAGGTATGCAAGCTTAAGAGATCCATCTATGGTCTTAATCAAGCATCCAGGAGTTGGAATCATCGCTTCAATGAAGTCATAAAAGAAAATGGTTTCACTCGAAGTGTCGAGGAACCTTGTCTATATATGAAATTCAGTGGGAGCAATGTTGTATTCCTAATCTTGTATGTGGATGACATACTACTCATTGGAAATGATGTTCCACTGCTTTCATCAGTAAAAGGATGGTTAGGTAACCATTTTCAGATGAAAGATCTAGGAAATGCACAATGCATATTAGGTATCCGGATCTATAGAGATAGATCCAAGAGGATATTGGCACTAAGTCAAGAGTCTTATATCGATAAGATTCTTCGACGGTTCAACATGGAAAATTCCAAGAGAGGGTTTATCCCCATGGGAAGTGGAATCATATTGAAAAAGTCTCAATCCCCCACGGAGCCCAAGGATGTTGAACGCATGAAAATGATCCCTTATGCTTCCGCCGTGGGATCTATCATGTACGCCATGATATGCACTCGTCCAGATGTCTCGTATGCTTTGAGCATGACCAGTAGATATCAAGCAAATCCAGGTGAAAGTCACTGGATTGCAGTCAAGAACATCCTTAAGTACTTAAGAAGGACTAAGGATTCGTACTTAGTGTTTGGAGGGGAAGAAGATTTGTGTGTAAAGGGTTACACAGATGCAAGCTTCCAAACAGATAAAGACGATTTTAAATCCCGGGCTGGATTTGTCTTTATCTTGAATGGTGGAGCCATTAGTTGGAAGAGCTTCAAAGAACCAGTCGTTGCGGATTCTACAACGGAAACAGAGTACATTGCAGCATCAGAAGCTGCTAAGGAAGCAGTATGGATAAGGCAATTCATCGAGGGACTAAGAGTAGTTCCAAATGCTGAAGATCCTATCACCCTGTACTGTGATAACAGTGGTGCTGTCTTTCAGGCTAAGGAGCCAAAGTCTAGTAATAAGTCTAGACATGTACCTAGAAAACATCATGTAATTCGAGATTTCATTGATAGGAAGGAAATTGCGATTTGTAAGGTTGGGACAGACGATAATGTGGCTGATCCCTTAACCAAACCCTTGTCGCAAGTTAAGCATGATTCTCATGCTCGTTCTATGGGTCTTAAGAGTTTACCCAATGTGTAACCGATTATGCGATATGAAATGAAAAATGTTGTTTTTGCGTTCATATAAGATAATCTCGTTCATCATTTAAAGTGTTATACAACTTATTTTATTTAATATACTTTGTTAAATCCAAACAGGATTGTAAGACAATTGCTGAACCCTGTCAAAGTGAACTGGATTAACTTACTATTGCCCCTAGTCACTTATATGAGGTGACGTCGATGCGATTTATGGTGAGTTCTAACACCATAGAGTCATTGGAGATGACTAGTCGATCATATAGACAAACTGTAAGGCACACTTGTGTTGGGCAGTGACCGCTTATAGAGTTCTTTAGAATTCAATGGAGCCTGGTCGTGGCAAGAGCTGCTATATATATTCTTATGAGTCGATTCTTTGACTAGATACTGGTTGCTCTAAAAGTGACATAATTCAGAATGACTTTAACTTATATTCTACGATCTTCCGTAAAAGGGGTCAAATGGACTTATTTTGGGTCACAATGGACGATGTTAGCCAAGGAGAACAGTCGGAAAGGAATTGTTCTACCCCTTGTCAGGGTTATCTTAAATCTCAATGCCACTCGAGGAGTATTAAACTGGAAATGCGTGGCCACGCTCGGAGTCTATCTATGGTAGATAATTCCGGTCTATCAGTTTCACTCCATATCGAGAAAAACCACTATTGATCTGATCACATGCAAGAACGACCTGTAAGACACCTGGCATTGAGTGAGAGATGATGTAATAGAACAAGAGAATCGGTGATCCACACTTGTGAGGACAAGTGGGAGATTGTTGGAGTAAGTGTCCTCGACAATAATGTGATCACGTCAATAATATAACTAAATTGACAAATCTCTATAAAAGAATATTTATGGGATGATTCTTAATCATAAGTCAACTGGTCAACATTAATCGGTAATGATTGGCTTGCTAGAGTTTGACATTACTGTCGTAATGACGGTGGTGACCAGTTGATCCCTTTAGGTCACACCTATAGGACAACTATCTCAATGATAAATAAAATGACTGTATATTGATACGAGTCAATTTATGTCTAGTTTATATATATTGTATAAAGGGATAAATTATAATATGATTATAAATTATAATTTTAGTGATTAAAATGTTGTCACTAATATAAGTATGTTTATGAAACATGAAATCACTTGAATGAATTATTTTAACTACAACTGTTGTAATAATAAAATGCGATTAAATAAATATAAGTATTTATTTGAATTACTTCTAAATTTACGATAAGGAGTTTAAAAGTTAAACTACAAATTACGTAAACTAAATTGTCCTAACTAATGTTACGTATGGGTCCATTATGTAACATGGACCGTGTGATATGACACACATATACAAACATACATTTTGAATAGGAACATTAGAGGGACATATTATTTATTGCAAGAGTGAGCATGGGAGACATTGTAGATGATAGAGGTGCCATCCATTGGGCACTCTACCCACCCATCTCGGCCGAACCATTTGAGGAGAACAAAAGAGTTTTTGTTCCCTCATTCACTCATTCATACATTCACTTGAAAATTAGGGTTTTGTTTAGAGAGAACAAAAGAGAAAAAAAATTAATTCCTATTTTCTTCTAACCCTAAACCGTGAGCCTCCCTTGTAAACTAGTATTTTTGTATTAATATTTTCTAGCAAAAATATATACAAAACATTGAGTGTAGTGTGTCTTGGTGTTCATCTTTTGGAGGCCATCTCTTTGAAGATTCAAGGAGGATCATCCGTGTGATAAGCTCAAGAACAAGTGAAGAAGGTGACTTCACTTGTGCCCTATTTTAGCCGAGACAAGCAATGTAAGGAAGCTTGTTCTTCCTCTTAAATCTCGATTAATATATATTGTTAAGCATGCATAAGTTCACTATTATAAGATAATAACAATTAGTATGACTAAATAGGTAAATAAACCTAACAAACCTTATACATTACTTTTGTCCTTTCATGACATTGATGCTCAAGAGAATGAAGGTGACATATATTAAACCCTATACATTGCAGCATTTATGGGAAATCCTAGGACTAATCGTAATGTAAGCCCTGTTGATGCGCAAGAGAATAATCTATGGGAAATCAGACATAAAATAAACAGGGACAATCCTGGTTATTCGTAAAAACATCTTCTTAAGCTGCCACCAATGACGCCACTCTGGTGTACCGCGCGCTAACGTCTGGGTGATTCTCATCATATTTAGTAATCACCGACTGAATATATGCAAGAACTTGCCTTGTCTGTGGGGATAATACTGGAAGACCAGGACGTAACATATCTCTGGCTTCAGTCTAGCGGCGAATATCAGGCCGTCGAGGGTATGAATCTGATGATGATGATGAAGCTTGGTTGACTAACCGGACTGCTTCACGCCTCTTGAGGAAGTAATCACGTTGATGTTCGAGGGATGCTATCATCAACGAGGGAACGACTGCTACAGAGGCTGCGATATGGTACTCAAGTTCTGCTATTTGCTCTGAAAGTCATCCTTCGTCGTTTATAAGAAATGGGTTCATTGCCATTTTTTTTTTAGAGTTGATAAAAACTGGGTTTTAGGGGAATGATTTAATCAATGAGATATTGTGATTTGTTATTAATAGAGGAGTTCCACATTTATAGGCAGCCAAGTTAATACACAGTGTAAACAAATTGAGCGCGAAAATAAGTAACTTTTACCGCCAGTTAGTTAAGGCGGTTATAGCTTTAGGGTTTAGACTTTTAACAACGGGTTTTGAGCATATACCCATTGTTATAACTTTAGGGTTTATACGTTTAACAACGGGTTTTGGTAACATAACCGTTGTTAAAATAAATCTTAACCGTCGGATTATTTGCATGATTTCGAGACACTTTATATGCTTGTTTAGAAGTCATATTTTAACGTAATTTGAACGTCATATTTTAATCACTTTATAAAGATTCGAAAAATCCCAACACTTTAACTTCCATCTTTACAGTTTCATCACTTATCATCTTTACAAAAAATCCCAACCCTTTAAGTTCCACAAATATGAACTCTTATGTTTGGAATCACCTTGTTGATCTTAAAAACACATATGAAACACACATTGCTCATCTCCAAGCCAGTGTGGTGTATGTGGGTAACACCTTAGATAGAGTTATGGAGACTCAGCAAAACGCCACTCCTGGGGGCGTCAACTTCGAGGTACTGGACGAGGTCATTGAGTCTACGTTTAAGGCGCTTGAAGAAGCTAGGGCATTGAACAAGCATTATGAATATAAGGTGGCTGGATTAGAGAAAATAATTAGGGGAAGACGTTGAAAAGTTCTATCTTGCATGTATTTAAATTATGGAAGATATATATATATATATATATATATATATATATATATATATATATATATATATATATATATATATATATATATATATATATATATATATATATATATATAGTAATTGAATCACGCGAGGCACCCTCCTTAGTGTGAGGCCGCTGAACCAATTTTAAACCATTGGATTAAAAACTACAAATGAATCAGATTTATCTAAACTAATTCTCACTTTAATCCTCTTTCTTTCCTTGACTTACTTCGTCTACACTATTCGCCTTGTCTCCAATCCTACAACCAAACAAAGGCTACCAGCACGTTCAATCTAATAAACAGTAAAAAAGAAAAGCAATACGGGTTTTGAAAAGAAGATATCTTAGGACTATCTTTCTTTAGTTCTATCTCAAAAGCCACCAATGAATTACTTAATTCCAGTAAAGAGAACCAAATCGTACTCCCTTCGATTGGGATTGTTAGGAATTAATTTTGTGTTTGTTGCTATCATCATCACCATGGTCATTATCAGCATCAATCCGTACTAACGTTGGATTCTTCGGAGAATTAGATTATTTATTTAATTATTAATTTATCAATTTAATTGCAGTGCAATTTCAGTGAGCAAAATAGCGAGTCACAGATTTCGCTACTCGCGAGGTATAATTCATACTCGCGTCGTTGTCGTTGTTGATTATTGAATGTTGATCGAATGTGTATGCGTAGCTGTGTACTGGAAATAAAAATTCGTCATGCATTCATGTTAAGCTTGTATTTTATGAGAATGTTGATGTTAATTGTTAATTATTAAGCAAATGTGATAAATACGTCATGTATGCACTTTAAGTTGTATTTTAAGAGAATGTCCATGTTAATTGTTATTCAAATGCGTAATTGTAAGTTTATCGACCATTTCACTTCGTTGAGGTTTGATTATGCTTACTTTTAGTTCAATTTCGGGGGTAAGCTTGTATTATATGACATTTTAAGACCAAGTTTCACGAAATAAGGTTCTGATTTCACAAATTAAGGTTCTAGATTCACGAAATAAGAAATTATACATTTTGTGAGTAAACAAACATTGTAAGTCCAAGTTTCAGGAAATAAGATCCCGATTTCACAAATTAAGATCCTAGATTCACGAAATAAGAAATTATACATTTCGTGCGTAAACAAACATTTTAAGTCCAAGTTTCACGAAATAAAGTTCCGGATTCACAAATTAAGGTTCAAGATTCACGAAATAAGAAATTAAACATTTTGTGAGTAAACAAACATTTAAGTCCAAATTTCACGAAATAAGGTCCCGATTTCACAAATTAAGGTCCAAGATTCACGAAATAAGAAATTATACGTTTCGTGACAAAACAAACATTTTAAGTCCAAGTTTCACGAAATAAGGTCTTGGTTTCACAAATTAAGGTCTAAGATTTACGAAATAAAAAATTAAACATTTTGTGAGTAATCAAACATTTTAAGTCCAAGTTTCACGAATTAAGGTCCCGGTTTCACAAATTAAGGTCTAAGATTCACGAAATATGAAATTACACGAAATAAGGTCCCGGTTTCACAAATTAAAGTCCAAGATTCACAAAATAAAAAATTAAACATTTTGTGAATATCAAACATTTTAAGTCCAAATTTTACGAAATAAGATCCCGGTTTCACAAATTAAGGTCCAAGATTCACAAAATATGTAATTTTACATTACGTGAGTAAAAAGTCCAAGTTTCATGAAATAAGGTCCCGGTTTCACAAATTAAGGTGCAAGATTCATGAAATAAGAAATTATACGTTTCGTGACTAAACAAACATTTTAAATCCAAGTTTCACGAAATAAGGTCTCGGTTTCACAAATTAAGGTCTAAGATTTACGAAATAAAAAATTAAACATTTCGTGAGTAATCAAACATTTTAAGTCCAAGTTTCACGAATTAAGGTCCCGGGTTCACAAATTAAGGTCCAAGATTCACGAAATATGAAATTATACATTTCGTGAGTAAGCAAACATTTTTAGTCCAAGTTTCACGAAATAAGGTCTCGGTTTCACAAATTAAAGTCCAAGATTCACGAAATAAAAAATTAAACATTTTGTGAATATCAAACATTTTAAGTCCAAATTTTACGAAATAGGATCCCGGTTTCACAAATTAAGGTCCAAGATTCACGAAATATGAAATTATACATTACGTGAGTAAAAAGTCCAAGTTTCATGAAATAAGGTCCCGGTTTCACAAATTAAGGTCCAAGATTCATGAAATAAGAAATTAAACATTTCGTGAGTAAACAAACATTTTAAGTCCAAGTTTCACGAAATAAGGTCCCGGTTTCACAAATTAAGGTCCAAGATTCACGAAATAAGAAATTAAACATTTTGTGAGTAAACAAACATTCTAAGTCTAAGTTTCACGAAATAAGGTCCCGGTTTGACAAATTAAGGTTCAAGATTCACGAAATAAGAAATTAAACATTTTGTGAGTAAACAAACATTTTAAGTCCAAGTTTCACCAAATAAGGTTCCGTTTTCACAAATTAAGGTCTAAGATTCACGAAATAAGAAATTAAACATTTTGTGAGTAAACAAACATTTTAAGTCCAAGTTTCACGAATTAAGGTCCAATATTCACGAAATATGAACTTAAACATTTCGTGAGTGAACAAACATTTTAAGTCCAAGTTTCACGAAATAAGGTTCCGGTTTCATAAATCAAAGTTCAAGATTAACAAAATAAGAAATTAAACATTTTGTGAGCAAACAAATATTTTAAGTCCAAGTTTCACGAACTAAGGTATCATTTTCACAAATTAAAGTTCAAGATTCACAAAATAAGAAATTAAACATTTTGTGAGTAAACAAATATTTTAAGTCCATATTTCACGAAATAAAAAAAAGAGCAAAATGAATAATTTTTTTAGATAGAGAAAATATTTCGGCCAAATGAAAGCTAGAAATGACCCATAATTTTGATCCCATTGAAATTAGTCCAATGAACATTGAAAGTTGAAAATCATGTCCAACATAGTAAGGGTTCGGCGGCCTGACCATAATTAGGAGCCTCACCGGATCCGGCCTATATATATATAATAATGCTTTGGGATGGTTTTAATTATGGTTTTGTTTTCAATATGCAATGTTTTATTTTGATTATGATTTTGATGATGGTTTTGATTATGCAATGTTCGTTAAATTATACATTATGGTTTAAAAATATATGCAATGCAATGTTAGTTGATTTTCCAGGAATTTAACAATATATGCAATGCAATGTTTTGGGATTGTTTGATTTCAATATGCAATGTTCGTTGATTTTTCAGGAATTTAACAATATATGCAATGCAATGTTTTGGGATGGTTTGATTTCAATATGCAATGGTTTGATAATAACATTTATAGTGATAAGAACCATTGTTATTACTTTCAACAACGGGTATTTTGGGTTTAGAGTTTAGGGTTTAGGGTTTAAAAATGAATTGATTTTCCAGGAATTTAAAAAGTTTAAAAATGAATTGATTTCAACGTATATTAAACATTGTGATAACAAAGGAAATAACAACGGTTATAGTGATACAAACCGTTGTTATTACTTTCAACAACGGGTATTTAGAGTTTAGTGTTTAAAAATGAATTGATTTCCAAGAATTTAAAAGGTTTAAAAATGAACTGATTTCAACGGATATTAAACAGTGTGATCACAAAGGAAATAACAACGGTTATAGTGATAAACACCGTTGTTATTACTTTCGACAACGGTATTTAGAGTTTAGGGTTTTATAAAAATGAATTGATTTCAACGGATATTAAACATTGTGATAACGTTTAACAACGGGTCATTTGTTAAATTCCGTTGTTGAAAGTAGTAACAACTGTTTATTTCAGTAAAACCGTTGTTATTGCCTTTTTTTTTAATTTGTTGATATTGCTATACAATCCAAACCTGTGAATATATTTACAGTAGCAGAAACAATAGAAAAACTATAGCCAAAACAGAACCAGAAACAGCAGAACCATCATAAGCACTCTATACTACAGCTTGCAACCAAAACATGGCGACTACTATATATTCAATAACCAAAAGCTAATATATATATATATATATATATATATATATATATATATATATATATATATATATATATATATATATATATATATATATATATATATATATATATATATATATATATATATATATATCGATCGGGTCATTCTAGATTATTAGCTCTAATATAATATTATTATAATATCTGTAGGAAATAATTTCTTAAATTACTCATAAAAGTATTAACTTAATTAATACTGCCAAAGATTATATCAAAAACGAATTGATATTAAAACAATAGAACTGAAATAATAAGACAAGGATCATAGAAATAACCTTTGGTCCTATATGAGATCGGCCTAAGAATAACCTAGTATAAACCCAAACTTCAAGGTAGAAGTTCTCCTTAGATTGCACCCAAGACGACTGAGAAAGATTCCCTCAAAGCTCCTCCTAAATTACTATTAATTATTTTAGAGAATTTATTTTGGGATTAAGATGATAAACTAATCAAGGAGAATAAGAGAGGAAAAACGTTTTCTTCTTGTGTCTCCAACCTCACGGCCGAAACCCTCTATATATAGGGTTTTGGTTTGTGTTGGTATTGTAATTCAATTAGGAAACCTCATTATAATATAATATTTTGAGTTAGTTTCCTTATTCCGAACTTCCTTAAAATATCATATATATTTTAATACTTTTCGGTGTACAAATTTAATGTCGTCTTTTGATGTCGTCTTACCAGGGGGTTGTATAGTCTGAGATTGGGAATGTCGTGGTATATAGACGAGTCGATTTTCGGCCTGCTCATAGTAGTCTAGTAGAGTCACTTGGCTGATCAATCTAGTAAGAGTCGAGTCGCTTGGTTGACCTATCTCTTGTTTGTTAGAGTCGAGTCACTTGGATGACCTATCTCTTGTTTGTAGAGTCACTTGGTTGGCCTATTGTTGTTAGAGTCGAGTCACTTGGATGGCCTATCTCTTATCGACTTAATTGGACGTTGAGCATGCTTTAGTGTGATTGTGATTGTATGATATTTGGTCATTTTAGTATTGTTCGTCCAAGGCATTGGACGACTCTTAGTCCGGTTTCGTAAATGGTTTGGATTGAAAGACCCCCCGACCGGGCAACTGGAAGGGAAACCGGCTCTCCTTCCAAATAGTTTCCGAAGTTGGTTGAGAGCCTTTGCATAGTATTGCATGATGTTATGAAAGATGAGATATTGAGATTTTTATGCTTCACATGTTCTATATATGCTGGAGTATATTGTATGTTTACGTGTTATGTGTCACTGACAATAGGTGGCTAGGAGCACTCTAGTCACTCCCCACTGACTGTGGCGCACATGTTGTATGTGTGTAGGTACATGAGGCTGTTTTGCAGGGGGTTACGTTGAGGCTAGCGAGCGATGATCCTTCATCGTTGACTTTTACCTTTATCGTGTAGCTAGACCTTAGACTTTCGTTTCAGTATTTTGTGCCTGTAGGGATATGCTATCCCGGGCTGCTTTGTATCGTACTTAATACTTATTTATGTTTTATCTTTCGCATGTTTAGATTTCTAAAGCACCTCGCATGTTTAGTTTTGTTAAAAAGTTTTAATTCCGCTGCATTTTTGGTACTTTGTATGTTTTACTTTTCCGCTTTCGCGAGAGGTTTTACAAACTCCTTAAACGTATATTGATTAATTGTATAGGATAGAGATTGATCGATATTCTTAAAACCGTATATTGAGAATTCAGAGGTTAAATCTTAAGGTAAGATTTATATTTGAAATTGAAATATGTCAATTGTCAAATATTAAACGATATTTTAGAAATATCGAAATTAGAATATGAATGGTTCATGGTTATAACAAACGTTGTTAATATATCGTATCGACGATTATTAAGATAACCATATGTTGGGACAGTAATTTCGAATTACTGAATAATTTGTTAAATATGATTTAATTAATTTAGAAATATTATTTATGTGATAAATACATATTTTAAATTAATACAATTATTATGTCACATAAAATGTTTCATATTAGTAAATTGTACGAATTATAAATCGTAAAATGAAGGTCCACTTTACGTTTATGTGTACCGTGTGAATTAACATTGTATGTTGATTTATATGTGATATTTTATCAATATATGTAATAGTAATAATTAAGTCATATTATGATATGACAATACACCTTTTGCATGTGAGCACAAAAGAGATTAGAAATCCCTTCCCATGCTTGTGTACACGGTTCACCAAACCCACCCAACCCATGCATCACATCCTCTATTTATATGTGATGCCCTAATCCATTTCATACTAATCCTTATGCATTTTCTAGAGTAAGAAAATACAACAACCTCCTAAATATTACTTAGATAATATTTCTATTATACTAATATTACTATTAGTACTCGGTTTTAAGAAACCTAATACCGTCTTCTAGATTCGGGTTCGGTATTTGGTCCGTTTAAGGTAAGGTCTTGGTGTTCACTCATTGGAGGCAAGCTTACTTGCTTGCTTTTGGAGGATCGTCCTAGCAATATTTTGGACCGGTTGTAAGAATACGATTCTCTTTATTTCCGCTATTGTTTTGCATGCATAAGATCTTGAGTATAATTAATATGAGATTAATTAAAAATGTAAAATAATTGGTAAGACTACATTATTAGGATAACAAGTATGACTAAGGTTTTCCCTTCAAGTGGTATCAGAGCATTAGGCTGCTTGCATGCAACTCGATTTTTACGTTTTTGCGAGAAAATGCGATTTTAATTAAAAACGAAAATGAGTAGTACATATAGGATATGCACGAAAATGTTAATGCATGTATACTTTCTGGTCTTAAAATAGTTTTAAGTCATTTGGATGATTTATGGAATAATATTGTTCAATATTGTAATTAAATTGTTTTATTTAGGCTTAAAATTGGTTAAAAATGTTTTATTATGGGAAAAATAGCTAAATAATGTTTCTGGCCATGAATTTTAAATATGTTCTCACATGCATTTAACATATTATGAATATATAATTTTCGAAATTATTTAAGTTTTATGCATGGTTTATGAATTTTTAAGGGTTAAATAGTCATAAAATGAGTTAAATATGGGATAAATAGTTATATTATGAATTTAACTATAAAATTTTTTGTAGATGTCACATGCAATATATATATAACATATGATAAATTTTTTCATAAATTTTTCGTTAATATTGCATGAATATTGATTTTTATCGTAAAAATCGTAATATTAGTGACATATTTTAGCTTAAATAGTTTAAATTCGAATTTGACCATAAAAATTTAATATAGTGTCACATATATTATTTCTAGCATGCATGTGAATTTTGAGCTTTTAATCTCGAATTTTGCATGAGAAATGATTTTAATCGGTAAAATCGCGTAATATATGACACGAATTATTAAAAAAATAGTAAAAGTTACTTAAATGGTCCGAAAAATTCACCCATATTAGTCATATTAGATATGATCATCAACATATTTTATTTAGTGCCAAAAGTTTCTGAAATTTTAATTTTAATTTTAAAAGGTTAAAATTGGAGATTGAGTGTTGGAAGAGTCATAATCATTTTTCAATCCTAAAACAGTGTGCATCTGATTTTTTCTTGCATTTTTCAGATACTTTGAGTGTCTAGGAAGATGTAAAAATTATATTGGTATTTTATTTCATAATTTTTGAAGTAGTTTTGAATTTTTCCGATTAATTTGCACGTACATGGCTATATTTTACGAAATAAAAGGGTATATTTCGAAAATATTTAATTTTAAGGATCTGAAATTTTAGAAAAATTGTCAGTATGTTCAAAATTTTGAATTTTGAATTTTCGAAATTTGTATGACTCGTTTGATTATTTTAATGCTATTTCCCGTAAAACCGATTAAAACCGAGCAATATTAAAATAAAAGTTAAGTTAATTTTCGAAATTTGAGTAAGACTAAATTTTGAATCCTAAAATGTGTTAGGAAACTTAACTAAATCATGAATAGTGATTCATAGAGTGATTAGTGATTTTAAAATTGTTTAAATCACGTTATTCCATAAAACCGTGTTATTACGAATAACGATATTTAAAACGTGTTTAAATAGGACGATTTGTCTTAGGTTTTGCATTTTACATAAGCATTGCATATTTAATTATCATTTATGAATGTCATATTTTATTTACGTAATTTTGAATTATGTAATTTACTTAGTATGGCCTTAGATTTTAATCGATATTTCCCGTAATGTAAGGGTTTATCGATTCGGTTGTAATTTAATGTGCTCTCGTATCACTTTATTTTATTGTTTTATTTTATTTTATAATGTATAAAATAGATAGAAAATTTGTAATTATTTGTAATTCCGGAGATCCTTGAAGACGGTGCCATTTCGGAAAGGAGTTCCGACCAAGACGGAGTTTGCCTTGGGATGCGTGCCGCGTGTGAAGTTCAAGAGACCAAAGGAGTTGGTTTCCGAATTTGTAATTTAATTTATTTTCTATTTTAAGAAATGCCATACTAGGGTTTTATTTATGTTTTTTATTATTTATGCTTTTATTTATGCTTATCATGTTTGCATGCATAGCCAAATCGTGATTCACATCATGCATTTAATCGATTTTATCGACCGTGTCAATCAATTTATCGATAATTCACCGACTTAGTTCACTTAAAGGAGATAGATAATAAATTGACAAGATCTCTTACGTTATTTAAAAATCGAGACATAGCCTTACCAAAAAGTAAAGAACCCGCGAAGGATCTTTTTCATAAGGGAGTAGGCTCGGCTAAACCGGGGTGCAAACCTTATTACGTTGGTGAAGTGGGGTAATATGATTACGTTCTCGAAATTTGGTTGATCTCGACGAAGGTATTCGAGCCACCATAGTGGTAATAAGTTCGGGCTAAGATAAGAATTAGTGTAATTTTATCGACCGAGAGTTCTAAAAGTAGAATCGATTAAGGGGTTAATCTACCGAGTCACATTAATGAGGGATGTATCGGCTAAACCGTGCCCGAGTTAGTGTGTATTTGGGTCTCGGGATCATTTACTTAATTGGGTAAGAGATCATTAACTAGATGTTTAACTTGTTTAAAATTTACAAGTTTAATTATTAAAACGATAATTGTGTTTTAATTCCTTTATTATCATTTGTAGTTCATTTTTCGACTTTCAACCATCAATGGCAAATAACGCTCCACCACTCCAACATCATGTTTCATGGCTTCGGTCTTTTATGGATCTTTGCAAGCTTGAGAAGCATGGCGACAATTTTAAGGATTGGGACGCCCAATTGGTGTTGGCCGCGGAAGCCGACGATAAGACTCGTTATCTTAACATTGCCGCTCCTCCCACTCCTGGTGCTCGTTCATCGGAAGCGACTCGTGAGGCCTATGAGACCTACATGAAAGAGTCACATGCTTTGAAGAACGTGCTTATATTTTCGATGGAGCCGGATCTCCAAAGAAGAATGATTAAGCTAGCCACGACTAATGAGATTTACACTAAGATTACGACCATGTTTTCGCAAGCTCCTAGGGTAATCCAATATGAGGCGGCCTCCGCATTCTTTGATTTGACCTTAAAGGAAGGTCAAAGGCTAAGTCCTCATGTGCTCAAAATGGTTGAGCTAGCCGAAACCTTGAAGTTGCAAGGGGTGAATGTTCCCGACTCGCTTATTATTGACAAAATCCTTCACTCCCTCAACAAAGTGAAATCGTATGTTCAATTTCGGGTAAATTATAACATGCGCAATCAAGAAACCTCCTTGGACGAGTTACATAAGATGTTGGTCCAAGCAGAGAGGGATATGGGACTTAATGAGAGTTCCACAAAGGATGTTCTAAATATCGAGACGAAAAGCAAGGGGAAGTTTAAGCGCAAGGCTAACAAGGGTAAAAATGTCAAAGCCTTCAAACCCGCATCTCCTAAAGAGAAGACTTTTACGAAAGGTGCTTCTTCTTCGTCGTCATCAAAAGTTTATGACAAGTGCCATTATTGCACTAAGATGGGGCATTGGAAGCGCAATTGCCCGAAGTATCTCCATGACCTCAAAGCCGGAAAGGTTCTTGCAATAGGTATTAATTCTCGTCTAATTCATGTTATTTAATCAATTTTTGTATAGTGATACAAGTTATTGATTCTTACCCGTTTATAAATTGTTTTAAAGGAGCTCCTACCAAAGACAAAGGCAAGGAGAAGGCGAAGGACGCTTGAAGTTCCTTCCATGGATGGCTATGGTAGCATCCAAGATTGAAGACATAAAGAGCATGGCTCTAATTTTTCATTTTGATGTCTTCTTTCCTTTTGCATTTTAATTTAAGAACTTTGTATTTCTTGTACGACAAGAATCTTGTTGAGACAATGGTTGTAATAGTGGTGACTTGGTTTTCAACCCAAGTCATCCTTTTGTTCTTAATCAAACATGTTGGTTTTAAAATGCTTTTGTAATATATATAGCATGAGTTGATACGATTTTCAAAGATCGTAATAAAGTACCTTGAATGATTCACCGTACGAAAGAAATGATAGGATCATTATAAAAGTAATACGACTTACTTAAAACGAGAATGACACCCCCTGAAATACTTCAAATTCAAACATAAGAACATCAGTTCGTTATAAGATGATCACCTTAAACGAATGATAGTACTAATGTCTCACTACTCATATAATTCTTTATCCAATACATTGTTGACGGGCGAAAATGCTATCCTAATTAAATGGTTATTTTAGAGGATAGAGTGGGAGAAATTCTACGCCCGCAAACCAATGAAATAAACATAGGATCTTAGAGAAGAGTCCTATAAGGAGTCCTTAAGAAGAACTCTAAAAGATTGGATAGAAGAAACTACGAGAGGACACAGAAGAAACTACGCGAGGACACAAAAAGGAAATGTTCCATATGTTGTCATTAGTTCCTAGAGAGGACAAAGGGAACCGCGAGTGTTAACGGAAGGAAATCGTTTCCATGATGTTAATGTTTCTGTTTTATAAAGATAATAGAGGAGAAATCATCTCCCGTTCTCGTGGGAAGGAAAATGAAAATGAAATGTTCATAGCGAGTTGAGAAAATGTTTGAAGTAAATCAAAATGAAATGTTCATTATGAGTTGAGAAGATGTTTGAAGATGTTACCAAGTCACTATGAAGATAGTGGGAGTTATTAAGGAAACGGAACCTACCATTTAGAGAAAATGGTGATTCTTTAAGGGTTAAAGAATATGAGGTTTTCAATTCTAGATGAATGTATGTTAAGAACATAAATCATAAGTGAGTTTATTATATGATAATGAAACATCACCAATCAGTTTGCAAGGTTTGGATATGATCCAAGATATGAAAATATTAATTCATATAACCTTGATTAAAATGCCAAAGGTTGAAACAAAACCTTATTTCGATATAAGTTTCTCGAGGAGAACTAATGGATCGAATCTAGGTTAACTACAATATGAATTCTAGTACAATATGACTATGTTCATATGGATGACATGTCATGAGTTTTAAGAAAACAGTGGGAGCTTCCTTAAAGTAAGGAGACTCGAGTCGAGTATAAAGATTTGAAATGTACTTGAATAAGATCATATTGCGCAAGATAATATGAGTCATAAGGAAACCGAAATTTGTAGGTTTAAAAGATGTGAAGATAAGGTATATTCACATAGCAAACCATTAATACAAATTGATGTATGATCATCAAAGATTGTATATGTGGAGCAGCAAT
This sequence comes from Silene conica, assembly GCA_029255685.2. Lineage (NCBI taxonomy): Eukaryota > Viridiplantae > Streptophyta > Magnoliopsida > Caryophyllales > Caryophyllaceae > Silene > Silene conica. The sequence goes on along the minus strand of CM055315.2, from coordinate 23,897,770 downwards.
AGCGTATTGATTGTTCGCACATAACAATCACTCTTATCGTTTGAGTTATTATTATTATTATTATTAACTCACAATTTATACTTTGTGAAATCCAAATGGGTTGTAAGAGACAATTTGAACCCCATAAGTGAACTGGATTAACTTAGTATAGCCCATAGTCGCTTGTATGAGGTGACGTCTCGAAGCGACTAGAATGTGAGGCGATTGATGGCAAGTTCAAATGTCATAGAGTCATATGGGATGACTAGTCGATCACATAGGCAGACTGTGTGACACTTTGTCGGGCATTTAGTGACCGCTTATAGAGTTCTGGAAATTTTATAATTAGCCTGGTCGTGGCGAGAGCTACTATATTATTCACATAAATCGATTCTTTGACTTGAGACTGTTCGCCCAAGGTGACACAGCCTCAGATTGGCTTTGATTTTAGCTATACGATCAACCGTTAAAGGGGGTCAAATGGGCTTCTTTTGGGTCATGATGGACTGTGTTAGTCGAAGGGAACAGTAGGATAGGAATTGTCCAACCCCTTGTCAGGGTTGTCTTAAAATCTCAAGGCCACTTGAGGAGAAGTTTAGCTGAAAATGCGTGGCCACGCTCGGAAGGTATCTATGGTAGATAATTCCGGTCAAAGCAGTTAAATCACCAGATCGAGAAAAACCGCTCAAGATATGATCAAATGCAAGTACGACCTGGAAGACACCTTGCATTGAGTGGGAGATGACGTAATAGGACAAGAGAATTGGTGACGCACACTTGTCGAGGACAAGTGGGAGATTGTTGGGAAATGTGTCCTCAACAATAGTGCGATCACGACAATGATAAAATCATTATCATAAATCTTATATGAATATGCAAGGGACGATCCGATATTTGATATAGTCAACTGACCAACATTAATCGGTAATGATTGGCTGACTAGAGTTTGACATTACTGACGTGTGACGGTGGTGGTCAGTTGATCCCTTTAGGTCACACCTTTAGGACTAACTCCTTAAACGTATATTGATTAATTGTATAGGATACAGATTGATCGATATTCTTAAAACCGTATATTGAGAATTCAGAGGTTGAATCTTAAGGTAAGATTTATATTTGAAATTGAAATGTGTCAATTGTCAAATATTAAACGATATTTTAGAAATATCGAAATTAGAATATGAATGGTTCATGGTTATAACAAACGTTGTTAATATATCTTATCGACGATTATTACGATAACCGTATGTTGGGACAGTAATTTTGAATTACTGAATAATTTGTTAAATATGATTTAATTAATTTAGAAATATTATTTATGTGATAAATACATATTTTAAATTAATACAATTATTATGTCACATAAGATGTTTCATATTAGTAAATTGTACGAATTATAAATCGTAAAATGAAGGTCCACTTTACGTTTATGTGTACCGTGTGAATTAACATTGTATGTTGATTTATATGTGATATTTTATCAATATATGTAATGGTAATAATTAAGTCATATTATGATATGACAATACACCTTTTGCCTGTGAGCACAAAAGAGATTAAAAATTCCTTCCCATGCTTGTGTACACGGTTCACCAAACCCACTCAACCCATGCATCACATCCTCTATTTATATGTGATGACCTAATCCATTTCATACTAATCCTTATGCATTTTCTAGAGTAAGAAAATACAACAACCTCCTGAATATTACTTAGATAATATTTGTATTATACTAATATTACTATTAGTACTCGGTTTTAAGAAACCTAATACCGTCTTCTAGATTCGGGTTCGGTATTTGGTCCGTTTAAGGTAAGGTCTTGGTGTTCACTCATTGGAGGCAAGCTTACTTGGTTGCTTTTGGAGGATTGTCCTAGCAATATTTTGGACCGGTTGTAAGAATACGATTCTCTTTATTTCCGCTATTGTTTTGCATGCATAAGATCTTGAGTATAATTAATATGAGATTAATTAAAAATGTAAAATAATTAGTAAGACTACATTATTAGGATAACAAGTATGACTAAGGTTTTCCCTTCAGGTAATGCATCCTTTTGCGTCTGCATTTTCATTTTGCATGCATTCACGTCTATTTCATATCTTTATTTTCACGTTTGCTTCAAAAAAATCCATAAATCAAAAAATATCACATTTATTTTTTTGCATATAGTCGAGTTGGATTGGAGTATTTTGATGGTAATTCTGCTCTATAGTCATTTTGTTGTTATTCTTTGTTTTTTTCACCACCATTTAGCAAAATCTTGTAAAGCATGCCTCGAATTTTATCTTGAAATTTTTACTTGGACTATTAGACTTGACTTGTGTTTTGGCAACCTACTTAAAAATCTGAGGTATAGAGCTTATAACTGGTGACATCCATGACCGGTTCATCTAGGATTGAGAGTAGTTACTCCCTGCATTTCATAGCATTGCATGTATATGACACTTGATTTCTTATTGCCTGCACGCATAGGTTTGTGGTTGGTATCACATGTTTGGAGAATGCTTGCAATTTTTTTTCCCTTCTCTCGTTTTACCCATTTTAATCTCCACATTTAGCAAAAAAACCTGCCAGTTGACCCATAAACTACACCCAAATCTAAGCTTACCTTGCGTCGAGCTACTTTAGTGAGCTACTTTAGTGTCGGTTTTTGTGGTATTTATGATTTTGTATCAGTTTTGGTTCGCTTCATGACAAAGTTGATGATTGGAGAAGTGGGAATTTTTGGATCGGATTGGATTTATTGAAAGATAGCTGAAGAAGAAGAAAAATGAGAAGAAAAAAAAATGAAGAAAAAAAAAATACAAAAAAGAAAAGAAAAAAGAAAAAAAGGGAAAATTTTTGTATTCCCGTGCTATATGTACATCTTTTGGGAATTTGAGAGTACTTAATAAGCTATCTTCTTGTGTTTCCAATTCGAAGTATTTGGTTTGAGTGAGTGGTATGCCAAATCATGGCATTATGTTTCATCGAGATATAAGAAGGCGGTTCTCCTTTTGGTTTGGATTAGGTAGCTAGCTTGACGCTTTACCTCCTCATTCCAATATTTGTTTTCGCCTCTTTTTACCCACTACGTCACTTATCCAAACTTTTGCAAGTATTCGGCATGTGATAGTCATTGATTGGTTGAAATGCGTGTGTACGGTAGCTAGAGTCCTTTGTCATATTAGTTGCAATCATGTTTATGTTGGTCGTAGTCTAGGTGAGTGTCTATATTTTCTTTCTCTCTTTTCACATATTATACTCACCCTTTGCTTTGTTGAGAGAAGAGTGACCCGGGAGAGTCCGAATATACAAGTCTTGCAAAGTCAAAATGTCCAAGTTGTTTTTCAAGATATGCATAAATTCGTTTGCTTTCGTATTTAGCTTTTTGGTGATTGATCACTTGCATTGAAGTAGTTAGCATTTGACTAATAGCTAGCTCTAAAATGTACTCCTTTCCACTAGGTCCATAGTAGTTGCATTTGTTTTACATAGCTGCATTTAGTTTGCTTGAGGACAAGCAAAAGTTTGGTTTGTAGAATTTTGATGCGTGCATTTTATATACACTTTTCAGTACCTTTTGGCACGCATTTCTATGTTTTATAGGTGATTTTATATCACTTTATGCCCCGAACACGCTACTTTGTGCTTTTCTTGCTATTTTGTAGGAATAAGCACGAAAGTGCTGAAAACCGAGCCAAAGTTGTCCCAAGTACACTATTTTAGAAGATTGAAGTTGGAATAGGCTTTACAAGCATTGGGAAGCGCCAATCATCCAAGTAAAAAGCTACTTGGGTGCGCACAATGGAGAAATGAAGCTAAGCAAGCAAAGAAGAACTTAAATTTTCTAGTACCTAATTTGGAGAGCCATATCTCGAGTTCTACAATAGATAATCAGGTGATTTCAATCGGAGATGAAAGCTTGTCCTCTTAGCTTTCCAACGCCACCAAACACGCTTCGTTTGGACGACTAACGAACAAATGGCATCCGTTTGAAGTCCAGTGCGCAGTGTAGGAAATACGCACTGAGAAGTACTCGATCGAGTACTATGATCTACTCGATCGAGTGATTGCCAGAAGAAAAGTGTTCGATCGAGTTATTGGCAGAAGAAAAGTTTCGATCGAGTCCTTGTTTTATTCATCACTCGATCGAGTCCTTCATCACTCGATCGAGTACTTTTGGTCCTTAATCTACTCGATCGAGTAGATTTGAAGCTCGATCGAGTAAATCACTAATGGGCCTTGGTTTCCGTGTAGCTTTTCTAGGTTAGATTTTACCTCAACCTAATCTCTCTTATAAAAAGAGAAGAGGTTAAGGTAAAACGACGTCTCTCACACTACACACCACTTTACTATTCTTCTTTCCCTTCTACATTTTCACAAACTTTTAGATTTAGCTGTCTTCTTTCTTTCTTGCCTCGAATTCCGGTTTAATCTGTAATCTTTCTTCCCTTTTAATTTAATTTGTTTTGTTTTATTTCTTATTTCTCTTATTCTTTACCATTCTTAATTAGGTTACATCATGTCTTTTTATACATTCGACACAATGGTTAGTATAGTCCCCAAAGCCATGCTTAGCTAATTTCTTAGTATGTTAGGATGAGGGAAATCGCGGTAATAATGTTGTAGGATTCACATGTTAGTCTTTTCTGCGACGAGGTTTGTTTATAAGCAATTTAATCATAAAACCTGTTAATTGAATGCATGCATGAGACCGGTTTATTTAGTAAAACTCCGCCTGGATCGAAAGATTGGTAGAGTAGGCTTGCTTAGGACAATCGATATAACCTTCCTGGATCAAAAGATTGGTTGGGGAGTCTAGGGCGATTTGAGACCTAAAGGAGATAATCACTACCCACCTTATCAATGATTTGACTGACCTAGTAGTTTCGCATGACATGAACTACCGCGGTAACCCGATTCCTGACATATTCCCTTTTCTCTGCTAGATCTATATTTTTCTCTCGCCTTTTTACTCTCTTTTAATCCTCTTATTAGTTTAGAAAAAACCAAACAAACAAACCCCAAATTTGGTTACTTGACAGACTCACTTAGCTTATAGGATTCCCTTCTCCCTGTGGATACGATACCCGACTGCCTCTACTACATTTAGCTGGAACCAGTTGGTTTATTTTTGATAGGGTTGCGACAGCCGTGTCAGATAGCATATCCCTACAACCATAAAATACTGAAAACAAAAGTCTAAGGTCTAGCTACACGATAAAGGTAAGTCATCGATGATTGGATCATCGCTCGCTAGCCTCAACGTAACCCCCTGCAAACAGCCTCTGTTGGGGCTGGTGTCCTTGACAGTTAGAACAATGACTTATTAAATCTCTTAAAGGATCACAAGGGCATACTTTATTATTATTATCAGTTGATCCACGTTTATCAATAACGGTTGGCTTGCTAGATAAGTTTGACGTTATTGTCATACGGATGGCGGTGATCAACTGGACCCTATACGTCACACCTATAGGACACGTTTGAGAGATGTGAAAGTATGAAAATACAGTCACATTTATGCCGGATACGACTAAACAGTTAGTCAGAGGTATTGACTATTAAATTAGTCAATGAGATGTTGAGATTATTATTTAATATGGATTAAATAATTTTAGCTAATACGGATTACATGATTAATTCGTAAAGTAAATATAAACGGTTATATTTAATTAAATATTGAATTTGTGTATTAATATATGCAGTTATATTAATTAAGCTAATTATACAGTATCGTAATTTTTTATCAGACCATTATTAATGTATCGACTACATTAATATCTGATAACGTGTACACGATTTATAATTAAATCCCGCGAATTATATTTTAGCATGAGGGTCGAATCACGCAAGAGAATAAGGTAAGAGTGGAAAGCCCACTCTCACCTTTACACCTATTTCGGCCGAGTGAGCATTACAAAAGGAGAGGGACTCTCCTTTTGTCAGGTTACTCATTCTACTGACTGATTATCTCTCTCACAGAAAATTAGGGTTTTTGAGAACAGCTTTCCCAAAAACCTAGATCTCACATCTGTACTCACAAAACTCTCCCCATATTGCAAGGCAATTAGAGAGCATTTCTAGCACACGCGGCATCGTCTCAGACAAAGTCTTGGGTGCATGTTATAGGAGAAAATTTACTTTAATTCCTGTTCTTAGGCAATTCGCACAAAGGACCTAAGGTTGTATTTCTTATTCATGTTTTTATCTTATGACCATAATTCACATATGTAATTTTCGTTATAATCCTGGAAATTTTAGGGTGAATACATGCATATTCCCAACAAGTGGTATCAGAGCCAAGGCCACAAAAATTTTACAATTGTGTTTTTCATAAGATGTTTTAAAACTGAACATTTGCATCTCGTAATATTTCTCGGCCGTGTGCCAGCTTTGTGATAAATCGATCATGTTTTTCGATTTTAATTTGTATATTGTTGATTAATCGATATTCTTAACAATATATAAATCAGTTGTTGGTGTTTATTGTTGATTTACACGTCTGAAATCAAGGATAGATACAATTTTTTTGTTTTTAAAACGTAGCAGTTTGTAGGATTCCACGAACGAGCGTATTTCTACTCGTTCGTGGTCTTCTTCTGCTACCAGTCACTCCATCGAGTAGTTTTTGGCTCGATCGAGCGGTTTTAAAACAGCCAGTCACTCGATCGAGCACTTGTTGGGCTCGATCGAGCGGCTTTTCAAACCTCCAGTCACTCGATTGATCGTTCTTTCGCTCGATCGAGTAATTTTTGGAATCTACGAACGAGCGAATTACTACTCGTTCGTAGTCTGCCTCAATAACCCGTCACTCGATCGAGACTTGTTGTGCTCGATCGAGTGACACTGTTCCTCGATCGACCTCGCTTTAACTCGATCGAACAGTTTTCAGGGTATTTTAATTTTTCTGAAATTTTTGGTTTTCTGAAAACTTTTGGGTTCGATCGAGTACCTGTTTTACTCGATCGAGTGAAACCCAGTCTGTCAAGGTTACTCGATCGAGTACTCTAGTGACTCGATCGAGCAGACCCTATTCTGGCAGATTTTTTGAAAATAAATTTTATTTTATTTTCTCTTGGCCCATAGTAATATACCATATACGGAAATAGTATATTGTCTTTTATGAAACGGTTCACACTCGTAAGATACATATTATTTTAAAACGGTTTAAAATATAGGATTATAATAATCATTAAGATTAATGTGATTAAAATGGTATAATCACAGAATTTTAATCTCGTAAGGAGGTTTGGTAAAATTTATTAAACATAATAACGGTATTATGTCATGTATGAATTTGTTTTTAGTTGATGCATTTTATTTATCGTCTTGTTGAATGCTTATGAATGATTTTAATAACGTATTTAATTTTTGCAAAAGGTTGTAACTTAGTGTCGCCTTAGAAGATTGTGTTACCGTAATGATGGAACATGGTCTTGTTTGTAATTTTGAGATCTTGTATCTCCGTTTTGGATTTTGCCATGTAATTAGTTTTGTATTTAAATTAGAATGTAAATAGGATTATATTTGTAATTTAAATTAGTAATTTTGTGAAGATCAAAGACGGAGACCGGATGCTCACTCCCGCTACAAAGACCAAGATGGAACATCAAGACAAGCTTCTAGGGTCCAACGGTGGATTCATAAGTTGTTTTATGTTTATTTTGGTAGGATAGGCCACACTAGGACTTTCATTTACGTTTATTGCCTTCTTTTATGCTTTCATCGATAATAGCTTGCATCATATTCCGCCTAAAACCAAACCACCTATAACATGCCTGAAAACTGACTCATGTAGAGGTTACACGTTAGTTTTCTGTGACATACAGATGTCACATATCACATGTAAAGCCATCACTTTATTTCTTTCATTCACAACAATACTAGATTTTAGTTCACTTAAAATGGATAAATATAAGATGATGGGGTCTTCCTCGTATAACGAAAAATTGAGAAAAGTCTTTATAAATCAGACTCCCATGAATCCCTTCTTCATCAGTAGGCATAATATGATCCCTTCTACGTCGGGTAAGTGGGAACAAATGAATTATTTTATCTCAACATCGTGGTCACTAGATACTATCTAGCGACTATGATGGACTAAAAGATGAGATTTACGGAAATCTATCGACCAAGAGTTCCAACGGTGGAACTAGCCAAACTGTGGGCTTATCAATTTACGGAAATTGAGTCTTGGGATCGCTTATATAATTCTTGAGGGAGATCAATTATATAAATGCATGAGTCTACGAGTTTAAATTCAATTTAAAATAGACTTAAATCACAACGATGAGTTGCTTATATGGTTTTGTTTTATCTTCTTTTCAGTGTAAAACACGATCAATTTTAAAACTGCTAAAATAACAAATGGTTGGTGAAGACCCAATGCCAAGTGCCAAGCTAGCACGTGAATCCTGGCTTAAAGCCTTCATGGACTCCTTGAATCAGTCTACTAGACTGACGAATGATGGGTCAAACTTCTCTGATTAGGAGGCATCATTACGGAATGCTGCCATTGCTGACGAAAAGCTCAAGTACTTGACTGAGCCTAATCCGGCACACCCAGGAACTGGAGGTAGAGCTAACGAAGTTCGCGCTCATAGCGACTTCGTCATGGAAGCGGGTGCGTTAAAGAACGTACTGATCTATGCAACGGAATCCAATTTGCAAAGACGCTTCATCTTCCATGGTGCAAACAAGATTTTCACCACGCTCTCTAACGAATTCTCGAAAGCTCCGAGAATCGTTTCCTATGAGCATACCTGTCGCTTCTTTGAAACGAAACTCTAGAAGGGCCAAGCTGTTAGCCCACATATTCTCAACATGATTGAGAATATCGAGAAACTGGAGGCCCTAAACTGCAAGATCAGTGAGAACATAATCGTTGATCGAATGCTTCATTCGCTTCATGATGGGTTCGCTCTCTTTAGGGCCAACTATTACATGAACGACATGAAGAAGACTCCTCATGAGCTCCACTCCCTTCTCGTACATACCGAGAAAGATCTGAAATTAAGTGGGAGCGTGAAGCAGGATGTTCTCATGATCTCCAGTAAGGGTAAAGGGAAAGGGAAAGCTAAAGCTCAAGGCGACCTAGCGGTAGGTAAGCCTAAGTTCGAGAAGTCGGGATTTGCTAAGAGTGATCCCGGTGAGTCGAGCAATTCACAGAGTAAGATAAAGAGCAAGGATAGAAGCATGGAATGCCACCACTGCCACAAGACTGGGCATTGGAGGCGCACGTGCCTCGTGTATCGCGAGGACATTAAGGCAGGCCGCGTTACTCCTGTTGGTATGTCTTCTTCTTCTTTTATTCACATGATTGAGATTAACCATGCAAGTTACGGAACTTGGGTACTAGATACTGGTTGTGGCTCTCATCTGTGTAATCATGTGCAGGGCCTCCGAAACCAAGAGCCCCTCATAAAGGGTGAGGTTGACCTGCGTGTCGGGAATGGAGCACGAGTTACTGTAGTCTCGAGGGGAACATACGTGATCCAGCTTCCAAGTGGATTCAAGTTATCTTTGTATAACTGTTATTATGTTCCTAGTTAATCCAAAAGCATTATTTCTATTTCTGCACTTGACAAACTGGGTTTTTCATTTGTAATAGAGAACAATAGCTGTATTTTCTCGTTACACTATATGATTTATGGCAAGGCAGTTTCCATGAATGGAATTTATGTTTTAGATCAAACCACCGAAATATTACACGTGAATAACAAGAGTTTAAAGGTTGGTAACAAAGATCAAACTTACCTATGGCACTGCCGTATGGGACATATAAATGAGAAACGCGTAAAACAGCTCATACTTAATGGAGCTATCTCGGCCTTTGATTTCTAATCATATGGCACGTGTGAATCATGTCGCATCGGTAAGATGACTCGTATTTCCTTCAAAGGTGTTGGAATGCGCGCTGCTGACCTATTAGGACTCATACATACGGATGTATGTGGTCCTATGTCGATCAACGCACGAGAAGGCTATAGGTATTTCATCACTTTCACGGATAATTTGAGTAGATATGGCTATGTCTACTTAATGAAACATAAAAGTGAATCCTTTGACAAATTCAAGGAATACCAGAATCGGGTACAAAACCAACTGGGAAGAAAGATTAAAGCACTACGATCTGATCGTGGTGGCGAGTATCTTTCTCATGAGTTTGATCAACACCTTAAAGATTGTGGCATCGTTCTATAGTTGACTCCACCTGGAATACCACAATTAAATGGTGTGTCCGAAAGGAGAAATCGAACTCTACTTGATATGGTTCGATCCATGATGAGTCACACCGTCGTGCCTGATTCATTGTGGGGCTATGCTCTTTTTTGTCAGCCGCTCTAATACTTAACCGAAGTCCGTCTAAAGCTGTTGACAAGACTCCATACGAGTTATGGAAGGGAACGGTCCCTAACTTGTCCTTTATTCGGGTTTAGGGCTGCGAGGCTTATGTCAAGTGGAGACACGAGGATAAGCTCGGCCCGCGATCGGTCAAGACATACTTTATAGGCTATCCAAAAGGAACTTTTGGTCATTACTTCTACTCGCCAACCGAACAACGTTTTTTTGTTGCGGCTAGTGCGACGTTCTTAGAAAAAGAATTTCTCGAGAACAAGTCGAGTAATAGAACCTTCGATCTATCGGAGATTCAAGAACCAACTACCGAGCAACCATTGGAGGAAACAGTTCCTTCAATCTCGGCTGCGGTAGATATTCCTGAGGAACCTAGGAGGTCGGGAAGAGTCTTTATTCCTCCGGACAGATATATTGGTATGGTCGAGGAACATGACATAGATGATATCTTTGTAATACCCCGTATTATAGCCTCGGTCAACCGCAGTCAAACCGTGTTTTATACAAGTATTTCAAATGGAATGTTTATAAAGTATTTTACGAAAACTGCTATTATTTTATAAATCGTATTTCTACGATTATTTCGTATTTCATAATAATTTTATATTGGATGATTATTTCATAAACTGACGTTTCATTCGTATTTTTTTGAACTCTTAATGATATATTTATAATTAAATATAATTCTTGTTTTTATATTTATTTCTCGTCTATACTTAAACTTATTTATTTATTTACTTATTTATTTATTTATTCTTTTAAGTCGTAATTTATTTAAAATACTAATTTTATATATATTCTTACTGGAGTGATAATAATTTTATATTTTTTTTTATATAATTAGTATAATTAATTTTATTTATGTACTCGTTATTTTAAGTTACGAGTTAAGAACGTGGTATAGATAGGTAAGTGTCGCGAGATAAGTTATGGATCGAGTAAGAGGAAGGATGGGCTCGGATTTAGGACGAGAAACCATATACCATACATCGACATCCTAGACCCTCACCATATACCTCGACATATCAGAACAAGGGACAACCCTAACCCTAAACCCTTCTAGCATGTCGACTAAAACACCCCATTCCCCATACAACTCCTCAACATCAACCAAAACTATCCTAAAATCCTAATTCATAGCAGCGCCGTGAGGATTGAGGAAGAACGAGAGGCACAACTATCATCGTCTTCACCATCATCGCAGTAAGACATACCTACTACACCGTATAATCTGTTTTTGTTCTTTGTTTTTTTCGAATTCGTTTCTAATTTGCTTTTTCGAACTGTGAATGGTTTTGTGTTGGTTCGGGTGTCTGGCTAGTCGAAGTAGGGTGGTCATGGGTTGTTTTGGTTGTTATGGTGGTAGTTTTGGAGGTGGTTAAGGGATGTTTTGCGTGGGTGTCCGAGTAGTTGCTGGGAAAGAAGTCCAAAACAGACGTAGAGTAAAACGGAACAGAGTCCATGGTTTGCGTGAACAGTCACTGTTTGTGGGGTTTGTGTGTCAGTGTTAGGTTCATCGAGGCATAGTGGTAACCACCCCCGGAACCACCGTGGGTCAGTGGTGACAACGGTGGTGGCCAGAGGTGGTGGTGGGTCTGGTGGCGTGAGATAAAGTCTTGAGAAGAGAGGGAGGCAGATTGCGGAAACACGGTTACGGGTTTTATGCGGGCAGTTTAGAGGTGTCGTGGTGGTGGCTATGGTGACCTCTAGTGGTGGATAATGGGTGAAAGTTGTAGGTTGTAGTACGTAGTAGAGGTTGGGTCCAGTGGTGGCAGTTTTCGGGGACCGGGCTGGTGGTGGTGGTGTCGGGAAAATGGCTCCAATTGAACCGATGTCACGCGTTTTGCTGCTAGGGTCGTAGTTGTTTGTGTTGTATGGCTGTAGCATTATTATTACTATTATTATATGTTGTTTTTATTTGTTATCATTGGCTGTACTACTACTACTATTATTATTATTATTATATTATGTTGTTACCATTGACTTTGTACTATTATTATTATTATATATTGTTGTTGTTAGTTGCCATTGTCAGTCCGTGTGTTATTATTATTATTATTATTATTATGGTTTGTATTAGTATTATTATTATTAGTAGTAGTATTTTTGATGTTGTCAGTAATTTAATTGGTTTAGCTTATGTTTATTTAGTTGTGATTCATTAGTTTAATTAGTTGAGTTTGTTTAATTTATTTTGTGACGGTATTTTACTATATTAGTTACGATAATTAGCTAGTATTGTTAATTAACTGTTGTTATTATAATTAATCGAGGTTATGTCTAGAGTGATTTGTTAACGGTTATATATGTTCGTATAATTGTGTGTTAGACGAAGTTTATAATTATAATTAATCAAGTTAATTTATGAGTTCGTATATATTATAAATGGTTATGTTTTCAAGTTTTGTGATTTTTTATAATAAAAGTCGTATTTACCTAATTCGTGATATGCGATTGACAAGTATATTTGATTTAATTATTAGTTTTGCATTTTATAGCATTTGTTATTTAATTGTTGTTAATGACTAGTGTTGTTAATAATTAGCGTTGAGACGGTTTTTTTTACTCTCTATTCTTCGTACTATTTGAGCATGTAATTTTATGTAAAGGATGATTAGTTATAAAAAGATTTTATATTATTGGAGTCGCATTTGGTATTAGTATACATAATAGTTACGTGTTTTTGTCTGAGTTCATATGACTTTTGTCTACGAGTAGTTATATGAGATAATAATAGTTATGAGAAAAGAACATTTTGATAGTTAGTAATCAGATAATTTATAATTGTTAGGTGACGGTTTTGAAGTGGCATAATCCTGTTAGTACTGGCTTGTTGTGGATAATTTATATTGGATCATATTGCTATCCAGGTAGGATACACTGAACTTATACTCTATGATGTGTTACGAATAGATGTGGTATTGTGTGTTATGGATGTTGAGCATGGTTGTTATGAGAATGATAATTGGTTGGTTTGTTGTGGATTATTGGTAATGGCATAAGCATTTCATTATTAGATAACATGATTGAGTAATTATATCGTTGCATTCATGAGCATAGCATATGCATTGGTTACTGAGAAAATTATGGTCAGATATTGTTCTGATATAAAGCCCAGGGTGGTTCTGCAGACCAGGCCTGGTGTCTTATCAGCTATTGAGCTGGTGTTCGGTGACGACCGATTATAGTCTGCCGGGAGGTTCGGTATGGCTTGGTGCAAGGGTATGAGTTTTGAGAATGAGATTGAGATTGAGCTCGAGCATATCATAGCATTTGCATATCATTTAACTGTTGCATTATAATTATTGTGTTATCCTACTCAACCGCGAGGTTGACAGTGTATTCGTGTACACCTACGATGATCCGGAATGGGGAGTAGATTCTACAGGTCAGAGACAGATGGATTAAGAGCCTGGGAATGGAGAGAGACATGGCTTGGACCTACTTAGAATTAGATCACGTACTTAGATGTTATCATCAGTTGTACTTTTATTCTTTGCGTAGTAGTTGTAATACCAGAAGTTTAAATTTAATCAGTATTTATATAAAGTACCTTGGTTTTCTTTACTTTGTTATTCGCTACCTCGGACATTCCGAGATGGTAACAGCTCTATTTATTGAGAATGTCTTGCTAAAGGCTCTTAAATAAATGGGGTGTTACAAAGTGGTATCAGAGCGAACGATCCTCAGGCCTAATAACAAATGAATATAATTAATGAACATAGGAAGAGTCAAACAAAATGAACCCCAGGCTAGTAACTGTTAGGAGCCCCAGGATTGGGATGAGTTAGGGGCCCCCTCAAACCAAGCCACTGGCCCTTTCAGTCTAACCTGGTAACCCTTGAGTGATGCAGAGAGTGGGTAGTAACAAGATAAAAGATCGGATCTTGCCTATATTGTACTAACAGTTTTGCAGGAGCGGAATGAGGTAAGTTATGATGTGAAACATGGTTGGAGATCTGTATTATGAAGCATGAAAATGATATTGAATGTTGGTTGAAATATATGACTTCCAAGTTTTGAGAATATGAGTATGAGTATATGAGGTTGACTTGTATGCATGCGGCTATATGGTCCCTGAACCCTTAGATAGAGATATAGTATAATGATGTGTGTAATGAGTTGATGATAGAAGCACCATAATCTATAGCTACCTAGGAGGTTAGATGTAGGAGAGATATGACCATGATTGACTGGAATGGTTAATAGAGTCAGCTAGGCAATGTTGTTATAGGATGCGGAATCGAGTTAAATCCTGTGTATAAAGGTAGTAGACCGAAACGGATGTCGTGTCAGTTGATAACTGTTTTGTTGCTATTATGAGTGTGTATGTACTTCTTATTTGAATTCCTTATCCTTTGCAAGAGTTTACTGTTTGGCTTACTAAGCAAATGCGATCGAATTTTGAGATTTATGATCGTTATTATTTTACTAATTGCATTAGCAATCCATGTCTAGTAGTGATATGCGAAATGTGTTGCGCCAAGCCATGAATGTTATATAGTTATGTGTAGGTTCTTCTTTAAATTTACATGCCAATTCCATATTTATTTATGCATATATAACTAGTGAATTATTTAATTGTTTCTATTTTCAATTTCAAAATCTTTACTGTGTACTAGATGATAATTATAGTTGAAATGAGAAATAAGTATTTTAGTCAACAGTTGTCAGATTGTCACCGTACAATTCTGTTTTGACCCATGTGTTTGCAAAGGAAATCATTTTAAACATGTTTATTGTTTGTGCATAATTCCAACTCCACTGTTCATAATATTCATTCACGTTTTCAAAATGATAAGCCACGTAAAATCTTAATGAGTCTGTTATTTAATAGTGATTTCTGCAAGTTGTCCAATTATCTGTCTGATTGCTGTAAAGTTTCTGTTCAGACCAACTGAGTTGTAAAAATTGTTATAAATAATGTCCTTATGATATGCATTTGATTCTTTTTCCTACAATTGGTTAATTCTTTATATTTTCTAAAAACTATAATAGCTCCCAAAATAGCTAAGCGGTTATTTAATTATGATTTTTCGAAGTTGCAACATGATATTTGAGTGTTGAAATTGTAAGTTATGTAAGTTTTCAATATAAAAGTTTAATCAAATATGAGTTATGTGATGCAACCATGTGATATCATGATATGACATTAGTGGCATGAACAGTAGCCATATGATATGAACATGAACTTTATTATATGATAAACCTCTTTTTTTTGCAAGTTGTATTTATCATCGGTTTAATGATAAATGATGTAATGTGAGTGGATGGGAAGTGTAACTAAGTGAATCTAACTTATTGATATCTGGGAATGTGAAGATGCCTTGCTAGTATGTGGTTGGAGTATATCCCGTGGAATATGTCATTACTCCGTGTTTAATTACATTAATTAAATAATTGCCTAATGTCTTTCTAAAACTTGTGTGCATAAACATGATTTTGCTTCTTTAATATGAGTATGAGCATGAAAATCGATTAATTTGTCAAGTACGAACTATGAGTTAGCTGCTTGTCTACAATGGTGTAAATGTGATCTGTCGTGTTAAAAATTTCCAAGGGTATATAAGTGTTAGTTACCTTGATTTTGTTTTAACTGTGTAACATGAAAATTGACAAGTAGCTGTTGTTGCTTGAAAAGTCGGATGTTAGTTGCCAGTATAGAGTACTTAGCTTATCAAATGAATTGTGACTGTTGTTTGAGTGATTTTATGAGCTTTGGGTGTGGAATTTTATAATGAGGTTCCGGGGACGTACCCATGTCTTAAGGAGGATAGGATTGTAAAATCTTGATGTTTTACGACTTGGCTAAGTGGTATATATGTTGTGATTGGCTGATTGAGAATTACCATGCATGGAGTCTGCTGTTTTAATTTGTTGTGTTTCGATCAATGTTGTGGTTCTTTTAAGTGTCTTGTACTTCTGTTGTGTGTTAAACTTTGGGGACAAAGTTTCTTAAGGGGGATAGAATGTAACGTTTCGCTTTTTGGGTACTCGTATAAGTGCTACTTGTGATCATTTCATGCTTGTTATGTGTTTCCTTATCGTTATGGGTTATAACGAACTTCGGGACGAAGTTCATTTTAAGGAGGGAAGACTGTAATACCCCGTATTATAGCCTCGGTCAACCGCAGTCAAACCGTGTTTTATACAAGTATTTCAAATGGAATGTTTATAAAATATTTTACGTAAACTGCTATTATTTTATAAATCGTATTTCTACGATTATTTCGTATTTCATAATAATTTTATATTGGATGATTATTTCATAAACTGACGTTTCATTCGTATTTTTTTGAACTCTTAATGATATATTTATAATTAAATATAATTCTTGTTTTTATATTTATTTCTCGTCTTTACTTAAATTTATTTATTTATTTACTTATTTATTTATTTATTTATTCTTTTAAGTCGTAATTTATTTAAAATACTAATTTTATATATATTCTTACTGGAGTGATAATAATTTTATATTTTTTTTATATAATTAGTATAATTAATTTTATTTATGTACTCGTTATTTTAAGTTACGAGTTAAGAACGTGGTATAGATAGGTAAGTGTCGCGAGATAAGTTATGGATCGAGTAAGAGGAAGGATGGGCTCGGATTTAGGACGAGAAACCATATACCATACATCGACATCCTAGACCCTCACCATATACCTCGACATATCAGAACAAGGGACAACCCTAACCCTAAACCCTTCTAGCATGTCGACTAAAACACCCCATTCCCCATACAACTCTTCAACATCAACCAAAACTATCCTAAAATCCTAATTCATAGCAGCGCCGTAAGGATTGAGGAAGAACGAGAGGCACAACTATCATCGTCTTCACCATCATCGCAGTAAGACATACCTACTACACCGTATAATCTGTTTTTGTTCTTTGTTTTTTTCGAATTCGTTTCTAATTTGCTTTTTCGAACTGTGAATGGTTTTGTGTTGGTTCGGGTGTCTGACTAGTCGAAGTAGGGTGGTCATGGGTTGTTTTGGTTGTTATGGTGGTAGTTTTGGAGGTGGTTAAGGGATGTTTTGCGTGGGTGTCCGAGTAGTTGCTGGGAAAGAAGTCCAAAACAGACGTAGAGTAAAACGGAAGAGAGTCCATGGTTTGCGTGAACAGTCACTGTTTGTGGGATTTGTGTGTCAGTGTTAGGTTCATCGAGGCATAGTGGTAACCACCCCCGGAACCACCGTGGGTCAGTGGTGACAACGGTGGTGGCCAGAGGTGGTGGTGGGTCTGGTGGCGTGAGATAAAGTCTTGAGAAGAGAGGGAGGCAGATTGCGGAAACACGGTTACGGGTTTTATGCGGGCAGTTTAGAGGTGTCGTGGTGGTGGCTATGGTGATCTCTGGTGGTGTCTAATGGGTGGAAGTTGTAGGTTGTAGTACGTAGTAGAGGTTGGGTCCAGTGGTGGCAGTTTTCGGGGACCGGCCTGGTGGTGGTGATGTCGGGAAAATGGCTCCAATTGAACCGATGTCACGCGTTTTGCTGCTAGGGTCGTAGTTGTTTGTGTTGTATGGCTGTAGCATTATTATTACTATTATTATATGTTGTTTTTATTTGTTATCATTGACTGTACTACTAATATTATTATTATTATTATTAAATTATGTTGTTACCATTGACTTTGTACTATTATTATTATTATATATTGTTGTTGTTAGTTGCCATTGTCAGTCCGTGTGTTATTATTATTATTATTATTATTATTATGGTTTGTATTAGTATTATTATTATTAGTAGTAGTATTTTTGATGTTGTCAGTAATTTAATTGGTTTAGCTTATGTTTATTTAGTTGTGATTCATTAGTTTAATTAGTTGAGTTTGTTTAATTTATTTTGTGACGGTATTTTACTATATTAGTTACGATAATTAGCTAGTATTGTTAATTAACTGTTGTTATTATAATTAATCGAGCTTATGTCTAGAGTGATTTGTTAACGGTTATATATGTTCGTATAATTGTGTGTTAGACGAAGTTTATAATTATAATTAATCAAGTTAATTTATGAGTTCGTATATATTATAAATGGTTATGTTTTCAAGTTTGTGATTTTTTATAATAAAAGTCGTATTTACCTAATTCGTGATATGCGATTGACAAGTATATTTGATTTAATTATTAGTTTTGCATTTTATAGCATTTGTTATTTAATTGTTGTTAATGACTAGTGTTGTTAATAATTAGCGTTGAGACGGTTTTTTTTACTCTCTATTCTTCGTACTATTTGAGCATGTAATTTTATGTAATGGATGGTTAGTTATAAAAGATTTTATATTATTGGAGTCGCATTTGGTATTAGTATACATAATAGTTACGTGTTTTTGTATGAGTTCATATGACTTTTGTCTACGAGTAGTTATATGAGATAATAATAGTTATGAGAAAAGAACATTTTGATAGTTAGTAATCAGATAATTTATAATTGTTAGGTGACGGTTTTGAAGTGGCATAATCCTGTTAGTACTGGCTTGCTATTGGATCATATTGCTATCCAGGTAGGATACACTGAACTTATACTCTATGATGTGTTACGAATAGATGTGGTATTGTGTGTTATGGATGCTGAGCATGGTTGTTATGAGAATGATAATTGGTTGGTTTGTTGTGGATTATTGGTAATGGCATAAGCATTTCATTATTAGATAACATGATTGAGTAATTATATCGTTGCATTCATGAGCAAAGCATATGCATTGGTTACTGAGAAAATTATGGTCAGATATTGTTCTGATATAAAGCCCAGGGTGGTTCTGCAGACCAGGCCTGGTGTCTTATCAGCTATTGAGCTGGTGTTCGGTGACGACCGATTATAGTCTGCCGGGAGGTTCGGTATGGCTTAGTGCAAGGGTATGAGTTTTGAGAATGAGATTGAGATTGAGCTCGAGCATATCATAGCATTTGCATATCATTTAACTGTTGCATTATAATTATTGTGTTATCCTACTCAACCGCGAGGTTGACAGTGTATTCGTGTACACCTACGATGATCCGGAATGGGGAGTAGATTCTACAGGTCAGAGACAGATGGATTAGGAGCTTGGGAATGGAGAGAGACATGGCTTGGACCTACTTAAATTAGATCACGTACTTAGATGTTATCATCAGTTGTACTTTTATTCTTTGTGTAGTAGTTGTAATACCATAAGTTTAAATTTAATCAATATTTATATAAAGTACCTTGGTTTTCTTTACTTTGTTATTCGCTACCTCGGACATTCCGAGATGGTAACAACTCTATTTATTGAGAATGTCTTGCTAAAGGCTCTTAAATAAATGGGGTGTTACAATCTTACTCCTAGAGGGTAATGAACCCACAACCTATAAAGGTGCCATGACTAGTTCTGACTCAAAGCTATGGCTCGAAGCCATGCAATCCGAGATGGACTCCATGTATGAGAATAACGTGTGGGATCTTGTGGACCTACCTGCAAAGGTACGCCCCCTTCAATGCAAATGGCTTTACAAGATAAAGCATGTCGTGGAAGGACAACAAGATATTCACAAGGCACGACTAGTTGCTAAAGGTTTCACCCAAGTGCCAGGTTTGCACTACGATTAGATCTTTGCACCCGTAGTCATGCTACGTTCCATTCGGATTATCTTAGCAATCGCCGCATTTCATGACTATGAAATATGGCAGATGGACGTTAAAACTGCCTTCTTAAAAGGTTATTTGGAGGAAGAGCTATACATGGTACAGCCCGAGGGTTTTATTGATCCTGAACATCCTAAGAAGGTTTGCAAGTTTAAGCGTTCCATCTATGGACTTTAGCAAGCATCACGGAGTTGGAATCATCGCTTCGACCAAGTGATAAAAGAGAATGGTTTCATTCGATCAGTCGAGGAACCATGTCTCTATATCAAGTCGAGTGGGAGCAAGATTGTTTTCCTAGTATTGTATGTCGATGACATACTCCTGATTGGGAATGACATACCTCTCCTATCTTCGGTTAAAGCATGGTTGAAAAACCATTTCCAGATGAAAGATCTAGGAGAGGCATAGAGAATTTTTGGCATCCGTATCTATAGGGATAGATCACGACGGATGTCTCTCACTCAGGAGTCTTATATAGATAAGATTCTAGAGAGATTCAGCATGACGAACTCCAAGAAAGGGTTCCTTCCTATGGCTACTGGGCTTCACTTGAGCAAGTCTCAAGAAGCTAAGACATTGGAAGAGAAAGAGCGCATGAGTCGGATTCCTTATGCTTCGTCTATAGGATCGATCATGTATGCCATGATATGCACACGTCCAGACGTTGCATATGCATTGAGTATGACGAGTCGATTCCAAGCTCATCCAGGTGAACAACACTGGATGACCGTGAAAAACATACTTAAGTACCTGCGGAGGACTAAAGATTGGGGATTGACTTATAGAGGCGACTCGACGCTCTGCGCCACTGGTTACGCAGATGCTAGTTTCCAAACGGATCGAGACGACTCGAAATCTCAGTCTGGATTCGTTTTAACTCTTAATGGCGCTGCTGTCAGCTGGAAAAGTTCTAAACAAAGTGTTACAGCAGATTCTACAACTGAGTCCGAGTACTATGCCGCTTCGGAAGCAGCTAAAGAAGCAATATGGATGCGTCAATTCTTACAAGGACTATCAGTAGTGCCTAGTTCGAATGACCCGATCACAGTTTATTGTGACAATAAAGGTGTCATCTTCCAAGCTAAGGAGCATAAGTCTAGCAACAAAGCTAGACATGTATAACGGAAAGCTCATCTAATCAGAGTCTCAGAGATTACGTGGAGCAAAAGGAGATATTTATTGAAAAGATTGCTACGGATGACAACATAGCTGATCCTCTCACTAAAGCATTACCACGTGATAAACATGAAGGGCACATTAATTCCATGGGAATCAAATGTGTTCCTGAGTTGTAGTACTCTTTTATGAATACATGTTATAATTCATTTTCTTGTGTACTCTTTTACAACCTCATCGTTATGATAATTTTATGTTTTGTTTTTCATGTGGAATTGTACGCCAATTTTGAATACCACAAAGTGAACTGATTAACATTACACCGTTTTAAGTCCTTGATTACCCACTTGAGCTGATAAGTCAGGTAATCATCATTTTGTGACGTTGGTTGATGGTGGGTTCAACGAGCCATAAGTCAAACAGTTGACTGACCAATCACAAAGGCGAGTTATACGGATATCTCGTAGTACACCCCGTGAAAACGTTATGGAGTCCTAAATGTTTTATAACATTGGGTGCCAGGTCGTGGATAGGAACTCCAAAGTGTTCCTTAGAGTCGAGTCTTTTGACTTTCAACTGTCTCTTGAGATTAAGGCAGATTTTGGGTAACTTTGGTTTCTTTCCACGGTCTTCCGTAACAGGGGCCAAGAGGATTTTTTCTGGGTTATTTCATGATGTGCTTACATCTGCAGGATTCGAGTTGAGGGAAATATCCAAACCCTTATCGGGATTTTATCATTTCTCAGGGCCACTCGAGGAGTAGTAACTGAAATGCATGGCCATGCTCGAATACAGATTCGTTTTATCAGTTAAGTTACTCTCTAGTCGGGAAACTACTCTTGATACAGATCGATTGTAAGATACGACCTTTGCGAATACGGATTTGTAAATTGTCTTACATTGAGTGGAAGAAATTTTAAAAGGATATGAGAATCGGTTATCGCACCTACACTTGTACGGACAAGTGGGAGTTTGTTGGAGCTTGTGTCCTCCACATGTAGTGTGATAACGTCATTGCACATACCCTTGTACGGACAAGTGGGAGATTGTTGGGGCTGATGTCCTTGACAGTTAGTACAATGACTTATTAAATCTCTTAAAGGATCACAAGGGCATACTTCAGTATTTTTATCAGTTGATCCACGTTTATCAATAACGGTTGGCTTGCTAAATAAGTTTGACGTTATTGTCATACGGATGGCGGTGATCAACTGGTCCCTATACGTCACACCTATAGGACACGTTTGAGAGATGTGAAGGTATGAAAATACAGTCACATTTATGCCGGATATGACTAAACAGTTAGTCAGAGGTATTGACTATTAAATTAGTCAATGAGATGTTGAGATTATTATTTAATACGGATTAAATAATTTTAGCTAATACGGATTACATGATTAATTCATAAATTAAATATAAACGGTTATATTTAATTAAATATTGAATTCGTGTATTAATATAAGCAGTTATATTAATTAAGCTAATTATACAATATCGTAATTTTTTATTAGACCATTATTAATGTATCGACTACATTAATATCTGATAACGCGTATACGATTTATAATTAAATCACGCGGATTATATTTTAGCATGAGGGTCGAATCACGCAAGAGAATAAGGTAAGAGTGGAAAGCCCACTCTCACCTTTGACCTATTTCGGCCGAGTGAGCATTACAAAAGGAAAGGGACTCTCCTTTTGTCAGGTTACTCATTCTACTGACTGATTATCTCTCTTACAGAAATTAGGGTTTTTGAGAACAGTTTTCCCAAAAACGTAGATCTCACATCTGTAAAACCTCACAAAACTCTCCCCATATTGCAAGGCAATTGGAGAGCATTTCTAGCACACGCGACATCGTCTCAAACAAAGTCTTGGGTGCAAGTTATAGGAGAGAATTTACTTTAATTCCTGTTCTTAGGCCATTCGCACAAAGGACCTAAGGTTGTATTTCTTATTCATGTTTTTATCTTATGACCATAATTCACATATGTAATTTTCGTTATAATCCTGGAAATTTTAGGGTGATTACATGCATATTCCCAACAGCCTCATGTACCTACACACATACAACATGTGCGCCACAGTCAGTGGGGAGTGAATAGAGCTCTCATAGCCACCTATTGTCATACAACACAGAAACATATAGATACAAGCATCATACTCCAACATAAACAATCATGTGAAGTAATCCATCAATAGCTATTTGTAACATACTCATGCAAATAGATAACAACCGCAACTCAGGTATATCTAAACACATCTAAACACGATTTCAGCAGGATATAACACGTACCCCAACTCAGGCAAGTATATACAAATCAGCAGTATCTAAGTATAACCCCAACTCAGGTAGCTTAGATACAACAATCAGCAATATCAATCCTGTTAGGTTTAGTTATCACATAAACTAATTATTTTAGTCATACTAAACAAAATTTAATTAACATCTTAATTAACATATTTTAGATCTTATGCATGCTAATGTTATATGCGGAAATGAGGAGATTCGAACCCTTACACACGGTCCAAACGAAATGCTAGGATGATCTTCCAAGTATTCAACAAGAACACCTCCTTTGTGATGCACCAAGACACCCCTTAAAGGAACCGAAAATTTGATTATGCTAGTACCAAAATCGGTTTTCCTTAAACAATATACTAATCTTTATTAGAAATATTAATCAAAATACTATCACTCATTTATTATATATTAATATTATCTTTATAATAACTTAGAGAGGTTTTTAGGTAGTATTCTTACTTAGAGAATTTGCCAAGCATTAGAATTAGGGTTAATTGTGAGCATCTCATACTATTTAAGTGGGTGTGGCTTTGGGTAGTGGGTGGGCGGGTATTGGGAGCTACAAAGGGGAGACATGTTCTCTTACCCATGCATCTTAGGGTGGCCTAGGTAGTGTTTCCAAAGCATGCTTTAAACACAATGATTAAAGCATGTTTATTAAACACTAATCACCTACAACTACCCACTAGCCGTCCTACTTAAGCCATAATATGGACTTGATTTCATAATTTGTCAATCTTATAATTGTATGTCATGTGACATACAATATGTCACATTGTCAAAATATACAATTGTTTTAATTTAAATATACATATTTATCAAATAAATATTATCTATAAATTAAATAAATCATATTTATCAAGTTGACAAGTAATTCGTAATTACTAATATAAAATGGTAATTTATAGTAATCGTCAACACGATTTACAACCTTTGTATTAATTATAACCCGATTCATTCTAATTTCGATATTATAAAATATCGTTTATTGTTTAACAATTGACACGTTTCAATTTTAAACATAAATCTTACAATAAGATTTAACCTCTGATTTTTTTATATGCGAGTTTAAGGAATATGATCAAATCGCATCAATATACACTTGATCATTATATCAATTAAGGGAATTGTCCTATACGTGTGACCTAAAGGGATCAACTGACCACCACCGTCATACGACAGTAATGTCAAACTCTAGCTAGCCAATCATTACCGATTAATGTTGGTCAGTTGACTAATATATCTCGCATCATCCCTTGCGCATTCTCGTCATGAGATTTAATTACGTGATCGCACTATTGTTGAGGACACATTTCCCAACAATCTCCCACTTGTCCTCGACAAGTGTGCGTCACCAATTCTCTTGTCCTATTACAATCTCCCACTCAATGCAAGATGTCTCTCTGAGGTCGTACTTGCATTCGATCATATCATGAGTGGTTTCCTCGATCTGGAGAATAACTGTTTGACCGGAATTATCTACCATAGATACCTTCCGAGCGTGGCCACGCATTTCCAGTTAACTTCTCCTCGAGTGGCCTTGAGATTTGAACAACCCTGACAAGGGGTGGACAATTTCTATCGCACTACTTCCTTCAACCAGTCACAGTCAGTCACAACCCAAAGCAATCCCATTTGACTCCAGTTACGAAAAGTCGTAGAGAATGGATCAAGGTTATGCCTAAACTGTACCATCTTGGGAGAGTAGTCTTTAGTCTAAGAATTGACTCACAAGAATACTATAGCAGCTCTTGCCACGACCCGGCTATTATAAAATTTCCAGAACTCTATAAGCGGTCACATTGCCCGACAGAGTGTCTCTTGCAGTCTGCCTATGTGATCGACTAGTCATCACATATGACTTTATGACACTTGAACTCGCCATCAGCCGCCTCACATTCTAGTCGCTTTGAGATGTCACCTCATGTAAGCGGCTAGGGGCTATACTAAGGGATTGTTTGGTTGCCTCTTAAAAACACGGGAATTCGAAAATCCCGGGAAGTTGATAAATGGAGTGTTGTTTGGTTGCCTAATTCATGGGAAGTGCAACTTCCTATGTAACCTCCAATTCCTACGTAATATAGGAAGTCACTTACCTAGGCCCCCCTAGGTAAGTGGGAATTCCCACATGAATTAACTTCCCGCATTAAACCAAACAACATTTAAACAATTCACGTGATTTTCAAGTTCATATGAATTTGATCTTCCCGGAAATTTTATATTCCCATGGCGAACCAAACGACTCCTAAGTCAATCCTGTTCACTTTATGGGGTTCAATATTGTCTCTTACAACCCATTTGGATTTTGACAAAGTATCCTTTTATTTTGGGTTAATTATAACTCAAATGACATTGTCATGCAAAAATAGTCAATACTATTTCATTGCATTTTGATGCACGATCATCCATTTGTATTATTAGTGTTTCGAATAAACCTTTTATTCATGATTGCAAAACTTACAAATTTTGGTCTCCTTTTCACTCATTTTATCTCGCATAATATGTTTTTATTTGAGTACATATCTAGAACTCTTTCTAGATTTTGAGTTTCCTTTCCTGAGGATAGCTCCCACTGTTATCTTATAACTCGTGACGTATTGATATACTAGAGGGATTAAAGAATCACTCGAAATTATCTAGTCACTTATGTACTGAAATCTATATTGTAGTTATTTATGATTTCATCACTCTAATTATTTTCAAACATCTTGGCTATTCGATCAAGGCTTTATTCATCAATATGAATAACATATTTAACCACTTTGATTTCTAATGGGTGACCTTTTATTATCAATATAATAAACCTTCCCGTAAAGCTCCATCATCTTATGATATAATGTATTTGTTCATCTAGAATTGAGAACCTCTTATTCTTTATACTTTAAAAAATCACCCATCCTCTCTAAATGGTAGGTTCAATTCTTTAATGAATATCGCTCCCACTAAAAACAATATCACTCGATCTCTTAAATGAACCTTTCATTTCTCGCATGTAAATCTTTATTTATCACTTGAATCATTATCACTATCACTATCCCTATAGTGATCTATCTTCATTCAATCAATCATCACTTCTTTCATGTCTTCGTTTCCTCGAGACGAATATGACATGATAATTCCCTTATAACTACATTGAGAGAATTGAGATGATTTCTTCTCTTTTATCTTATAAATTTAGAAAAATCATTTATTAAGGAACTGTTTTCCTTCCGACTTCATACGGGGTTTCATTATATCCTCTCTTGAAACAGCAATGAACATAAGGAACCTTTCCTCTTGTGTCCTCCCGTAGTTTCTTCAGTGTCCTCTCGTAGTTTGTTCAGTTCATTCATTTAGGGCTCTTCTTAAGACTCCTATGTACGAATCTTCTCTAAGATCCTTTATTTATATCATTGGTTTGCGGGCGAAATATTTTCTCCCACTCAATCCTTTTAACAATAACCTTTATTTGTATAAGAATAGCAATTTTCGATTTAACCAATGCATATGAATGTTTGAAGTTTTTTATAGGTGTGATGTATACATTCTCATTTTCACTTAAAATGATCATCGTATAATGAATTAATGATTTCTTAATTTGATTGAAAGTATCTCATGGGGTGTAGTTCTCCGTTTTACTCAACACTTTGATTATATTCTATTGATCGTATCAATGTGACTTATTTCGTGATAAAATCACTATTATTCATGTTATAACAAGGTATGCAATTCATTTTAGAAATCAAGGAATTGATTAAGAACAAAAGTAGTGACTTGGGTTGAAAACCAGGTCACTAATATCCAAAATTACAACCATTGTTTTAGGATTCGAATCCTTGTCTTACAAGAAAATAAATTGTTCTAGGAAATGAAATGCAAAATATGAAAGAAGACAATATGAAAATTAGAGCCTAGCTCTTCAAGTCTTCGATCAATTGGATGCTACCATAGTCATCC
This sequence comes from Silene conica, assembly GCA_029255685.2. Lineage (NCBI taxonomy): Eukaryota > Viridiplantae > Streptophyta > Magnoliopsida > Caryophyllales > Caryophyllaceae > Silene > Silene conica. The sequence goes on along the minus strand of CM055315.2, from coordinate 23,870,483 downwards.
AAGTAAGGAACTTCATGCTTCCTTCTCCTTGCCCTTATCATTAGGAGGTGGCCCTTTAAAACAATTAAAAAGGGTAAATGTCAACAAATTTGTATCATTATACATAAGTTGATAAATGACATGAATTTAAACGAGAATTATTACCTACGGCGGTTGCCTTCCCATTTTTGAGATCGCTTAAGTATTTGGGGCAATTACGCTTCCAATGCCCTATCCTCGTGCAATAATGGCACTTGTCTTCGGATTTCAAAGATGAGGTGGAAGCACCTTCCGAAAAGGTCTTTTCTTTGGTCGGTGACACCCGTCGTTGAGGGGTGCCAAAGATAAGATTTATAAAACCTCAGCTTAAACTTAGATAGGATAAGTCAAGGGTCGAACCACAAGGAGACAAGGTTAATTATGTTTGTGAATTTTAAGTCTATTGCAAGTAACCAAAAAGGGGGTTTTGATTTGAGATTTAAACTAACAATTAAGGTAATAAACTAACAAGAAAATTAAAATAAGATAAAAAGGAGATTAGGAACTTTGGTTCCCCATGGTCAAAACAAGTCAATGAAAGGTAAAATAATCAAATAACACAATCCCAAGGAACAAAGAATAAACCTTTAGGTCAATATTCTACTCAATCCTTACGGTCTTAGGGTTCCTACAAAAGCACTAAACTTTCGTTCAAGGGCGATCTCATAGTTGTTGTTAAACTAATCCTAGTAATCTTTCAATCCTAAGGATTAGTTCACCAACAACAATGGGGGATTGGTACTTTAATCATCAAACTTATCAAAGTCAAATCTTTATCATGGTTCCCCTAATTCCCAATCACAAGAATTAGCTATGCATACTTTTAATTATGGAACTAACAATTACTAAGAAAATTAAAGAGATGAACATAATTAAAGATGACAATAAAAGGGTAAACATGAAATAAGAAATAACAACAAGATGAATAACAAGATTGAATAAAAAGGAAAGGTTAATTGTAGCAAACTTACAACTTGAATGGAAAATCTAAGAATAAAGATGAAAGCTTAGTACCAAGAATCTAACAATGGAGTTCTTCTAACATAAGGTGCTTGATAAAACAAAGAGGTTCTTTCTAATGGAATTGCTTGCTTTCTAATTGGAGAGTCTAGGTCTCCTTAAATAAGAATTATTACAAGATTAGGAAAGTAAAGAAAACACAAAACAGAAATCCCGAAACAGCTTCTGGTCGGTCGACCAGCCATACGGGTCGGTCGACCGATTCTGGCATTGTTGGTTTATTTTTCGCTAGAGCGGGCTTTTGTGAACTGGGCTTTGGTCGGTCGACCACTGTTGCTGGTCGGTCGACCGCTTCTCGTTCTTTTCGGCTTTAATTTGGCCCAATATCAATACTTGAATGCACCATCCGGATCCTTGCTCCATATTAGTACTTAAAACAGCTTCCTAAAGGCAAATAAGGCTTGGTTTTGCTCATTTCCGCGTATTCCTACATATAAAACATAGAAACGCCAAAGTAAACCGTTTCGGGAGAAAAAGCAACTAAAAGTCACGAAAGTGTAAGAAAATACGTGCCAAAAGAGTAAATAAAATGCATAAAATGGGCACGTATCAAACTCCCCAAACCAAACCTTGCTTGTCCTCAAGCAAGCACTAAGACTTAAAAGAAAATAAAACCTCTAATGGAACAGATTTCATACTTTTCACAGCCAAACACAACACTATGCCTAACCAATTTAATGCATCCTTCAACTATAATCAAACGTAATGTCAAGAGCAAAACGAGTTAGTCATGTTGGAAAAGCATGCTAAAATTTCAACCTTGCAAGACTCATTCTAATTGGACTCTCGCGGTGCGCTCGAGACACTCATGAAAGCAAAGGGTCAAATGTATATGTGAAAGATAAGAAGATAAATAAAAGCAAAGACTCTCACCTATCTACGACCCGTAAGAACATGCCTGCAATCTAACATGAATAGAATCTCTACAACCGTACATATGCATTCCCACACTAAATAACCATGACACATGCCGAGGCAAATTTGGAATTGTGAGGCTAAAGGTAAGAAGGGGCTTAAAATAAGTTATGGGAAGAGGGGTTAAACCGAGCTAACAACCGTCTATCCATACTATAAGATCACTTCTTATTGTTTTCTTTTTCTTTCATACATGCCAATGCCCAAAGTTTTGGAGCAAAAATCACAATTCTTCCAACTTTTCTCCCCTTTCCTTTTTTTTTCTTCTTTTTCTCTCTTTTTTTTTTTCAGAAAACTAACCTATTCAATGGTCCTGGTCGACCGACCAGGAAAACTGGTCGACCGACCAGCCTTGAAAACAGGCTGTTTCGTTTTATTCATCATCATTTTTTTTTTCTTTTTTTTTTGATCATAAATTTTTTTCCGTGTCTTTTTTTTTCCTTTTTTTTTTATATATATCATTCTCCCAAAGTCAAAATCTATCATTGAAGCATAAACCAAAGGATGGCAAAAACAGTCCCATCACTACTTTACTAGCTCGGCTAGGGTAGGTAATTTTTAGGATGTAGCAAATGGGTAAAAGGATTCAATTTGGCTATGTGAGGATAATGGGAAAATGAGAAAAGGGGTACCTCTACCACATGTGTCAACAAACCACAAACCCGAATGCATACAGGTATTAAGAAGACAAAATTCATGTTTATGCAATTTGATGTGACATGCCTCAAGAGGAGAAACTACTCACAAACCTAAATGAAATCGGTCATGGATGTCACCGATTTATTAAGCTCTAATCCTTAGAATATGTAGTAGCTTGCCAAGAAGAGAGTCAAGTCTAATAATTTAACATGAAATCAACAAAACTCGTAGATAATGCAAAAGACTAGCTTGAAAATTTTTGAAAAATGCAAGGCAAAGCAATAAATGATATGTGAGGCATAACTTGTATTTATCCGTTCCGACTCGACCTAAAAACTTAAGACAGAGAAGAATGCGCGACAGGGAAGAACACGCGACAAGAGAGGATGAAAACAAGAAAAACACCTAAAGGAAGGAAAAACAAAAGACACAAAAACAATTTCATACTCACAAAGGAGTATTCAAACACCCTCCCCAAACCAAAACGCACAATGCCCCCATTGTGCTCATCAGCATACAACCACAGCAAAGGGATGGGGGTAGGCGAAAAGGAAGCAAACAAAGAAAGGAAAAGGAAAAAGACTAAAAATTACAAAAAGAGTCTAAGGAGGAAGGAGGGAAAAACTGGAAATCTAGAGGGAAAAATTGGAAATCTAAGGGAGGAAAACACTTACAAAGGAAATGTGGACCTCCCCAAATCGAGCCAATCAAGGGGGACCTCCCCAAACCGAACCCCAAAGAGGGTAAGGTTAAGCATGTCCCTAGCCCTCTGAGTCGTAAAACGGCTCAGGGCTCTCCTCTCCTTCCTCCTCATCGCCATCCTCCTCAGACCCTACTCCTGTTCCTGAGGCAGAGCCTGAAGCTTCACCGTGGTCACGACCGCCTGCGAGAGGTGTGTACCAGGTGGGGTGAGTCCATGGGCCGGTTGGGAGCCTACCTTGTGTAGCATACTCCCTGTAAACCGGGTATTGGAAAAGACTATCGTTCAGCTGTTTTTGGCTGAACTGTCTGCAAAGACTCGCCATAATTTGTGGCATAGATCTGTCATCAACAAAAGGAGGAACATAAACATTAGGAGGAGCAGTAAAACCAGATGGGTACCCCGTCCCAGATGTGGTATGGTGGCCACCGGGAGCAGGGGCCCTGAAGCTTCTAGCGGCGCCTCCCCTAAGTGGGAGGCGGTAAGACGGGAGTAATGGTCGGGGTTCCCCTACAACATTAGAAAGGGGAAGCATAGTGGGAGCCATGGTGATGGGGATGCGGTCACTGAGATAGGTGTCTATCTTCCAATAGTCTCTCCTGTTTACCCAACGCACGGACCTGACATAAGCCATGTCCATGAACCGGGAGAGACGGTCGACCGCATCCTCATAGCTAGGGAACTGGGGTACAAAAGAGCGGGCTAATCGGGTGACTAGCCCACCACAGACAATAGTAGTCAAAGAAGTTCCCTCGCCCACCGACACAAAATGAGAGGCGACCAAATAAGCAGTGTTGTAAAACTGCTGACTCGTACGTCTGATGTTAAGATAACCAGACAAAATGGAGAGCTCGATGTTGTTAACATTTTGAGACTCTTTGCGGCCGAAAACAGTGTTGGCCAACAGACGCAAAAAATAACGGGGGGTGGGAAGGTGGATGGTACTGTTTTTCTTCTTCACATCGCTGGAATCAGAAATACAGGACCACATATCAGAATACGACCCCGTGGGGTCATCAGTAAGACCCTCAGAAGACAAGCCTAAAATTTGAGCAAATTGGGTTAAAGTTAAAGCATATGTTACATTGAACACGCGAAAAGAGATGCAAAAATTATCATAGCCGGAGTGAAGTGCCCCTGAATCAAAGGTGAAGGAGGAAAAGAACTCAAGAGTGAGAAGGCGGTAGGTGATCTCGTCCATGGTGACGAGTCCTGCAAACCCGGTCCCAATGAGCAAAGATACTACCTCGTCGTGGCATCCCAAAGCATGCAAGGCTGGAACAGAAAGGAAACGGGTTGCCACTACCACGCAGTAGGCGGTGAGATGGAGGAATCGGGCCTTCTGGCCGGAGTGCTGAAAGTGATTTCCGGATAGTTTGGTAAACTATCCGTGTCCTGCACCGCCAAACCTCGCGTCCTAGAGACACGTCCTCTAGAAGTGCTTGTACCCGAAGTGCGTGCGCGCTTCCCACCTTGATCACGGCTAGACATCGTAAAGCTGAAAAGTTCAAATAAAGGTATAAGTCTTATGAGCATGTGAAAACATTGCTTTAATAAAATTAGGCACGAAAAATGCAGAAACAGAAACTTATAAAACAGGCTCTGATCGGCCGACTGCATATGTAGGTCGGTCGACCACTTCGGTGAATAAACACGTAATTTTTGCAGAACAAACGGTCGGTCGACCGTAAAACTAGGTCGGTCGACCAATTTACGAAAGAAATTCAGAAACTGCAAAAAATTAAGGCCGACCACTGTTTCGGGTCGGTCGACCGACTATCGTCAGAAAAGTGCAGATCTGTAAAATAGGAACCCAGAAAATTCAAATTTCGGTCGGCCGACCTCAGTTTCCGGTCGGTCGACCGTGAACAGTGCAAAAGTCGGCTTTTCGCAGTTGAGTTCGCGCGAAAAAGGGCATAAAAATTGAAAGGAAGAATTAAACTAACCTAATCAGCACGAAATCATCCAAAATTTACAGATCTAAGCATATAAAATCAAAAGGAAGAAGAAAACGAAGATAAAAACACACAAACAAGCATGGAAACGGAATTAAGAGCAAAATTGAACTTAAAAAGATAAACTAATACTACCTAAAACGGAAGCAAGAAGATAAAAAACTAAAAAGAGAGAAAGAAAACTAAGGAAAACATACCTTGGATGAGGAAATTGAAAGAAAGTAAGTAAATTGGTGAAGGATGGAGGTGGGTGAATTTTTCTAGGGTTTTAAGAGAAAAAGGGAATGCTGGTAGAGTGAAGAGGTGAAAGCAATTATTGCATTTTCAAAACACAAGTTACCCATGACCTTGACTCAGAAAATTGAAAACCGTAAAAAAAAAACGTGGTCGGTCGACCACAAAAGTCGGTCGGTCGACCGACGTCCTTTTACCTGCTCTGCAATTTTTACTTACTCTGTCAGGAAAATTGAATAAAGCTGTCAGTTTGGTCGGTCGACTTAATAACTCGGTCGGTCGACCGCTGTACTGACGGATTCCCTTTTTTTTTTTTTCTGCAGAGGTTTCAATTCTCACCTAAGGATAAAACGAAAAAACAAAACGTAAAGTTAAACTAAAGCACGGGTTGCCTCCCGTGTAGCGCTGGTTTAAGATGTCCCGCACGACCTTTTTACCTTCTAAGGAGCATCTTAAAAAGGGTCAAAGTAAGAAACTTCGACTTTTCCTACAAATTCATTTTCTCCTCGGAAGTGCTTCACATATTGGCCATTGACTTTGAACCTCTCACCAGATGAGGTTTCTAATTCGATTGATGCGAATTTTGAGACAGCTGTGATGGTGTAGGGTCCGCTCCACCTGGATTTCATCTTACCAGGAAAAAGACGAATACGAGCATTAAAAAGCAAAACCCTATCACCTACCTGAAAATCACGTCTAATGATTCTCTTGTCATGCCAGCGCTTTGTTTTCTCCTTGTAGATCCTAGCATTGTCATAGGCTAACAACCTGAATTCTTCTAACTCATTAAGCTGCAATAAACGTTTCTCTCGGGAAAGATTAGGGTCTAAGTTAAGATCACATATAGCCCACCAAGACTTACGTTCTAACTCAACTGGTAAATGACAAGTTTTACCATAAATCAATCTGAATGGTGACATTCCTATTGGAGTTTTGAACGCGGTTCTATAGGCCCATAAAACATCATCAAGTTTTAGGCTCCAATCTTTCCTAGACTTAGAAACTACCTTGGCCAGGGTCTCCTTGAGTTCTCTATTAGAGATCTCAACTTGACCACTAGTCTGAGGGTGATAAGCTAAACCCCTACGGTGTTGGACACCGAATTTATTTAACAAGTCACCTAAGCGTTTCTCCTTAAAATGCATACCTCCGTCACTTATGACAACCCTAGGGACACCAAAACGAGGAAATATGATTTTTTTAAACATCTTAATAACAGCCTTTGCATCACAATGGGGAGTAGCAATAGCTTCTACCCACTTAGACACATAATCAACAGCCACAAGAATATACCTGTTACCTTGACTACTAGGAAAAGGTCCTTGATAATCAATGCCCCAGACATCAAAAATCTCTACCTCTAAAATACCGACTTGTGGCATCTCATGTCTTTTCGAGACATTCCCAGTTCTTTGACAGGCACCACAGTTACCTACAAAATTCCTACAGTCAGCATGTAAAGTAGGCCAATAAAAACCAGACTGCAGTACCTTGGCCACGGTCCTAGATGGACCGTGGTGACCACCATATGCAGAAGAGTGACATGCTTCCAGAATGTCCTTCACCTCCCATTGGGGGACGCATCTCCGGATAAGTCCATCTCCGCATTCTTTGAAAACATAAGGGTCATCCCAAAAATACTGTTTTGCATCGAACATAAATCTCTTCTTTTGTTGCCAAGACAACTCAGGAGGGATTTTACATGTAACAGCAAAATTAGCAAAATCAGCATACCAAGGGGGGGAATATGAACCTGAACTATTAATGATAAATAAACTCTCATCAGGAAACGAATCGTCAATAGGTAAAGAATCTTCCCCATCAGTCAGCTGTAGGCGAGATAGGTGGTCAGCTACCACGTTTTCCGCGCCTTTCTTGTCCCTAATCTCAATGTCAAACTCTTGGAGAAGGAGTATCCACCTTAAAAGTCTTGGCTTTGAATCCTTCTTTTGAAAAAGACCTTTTAAGACTGCATGGTCAGTATAGACAATTACCTTATTACCCACTAAATATGACCTGAATTTTTCTAAGGCAAATATGACAGCTAGCATCTCCTTCTCAGTGGTAAAATAGTTGACTTGAGTCTCATCCAGGGTGCGGCTCGCATAGTATATAGCATTAAGAGCCTTATTCTTCCTTTGGCCAAGCACAGCACCCAGAGCATAATCACTAGCATCGCACATGATCTCAAATGGGAGATCCCAATCTGGTGGCTGGATGATTGGTGCTGAGATCAAAGCTTCCTTCAACCTGTTAAAAGCTGAAAGGCACTCATCAGAAAAATCAAAGATGGCATCTTTAAGAAGCAATTGTGTAAGTGGTTTAGCAATTTTAGAGAAGTCCTTAATGAAACGCCTGTAAAAACCTGTGTGTCCTAAGAAACTTCTCACCCCTTTGACGTTAATAGGAGGGGGTAATTGCTCAATCACCTGCACCTTTGCTTTATCTACATGTATACCTTTATCTGAAATTAGATGCCCTAAGACTACCCCTTCAGTAACCATAAAATGACACTTCTCCCAGTTTAAGACAAGGTTTACATCAATACATCGCTGCAAGACTTTATCAAGATTAGCTAAGTATTGATCAAAAGCATTACCGTAAACAGAGGAATCATCCATAAATACTTCCATAATGTTTTCTATAAAGTCTGAAAAGATACCCATCATACACCTTTGAAAAGTAGCAGGAGCATTGCATAACCCAAAAGGCATCCTGCGATAAGCAAAAACACCCTGTGGACAAGTAAAAGTAGTCTTACTCTGATCATCAGGATGGATGGGAATCTGGAAGAAACCTGAATAACCGTCTAGAAAACAGAAAATTTATTAGAAGCCAGTCTTTCAGTCATTTGGTCAACAAAAGGAAGGGGGAAATGGTCTTTCTTGGTGGCGCCATTTAACTGTCTATAATCAATGCACATCCGCCACCCAGTTACAACTCTAGTTGGTATTAACTCATTTTTATCATTCTTAACCACTGTGGTCCCTCCTTTCTTAGGAACCACCTGAACTGGGCTAACCCACTTAGAGTTGCCAACCGGATAGATAATACCTGCATCAAGAAGCTTCATAACCTCAGCCATAACTACATCCTGCATTTTAGGATTCAACTTACGTTGTCCCTGTCTATAAGGCTTATGCCCTTCCTCTAAATCTATTCTGTGCATACAAACATCAGGGCTTATACCCTTAATATCATCCAAAGAATAACCTAGAGCTTTTCTATTCTTTTTAAGAACAGTCATTAAGGCAGAAAGTTGGTCAGGACTAAGTTTAGAGCTAACAATCGCAGGGTACTGTTCAGTATCATCTAGGAAAACATACTTAAGATTAGGAGGAAGTGGCTTACGCTTTGGTGCTTTTACCTCAACTGCCTGAACAGAATTAGTATCTATAGAATAGCACATGTTTACCAGACTTGCATTGGCTAGGCTTATGAGCTTCTCATTCTCTTCTTCAGTGAGCTCATATTCCTCTTCCTCTTCTTCTATCAGATCCAGCCTTTCAGCATCCTCAGCTGGATTACCTGCACACTTATCCAAAATCGTCAGATCATCTAAGGGATCCTTGGTCAAGGATTCCCTCCAATTAAGGATAACATTCCTGTCTATAATATCGATGGAACAACAAGTATCATCAGTAGGAATAGTTGCCTTATGGGCAAGACTAAACTCGATAGTGTCATCCCCAATCTCTAAAGTAATGGTCCCGCGTTTGACATCTATCACAGCCCCAGCTGTGTGTAAAAAAGGTCTACCTAAAATAATAGGTATTTGACTATCCTCAGCAATGTCTAAAACAACGAAATCCACAGGAATAAAGAACTTTCCCACTCTTACTGGGACATCCTCCAAGACCCCTAGCGGTCTTTGGGTTGATCTATCAGCCATCTGTAGGGTAATATTGGTGACTTTAAGTCTACCTAAACCAAGTCTTTCACATACAGAATAAGGTATAACACTGACACTAGCCCCTAGATCACAAAGGGCTTTCCCTATTACATGATTACCTATGGTACAAGGGATGGAAAAACTACCTGGGTCTTTTAACTTGGGTGCTATGTTATCTTGTGAAAGAACATAAAATTCTTCCACAAAAGCAACAGCACCGTCGTCCTGAAACTTCCTCTTACGACTTAAAATATCTTTCATGAATTTAGCATAAGAAGGTACCTGGGTAATTAAGTCAGTGAAAGGGATGGTCACCTCAAGGTTCTTCACCATCTCCAAAAACTTACCAAATTTCCGATCCTCTTTTGAATTTTTCAGTCTTTCAGGATAAGGAACGGTGACTTTAGCCATGGGATCAGCAACCTTTGGCTTTTTCAGCTGTAAAATTTCGGTCAGGCTTTGAATGAAGGAGGGATCCAGCGATTCCGGAGTCAAAACAGCACCCTGCTCAGGAACGTCGGTCGGCCGACCGACAGAAGTGGTCGGTCGACCAGAGTCTGCAACATCCGAATTTTTCTCCTTTTCAGAATCCGATCTCACATCAGGAACAGCGGTCGATCGTGCTACAGTAGCGGTCGGTCGACCTTCTGTTCTTTTGACGGGATCAGATTCTTTGTTCGGAATCTTGGTTGGGTCATCCTCTTGAGTTGATTCTTCACAAACACGGCCACTCCTTAGATTTATGGCGTTTAGCGTCTCCATGTGTCCCTCACAACTAGCTGGAGAGCTAGTCATTTGGCTGGCTATGTTTTTCAAGTGATCTCCAAAAACCTTTGAGGAGGTAAAGTGAGCCTTACTCATCTGCATAACTGCCTTTGTTAAAACATCAACAAGGGCTCTTAAGTTCTCAATCTCACCCGTGTTGTCAACCGTAGTAACTAGGTTCGCACTTTCAAGCTTTAGCTGGGTTGCCTCAAGCTTTTCAAAACGGGCTTCAACTGTTGTCTCAAGAGCCATCACTCTATTCATCTCTAAATTCAGCCTTCTTGAATTCCCACGTGAACCCTTAAAAGTAGCCCTATGCACTGCCATGTCTTCAATGGTTTTCCAACCCTTCATATGGTCGGTGTTATTCTGGAATCTTCCATTGGCAGCCACATCAAGAATCATCTTATAGTCATCGTAAAGAGCGTTGTAAAATAGGTTACACAGGTCCCATTGTTGAAGGTTATGGTGAGGGATAGAACGGACCAATTTCTTGAATCGATCTCATGCTTCACAAAATCCTTCATCAGGTCCCTATTGAAAGTTACGGATTTGGTTTCTCAAGTCCTCGGCTTTTGCAAGAGGGAAGTATTTCTTGTAAAAGGCCAATGCCAAGGAAGTCCAATCCGTAATCTCCTCACTTGTCTTGTCAAGGTACCGGTACCAATCTTGCGCGTCATCTTTTAATGAGAACAAGAACATAGTTGCCAGCACCTCGTCTTTAGTTACCCCTTCAGGTAGGGGTATGGAGCAACAATAATCCGTGAAGGTTGTAACATGCTTTATTGGATCTTCGTCGGGTAGACCAGCAAATTGACTCTGTTGCACCAAAGAGACATGAGTTGGGCGGAGTTCAAAGGAGCCAGTGGTGGGTGTAGGCAAGGTGAATCCCTTCGGTACATCTTTAGCCTCGGCTGTAGGTAGCTATAAATAGAATCCATAAAGAGAGTACTCAAGCCTTCCTCTCAAAAACCTGTCTTCTAAAACAAAACTAGAAGAAAAGGTAAGAACGGTCTTAAGGAACCTAAGTTCCTTAAGACAAGAAAATAAACTAGAAATTAACAAACAAAATTATACCGTCTCCCCGGCAACGGCGCCAAAATTTGACACCCGTCGTTGAGGGGTGCCAAAGATAAGATTTATAAAACCTCAGCTTAAACTTAGATAGGATAAGTCAAGGGTCGAACCACAAGGAGACAAGGTTAATTATGTTTGTGAATTTTAAGTCTATTGCAAGTAACCAAAAAGGGGGTTTTGATTTGAGATTTAAACTAACAACTAAGGTAATAAACTAACAAGAAAATTAAAATAAGATAAAAAGGAGATTAGGAACTTTGGTTCCCCATGGTCAAAACAAGTCAATGAAAGGTAAAATAATCAAATAACACAATCCCAAGGAACAAAGAATAAACCTTTAGGTCAATATTCTACTCAATCCTTACGGTCTTAGGGTTCCTACAAAAGCACTAAACTTTCGTTCAAGGGCGATCCCATAGTTGTTGTTAAACTAATCCTAGTAATCTTTCAATCCTAAGGATTAGTTCACCAACAACAATGGGGGATTGGTAATTTAATCATCAAACTTATCAAAGTCAAATCTTTATCATGGTTCCCCTAATTCCCAATCACAAGAATTAGCTATGCATACTTTTAATTATGGAACTAACAATTACTAAGAAAATTAAAGAGATGAATATAATTAAAGATGACAATAAAAGGGTAAACATGAAATAAGAAATAACAACAAGATGAATAACAAGATTGAATAAAAAGGAAAGGTTAATTGTAGCAAACTTACAACTTGAATGGAAAATCTAAGAATAAAGATGAAAGCTTAGTACCAAGAATCTAACAATGGAGTTCTTCTAACATAAGGTGCTTGATAAAACAAAGAGGTTCTTTCTAATGGAATTGCTTGCTTTCTAATTGGAGAGTCTAGGTCTCCTTAAATAAGAATTATTACAAGATTAGGAAAGTAAAGAAAACACAAAACAGAAATCCCGAAACAGCTTCTGGTCGGTCGACCAGCCATACGGGTCGGTCGACCGATTCTGGCATTGTTGGTTTATTTTTCGCTAGAGCGGGCTTTTGTGAACTGGGCTTTGGTCGGTCGACCACTGTTGCTGGTCGGTCGACCGCTTCTCGTTCTTTTCGGCTTTAATTTGGCCCAATATCAATACTTGAATGCACCATCCGGATCCTTGCTCCATATTAGTACTTAAAACAGCTTCCTAAAGGCAAATAAGGCTTGGTTTTGCTCATTTCCGCGTATTCCTACATATAAAACATAGAAACGCCAAAGTAAACCGTTTCGGGAGAAAAAGCAACTAAAAGTCACGAAAGTGTAAGAAAATACGTGCCAAAAGAGTAAATAAAATGTATAAAATGGGCACGTATCAGTCGGTTTGGGCTTGAACGTTTTCTTGCCCTTGCCCTTGAAGGCATTTCTTTTGAAGCTCATTTTCCCTTTCTTCTCGATGTTCAAAACATCTTTAGTGGAACTTTCATGAAGTCCCATATCCCTCTCGGCTTGGACGAGCATCTTATGCAATTCATCCAATGTGGTCTCTTGATTTCGCATGTTGAAATTCACCCGGAATTGAGCATACGATTTCACCTTGTTGAGAGAGTGAAGGACTCGGTCAATGATGAGTGAGTCGGGAACATCAACTCCTTGCACTTTTAGAGTCTCCGCGAGCTCAACTAGTTTGAGCACATGAGGGCTTATCTTTTGCCCTTCCTTCAAGCTAATGTCGAAGAAGGCGGAAGCCACCTCATATTGTATCACCCTTGGAGTTTGCGAAAACATTGTCGCAAGCTTGGTGTATATCTCATATGATGTGGTTAACTTGATCATACTCCTTTGGAGATCCGGCTCCATGGAGAAGATAAGCACATTCTTAAGAGCGGAGGACTCTTTCATGTAGGCTTCATAGGCCTCATGAGTTTGGACCGTGGAACGAGCGGTCGGAGCGGTCGGAGCGGCTTCGGATGGGTAACGAGTCTTATCGTCACCTTGAGCGGCCAAAAGTAATTGCGCATCCCAATCCTTAAAATTGGAACCATGCTTATCGAGTTTGCAACGATCCATAAAGGATCGAAGCCATGATACGTTAGTGAGAGGTGGAGCGTTGGTTGCCATTGATGATGTTGAAAATTAAACTACAATAAAAATGAAGGAATTAAAACGTCATTTTCAAAACTCGTAAATAATTTTAAACAAGTTTAGTCTATTTACTTAATGATCTCCTACCCAATTAAGTAAACAATCCCGAGACCCAAACCCATACTAATTCGGGCACGGTATAGCCGATTCAACCCGTATTGGTATAATTTGGTGGATTAACCTTTTAATCGGTTCTACCTTAGAACTCCTGGTCGACAATTTTCTAAAAATCGTCTTTAGCCCGAACTTATTGCAACTACGGTTACGAATACTTTCGTTGAGATTGAAGAGTCTATTGACCTAGATATACTCAAGAAGGGGGGGTTGAATTGAGTATGCCAACTTTTTCGATTCTTCTTTGATGTGAGTTGTTGTGACGAAGTAATAGCAAGTAACGAGTAAGAACAATAAAATAAAGGAGACACGATCTTTTGAAGTGGTTCAGTTTCACACTTTGAAACCTACGTCCACTATTCTCGATTAATAAAATTAGTACCTTCTCCGGATTACAATTTTATCAACCCACTCGTGCGACTTTGATGTTAGTCACAACTCAATCTAGATACCGTTAAATATCTAGCTACGACAAGTACCGTGAAATACTTGTTTACAATGAGTACCGCTAAATACTCGAATCTATCTTAAGTAAGTAAGATAAACTTCTTAACAACTTCTTGTATAGATGATGATTGAATGCTTGAAAATCTTCTTCTATGCTTGTAGTCTTGTATACGAAATTTGACGATGATTGCACGAATATCGAGACGTGTGAGAGACTACGTCCGTTTTTTTCTTCTCGGTTTGCGTGAGGCTGCTTGCGTTTTCGTTGAGATCTTAGGCGTGTGATATTGATGTATATATATAGTAATTTAGACCTAGGTTGAATCCTAGATAGTTTTAGGAATATTACTTTATCTAGAATACTAATTCTAGGTAATATTTAAAACTTAATCTTATATGAATTAGGAAAGGACTCTAATAGAATAATATTAAATTAAGACATAAGATAATATTTCCATAATCCTATTTAATTTAGGAAACATCCTTATACCATAAAATATAGAATCCTACTTTGAATCAAATCCTAATTCTTGTCAATAATATAATAAATTATATTCTTAATCAAATCCTAGTCAATCTTTAAGTAGATTAAATAAACAAGTTTATTTATTTAATTAACCATAAAGATAATATGAAACGTATTAGGGTTCGTACAAAAAGAAACGTGTAGCACGCCTCTCTATGCACGATTCCCAACGTACATAACACGTTCTTCGAGACATATTTCTCGAAGTGCGTTTCTCTAGGAATTGAACTTTGACAATAACGGTTAAAATAAAATCCTTAGCATTTTAGAATTAATATTTACCTCATAAGATAAATAATTTAATTCTTGTTAACTAAAGAATATTTCTATTTTAAAACCGTTTATAAGATTACTAAATTAATATATAATAATATATTAATAGCACGCATAAATCTTTACGCTTTGATTTACTTCACGCAAATCTCATTTCTTCGATAGTTATAGGAATGATCCATAACTTAAAAACTCTTGATATTGTAATGAAGCTTTTATCTTGTAAATCTTCAAAAAGACTTGACACTTGACATGAGCTTGATCATTCTTGCAATCTTCGATTGAATTATACTTTACTAAACTATGATCTTCGCTCTATAATTAACTGTACACTTAACCGCACGATTACACGCATATGCATATAAAATATAATCACCTAGACTTGTCATTATTAAAACATAAAACAATATATTACTTATATAGAATATATTACTCAACAAATTCCCCCTTTTTAATGATGGCAAGTCTTTACCTAGAATCGTGTCTAAGTGTAATATTGTAACGTTCCCCCTCAACATAATATTGGTCATTCATAATATAGATCAACTAGGGTTTCTATTTTTAAATTAAACCAATTTCTTAAAGAGAACTTTGAGAGACAAAACGTTACGACAAGGAGCAATCTTAGGCAAATTCGTAATCTAGGTCGCATTCTTTTCCCCCTCTTGACATCATTGAAAAGACGGAAACAAAGACATAAAACGACTAGAATGATATAATACGAAACAAACCTAAGTATGCAATTCTAAATCAAACACACAAACGTAATTAAAATCAAGCAACTATGAAATACAAACGGGAAGACGACACACAACCGTATACTACGATGCCAAAGGGCCGAATATACAAAATAAAGCCATATGGGCCGAATGTGTCGAATAAGAGCCTAATGGGCCGAATGTAGTAGGATAGGAAAAATTGGGCCAAAGATAGGGTAAAACAAAATAGGGCTAATGTCTTAAACGGTGTTAAGGAGAGGGATAGGGTAATAGGATAGAAATACGATATCCACCGAGAGAGCCCAAAACCAATTTCCGCAACTCTTCCAAAACAGAGCAACACACAGTACTTATTTATTCTGGGTTACGAATGATGTGAGGGTTCACGAACTCCAGCCTAGTGCGATACTCCAAAGTCGATAACCGATCAAAACAACTTTCGATGTTTCTTAGTTGAGCATCCACCGTACGTTCAAAGTTGAGAACTTGAAGATAAAGCGCTCTAACCGAGGCCAAACATTGACCACCATCCTCACGGACAATCCGATTATCACGGACGAGAAGTCCTTAAGTCGTGAGGAATTGGTGACGGCCACTAATTATAAGCACTTCTTATTTTTCCTCCTTAAGATCACGACTAAGCTTCTCAAGACTCCCATCAATCCGTTGTATCCAACTTCGCAACTCCTTATCCACTCTTGACCTATGTTCATTGTTAGCCTTGACATTACCCAACCCAGACACCAATAAAAACAACTTATCAACCTTTCCTTCTAAGCCATCCAAATTACCATTCATCTTTGCATCAACAACTCACGACCAAATTATAAGTCGTGTCTTTTTCTTAGAAATCCCATTAATTTCATTAATTTGTCATTCATTCAATCTTGGGGCACAACTCCGTAATAGCCAACGTCTACCACCCCTTCGCCTTTATATTTTTTTTTTCATTTGAACTTTTTCAACCCTTCTTTTGCAACATCCCCGGAAAATCACGGAACAGAGGACGAGGTATTTGATCGTAATCTTGAAATTCCTCTTTCATTAACGATTTCCCTTTTTCTAATTTCGTCTCTTGCTTGCTTCTGATTTCGGAACGGTGACGGAAACGGGTTCAGGGGATGGTGGAGGCGAGGGTGATGGTGTCGGAGTATGGTGTTTGAGTAGATGAATGTATTGTAGCTTGGTTGACGGTTTTAGAAGGCTTTAATGGTGATTTTGTTTTCTTGGATTCTTGGTTTTAGAGGGAAACGGTTTATGGTGTGATTGTGAGGTGGGCACGTGGGGGGGTTAGGTAGTAGCAATAAATAGGATACGTTTAGAGGGTAAACAAATAAGACGGGTTTAGATATTACGTAATTAAATTATCACAAGTTTATGATGAGTTACGTACTTGAGGTACGCAACTATACGTATATATATAATATTGATATAATAATATTATTGGCATTAATTTATTAATATTTGAATATTATTATTTTGATCTGAAAAATTGGTTGTGCACGTTCGTATAACATATAGCATGATATAATCAAAGTTCGAGCATTCAATAAAAAATAACACACATAGGCATGCAGCGGAATATACGGACACAGTCATATAATTCAGTCTTTTCATAGTCAATCATTGGGTTATTTTCAGCTCTTAAGATCGATTAGGTGCCACCGATTAAACCAATTTCCAATCGTAAAGTCTCAAATCGTTCCCTAGCCAAAGGTTTAGTAAAAATATCTGCCCATTGTTTTTCCGTACTACAAAATTCCAACTTAATGTTTTTCTTTTCTACATGGTCACGTAAAAAGTGATGTCTAATCTCTATGTGTTTTGTTCTTGAGTGCTGAGCCGGGTTTTTAGATATTATAATAGCACTCGTATTATCACATAATATAGGTACACATCCCACGTCAATACCATAATCAAGTAACTGTTGTTTTAACCATAGTAGTTGGGAACATACCAGTGCGGCTGCAATATATTCTGCTTCTGCGGTTGACAAGGCGACTGAATTTTGTTTCTTGGATGCCCAAGATATAATACATGGTCCAACGAAGGTCGCAAGTCCAGAAGTACTTTTCCTGTCTAAAGAACAACCTGCATAATCCGCATCTGAATATCCTACTAGGTTAAAATTACAGTCCATAGGATACCATAGATATAATTTTGATGTTCCAATTAGGTATCTTAAAATTCTCTTAACCGCAATCATATGTGATTCTTTTGGTGCAGATTGGAATCGAGCACAGACGCAGACACTAAACATTATGTCTGGACGACTTGCAGTAAGATAAAGAAGTGAGCCAATCATACCTCTATAAGTAGTTTCATCTACTGACTTACCGTCC
Source organism: Silene conica (assembly GCA_029255685.2). Taxonomy (NCBI): domain Eukaryota; kingdom Viridiplantae; phylum Streptophyta; class Magnoliopsida; order Caryophyllales; family Caryophyllaceae; genus Silene; species Silene conica. The sequence goes on along the minus strand of CM055315.2, from coordinate 23,852,758 downwards.
TCATCTTTGGTGAGTTTCTTATCTGTTACCATTGGAGTAGGCATAGGATGAGAGGATTCCATTCCGAATTTCTTTATTAATTCTTTGACGTACTTTTGTTGATGAACTTTGATACCCTCGTTCGTCTGTTGAATTTGAAGACCAAGGAAGAATTTTAATTCTCCCATCATACTCATCTCGAACTCGGATGTCATCAACTCTGAGAAGTATTGGCACAACTTTTTGTTGGTTGAGCCAAATATAATATCGTCAACGTAGATCTGTACAACTAGTAGATCGGAATTTTCATTTTTCAGAAATAATGTCTTATCTACTGATCCTCTCTTGAATCCGCTTTCCAATAGAAATTTTGATAGTCTGTCGTACCATGCTCGAGGGGCCTGTTTTAGCCCATATAGAGCTTTATCCAATCTGTATACATGGTCTTTTAGTTTGCTGTCAGGAAATCCAGGAGGTTGTTCGACATATACTTCCTCCTGTAGATATCCGTTAAGGAATGCAGTCTTAACATCCATTTGAAATAATTTCATTCCTTTATGTGCAGCAAATGCTATGAGCAAGCGAATTGCTTCAAGCCGAGCAACAGGAGCAAAGGTTTCGTCATAATCGATCCCTTCCTATTGATTGTATCCTTGAACGACCAATCTTTCTTTATTACGAACGATGACTCCAGAGTCATCTAATTTATTTCTGAATACCCATCTTGTTCCAATTACTGATCTATCTTTAGGACGAGGAACAAGATGCCATACTTTATTTCTTTCGAATTGTTGTAGTTCTTCTTGCATGGCGACTATCCAGTCATGTTCGGCAAGTGCTTCTTTTATATTTGTAGGTTCAATTGTGGAGAGAAAGGAGTAGAAGGAACAGAAGTTGTTTAAGCTTCTTCGAGTTTGAACTCCTTCTGTAAGGCTTCCTATGATATTATCCAGAGGGTGAGAGCCTTTATATCTCCAGTTTCTTGATTGATTGTTTTCACTGCTGCTGCTTGATTCGGGATTTTGACTTGTTCCCCCTGAATCCAAACCAGGGTTTGTAGGAGAGTCAGGTATAACTATGCTCTCTTCCCTTTGGTTTTGATTCAAAGTTGTAGCTTCATTAGCTATAACTCTGGGTTCTAAGTCATTGGTTTGAGAGTTATCCACAGTATCATCAACTGTAGTTTCATCTCTCGCACCATTTCCTTCCAACTCAAGTTCATTATTGTTTCCTTGAATTTCGCCTTCATCGTTATGTTCTATTTCAGGAGGATCTTCCCTTGACAACCTAAAGTCAGGTTCGTCTAGGTTTTCCTCTTCGTCCTGTAAAGGCTTGTCGAAGGCATTATTTTCATCAAAGATAACATGTATGCTTTCTTCTATGCATAAAGTACGTTTGTTAAAAACTTTGTAGGCTTTACTATGATCAGAATATCCTATGAAAATAGCCTCATCACTTCTAGGGTCAAATTTGCTTAAACGATTTTTACCATTGTTATGAACAAAGCATTTACTCCCAAAACATCTTAGATGAGATATATTAGGTTTACGACCACGTAGAAGTTCATAAGGTGTCTTTTTAAGAATAGGTCTAATCATAGCACGATTATGAATATAGCAAGCTGTACTAATAGCCTCTGCCCAAAAGTTTCTAGGTAGGCCACTACAAAGAAGCATTGTTCTAGCCATGTCTTCTAGGGTTCTGTTCATGCGTTCTACTACTCCGTTTTGTTGTGGTGTTCTAGGTGCAGAGAAGTTATGTCCAACACCGTTGGATTTACAGAAATCAATAAAAGCATGGTTATCAAACTCAGTTCCATGGTCAGTTCGAATAGTTACTAGATTAGTTTTTAATTTGTTTTGAACAAGTTTCATAAGACTAACAAATTCATCAAATGTTTCGTCTTTAGAGTGAAGAAAGATAGGCCAAACAAATCTAGAATAATCATCCACTAGAACGAAAACATACCTGGAACCGCCTCTGCTTCTTACCTTCATAGGGCCACAGAGATCCATATGTACTAGATCAAGAGCTTGGTTAGTACTTACTATTCTTTTTGGTTTGAAGGATGATCTGACGTGTTTACATCGTGCACAAGTGTCACACATCTTTTCTTGATCAAATTTGATCTTGGGAAGACCTTCGACCAAGTCCCATCTCTTCAATTTGCTAAGAATAGGAGAACTAATATGTCCAAATCTCTTATGCCAGAGACATGGATCATCTAACGTAACTTTCATACATGAGAGAGAGTCAGTAGGCACAACGTTTAAATCAATCATATAAACATTTTTCTTTCTGTGACCTTCAAGAATAACTTTACTTGTACCTTCCATAATTATACGACACACATCTGTATGAAAAACAACTTTGTTTCCTTTGTCGCATAATTGGGATATACTAATTAAGTTATGTTTAAGACCACTTACCAGATATACATCGCTAATAGAGTGAGAAGATGAGATGCCTATCTTACCGACACCTATTACCTTTCCCTTTTTGTTGTCACCGAAGGTGACCTTTCCTCCGTCGAATGGTTCCAAGGTGGTGAATAGGTTGGCGTCTCCTGTCATGTGTCGAGAGCATCCACTGTCGAGGTACCATAGATTATTCTCTTTAGCGATTATCTGCACAAAGTAGTTTAAAGACAGGACTTAGGTACCCAAGCAAACTTGGGTCCTTTTGAGTTAGTGATAATGAAAACATCTTCCTTTTTAACCCAAACTTGTCTCACTATAGGTCTCTTGTAACTGTGGTAGTTAGGTTTTGTTGGTTGAGTGTGAGTCTTTGGGTTTTGTTTCTTGTAGGTTGTAGGTTTATGAGTTTGAGTGGTTCTATTCTTCTTTTCTGCGTAATTAAAGGACATGTCATAGAACCATCTATGGTCATTATTTCTTTCCTCAACCCCTTCATTATCTTCCTCACTATCAATGATAGAAATGGAATCATTTGGTATGCCTAGAGATTTAACAAATTTGACTCCAGTTTTGAAGTCAAGTGCGTGTTTTACACAGTTTTCTTTTAGGTGTCCAGTGTGACCACAATAAGTACAAATCAAGTATTCAGGCAAGTCTACATACTTTCTTTTTCTAAAGTCACGTTCATCAGGTTTTTGTTGACATTTAGAATGGTCTCTCCTACCATAGCACTCATGTCCTAGACCCATCTTCATGTTGTTATCAGATTGTTCAGTTAGGAAGTTCAGTACGTTAGTACTTCCTTCCCATTTTTCATGAACCTTACGAGCATGAAGAAGAAGGTCTTTTAAGGAATCTATTTCTTTTATGCAGGAGGAATGGTCAACATTGGTATGATCTTTCAAGTCTTGAATGTCTTTATTAAAATTGAACACGATTTGCGCATGTTCCTTTTTAACTTTGGATAAGTTGAATTCTAGATCCATGATTTTTTGCTCGAGGATTTCAACTTCTTCTAGATGAGTTTCATCTACAACAACTGGTGTAGATTTACTCTTTAGAAGTTTATTAGACCTTTTTAGATCTGAGGTTAGCTTCATTGGCTATAATCTTAGATTCAAGCTCTTTAATGTTGAGTTTTAATTTTGAGATTACAGCTTCATTGGCTGTAACTTTAGACTCAAGAATTTTCTTCTCAGACATTACTGTTTCCAATTTAACATTTGTATCAATGTTAACCTTGGATTTCAGTTTCTTAGCTTTGGCCTTTAGGAGTTGATTTTCCTCAGCAATGTCAAGAATCTGTTCTTTCAGCTCGTCTATTTCAAGACTTTGTTCATGACATTGATCTAGGGTTTGTTCGAAATAATTAATTAAAGCAGATTTAGATAAATTTTTGACTTGACTCTTAAGCTGCAAAAAATTTACCTCTTGGTCTTCATCCTCTGAATCAGATTCTCCGTAGAGGCAAAATTGTGATGAGTCATGATCGTCGGAGATTAGATCCAAACTGATGTTGCTTAGGCACAGGTTAGCGACTTCCTCTTCTTCTGAGTCTTCGTCATCTTCGGAATCTAATTCTCCCCAACAAGATGCGAGCATAACCTTCTTGAATTCAGTCTTGGTTTTATCTCGTTTGGATTTGTCTTTAATTTTGTCCCAGCTTGGACAGTCCTTGATCATATGCCCTTGATCACCACATTTGAAGCACCCTTGCTTGAAAAAGGTTTGCTTAGAGTCATTCTTTTTCTTATCGTTTGCTTTATTATTGGATTTGGTAAATCTCCCTTTGAAGACTGCCTTTTTAAAGCGTCTTGCGAAGAGAACTGTTTCATCTTCCAGTTCAGGTTCGCATTCTCCACTTGTAGAGGCTTGTAGTGCAACGCTTTTACTTTTAGGATGATCATCGTCATCTCTATTTAGCATGATCTCATGAGCCATTAGAGATCCAATGAGTTCTTGATAAGTCATGGTCGTGAGATCACGAGCTTCTTCAATTGCGGTGACTTTTGGTTGCCACTTTTTGGTTAGGCTTCTAAGGACCTTTCTGACTATGTCCTCAGAATCATATTTCCTACCAAGGTTCCGTAGTTCATTAAGTATGCAAGAGAATCGCGCAGACATGCTATCAATCGATTCATTCTTTTCCATAGTGAAAAGTTCATATCGTTGAATGAGCAAGTCTATGCGATGCTTCTTGACTACGGAAGTACCTTCGTAGGCAAGTTCTAGGCCATCCCATATTTCTTTAGCTGAATTGCAAGAGGAGAAGCGATCAAATTCGGAAGTAATCATACCGTTTTGAAGTAGACTCATGGCTTTTGAATTTTTCTCAGCAATCTTGTAATCAGCTTCCACATAGTCACTTTCTGGTTTCTCATATGTGGTTCCATTTGCAGAGGCAACCAAGATCTTCTTTGGTCCGTTTTGTATTATCTTCCAGCATTCCCAATCACATCCTTTGATATAATGGGTCATCATGTTCTTCCACAAGCTATAGTTCTTTCCATCGAAGATAGGACACTTAAGGTATTTTGAATCCATTGGAAGTCAATAGAAGGATCAATCTCAAGCTGTAAGGCTTTCAAGAGCACGAGGCTCTGATACCAATTGAAGAGTCTATTGACCTAGATATACTCAAGAAGGGGGGGTTGAATTGAGTATGCCAACTTTTTCGATTCTTCTTTGATGTGAGTTGTTGTGACGAAGTAATAGCAAGTAACGAGTAAGAACAATAAAATAAAGGAGACACGATCTTTTGAAGTGGTTCAGTTTCACACTTTGAAACCTACGTCCACTATTCTCGATTAATAAAATTAGTACCTTCTCCGGATTACAATTTTATCAACCCACTCGTGCGACTTTGATGTTAGTCACAACTCAATCTAGATACCGTTAAATATCTAGCTACGACAAGTACCGTGAAATACTTGTTTACAATGAGTACCGCTAAATACTCGAATCTATCTTAAGTAAGTAAGATAAACTTCTTAACAACTTCTTGTATAGATGATGATTGAATGCTTGAAAATCTTCTTCTATGCTTGTAGTCTTGTATACGAAATTTGACGATGATTGCACGAATATCGAGACGTGTGAGAGACTACGTCCGTTTTTTTCTTCTCGGTTTGCGTGAGGCTGCTTGCGTTTTCGTTGAGATCTTAGGCGTGTGATATTGATGTATATATATAGTAATTTAGACCTAGGTTGAATCCTAGATAGTTTTAGGAATATTACTTTATCTAGAATACTAATTCTAGGTAATATTTAAAACTTAATCTTATATGAATTAGGAAAGGACTCTAATAGAATAATATTAAATTAAGACATAAGATAATATTTCCATAATCCTATTTAATTTAGGAAACATCCTTATACCATAAAATATAGAATCCTACTTTGAATCAAATCCTAATTCTTGTCAATAATATAATAAATTATATTCTTAATCAAATCCTAGTCAATCTTTAAGTAGATTAAATAAACAAGTTTATTTATTTAATTAACCATAAAGATAATATGAAACGTATTAGGGTTCGTACAAAAAGAAACGTGTAGCACGCCTCTCTATGCACGATTCCCAACGTACATAACACGTTCTTCGAGACATATTTCTCGAAGTGCGTTTCTCTAGGAATTGAACTTTGACAATAACGGTTAAAATAAAATCCTTAGCATTTTAGAATTAATATTTACCTCATAAGATAAATAATTTAATTCTTGTTAACTAAAGAATATTTCTATTTTAAAACCGTTTATAAGATTACTAAATTAATATATAATAATATATTAATAGCACGCATAAATCTTTACGCTTTGATTTACTTCACGCAAATCTCATTTCTTCGATAGTTATAGGAATGATCCATAACTTAAAAACTCTTGATATTGTAATGAAGCTTTTATCTTGTAAATCTTCAAAAAGACTTGACACTTGACATGAGCTTGATCATTCTTGCAATCTTCGATTGAATTATACTTTACTAAACTATGATATTCGCTCTATAATTAACTGTACACTTAACCGCACGATCACACGCATATGCATATAAAATATAATCACCTAGACTTGTCATTATTAAAACATAAAACAATATATTACTTATATAGAATATATTACTCAACAGAGATCGACCAAATTTCAAGGTGTAATCTTATTACCCCACTTACCCAACGTGACAATTTTAGTACCCCGGTGTAGCCGAGCCTACATTCTTGTGAAGAAGGGATTCATGGGTCCATACTTTTTGGTAAGGCTAAGTCTCAATATTCATATGTAAGAGATCTAGTCAAATTTTATTATCTATCTCCGTTTAAGTGAACTAAGTCGGTGAACTATCGATAAAATAAATGACTAGGTCGACTAAGTCGAATAAAATGCATGACATGATATATGACGATTTGGCTATGCATGCAAACATATAAAGCAAAATAAAAGCATAAAAATAAACCCTAGTATGGCCTTTCCTAGAAAATAAATAATAAAAGTACAAATTCGGAAACCAACTCCTTTGGTCCCTTGAACTTCACGAGGCACGCTTCCCAAGGTAAACACCGTCTTGGTCGGAACTCCTTTCCGAATGGCACCGTCTTCAAGGATCTCCGGAATTAACAAAAATTACAACTTTTCTAGTCTACTTTATACATTATAAAATAGAAATAAATTACAATTGGGTGATACGAGATCACAAAATTACAACCGAATCGGTAACCCCTTACATTACGGGAAATACCGATTTAAAACTAAGGTCACACTAAGTAAATTACATAATCCAAAATTACGTAAATAAAATCATGACATTCATAATTAAAAATGCAATGCTTATGAATATATGAACTATCATGCAAACCCTAAGCCAAATCGTCCTATTTAAATATCAATTATATAAATAGTTATCGTATACCTCGGTTTTATGGAATTGCGTGTTTTAACGTTTAACAACACTATGCATAATGTGAATCGGAATTCACTCTTAAGTTAATCATCCCAACTCTATTAGGTTTCAAAATTTAGTCTTACTCAAACTTTGAACATAACTTAACTTATTATAATAATATTGTTCGGTATTACTCGGTTTTACGGGAAAAAAAAATCAAAAAGAGTCATAAAAATTTCGAAAATTTCAAAATTCAAATTTTTGAAAATTCTAGAATGTTCTTAAAATTTCAGAACTTTAAAATATTAGTATTTATATGGTTTTAATATTTATTTCGAAAATAATACGTAAAACGAGCATTTTAAGTCGGAAAATTAAATAATTAGTTCCATAAATGCAAATAAAATACTAATAATAATTTTACACTTTCCAAAATACTTTAAGAACATGAAATGGACAGAAAATTAAATGGAACACTGCCCAATGAGCCGAAATTTTAATAAATATGACTCTTTTTATTTCAATTTTAAATCCAACTTTTCAACAAATTAAAATTAAATAAAACAGAAACTTTTCGCTCCCAAGAAAATTATGGTGATGAACATATCATATATTACTAATATGGGTTAAATGTTTCGGCCATTTTAACAACTATTGCAAATTTTAACGATTTTCGTCATATATCGTACAATTTTAACCTTTAAAACTATTTCTCAAGCATAAAATTACATAAAAATCTCGAAATTTTTATACATGCTGGAAATAATATATATGACATCGTGTTAAATTTTTATGGCCAAATTCCAACTTAAACTATTAAAGTCGAAATAATGTCACTAATTACCCGATTTTTAGATTAAAAATCTATAATAATGCAATATATGAGATAAATTTCTGGAAAATTTAGCATACATTTTAAATATTGCATGTGACATACTCAAAAAAATTTATAGTCAAATTCCAAATATAACTATACAAACCCATTTTTATTCATCTTATTGCATTTTAACATTTAAAATTCATATCCCGTGTATTATAAGTCCATAATTTACGAAAATTCATATTCATAACATAGGATATACATGTGAAAACATACTGAAAAATCTCGGCCAAAAGATGATTTTAACTATTTTTCCCAAAATAAACAATTTGTAACCATTAAAAATCAATAAAACCGAAAAATAAAATACCAATGAACAATATATACGCAAAATATATTCCAAATATCCTAAAAACATTTTAAAATCAGTAGGTATTCATGCATAAATTATTTCGGCCATATCATATACTAAGCGAAATATCAAATTTTATTTTGTTATCCTAATAACTCCGTAAAAATATAAACGGAAAGCATGCAAACAACCTAGTTGCTCTGATACCAATTGTTAGGTTTAGTTATCTCATAAAATAATTACTTTAGTCATACTAAACAAAATTTAATTAACATCTTAATTAACATATTTTAGATCTTATGCATGCTAATGTTATATGCGGAAATGAGGAGATTCGAACCCTTACACACGGTCCAAACGAAATGCTAGGATGATCTTCCAAGTATTCAACAAGAACACCTCCTTTGTGATGCACCAAGACACCCCTTAAAGCAACCGAAAATTTGATTATGCTAGTACCAAAATCGGTTTTCCTTAAACAATATACTAATCTTTATTAGAAATATTAATCAAAATACTATCACTCATATAGTATATATTATTATTATCTTTATAATAACTTAGAGAGGTTTTTAGGTAGTATTCTTACTTAGAGAATTTGCCAAGCATTAGAATTAGGGTTAATTGTGAGCATCTCATACTATTTAAGTGGGTGTGGCTTAGGGTAGTGGGTGGCCGGGTATTGGGAGCTACAAAGGGGAGACATGTTCTCTTACCCATGCATCTTAGGGTGGCCTAGGTAGTGTTTTCAAAGCATGCTTTAAACACAATGATTAAAGCATGTTTATTAAACACAATCACCTACAACTACCCACTAGCCGTCCTACTTAAGCCATAATATGGACTTGATTTCATATTTTGTCAATCTTATAATTGTATGTCATGTGACATACAATATGTCACATTGTCAAAATATACAATTGTTTTAATTTAAATATACATATTTATCAAATAAATATTATCTATAAATTAAATAAATCATATTTATCAAGTTAACAAGTAATTCGTAATTACTAATATAAAATGGTAATTTATAGTAATCGTCAACACGATTTACAACCTTTGTATTAATTATAACCCGATTCATTCTAATTTCGATATTATAAAATATCGTTTATTGTTTAACAATTGACACGTTTCAATTATAAACATAAATCTTACAATAAGATTTAACCTCTGATTTCTCGATATGCGAGTTTAAGGAATATGATCAAATCGTATCAATATACACTTGATCATTATATCAATTAAGGGAATTGTCCTATAGGTGTGACCTAAAGGGATCAACTGACCACCACCGTCATACGACAGTAATCTCAAACTCTAGCTAGCCAATCATTACCGATTAATGTTGGTCAGTTGACTAATATATATATTTCGCATCATCCCTTGCGCATTCTCGTCATGAGATTTAATTACGTGATCGCACTATTGTTGATGACACATTTCCCAACAAATCCATGACCCCAACTTAGGCATGAAAGGATACAAACACATCACAACATGGTAGGATTCATATGACGACTCCATTATACAACAACAACAAGTCTACTTAGCCTCAGCAAATATAATCCCCTGGTAGAACGATCGAGATATACGGTCCTAGTCTAAATCTGGCCAGACTCTCGAGGTATAATTTTTCCTCGATTCGACAAGTATCCCCAACTCAGGATACCTCCAAGACTCGAACTAGCTAGGAACGAGATACCCCCAACTCAGGGCGGACTATCTGAAACCTGACCGTAAACGCGCAGAAAACGGTTATACCAAGACGCGACTTAGTCTTGGTGAGAACAAGAATCATATAACAGCTCATAGTATTACATCCACATGCATAAACAACACATTACTCAAGGACATAATAAAACCGTGACCTAATCCAAATCAACAGTCCTACTAACCCATTTCTAAGACTCACTCAACTCTTAACCAAGTTCGGAAACTATTTGAGGTGAGAGCCGGTCTCCCTTCCGGTTGCCCGGCCGGGGGGTCTTTCCCCTCAAACGCATTTCCGAACCTAGTGTAAGAGCCGCCCAATTTCTTGGACTACAACAAAACTCTATTGCTAACCAACATGCTTTAAATAAACATCTAATCAGCACTTAGTCAACTTCGAGAAACATTTGAGGTGAGAGCCGGTTTCCCTTCCGGTTTCCCGGCCGGGGGGGGGGGGGGTGTCTTGACTAGTCCACCTTAGGTGAGGGTGGACTTGGTTCTGGTTGTAAAAATTTCCTCCCTGACGAAACTGTTGGAAGGAAAACACTTGCTCTTTCTCGGCTAGACATTCAACAGCAGAATGCCCAGCACCTCCACATCTTTCACACATTGATGGTTCACCCTTTTGAAGTAGATGAACCGTCTGTTGACTCCCCTCTTGTGTTTTGTCCCAAAGGTTAAACCTCGCAGCCAGCTTATCAAGTTTGGCCTCAAAACCCTCAGAATTTATTCCGGCTACTGTTCTCGTCCCGAACCTCGGATTTCCATACTCTGCGCAGTGATTGGACATCTCCTCAATAATACCCCACCCTTTGTCATCACCAGTCTCCTTTTGGAACCTCCATTTTGATGCAGCATCAAGGATGGCTCGGTGGTCATCAAACAACCCGTTGTAAAACTGGTTGCTGATGAACCATGGCTGGAAACCATGGTGAGGACATGCTCTCACAAGCTTCTTGAATCTGGTCCAAGCCTCATGTAAGTTCTCCGTCCCAAACTGCTTAAAGTTTGTAATTTGGGAACGGAGAGCATTAGTCTTCTGTGGTGGATAATACTTCTTGTAGAAGGCCAAAGCTAGGGACTTCCAATCGGTAATCTCCGCAACTTCCTTATCCAGGTCCCGGTACCATTCTCTAGCCCCGTCGGATAAGGACAAAGGAAAAAGGACTTCCTTTATCTTATCCTGCGTGACCGTCACAGAAGTTGGAATGGTGGAGCAGTAGTCCGTGAAAATCTCCATGTGCTTCCTCGGGTCCTCTCCCGCTGCGCCGCGGTACATGTTCCTTTCGACCAGATTAATGTAAGAGGGTCGAATATTGAATGTGTTCCCGGCCTCATCAGCAATGAGAGTGAAACCTTTTGGAATGGAATCAGCTTTTGGTTCGGAATGAGTTGCGATGTTCGGCATTCTTATGGTTTGGTTGACTGGTTCAACAGTAACTGGTTCAGGAATACTCAAGACTTCTTCCTGACTCGCCCTTCTTCTTTCTCATATGCGGCGTCTGAAAGTTCTTTCAGGTTCAGGATTAGCAGCAACTAATTCGTACCTGGAAGACCTGGGCATACACAACACTGAGAAAAAGAATAAGAACGGTCTTAAGGAGTTAAAAGAAATTCCTTAAGACGAAAAACAACAATATAAACTAACAAAAACTTTAAACCTATTGCCTCCCCGGCAACGGCGCCAAAATTTGATGCGTGTCGTTCATGCACCAGAGATAAATACCTAGGTCTACTAACTGGAAGCTAGTGGAAGTAGGGTCGAATCCTCAGGGAGACATGGTCTTAAGCAAAAGTCAGTTTATAGGTCACAAAAATGGGGGTTTTGTTTTTGTTTATAACTAAGATAAAAATAAAAAGAAATTAAAACAAAGATGATAAGACGAATTTCAAGCAATAAAAGGAGGAATATGTCAGGATTCAGGTCGTCGCGGCAATGAATGTCACATAAAGATTAGGTCAGTCGAAACAACAACGAAGAGGGAACGATCAATATCCTTTCGGTCTGAAATCACCCCTGGACTCCCCTATCAATCTTTCGATTTCTAGATAGGTTTCGTAAATTACCTTAAACAAGCCTACCTACCAATCTTTCGATCCAGGTAGGTTTTACTAGGTAAACTAGTCTCCTGCGTGCACTCATTTGACAAGTTTCACAATTATATTGTCTATGGGTAAACTTCTTCGTAAGGACGACTAACATGCAATTCCTACGACATAACTACCGCGAGTTCCTTCATCCTAACATATTGGGGGGATTAGCTACGCATACTTGGGGAAATTAAACTAATAACGATGATAATACTAATAACATTCAACATGGCAATTAAAGAGGAATAAAGATGAATCATAAAACAATGAAAATAAGAACAATAATAGAAAGAGTAAAATTGAATTACAGTAATGGCAAAGGAATGAAGAACAAGATCTGAATGCTTCCAAGATGAAAAACCGTAAAGTACATTCAAAAAGTAAAAGTAAAGTATCAAAAGTAAAAGTAAAAGTGTTAAGTCCAAAGTGTTCTCTAAAGGCTGCTAACCTAATCCTTAAATAAGGATTAGGTTAACTCAAAAGAAAAGAAACCTAAAACGTAAACTGCGGAATCCGGAACACTTAAGTGAGTTGCTCGATCGAGTGACTGAACCACTCGATCGAGTAATTGTTCTTCAAAAAGGGGCCTATCGAGTAACTTCGAGCTGGCAGTTACTCGATCGAGTAACCCTGGAATCCTCGAGGGTTGGGTCCTTCCTGCAGACTCCTCAATCGAGTATAAAACTACTCGATCGAGTCTCTCTTCTCCTGCATCTACTCGATCGAGCTCTGGTGCTTACTCGATCGAGTACATACAGATGCCTCGGTTACCATTCCTTTAGGCCTTGCACTGCAAAATCGGGGCTATGGGACTTCTTGACTTGCCTCATCCTCTAAAAGAGCTCAAAACGGACAGAAAACGCATGGTTTCTTCATCTTTTGCATAATTCCTGCAAAATAACAGAAAATACACCAAAGGAAGTAAAAGGGGGCAAAATGGCACATAAAGGGCATGAAAATGCATAGAAATACGTGCTAAATGGACCTATAAAGTCTATATAAATGGCACGTATCAGAGACACTTGAAGATTAATGACTATTTGGGTAATAGATATTTACTTAAAGTCATTGTTACGTATGTGTGTTATAAGATATTTTTTTAATACTAGTTATAATTGTATAAATAGATTATAATAATAATTCAAAACTATATTTTAAATTGGCATACATTTTAAATGAAAAATTAAAAAAACAGATAATGAAAATTAAATTTAGCTACTAACGTATCTCCGTAGCTGAAACTCAAATTAGATATTAAAGTTGCTACTCTCTTTGTTTTGTCTCTATAAATTTATCTACTAACGTATTTCCGTAGTTGAAAACTTACTTTATTTTGTCTCTAATTTCGATACCTACTTTATTTAGTCTCTATAATAGAGACATAATTAGCTACCGTGTTAGTTTGGTCTCTTAAGTAGAGACTAAATGTATTTTTTGTCTCAAAATTAGTCGCTAAATTATATATTTAGTGACTGATTTTTAGTCAGTTGCTAAACTAGTAGATAAATCATCATGCTCTTGTAGTGGATTAATATGAGAAGAGGAGGCTTAGGAATAATTCTCATGAAATAACCCTATTTTTATAAGACACGCTCCCTGTCTTCTCCTTTAATTATTTATCAAATTATATGAAACATACACTCTTATAAAAGCAAATTTCGTTAAAGGCTTATGTGGTAAACAAAAAAGTCTTGTACAAAGTAATGGAAGGAGTATATATGTTGTCTTGAGGACTTACCCAACGTGTCAACTTGCTAGGGTTCAAGTTTTAAGCCTCTGTTTACGAGTCCAAACAAGTTCAAATTCGGATTAAAAAATGTTTATTTCCATTTATTCGCGGGTTAAATTAGGGTCGGGTTTAGAATCGGATCAAGATTTGACAAAGTCACTCTGGTCCCTATCGTGAGGTCAAACGGCTCTTCAGGACAAGGTTACGTGCCTATTATGTACTCCCTCTATTTTATTTTGAAGTAATAATTTGAATTTGATAATTTCTCTCTGTCAATATCAAATACATGCTGTACTTATTTTTTTTTTTTTTTGGTAACGAGGGAACCCGCAGCCGCTACCTTTGGTGCGCACTGGGTAAACCCGCGGGTATATGTGATAGCCTGCAAACCACATATACCAGGTAAACCACCCCACCCGAGGGTGACAGGCTCGAAGTCTATTTAGGCATGGACTCGGGCCAAGAATGCTCCACAAGATTTTGCTCTTGGGGAGGCTTGAACCCGGGTCTCCTGGGACTTTCACCCAAGTTTTAACCACTAGACTCCACCCTTGCGGGCTACATGCTGTACTTAGCTTGTATCTAAATTAAGTAACTTATCCACGTAAACAAATTTGAACTAAACAATGAAACTTATTTATCTATTTTTATTTGTTATAACCAAAAACCACATCTATTTATTTATTTATTTATTTATTTTTGTCGGACTGCATTTGTAATAACTAGTTTTACACATGTGTAAAAAATGCACGGGTTTAATTTTATTAAGTTGAAAAAAATCATATAAAGGTGAATATATTTAATAAATGTATGATTTTAGTATCGAAGTTATATGATTTTTTTAAAGTTGAGACGGATAGTAGCCGATAAAAATATATATAGCTTTTAAAATTATACTTACGGTTTAAATCCAAACTTCCTAAGAATCCTAACAATCGTAATGAACCCAAATTATTATTAGTCCAACCCTCTAACAACCCAAAAATCTCCGACCATATAATATAATTATTTACATTTAAGACGGAGTTACATATCTTCGGTGATTTTCATCTCTCAACTATTTAAATTTGTTGATTTCAAGTGTTTTAATGTTTCAATTTTTGCAAATTTATATATTATTATTATAATTGGTATTCAATGCTTGTTCTTATTTTGTATGCATTTTATGTATACGTTTTCTTAAAAAAAAAATCGTGTTTTCAGTTTTCTTATTTTTCCCCGGTTTTCTAAGTTTTCTTCTTTTTGATGAAAGTTACTCGTATAAAAAAAGGACCATTCTATATAATTTTTCGATTTTCGTCTTTCAATAATTTTTTAGTTTATAAATGTACAATATTATTTTTAATATTGTAAAATTTTTATTATAATAATTTTGCAGTGAATTGTTTTTTGTAAAAATAATTATTTAGAGGTTATTATTAGTGTTAGCTTTTATAGCAAAAAAAAAAAATTATTATCATATCATCATATTATATATTATATAATATAGTGTTCATAATAATTAAGCAATAGTATGAATATAGATTAAAGGATAATGGAAGTAGGATATATGCTAGCTAATTAATTCAATGAGAAGAAGGTGGTTTTCCACCACTTTTTTACTCCCTAAAAATAAGGAATCAATAAGAGTCTTCTAAATGCTATTCCTTTTATAATAAAAGGATTTCATGTCGTAAACATCCCAATTACGGTAATATAATAGAATCGATTTGAACTCAAAACTATACTTAATCAATGGTAAAATTTGGTTGGTTCCAAGATAATAGAAAATTTTCACAATGGTAGAACCGTAAACGAGGTGAAAATTTACCATGCAAAAGTCCAAAATTTTATTTTGAGATAAAAGTTTTCCAATAAAAAGTAGTGTCGGGCCCAGAAATTTAGTTTTAGGGGGCATTAAAAAAATTTTGACGTGTTATATAAGCACATCTAAGACAATATTTTTATATTTTGGAGTTTTTTTCCTATATAAATCATGATATAAGTAAAAGAATAAAAATATATTGGTCATAAACATATCTTTTTTCAAAAAAAAATCTAAAATAAATTAAGTTATGAGTAAATATAAAAATAATATCTCATTCATAGAATATAGGACATTTCAGTCTCGTAATTGACAATAAATTGAAAATGACTCAATGGTTTTGGATTTGATAAGTTACAAATAATATAATCCTGAACCTTGTACCTCCTGGATAAAATTACACACTCTTACCAGCTATTCCATGATAACTTACTAACTGTCAGTCTGTTATAGATACTCATAAAAAAATATTTCTGAAATTTCATGGGGCACCTGTCTCACCTGGCCTCCCTTGGATCCTCCCCTGTTATAAAGAAAATCGATATAATAGATACAAATAAGTTTTTAAATGGTTACACTTAAAAAATGGTTATATTCACAAATTGTGACTCTTCACAAGAATGATCAACTGATAGTGTTATTGCAATAATTATTAGGTGTAGGTGTGGTTAGACTCAGCAAAATCAACTCGACCTATTTACACCTATTTGAAAAGTTGACTTGAACCAAGTGGTATTAGTCCAGTGGTAACTGAGTTAAACCTTAAAGCTTGCAGAAAAAGCAGGAGTTGAGAGGTCTCAGGTTCGATTACCAGCTGCGGCGATGACCACTTGGCCACTGCAGCTCCCGAAGGGGGTGGCTTACATGGTCCATGTGGTGGTGCGGGAATGCATGAGACCGGGGGATTAAACCCCTAGTTACCAAAAAAAAAAAGTTGACTTGAAACTTGAAATTGGCTCGAGCTATAACTTTCAAATGTGATCCAAAACCCGACTTTACCCGACCAACATATCAAAACCGTCCCATAATAACCCAATTCAACCCAAATAATCCAAAAGTATAGAACATCCAAACAAAAATGACCTGAAATGAGCTAACTCAGACTCAATTCGAAAGTCCCGTTTCCTAAGTCAAGGTGTATTATTATAACGGTTTTTTTAACGTGTACCCAATGGGTAGACATTAATAGTCTAAAAAGAGAAATATTTTGAGAATTTATCGTGAATGATTGACATAAAAACTCACATCTGCCATATATAGTGAAATATTCTCAACAAATTTTCTCTAATTAACTTATTAACACGTACGTTTAAGGCACATGTTAAAAAAATCGTTATTATAAAAGTCAAACCCACCCTCTATAAGAACAACGGTGCCTTCCATAATCTCATATCATCACCTCAAACGAAACATATTATCTTCATTAATAATACAAATAATTAAATTTGAGTGTATATTATCAAGATGGGTGTATCAGGAAAGCTTGAAGTAGAAGTAGACATCACGCCGTCAGGAGATGTGTTCCATGAGTTGATAGGCAGCAGACCTCACCATGTTTCCACCATTGTTCCTCATCATGTTCATGCTTGTAATTTGCATGAGGGTGAATTTGGCCAACCTGGTTCTATTATTGAATGGGAGTATATTGTAGGTATGTAAGCTATAATATTGTCGTAAATAAAAGAGTAAATTAAAAATAACTCTCTTTTAAAATAAGATTTTTTAAAATGACTCCCTTATATAATTTTTTTCTAAAATTACTCCCTTAAGATACACTTTTATTAAAAATTACTTCAAAACTCCAATTTAGGTTACCTATTTCGTATGTTTTTGAACTTATTCTCCATTATTATATCTTTCAAGGTATAAATTGGCTATGCTACAAATGAAATTAATTCATAAACTTGTAGAATAAGTCACTTGAATTAGAGTTTTGAAGCAATTTTTGATAAAAATACATCTTAAGGAAGTAATTTTAGAAAAAAATTATATAAAGGAGTAATTTTAGAAAACTGGATTTTAAAAGGGAGTTATTATTAATTTACTCTATATAAAACAAACGTAAACTATTAAAACATTTGAAACAAAAGGTTGAATATATATTTGAACACCAATATAATGCAAATCACACATAATATAATGTAAGTGAAATAACAATTACGAGTTGAAAGGTCCCATGTTCGACTAACAGTTGGGGCGATGATCACTTGGCCGTTGCAGTTCCCGAAAGAGTGACTTATATGGTCCATATGGTGTGCGAATACATGAGCCCGTGAAAATCAACTCCCTCGTCATCAGAAACAAAAAAATAACAACTAGGGCTTTCTTTCTTTCCAAATTTGTCATATAAAAAAATCGTTTTGACCTTGTTTTGAATATAGAGGTTTCTATTTTGATAAAAATACTTATATTAACTAGTACATTATTAGTTGTTCACATTTTTTATTATGGTATTTTTCTTTGATAAAAGAAAATTTGAAATGACAATTGATTAAGAGAATTCAGTAACTAATTGAAATGTATTTATATAAAAATATTTTTCTACTAAAAGCTAATGATTTCAATTTTTTTGTCACAAAATTAATAATAGGGATTTACAATTTTGTTTTCAAATGGAGTATGGATCAAGTCATTTTCTAATAATAATATTTATAAATTAGAGTTTAATTTAACTAAAAATATTTATAAATTAGAGTTTATTGAGAATAATATAATTTGATGAATATATTATTTTTAATGAAATAAATATAATAATTTAATGAAAAAAATTAGAAATATTAGTTTCCTTATTTAGTGAATGAACTTAATTGTCATTAGTTTCCTAATTTATGAATATGCATCTTGGAAGAAAAAAATATTTTCATCACCTACTTCTTTTAGTATATAGGGATGACAACAATAAGTTCGACTTTTAATTACTAATGAAATATCTTGAGAATAATCTTTCCTCGTAAGATTTCTTAACGTTTGTCTTTAGGACAGGATTTAATCCGTTACATAAATAACTTATACATAATTTAATTTATTGTGTAGATGGGAAAAAATGGGTTGACAAGCAGGAAGTTGAAGCAATAGATGAGGAGAAGAAGTTAATAAGACTAAAGTGCATAGAAGGAGCAGATTTGCTTAAAATATACAATAATTTTATTGTAACTATTCATGTCATACCAAAAGGTGATTATGATGCTATCAAATGGGCTATTGAGTTTGAGAGCTTTGACGATTTTGGTCCTTACCCAACTAATATCATGGATTTTTTCATCAAATTGACCAGAGATATTGAGGCGCATCATGTTAATAATGCATGATTGATTCACCTATTATTCTTTGTGGCGTGTGAATTACCGTCTTAAGTAAGATTTATTGGATGTGTAATATACTAAATGTATTTTCTTTTATTTGCATGTAAAATGGGATTATATATATATATGTGTGTGTGTGATGTTTGATTGTTTGGATTAAGAAATATAACTATACTGAAAAAATTTCTCAATGAATGAATACAATTGAATAAGTAAACGTGTGGTTAAGTGGAAATACTATATTTTCTTTGCTTTTGGAACTTGACGTTTTATTGCACATATTTAACCAATCCTTGATAAATTACGGACACTTTTCATATAGTTTCGAGTTATTATTAAAGTTGATTTTAGTTAAATTTCACGACACTAACATGTAAGTCTTAGGGTGTTATCAACTCAACTGGTGCGTCACTAAGAAGGAACGTACGATGTGTTGTGTCCTTTCTTAATGTGTGCCTGACCAATTCATGTTAGAATATAAATTCTATTCAATTCAAAGTTAGTTAAGAAGTAGTTACAAAAGTTAGTTGAGAAGTTTGTTTAGTCTGTTACAAAAGTTAGTTGAGAAGTTTGTTATACTTTTCCTATATAAGGAAAGGAATACATGTTGTATTACTTACCAATTAACACAATTATTCAAACAATTTTTTCTTTCTCAGATCTCTCATTCTTTTATCTTCATCATCATAAACATTCATATTCTTACAATTCATCCTTTTCTCTTGAGTTTCTTCTTAGAGTGTGTGTTCGATTATTGCTTGCTTGAAGATTTTCATAAATCCAAGCTCTAACATTCCTGCCTAACGTGGACTAGAAGCGGTTACTTATGATAGATCGTCACGCTAAGTACTTTGCCCACAAATTAACACGGATTATTTTTAGTGCATTTTGTCTTCACTCATGCGCATTTTGAAAAACTTTCCACGAGGTGATCTATCAAGTACGCATAACACTTTTGAGTTCTTTTACATGGATAAAAGAAAGTGCACTTATTAATATGAGTTGTACTTTCGATCCATTTAAGCACTAGTCATTTAAGCTTATCAATTGATCTTTTCAACTAACGTGGATCCTATTCAAGGTTTCTTTTTATGAAACTTCCGCATTTACCCAATCTTATTCAACTTAAATCGCTTAAAATCTATGTTAGTTGGTTTGATTTGGTATAAATGGATTACGTTAAGCATATTCGGAAATCTTCTGTAATTATTTAGTGTATCTTTAGTTTTTGTGTATAAGTTATTTTATTCTGCATAAGTTATTCTTTTCCATATCTTGTAATATAGCTAGCTTGACTAACAACGACTAGGGTTCCGTCTCGCTTGTGTATATATGCGGTTCTAATGTTAATATTATCATCCATTCATAATCTTCTTTACATTGTATCGAGCCTCACATCCTAGGCCGTTATCCTTCCTCAAATCGTCATGACAATTCTGAGGGTATCAATCCCCAATCCTCTTGAGCTCGCTTCCTCCTCATTAACTTTGATTGTTGCACTCAATCACCTCCAAAACCTATCATACCTGGAATACGCAGGTTGCTAATCTCTAATCACTAGTAGAAAAACCCCTATAGCGACGTTATCGCTGTAACATCCCTTATTTTTATAAAGCGTATTTTAATTTAAATTAAAGTATTCTCGGAATCTAATAATATTTTATTTAAATTCGTGAACTCATATTTTGGATACAACGTGTGATTTCCGTCTTGAGCTTTATTTTAATATCGAGAAGTAATATATTCCCTTGGTAATTTCGTTCTTAAGGTTTCCGTTTCATTTAATTAGAAAACCCGACTCAAGTCAAATATAAAGGACACCTTTCACTTTGCCTTCCTACGTTATTTCTTTTTGCACAAAACAAGTTACTGTAATCTCAACTTCACCATTTTCTCTCCTTTGAAAGCTCCTTAAAATATCATCTAAATACTCATCTCAACTCCGATTGACGCAAGGTTCCGCCTATGCTTTCACCTCGTCATTCCCGTTCTTTCTACCTCTTTAATTTTCAGTTTCGTCAAAGTTGATTTTCGGGGCTGTTTTGAGTAATCTCGAAAATGCCCTATAATAATCCGTTTTTGGTGTTTGTAGGAGTTGACTCGGACGACCCGGAGAAGGATACTTACATTGTAGAAGATTAAAAGTGAAGAATCACTCTCTTAAGGTGACGATAATGAGAAAGCTCGGCCTTTGTCTTAAATTAATTAGACATGTGATTTCTTGTTGTTTATTTGAAATTGATGTGAAATTTATGTTTAATATATTTTTTTTTTTTTTTTTTTTTGGTGCAAATGAGGGGCGAAGCCCCGATGTTTAATATATAGTTTATGGGTATTTATATCCGTCACGTATTCATGTTATTCAACTCAAAATGTAGTGTTGCTGAATTATCCAACTTATCTGTCGTCTGTACTGCACTAGGTGCTGCCACTGCAGTTACTACTGCGTTTCATTAGTGATTTTGGTTGTGTAAATGTTCTAGTTTAAATGTTGTTTTACTGCTCACTGCTATTGAACCATTGGCACTGATATTGCTACTGTTTTCACTGATGTTGCTGCCCCGTGCTGCTGCATAGCAGCTGCTGTCGCTACTCTACTGTCTATTTCTGCTATCGCTTTGATTCTACTTCTGCTACGCGGCTACTGCTATTCTGATATGGTTTTTCTTGTTGTTTTGGTTCATGTAGTTACTGCTACTGTTCTGGTTACCCACTGTTGTTGTTAGTTATTTTGAGTTACTGCTGTTAAAGTTGCTGCTACTCTCTACATTTTTGTCGTTCATACTGCTACTATGCTGCTACTGTATCATTAATCTACTACAAGCAAAACTGACCTTAATATTAAGATAAAGCAAGGCACATGATTCTTCGAATATTGAAAAAGGTGGAAGCGTAAGATCTTTGCCCAGCTTGAGCCCTGTCTACCTTATACTTCCTTTAATTTTAGCTTTAGAAATGAATAGCCCATTCATTATAGTAGGATTACTAAGACCATATTTATCCGTCGTTACTGCAGGTAGGCCTACCTAAACCTAGTTTCTACATTAAAATACTAATATATACTTCTTAACCTACTTACTAGACCTAGTTCCTGATTTTGTTATTTTATCAAGCCCTAGTTAGACCTAAGAATTCCGACATTATTTTTGGTTAAATTGAAATTACGTATGAGGACCTCATGCAAATACCGTTCCTAAACATGTTCAACCAGGTCCATTTCAGACCACTTGGAACGAACTAGTTCCTATAATTTATTTTACTTAACTTTTTTATTTTAATTATTTTTTGTTCTTATTCAAGACCTACCCTTTTTGACTACCTATAAACCTAGTATAAGCCATGTTCTTTTTCTTTGTTAAACTATGCAGTTTTAGACCTTTGTCTCTGAACTCTACTGGCCGAGACTAGCCTATGAACTAAGAGATGTCTCACCTTCTTCCTTTACTAACATACTACTAATTATTATTATTATTATTATTACACAAATTCTTAATTGCAACGGCACTATCCGTCGCAAGCTTGTGACGGATACCGTTTCCTCTCACAAAATACCCACTTTTTCTCTCTCTCTCTCCAACACTATTCATGTGGTCTCCTTTCTCCACTAACCCATTTTCCATCCATTTTATCTCACAAAATATCCGTCACAAATAGTGACCCGTCGCAAGCAAGATTTACTGTTATTATTATTATTATTATTATTATTAGTACGTGTTATCTGACCATAGTACTTATTATTATTATTATTATTTTATTATTATACGTGCGTGCTTGCTAGTCTGCTTGATTTAATTAATTTACGTACGTTCTTGCTAGCTTGCTTACGTTTACATATTATTAGTTTGAAATTGTTACGAATAAGTAATGGGTTACGGTTTTATTTTAAGAAGCATGTCTAAATGATTAATTAGTTAATCGGTTTCCCGAATAATTAAAATACGACTTGTTATATTAATTTCTCACATGTTAATTTTATATAGAAAATATGAGGATATAATATGAAATGTTAAATTAGTTCTTGTTTCTCTTTTCCGAATGAACTATATATTTATTTACGATTCTTTTGTTATTTTATATGCGTAACGATTTCCGTAAAGAATATACGTTATATAATATGAATTGTATGCTTGTTTGGAGCCCCAAAAATTGGGCGGCACTTATATTGGGTTCGGAAATGGATTTGAGGAGAAAGACCTCCCGGCCGGGCAACCGGAAGGGAGACGGGCTCTCGGCTCAAATTAGTTTCCAAAGTCGGCTAAGTGTTGAATGCATGTTTAGTAGTGAAATATATATGAAATGATTGTCATTCGAGTTTGAGTTATTGTACATCTTTGAGATGACATTGTGTGATGTGTGTAACCTGTTGTGCGCTGCTATATCACTCGAGTTCTTACCTGATTGCATTGTGTAGCTGGTTGGCCGTAGTGGCTTGGTCCTCACGGTCAGGTCTTAGATTGTCTACCCGCCTTCGGGCATATCTCGTTCCTAGCTAGTTCGGGTCTTGGGGGTGCCTTGTGCACTTGTCGAATCGGGGATCGTAATCTGTTTGCGCTCCGAGAGTCTGGCCAGGTTTAGACTAGGACAGTCATTTGATGTCGTCCTACCAGGGGGTTGTATAATCTGAGATGGGGATGTCGTAGTGTATAGACGAGTCGATTGTCGGCCTGCTCATAGTAGTCTAGTTAAGTCAATTGTTAACCAATCTAGTTGGAGTCGAGTCACTTGGTTGACCTATCTCTTGTTTGTAGAGTCACTTGGTTGACCTATATCTGTTAGAGTCGAGTCACTTGGTGACCTATCTCTTGTTGATGTAATTGGATGTTGAGCATGCCTTAGTTTGTGTTTATGAATGTATGATACTTAGTTATCTATAGTAATCTCATGATGATATATGTAAATGCTTCTCATAATCTGTGTTTGTGTTGGAGCATGTTGATGTCTATACTTGTGTACGTGTTAATGACAATAGGTGGTTAGGAGCACTCTAGTCACTCCCCACTGACTGTGGCGCACATATTGTATGTGTGTAGGTACATGAGGGCTGATGCAGGGGGTTACGTTGAGGTTAGCGAGCGATGATCCTTCATCGTCATGACTTTACCTATTCGTTAGCTAGACTTTAGACTTATGTTTTCAGTATTTTGTGCCTGTAGGGATATGCTATCCCGGGCTGCTTTTGTATTGTACTTAAATACTTATTTATGTTTTATTTCTTCCGCATGTTTAGTATTGTTAATTCACCTCGCATGTTTTTTTATCATGTCAAAAGTTTTAAATCCGCACATTTTTCATGCATCTTGTATGTTTATTTTTCCGCTACCGCGAGGGTTTTACAATCGCGGCGGTTCTAACAGAGCCGTTGCGAAAAGCCCAAAAAATTGGTTGGAGAGAATTTTTTAAGGTGTAGGAGGTCTATTGTGACGGTTTAAATTAAGAATCGCCGTAATAGAAGTAGATAGTTACGACGGTTTTAGATAGGAAACGCCGCTATAAGTCAATTACGACGGTTGTATTAACAACCACCGTTAATAACGACGTTAAAACTAATAATACTTGAGAAGACTTTTGTATTATAGAACCGCCATTATATGTTTTTGTGGCGGTTTTAACTGAAGGAAATAATTTCTTAAATTACTCATAAAAGTATTAACTTAATTAATACTGCCAAGGATTATATCAAAAACGAATTGATATTAAAACAATAGAACTGAAATAATAGGACAAGGATCATAGAAATAACATTTGGTCCTATATGAGATCGGCCTAAGAACAACCTAGTATAAACCCAAACTTCAAGGTAGAAGTTCTCCTTAGATTGCACCCAAGACGACTGAGAAAGATTCCCTCAAAGCTCCTCCTAAATTACTATTAATTATTTTAGAGGATTTATTTTGGGATTAAGATGATAAACTAATCAAGGAGAATAAGAGAGGAAAAACGTTTTCTTCTTGTGTCTCCAACCTCACGGCCGAAACCCTATATATATAGGGTTTTGGTTTGTGTTGGTATTGTACTTCAATTAGGAAACCTCATTATAATATAATATTTTGAGTCAGTTTCCTTATTCCGAACTTCCATAAAATATCATATATATTTTAATACTTTTCGGTGCACAAATTTAATTCCCGGAGAATATTAATTAATTATCCTATAATTAATTAATCCCAATTATATTATTCTATCATATATTAAAATATAATTAATAAATATAACTTTTATATATATTTATTAGAATTAACATTTAATTCATTTCTCCTAGTTATTATTTAATCATATTAAATGTTTATCATCTACTTAACTACATTTAGCTAAGTTTACCATCTATGTAATTATATTAATATATAATCACATTTCTCAGTACTATCCTATAGGTGTGACCTTTAGGGATTAGCTGATTATCGTCATCATATGACAGTAACGTCAAACTTCTAGTGAGCCAATCGTTACCGATAAACGTTAATCAACTGATTAATATACTAAGTATCCCTGCGTGATCTTGTAAAATATTTACTCAAATAATCATACACTGTGGAGAACATTTACTCCAATAATCTCCCACTTGTCCTACAAGTGTGTGTGCGATTACGATTCTCATATCCATGCATTATTCTCCCACTCAATGGAAGACAAATTGCTAAGTCTTACCTTAGAAGGTCGTATCTCCCAAGTAATCATATAAGGAGTGGTTTCCTCGACTAGAGAGAAACATAACTGATACGAATCATATTCGAGCATGGCCATGCGTTTAAGTTACTACTCCTCGAGTGGCCTTGAGAAATATATATATAACCTGATAAAGGCTGTATATTTTCCTTGACTTATGACCTGCCGATGGAAGTGTTGGAGTAAGTGTCCTCCACAATAGTGTGATCACGTCAATAATATAATTAATTGACAAATCTCTATAAAAGAATATTCATGGGATGATTCTTAATCATAAGTCAACTGGTCAACATTAATCGGTAATGATTGGCGTGCTAGAGTTTGACATTACTGTCGTTATGACGGTGGTGACCAGTTGATCTCTTTAGGTCACACCTATAGGACAACTCTCTTAATGATAAATGAAATAACTATATATTGATACGAGTTAGTTCATTTCTAGTTTATAAATAATATAAGGAGAAAATTTATAATAAAATTATAAATTAAAATATATTAGTGATTGAAATGTCATCACTATTATTTATATGTTTATGAAACATAAAGTTGTTTGAATGAATTATTTAAAACTACAATTGTTGTAGTGTCAAAGTATGATTAAATTAGATATAAGTAATTATTTGAATTACTTTTGAATTTACGATTAAAGAGTTTAAAAGTTAAACTACAATTACGTAAACTAATATGATCCTAGCTAATGTTACGTATGAGTCCATTTCGTGCCATGGACCGTGTGTTATAACACACACACATACAACATTACATATTACATGTTAGGAACATATAGAGGACATCTAATTTAATGCATGCATAGGCAAAGTGGGAGACATTGTAGGAGATTGAGGTGCCCTTCATTGGGCACTCTAACCACACCACCCGGCCACCCCATTGAGGAGAAAAAAAAGAGAAATTGTTCCCTCAAGTCATTCATTCATGTTGTTGCTAGGGTTTTACATTAGAGAGAAAAAGAAAGAAAACTCTCTCTAATTCAAGCTTCAAAACCGTGCACCCTCCTTAGTAAACTAGTAATTTTGTATTAAGTTTTCTAGCAAAAATACATACAAAACATTGAGTGTAGTGTGTCTTGGTGTTCATCTATTGGAGGTCGTCTCTTTGAAGGCTCAAGGAGGATCATTCCATATTGAAAAGCTCAAGAACAAGTGAAGAAGGTGTCTTCACTTGTGCCCTAATTAGCCGTGACTAACAATGTAAGGGAGATTGTTCTTCCCTTTGAATCTCGTTTAATTATTGTTAAGCTTGCATAAGTTCATTTCATTATAAGATAATAACCTTAGTATGACTAAAGAAGGTATATAAATCTAACAATTGGTATCAGAGCAAAGGTTGTTGCATGCTTAATCGTTTTTTAGTTTTTCCGAGTTTTTGAGACTAAAAATAAAACTATTAATTTCGAGATTCATATGATAAATCACTCGACTTTTGGCATGTTAATAAATCTGGTCCTAAAATGTTTTTAGGTTATTTAGATAATTTATGAGGTTTACATATTGTTCATTGTATAAATTTTAATCATTTGTATGTATTTTATGAGAAAATCGATTAAAATGGTTAAAATAGATAGAAAACGTTTCTAGCCTTGTATTTTCTACACGACCTCACATGCTTATTTTGCTTAATGTATGTAAAGTTTGGTACAATATGATGTTGTATAGCATGTTTTACGATTTTATTTGACAGAACCGTATTAAGAGGTAATTTTGGTTATATATATGATATTTCGAATTGATTTTCGAAAACCTTGACCAAAATTTTTAAAATTATAAATATTAAAGTAATATTTCAGAATGTTTGTGAAAATAAAATCCAAATTTCAAAAATTTTGTAATTTATTTGGATTTAATTCGTAAAGAGTTATGTATTTTAAGGCATTTTGAACAATATAAAAATAATTAAAAGGTTAATTTTAATCAAAATTATTTATGACTAATTTTGAATCCTAAAATGTGTTAGGATATTATTTAGAACATAAGTTTGTTTATGTTTTAATTTATGCATTTTAAAGGGTTAAAGTTGCAAATATCTCATAAAACCGGGTTATTGTTGACCTAATAAGTTATTAGGGCGATTTGGCATTAAAAATGAACATATTCATAACATTTATATTTCTGCGTTTTTCGTATGAATGTCATATTTTATTGCATTATTTTGAATCATGTAATTATTCTAGTATGACCTTAGTTTAATCGGTAATTCCCGTAATGAAAGGGGTTATTGATTCGGTTGTAATTTTGTGATCTCGTATCACCCAATTGTAATTTATTTCTATTTTATATTGTATAACGTAGATAGTATTAAAAATGTAATATTTGTAATTCGGAGTTCCCAAGGCGTTGCATTCCCGGGAGGAGTCAAAGACGGTGTTCCTCAAGTGATTGCCGAAAAGCCCTAGGGACCAAAGGAGTTGGTTTCCGAATTGTATTTCATTTATTTTCTTTTAGGAAAGGCCATACTAGGAATTTTATTATTCGCTTTGTTTTGTTTTAATATGTTGCATGCATAGCCAAATCGCCATTAACATGTCATGCATATCGAGTATCGAGTCTTCAACGTATCATTTTATTATCGATAATTCACCTAATTAGTTCACTTAAAAGGAGATAGATAATATTTGATAAGATCTCTTACGTATGAAATATTGAGACTTAGCCTTACCAAAAAGTATGGACTCATAAATCCCTTCTTCACAAAATGTAGGCTCGGCTAAACCGGGGTACTAAAATTGTCACGTTGGGTAAGTGGGGTAATAAAGATTACACCTTGAAATTTGGTCGATCTCAACGAAATTATTCGTAACCGTAGTTGCAATAAGTTCGGGCTAAAGACGATTTTTAGAAAATTGTCGACCGGGAGTTCTAAGTTAGAACCGATTAAAAGGGTTAATCCACCAAATTATACCTATACGGGTTGAATCGGCTATACTGTGCCCGCATTAGTATGGGTTTGGGTCTCGGGATTGTTTACTTAATTGTGTAAGAGATCGTTAAGTAAATACTAAGCTTGTTTACAAATGTTTAACAAGTATTAAAATGATGAACGTTAATTTTTCCTTCATTTCCGTTTTTGTAGTTACTTAATCGCAATGGATTCATTCAACCCTATCACTATTGATTCTTGTCACAATGTTTTCGACGATGTTTGCAACCAAAAAATCATTGATACTACTAGAGAAGTTCATTTTGGAACGGGTCCGCATGGCAATGTTAACTTTATTACTTCTATCCCACCTCCCAAAGGTCCACTTCTTGACACGGCTTATATAGATGAGCTAAACGAAGAATTGGATGCCTTATACTTGAAAGAAAGGGCTTATGATGAAGCTAGTGGGAGCTCTAGCAAGAAAAGTCTTGCAAAGATAAAGAAGAAGAAAAGAAAGTTACAAAAGGGGCGATGCCACTATTGTAGTGTCATGGGCCATTGGAAGAGGAATTGCTCTAAGTACTTACGTCATATCCAAGAAGGTCTTGTGATCCCGTTAGGTAATTCCAAATCCGAAATTTTTGTTATTGACATTAATTTTACATCCAACACAACATGGGTATTGGATACTGGTTGTGGTTCTCACCTTTGTAATAGTTTGCAGGGTTTAAGAGAAGTGGAGAAAGTAGACAAGGGTGATATGGATCTCCAACTAGGAAATGGAGCTCGGATAACGGCCACTTCAAAGGGGACTTGCACTCTTGCCTTGTCAAGTGGATACGAGTTACATTTAAATAATTGTTATTTTGTACCGTCTCTTTCCAAAAACATTATTTCTGTTGCAATGTTAGACATTGAGGGATATAATTTTTCCATTAAGAACAATTGTTGTGTAATTTCTAAGAATGACATGGTTGTTGGCCATGCTAATTCAATTAATGGAATCTATGTTTTGGAAACCTCGGACTCGTCTAATAATGTCTATAACATTAATAACAAAAGGGTAAAAACAAATGACCCAAATGAGTCGTATGTTTGGCATGGTCGACTTGATCACATAAATGAAAATCGCATTAAAAGATTGGTAAAGACCAATATAATTAAACCATTCGAATATGAATCTTATGGTACATGCGAGGCTTGTCTTCTAGGAAAGATGACTCGTAATCTTTTTAGTGGTAAAGGGACACGAGCTAGTGAGTTATTAGGGCTCATACATACGGATGTATGTGGACCACTAACAATCACCGCTAGAGGAAACTATGACTATTTTATTACCTTCACCGATGATTTAAGTAGATATGGGTATATCTACTTAATGAAGTATAAGAGTGAAGCCTTCAAGAAATTTAAAGAATTTCAAAATGAAGTAGAAAACCAACTCGACAGAAAGATTAAGACACTACGATCCGATCGTGGTGGTGAATATCTTACCAACGAATTTGATTCACATCTAAAAGAATGTGGCATTGTGTCACAACTTTCACCTCCAGGAACACCACAACATAATGATGTGGCAGAAAGGAGAAATCGAACCTTATTGGATATGGTCCGATCAATGATGAGCCAAACTGACTTACCTGATTCATTTTGGGATTTGCGATCCTCACTGCCATCAAATCGTTTAACAATAGTCCAACGAAAGCGACCGATAAGACTCCATATGAGATGTGGAAGGGAAGGGTTCCTAACTTATATCCTATATGAAAATTTGGGGATGTGAAGCTTATGTCAAGGTAAAGACCGATGACAAACTTGCTCCACGATCCGAAAAATGCATTTTTGTTGGTTATCCAACCACCTCACGTGGCTACCACTTTTACAAACCTCATGAAAACAAAGTGTTTGTGTCCTCTGAGGTTGTCTTCTTAGAAAATGAGTTTATTTCTAAAAGACAGAGTGGGAGAAATTTTGAACTTAATGAAGTTCGAGAAGTTCAAGAGCCACAAACTGAAGTTGAGACAGATGAAGATGTTCCTTCTTCTTCCGCTTCGGTACCTATTCAACCCAGGAGGTCGAGTAGGGTTCCACATCAACCTGATAGGTATGTTGGACTAATTGAGGAAGATGGTAGCCTAGACGTATTACTTTTGGAAAGTGATGAGCCTACCACTTACAAAGCTTCAATCTCTAGTCCCGACTCCGCCAAATGGCAAGAGGCCATGACATCCGAGATGGATTCTATGCATCAAAACCAAGTATGGGACTTGGTAGACTTGACTAAGGAGATGAGACCTCTCCAATGCAAGTGGATCTTCAAAATGAAAAATGGCATAGAAGGACATGATGATGTCTATAAAGCTAGGCTAGTAGATAAAGGGTTTTCCCAAGTTCAGGGTCTTCATTATGATGAAACCTTTGCTCCGGTAGCCATGCTTAGATCCATTAGGATAATGTTAGCGATTGTCGCATTTCATGACTATGAAGTGTGGCAAATGGACGTCAAAACCGTCTTCTTAAATGGGCATTTAAAGGAGGATGTGTATATGATACAACCTGAGGGTTTTGAAGATCCTAAAAATCCTAACAAGGTATGCAAGCTTAAGAGATCCATCTATGGTCTTAAGCAAGCATCCAGATGTTGGAATCATCGCTTCAATGAAGTCATAAAAGAAAATGGTTTCACTCGAAGTGTCGAGGAACCTTGTCTATATATGAAATTCAGTGGGAGCAATGTTGTGTTCCTAATCTTGTATGTGGATGACATACTACTCATTGGAAATGATGTTGCAATGCTTTCATCAGTGAAAGGATGGTTAGGTAACCATTTTCAGATGAAAGATCTAGGAAATGCACAATGCATATTAGGTATCCGGATCTATAGAGATAGATCCAAGAGGATATTGGCACTAAGTCAAGAATCTTATATCGATAAGATTCTACGACGGTTCAACATGGGAAATTACAAGAGAGGGTTTATCCCTATGGGAAGTGGTATTATATTGAGAAAATCTCAATCTCCCACGGAGCCCAAGGATGTTGAACGCATGAAAATGATCCCTTATGCTTCCGCCGTGGGATCTATCATGTACGCCATGATATGCACTCGTCCAGATGTCTCGTATGCCTTGAGCATGACTAGTAGATATCAAGCAAATCCAGGTGAAAGTCACTGGATTGCAGTCAAGAATATCCTTAAGTACTTAAGAAGAACTAAGGATTCATACTTAGTGTTTGGAGGGGAAGAAGATTTGTGTGTAAAGGGTTACACAGATGCAAGCTTCCAAACAGATAAAGACGATTTTAAATCCCAGGCTGGATTTGTCTTTATCTTGTATGGTGGTGCCATTAGTTGGAAGAGCATCAAAGAACAAGTCGTTGCGGATTCTACAACGGAAGCAGAGTACATTGCAGCATCAGAAGCTGCTAAGGAAGCAGTATGGATAAGGCAATTCATCGAGGGACTAAGGGTAGTTCCAAATGTTGAAGATCCTATCACCCTGTACTGTGATAACAGTGGTGCTGTCTTTCAGGCTAAGGAGCCAAAGTCTAGTAATAAGTCTAGACATGTACCAAGAAAATATCATGTAATTCGGGATTTCATTGATAGGAAGGAAATAACGATTTGTAAGGTTGGGACAGACGATAATGTGGCTGATCCCTTAACCAAACCCTTGTCGCAAGTTAAGCATGATTCTTATGCTCGTTCTCTGGGTCTTAAAAGTTTACCCAATGTGTAATCGATTATGCGATATGAAATGAAAAATGTTGTTTTTGCGTTCATATAAGATAATCTTGTTCATCATTTAAGTTTTATATAACTTGTTTTATTTAATATACTTTGTTAAATCCAAATAGGATTGTATGACAATTGCTGAACCCTGTCAAAGTGAACCGGATTAACTTAGTAATGCCCCTAGTCACTTATATGAGGTGACGTCTCGAAGTGACTAGATTATGATGCGATTGATGGTGAGTTCTAACACCATAGAGTCATAAGAGATGACTAGTCGGTCATATAGACAAACGGTAAGGTACACTTGTGTCGGGCAGTGACCGCTTATAGAGTTCTTTAGAATTCAATGGAGTCTGGTCGTGGCAAGAGCTGCTATATATATTCTTATGAGTCGATTCTTAGACTAGAGATTGGTTGCTCTAAAAGTGACAGAATTCAAAATGACTTTAATTTATGCTCGACGATCTTCCGTAAAAGGGGTCAAATGGGCATATTTCGGGTCACAATGGACGATGTTAGCCAAGGAGAACAGTCGGATAGGAATTGTTCTACCCCTTATCAGGGTTATCTTAAATCTCAAGCCCACTCGAGGAGTAGTGAACTGGAAATGCGTGGCCACGCTCGGGGAATATCTATGATAGATAATTCCGGTCTATCAGTTACACTCCATATCGAGAAAAACCACTATTGATTTCATCACGTGCAAGTACGACCTGTAAGACACCTTGCATTGAGTGGGAGATGATGTAATAGAACAAGAGAATCGGTGATCCACACTTGTGAGGACAGGTGGGAGATTGTTGGACTAAGTGTCCTCCACAATAGTGTGATCACGTCAATAATATAATTAATTGACAAATCTCTATAAAAGAATATTCATGGGATGATTCTTAATCATAAGTCAACTGGTTAACATTAATCGGTAATGATTGGCTTGCTAGAGTTTGACTTTACTGTCGTTATGACGGTGGTGACCAGTTGATCCCTTTAGGTCACACCTATAGGACAACTCTCTTAATGATAAATGAAATAACTACATATTGATACGAGTTAGTTCATTTCTAGTTTATAAATAATATAAGGGGAAAATTTATAATAAGATTATAAATTAAAATATATTAGTGATTGAAATGTCATCACTATTATTTATATGTTTATGAAACATAAAGTTGTTTGAATGAATTATTTAAAACTAAAATTGCTGTAGTGTCAAAGTATGATTAAATTAGATATAAGTAATTATTTGAATTACTTTTGAATTTACGATTAAAGAGTTTAAAAGTTAAACTATAATTACGTAAACTAATATGATCCTAGCTAATGTTACGTATGAGTCAATTTCGTGCCATGGACCGTGTGTTATAACACACACACATACAACATTACATATTACATGTTAGGAACATATAGAGGACATCTAATTTAATGCATGCATAGGCAAAGTGGGAGACATTGTAGGAGATTGAGGTGCCCATTCATTGGGCACTATAACCACACCACCCGGCCACCCCATTGAGGAGAAAAAAAAGAGAAATTGTTCTCTCAAGTCATTCATTCATGTTGTTGCTAGGGTTTTACATTAGAGAGAAAAAGAAAGAAAACTCTCTCTAATTCAAGCTTCAAAACCGTGCACCCTCCTTAGTAAACTAGTAATTTTGTATTAAGTTTAATAGCAAAAATACATACAAAACATTGAGTGTAGTGTGTCTTGGTGTTCATCTATTAGAGGTCGTCTCTTTGAAGGCTCAAGGAGGATCATTCCATATTGAAAAGCTCAAGAACAAGTGAAGAAGGTGTCTTCACTTGTGCCCTAATTAGCCGTGACAAACAATGTAAGGGAGATTGTTCTTCCCTTTGAATCTCGTTTAATTATTGTTAAGCTTGCATAAGTTCATTTCATTATAAGATAATAACCTTAGTATGACTAAAGAAGGTATATAAATCTAACCGGAAGCACAACATGAAATGACCCAGCAAAAGTCCGATTGGTCTCCTTTTACGGTGCGACCTAGGACAGAAACCAAAGCCACCCAGAAACTGTCTTTATCGCATGAAATAAACAATGGTCAAATGAACTAACCGACTTTAGGAATCACAATAGACGTCCCATCCACGACCAGGCACCTAATGTATCTTAACATTTAGGACTCTATGTTGTGGTCACTATGTCCTATGCGATATCATATACCCATATTTGTTATTGATCAGTCAGACGCTTGACTTATGGAATATTGAACCTTCCATCCTTCAACTAACAAAATAATCACCTGAGCTATCAGCTCATATTGGTGTTTACGGACAAAAACAGACATATAGAGTAAAACAGTTCACTGTGTGGTGTTCAAAAATTGTCGTATAATCCATATGTAATACAATATAAAGAAACTCAATGATTTTATTAAGTAATAATTTGAAATGATCAAACATTAATCAAACAATGTTTATTACAATTCTGGAACACGCTTTTTCCCCATGGATCAGATGTGCCCTTTACTCAGATGCACCCAATGAACAACAGGAAGGTAACCTCTCTTGGAGTTTGTCATACTGAATTTATCAAAAATCTTATCTATATAATCTTCTTGACTCAATGCTAACATCCTTTTCGATCTATCTCTATAGATGCGGATGCCTAGAATCCTCTGTGCCTCATCCAAATCTTTCATTTTAAAATGGTTCTTTAACCATGTCTTAACCGACGAAAGTATGGGAATGTCGTTTCCAATTAGTGGTATATCATCTACATACAATACTAGGAATACGATTTACTCCCACTTGACTTGATATACAGACATGGTTCTCTGACACTTCGAATGAATCCGTACTGTTTTATCACGTCATCAAAAAGATGATTCCAACTCCGTGATGCTTGCTTAAGTCCATAGATGGAACGCTTAAGCTTGCACACTTTCTTAGGATGTTTAGGATTGACGAAACCCTCAGGCTGTATCATATACAGTTCTTCTTCCAAAAACCCGTTTAGGAAGGCGGTTTTCACATCCATTTGCCATATCTCATAATCATGAAATGCGGCTATCGCTAAGATAATCCGAATAGATCTAAGCATTACGACTGGAGCAAATATCTCATCATAGTGCAACCCGTGTACTTGAGTGAAACCTTTTGCCACCAATCGTGCTTTATAAACATCTGGTTGTCCATCTAGTGCACGCTTTATCTTATAAAACCATTTGTACTGTAGGGGTTTTACCTTTTTAGGCAAATCAACCAAATCCCATACTTGATTCTCTTGCATGGAATCTATTTCGAACTGCATGGCTTCTAGCCATAGCTTAGATTCGGAACATGTCATGGCTCCTTTGTAGGTAGCTGGATCGTTACTCTCAAGGAGTAATAGGTTTTCTGCACCACCTTCTTCAACCATACCAATGTATCGGTCTGGGGGTGAGAAACTCGAACCGTCCTCCTAGGTTCCTCTGGAATGGATACCATAGCAGGCAGATGTGGAAGGAACACTTTTTCCATCACACTGTTGGTTTCTGGTTCTTGAACCTCTGACAGATCAAAAGTTCTACTACTCTATTTGTTCGAGAGAAACTCTTTCTCTAAAAACTTCGCACTAGCCGAAAAAAACACTCTTTGTTCGGTAGGTGAGTAAAAGTAGTGACCAAAAATTCCTTTGGGATAACCTACAAAGTAAGTCTTGACCGATCGTGGGCCTAGGTTGTCTTTGTTTCTCCACTTGACATAAGCTTCACAGCCCCAAACCCGAATAAAGGACAAGTCGGGAACTTTTCCTTTCCACATCTCATATGGAGTCTTGTATGCTGCTTTAGTCGGACTTCGGTTAAGTATTAGAGCAACTGATTGAAGAGCAAATCCCCATAATGAATCAGGCACAACCGTGTGACTCATCATGGATCGAACCATATCTAATAAAGTTCGATTTCTCCGTTTGGATACACCATTTAATTGTGGTGTTCCAGGTGGAGTCAACTGCGATACAATACCACAGTCTTTCAGGTGTTGATCAAACTCAGTCGAAAGATACTTGTAAAACCCCTCGCGAAAGCGGAAATATAAACACATAAAAGTACTAAAAATGCAGCGGAATTAAAACTTTTTAGAAAGTTAAACAAACATGCGAGAAGCTTTAAACTGAATACAGAAACTGAAACCAAACTAGATAAGTAACAGTTCTAAGTACGGAAATGAAATATATACACAGCCTGGGATGGAACATCCCTACAGGCACCAAAACAAATGTAACCAACTACGAGTCCAGCTAAACGACATAAGGTAAGTCATGATGAACGGATCATCGCTCGCTAGCTCTCGTGAACCCATCTCCAACCAGCATGTACCTACATACATGAAAACATGTACGCCACAATCAGTGGGGAGTGACTAGAGTTCTCCTAGCCACCTTTTGTGACAACACGTAACATATAAAACAATACAGAATACTCCAACATATAACAACATGTGAAGCATAACATCTCATCATCTGATCTCTTACTATCATGCGATTATCATGCACGGCTCTCAACTAACTTCATAAACAAATAGGAAGGAGAGCCGGTCTCCCTACTGGTTACCCAGTCGGGGGGTCTTTCAATCCAATTATTTATGAAACCGAACTAAGAGTCATCCAATGCCTTGGGTGATTTAACCACAACTCATATAACAACTATAACATACTATGCATATCTGACACTGTACCATCATCAAGGCAAGCAGATATAAAACAGCAAGTACAAAGGTTCAGAGGCGACATCTTAACGCATAACCTAGGTACTAAATATTTCAGCAAGTATAAAGGTTCAGAGGCGACATCTTAACGCATAACCTAAATACCAAGTTCACAATATCAAGCAAGGACTCAGAGGCGAAAACTCAACGCATGGACCAGCTATCACAGAACACTAGACTCAGAGGCGAAAACTCAACGCATGGACTAGCATTCAATTCACTATCACAAGTAAGGAACTCAGAGGCGAAAACTCAACGCATGGACTAGCATTCAATTCACTATCACTCGCTAGCTCTCGTGATGTATGTAGTATTCGTCTTAAGGACTTAAGGTAAGTCATGATGAACGGATCATCGCTCGCTAGCTCTCGTGAACCCATCTCCAACCAGCATGTACCTACATACATGAAAACATGTACGCCACAATCAGTGGGGAGTGACTAGAGTTCTCCTAGCCACCTTTTGTGACAACACGTAACATATAAAACAATACAGAATACTCCAACATATAACAACATGTGAAGCATAACATCTCATCATCTGATCTCTTACTATCATGCGATTATCATGCACGGCTCTCAACTAACTTCATAAACAAATAGGAAGGAGAGCCGGTCTCCCTACTGGTTACCCAGTCGGGGGGTCTTTCAATCCAATTATTTATGAAACCGAACTAAGAGTCATCCAATGCCTTGGGTGATTTAACCACAACTCATATAACAACTATAACATACTATGCATATCTGACACTGTACCATCATCAAGGCAAGCAGATATAAAACAGCAAGTACAAAGGTTCAGAGGCGACATCTTAACGCATAACCTAGGTACTAAATAATTCAGCAAGTATAAAGGTTCAGAGGCGACATCTTAACGCATAACCTAAATACCAAGTTCACAATATCAAGCAAGGACTCAGAGGCGAAAACTCAACGCATGGACCGGCTATCACAGAACACTAGACTCAGAGGCGAAAACTCAACGCATGGACTAGCATTCAATTCACTATCACAAGTAAGGAACTCAGAGGCGAAAACTCAACGCATGTTCCCCTACCACATCACAAGATACTAGACTCAGAGGCGAAAACTCAACGCATGTTCTAGCACCAAACACCTGCACTCCGGGTAAGGTATGACAACCTGACTGCCCCGTTGTGCAGTTGCTCTACTCGTCAGACTCAGAGGCCAGCTTAAGGCATGTCCTGACGCGATCACACATACATGTCTGGACTCAGAGGCGAAAACTCAACGCATGTCCCAGACACGACAAACAGACATGTATGGAACTCAGAGGCGAAAACTCAACGCATGTCCCCATACACGACAAACAACTCACGTATTAAGTTCAGAGGCCAGCTTAAGGCATAACTTAATACGCATCAAAACAATATCATTCAAGTCCATGAACTACAATATGGTTCTACCTTTAACTTCTAATCAACACTTAATTGACCTCGAGAACTAAGATGAGGGAGAGCCGGTTTCCCTTTCGGTTGCCCGACCGGGGGGTCTCTATCCTTACCCTATTCCCGAACCCAATATAATGTTGCCCATCCTCCGGGGACCTCAAATACATGTCAAAGGTACACAAAACAAGTTTCAAGTGAAACCGATTAACCGTTTGAAAGTTACGCTCAATTTACAAAAACCTCAAAATAGCCTACAGGGGTCCCCAGCCGGTCGGCAGGCAGCCGGTCGGCCGGCTGGTGACCTCTCAGCCTTCCTTCTTTCTTTTCCAAAACGAGACAACACAAAGGGACTCCCAGCCGGTCGGCAGGCAGCCGGTCGGCCGGCTGGGAACCCATTCCCTTAACCTTACAAACTCGCAAACCCACTCCAAATGTACTCCCAGCCGGCTGGCAGGCGGCCGGTCTGCCGGCTGGGCTCCCCTTCTATCCTATGTACTTCGCATACACCCACAATACAACAATGACTACCAGCCGGTCGGCAGGCAGCCGGTCGGCCGGCTGGCAGTCCTAAGGCCAAATCTTAAAAATGCGAAAACACACAAGGATGTGCTCCCAGCCGGTCGACCGGCGGCCGGTCAGTCGACCGGCTCAGAGAGCCTGTAACGAAAACACGATTTTCCAGCCAAGTTTAGAATTCCAAAATTCGACACCATAACTCTAACAAGGCTACAATCGGTGATTTCCCAACATTATCAAACACAAAATATCACTAATTTAACAGCACATAAGTCCCATAACAATCCTCAAACAATGTTACCAAGTATCCGTCTGAACTTTGAGAAAAACTGAAAATCACATATGAACACATAACAACATCTTTAGGTATGAATTCTTCACATATTCAACATCCTAAACATGATACTAAGTTCCTTAAACTTAACAATTGAACAAAAATCAGAATCAACATAAGAAACACAACAAAAGTGCTAATATACACATAAAGGCCGAGTTTCTCATTATCGTCACCTCATAAGCTTATCCGGCTAAAGATCTTCCTCGAGTATGAAGCTATCAATGTCCGGGTTTTCAAATCCTTCGCCTGAAAACAAAGAAAACCGGTTTAAGAGCATAAAAACGGAATTATGAAAACAGGCTGAATTTTCGAAGTGATGGAAACGAGAAACCGAAGTGGTAGATGACTTGGAAATTGAACGAGGATTCCGAAAATGTACTTACTTTCTCGATTTGAAGAACGGATGATGAAGAAAAGCTTGAAAAGGAGAGAGTAACAATGGAGGTTTTGAAGGAATTAAGTTTACAGTGAAAGGAGTTGTGAGGAAGATGAAATATGACAACTTAAGGGGTTTTTTAGGGGTTTAAGTAATTGCCCTTTCCGTATTTAAATAAAATGGGTCGGACTTGAACGGATATTTATCATTCGAGTTTAAGTTCGCCAAGTAGTATTCGTCTTAAGGACTTAAGGTTCTTAAGACGGATCTCACTAATTAAATAAAATCTTTCGAGATAAATTATCAAATTATTATTTTATTACTTAAAATAATTAAAAACGCTTAAATTAGATTTTACGAAAATACGGGATGTTACAATCACCCAATCTTCAAAAAGTTTCGTCCTCGAAACTCGAAAGTAGAAGTAAGTATGAAAACAACTAAAACTTTCAAAATGAACCAGCGGTTCATGACAACTCAAAACTTTATCTTCCAAGAGGTTTTTAAGGAGCAAAAGAGTTCAAGGTACAAGTCTTGTCGCTGGACGTTGGGATCCTCGTTACGTATTCGAGAGTCCGACATTCCAAATCTGAGACAATTCCCAAAATTAAATCGATAAGGTTCAAGATTTAGATTGATTCGGTGTTGATAAGCACATCACAGGTTATCAGACGTCTCCAATAACAAGTTGCAGTGGCAGTCAACACTGAAATCCATCATAGTTGTTAAACGTTCTGCTCTTTAAAATCAAGTTTCCTTCAAAATCAACCTTTATTTACTTTCAACAAAAGAGGGAGCAGTTTCCAAATCCTCAAAACAATTAAGATTTTCCAAAAATTACAACTTTTAGGGTTAACAATAGTGAACAAATTCCAAAAAGAGTCACCGGGAGCGTAGAAACGATCATAGAGATTACTTTCGACACGAAGGATTGAGAGTTTCTAGTTTCACAGCTGACAGAACATGCGAGGAAGGATCGAAGGAATGAACAACCAGGTTAGAGGTCAAGGACGACGGTAACTCTTGCCGAATCATGGGTACACTAACCGCTCAATCCGTAATCAAAACATCGTTACAACGATTCCTAGTATATCCCAAGAATGACAGTTCAAGTGATCTCTAGACTCTCAATGGTTTCACGATCCCTCTTACCATTATCTCATCCACAGAACAAGGTATTCCTCAACAAGAAGTCTTCCAAAACTCTGAACCGGAAGTCTATCACCATAATAACGAATACCCAAAACCCAAGATATGGTATTCATCATCCTATAACCTTAAATTTTAACGGTTCGATCCAGACAAACCCATTCCACAAGGTTTGACATCCCAAGTTCCCAAATTTTATAAACACAGTGATCAATCAAATCGAGACTTTACTAAGGTAACAACTCTTAAATCCTTTGGTTTCCAACTACTTACCGACAACATGCATCCCAAATGCAGTTCCAAAGAAGTAACAATTTTCACTCTTATAGTTTCCATAAGGTTTAGACATTCATATTCCGAGATTCCTCAATTGATATTTATGAACACTTACAAGTTTCAAATTTCCACTCTGTGATTACCCCAAACATCAACGGTTACCCGTAAGTACGTCAATAGGCAAATGCCGAGGTTCTATAAGTAACTCAAGGTTAACACTCAGTCAGCTATATAAGTCCACTTGTAAATGTCTCAATATTCTCACACAGTTACCAATAACTCTCGATCCTCAAGTAAGTGATCCCTCCTGCGATTAAGCAATTCCTCAAGATCAAGTAGCACTAACTTACCTCATTCATCCATTTGACCACTTCATCACTATCTAAGGCACATTTCTCAAAATTCATCTATAACTCCAAGCATTTTATTCCAATCCTAAAATGGTACTTAGAAATCTACAAAGATCACTTACACACAATCCATCTAATTAACATGGACTCTCAAGACGGCACACTGTCCAACATTGCCCGAACATTATTCTCACCAACTCTCTCAACCAAATCCTGACAACGCAGAACCAAGCATTCCTCAAGGCATGTATCTCTACCCCAAGAACAGGTCGATCTCGCCACTAATCTAAATGAAAAGGAACAAGGCTCACGGAAGAAGAGATGAGATATGAACCTCAGAGACAAACACGATACAAGTTCCGAGAGAGTCATAAGAAAACGACTCGAGGAACAACGAGATGACAAGGTAAGAAACTTTAGGCTATGGACTTCAATGAAATTGAAGCCATGATTAGAAGGAGAAGCAAAGGAAAGGAAAGGAGAGAAGCGATATGAAAGAAACGATTACGGACATCTCCCAAGGTGCGGGTCTCTCACTATTCTCACGGGATTCTCACTTCTTACTTTCCACATCAAGTCATTCAATTATCGGTTCTCACGAACAATTCCTCCAATGATTCATATACCCTTATCCTTCAACTCTAAACGGTATCATCATTATAACTACCTATTCCCAAAAGTTTGAGATGTCACATCTCTGCTAGTTCCACTAATGACAATTCAATAACACTTTCAGGTCATCTTCCCTATATGCTACATCCACTTTATTTGTTTACCCTACTGTCCACCAGATAACAATTTCCAAACCATCAAGTTTTTCCGAACTTACATCTCTCAATGAATTACTTCATTCCATCCACATACTGGTGGTGCAACTTCAAATTTCTCTTAAGTTTTTCAATAAATAAACGCTAAGATTTATTAAGCCACCTAGGGTCACATAGTGATTCACTTCCTCTAAGCTTAAGTCAACCTCTTCGAGTATTCCACTATTATAGCAAATGATTCGTATTCCTCAACAATGAGCCTTTCTCAGCTCAATCACTCACCTAAGTCAAGTGATACTAACTCACTTCATCATACACTCATCATCATTAGCATCTTAAGCCTATTCTTTCAGGTTGCTCTATAACCTTAAGTATCTTATCTAACTCCTTAAACAGTACTCTTCAATCCACATATTTTCACGATCTAAGCATGGTTCTCAAGGTTAGGTTCCACCGAATATTAAGTATACAACTCAACCTTCAAGCAAGTATCCTATCATTCACTTTTACTTTCCCAATTGGATAGACAACTAGACCCTTGGATCGCCAAAACATGTCTCTCGATACCTCTTAAGTTATTCCTCAAATAACAATATTTCTCATAACACAGCTTACAGTTATCCTAAGACTAGTTCCTCCAAATCCAATAAAAGAGAAGGTTACCTAGAGGGCACCTTAAGAAAGCAAGCAACAAGGTTAAGCTGAAAAGATATGAAGATCTGTTCAAGCAAGATAGACAAATATTCTAAAAGAAGGATGTGCATCCAGAGTTATCGAAAAAGGTGATGCACGAAGAAAGAGAAGTATCTTCAAGGCTTAGAAGCATCCTCCAACAGTAGCACGAATCTTCTATCTTCGGTAGGAACTCAGGTCTTCATCGTCAGATGGATTAGTCCACGGTTCGTCGATTGGAAGACAATAAAGTAAAACCAAAGACAATCAACAAACACGTTAGAACCTAATAAAAGCAGTCACAAAACAGACTACAATTTAAGTCCTTAAATCTACCCCATCTCTCATTCATTATTCGACTAAATGGTCAAGTTAAGGTTGGGGGTTACATGAGTGCGTCGGGAGCAATAATGCTCTGATACCAACTGTAAAACCCCTCGCGAAAGCGGAAATATAAACACATAAAAGTACTAAAAATGCAGCGGAATTAAAACTTTTTAGAAAGTTAAACAAACATGCGAGAAGCTTTAAACTGAAAACAGAAACTGAAACCAAACTAGATAAGTAACAGTTCTAAGTACGGAAATGAAATATATACACAGCCTGGGATGGAACATCCCTACAGGCACCAAAACAAATGTAACCAACTACGAGTCCAGCTAAACGACATAAGGTAAGTCATGATGAACGGATCATCGCTCGCTAGCTCTCGTGAACCCATCTCCAACCAGCATGTACCTACATACATGAAAACATGTACGTCACAATCAGTGGGGAGTGACTAGAGTTCTCCTAGCCACCTTTTGTGACAACACGTAACATATAAAACAATACAGAATACTCCAACATATAACAACATGTGAAGCATAACATCTCATCATCTGATCTCTTACTATCATGCGATTATCATGCACGGCTCTCAACTAACTTCATAAACAAATAGGAAGGAGAGCCGGTCTCCCTACTGGTTACCCAGTCGGGGGGTCTTTCAATCCAATTATTTATGAAACCGAACTAAGAGTCATCCAATGCCTTGGGTGATTTAACCACAACTCATATAACAACTATAACATACTATGCATATCTGACACTGTACCATCATCAAGGCAAGCAGATATAAAACAGCAAGTACAAAGGTTCAGAGGCGACATCTTAACGCATAACCTAGGTACTAAATAATTCAGCAAGTATAAAGGTTCAGAGGCGACATCTTAACGCATAACCTAAATACCAAGTTCACAATATCAAGCAAGGACTCAGAGGCGAAAACTCAACGCATGGACCGGCTATC
Organism: Silene conica; assembly: GCA_029255685.2. Classification (NCBI taxonomy): domain Eukaryota; kingdom Viridiplantae; phylum Streptophyta; class Magnoliopsida; order Caryophyllales; family Caryophyllaceae; genus Silene; species Silene conica. Next base: position 23,808,537 of record CM055315.2, on the reverse strand, counting down.
ACAGAACACTAGACTCAGAGGCGAAAACTCAACGCATGGACTAGCATTCAATTCACTATCACAAGTAAGGAACTCAGAGGCGAAAACTCAACGCATGTTCCCCTACCACATCACAAGATACTAGACTCAGAGGCGAAAACTCAACGCATGTTCTAGCACCAAACACCTGCACTCCGGGTAAGGTATGACAACCTGACTGCCCCGTTGTGCAGTTGCTCTACTCGTCAGACTCAGAGGCCAGCTTAAGGCATGTCCTGACGCGATCACACATACATGTCTGGACTCAGAGGCGAAAACTCAACGCATGTCCCAGACACGACAAACAGACATGTATGGAACTCAGAGGCGAAAACTCAACGCATGTCCCCATACACGACAAACAACTCACGTATTAAGTTCAGAGGCCAGCTTAAGGCATAACTTAATACGCATCAAAACAATATCATTCAAGTCCATGAACTACACTATGGTTCTACCTTTAACTTCTAATCAACACTTAATTGACCTCGAGAACTAAGATGAGGGAGAGCCGGTTTCCCTTTCGGTTGCCCGACCGGGGGGTCTCTATCCTTACCCTATTCCCGAACCCAATATAATGTTGCCCATCCTCCGGGGACCTCAAATACATGTCAAAGGTACACAAAACAAGTTTCAAGTGAAACCGATTAACCGTTTGAAAGTTACGCTCAATTTACAAAAACCTCAAAATAGCCTACAGGGGTCCCCAGCCGGTCGGCAGGCAGCCGGTCGGCCGGCTGGGAACCCATTCCCTTAACCTTACAAACTCGCAAACCCACTCCAAATGTACTCCCAGCCGGCTGGCAGGCGGCCGGTCTGCCGGCTGGGCTCCCCTTCTATCCTATGTACTTCGCATACACCCACAATACAACAATGACTACCAGCCGGTCGGCAGGCAGCCGGTCGGCCGGCTGGCAGTCCTAAGGCCAAATCTTAAAAATGCGAAAACACACAAGGATGCGCTCCCAGCCGGTCGACCGGCGGCCGGTCAGTCGACCGGCTCAGAGAGCCTGTAACGAAAACACGATTTTCCAGCCAAGTTTAGAATTCCAAAATTCGACACCATAACTCTAACAAGGCTACAATCGGTGATTTCCCAACATTATCAAACACAAAATATCACTAATTTAACAGCACATAAGTCCCATAACAATCCTCAAACAATGTTACCAAGTATCCGTCTGAACTTTGAGAAAAACTGAAAATCACATATGAACACATAACAACATCTTTAGGTATGAATTCTTCACATATTCAACATCCTAAACATGATACTAAGTTCCTTAAACTTAACAATTGAACAAAAATCAGAATCAACATAAGAAACACAACAAAAGTGCTAATATACACATAAAGGCCGAGTTTCTCATTATCGTCACCTCATAAGCTTATCCGGCTAAAGATCTTCCTCGAGTATGAAGCTATCAATGTCCGGGTTTTCAAATCCTTCGCCTGAAAACAAAGAAAACCGGTTTAAGAGCATAAAAACGGAATTATGAAAACAGGCTGAATTTTCGAAGTGATGGAAACGAGAAACCGAAGTGGTAGATGACTTGGAAATTGAACGAGGATTCCGAAAATGTACTTACTTTCTCGATTTGAAGAACGGATGATGAAGAAAAGCTTGAAAAGGAGAGAGTAACAATGGAGGTTTTGAAGGAATTAAGTTTACAGTGAAAGGAGTTGTGAGGAAGATGAAATATGACAACTTAAGGGGTTTTTTAGGGGTTTAAGTAATTGCCCTTTCCGTATTTAAATAAAATGGGTCGGACTTGAACGGATATTTATCATTCGAGTTTAAGTTCGCCAAGTAGTATTCGTCTTAAGGACTTAAGGTTCTTAAGACGGATCTCACTAATTAAATAAAATCTTTCGAGATAAATTATCAAATTATTATTTTATTACTTAAAATAATTAAAAACGCTTAAATTCGATTTTACGAAAATACGGGATGTTACAATACTCGCCACCACGATCAGATCGAAGTGCCTTTATCTTCCTATCCAATTGGTTCTCAACCTTATTTTGGAATTCCTTGAACTTGTCAAAGGATTCACTTTTATTTTTCATTAAATAGACATACCCGTATCTACTTAAATCATCCGTAAAAGTGATGAAATATCTGTAGCCGTCTCTTACTGTGATTGTCATAGGACCACATACATCTGTATGTATGAGTCCCAGAAGATCACTAGCTCGCATTCCAATATCTTTAAAGGAAATACGAGTCATCTTTCCGATGAGACATGATTCACACGTACCAATTGATTCGTAATGAAATGGTGGTATTGACCCATTCTTAATGAGTTTCTCTACGCGTTTTTCATTGATGTGTCCCATTCGACAATGCCATAGATACGTTTGTTCTTTATCACCTGTTTTAGCCCTTTTATTATTCACTTGATAAACCTCGGTGGTTTGGTCTAAAAAATATATTCCGTTTACGGAAACAACTTTTCCATACATCATATCGTTTAATGAAAAAGTACAACAATTGTGCTTAATATTAAAACAAAAACCTTCTGAATCCAAAACAGAAATAGATATAATGTTTTTCGACAAACTAGGAACAAAATAACAATTATTTAAAAATAACTCGAAACCACTAGGTAGTTCCTATGGAGACAGCTGCAACCTTTGCTCCATTTCCAACACGAAGGTCAACGTCCCCTTTCTCAAGATTGCGGACGTCCCTTAAACCCTGCAAGTGATTACAAAAGTGAGAACCACAACCAGTATCATATACCCATGTTGCTGAACTTGCATGGTTTATTTCAATCATATGAATAAATGACGGTATACGTGTGGCTGTCACTCGTCTAGCCTTGATATCCTCGAGGTACTTAGGGCAGTTCCTTTTCCAATGCCAAGACTCGTGGCAATGGTGGCACTCTCCTTCTTTCCCTTTGCTCTTAGTTTTGGCCTTTGAGTTACTGGTCTCACCAGGTCCACTCTTGGGCTTTGGCTGCTTTCTTTTGAACTGAGGCTTCTTAACATTTAAGGGAGCCTTTGCCTTTGCCTTTCCCTTCCAATTAGCTTGTATGACAAGGATGTCCTTCTTAGCACTCCCACTGAAATTGAGATCCTTCTCAGCTTGCACGAGCTGAGAGTGGAGTTCATGAAGACTTTTATTCATGTCATTCATGTTATAATTCACCCTATATTGGGTGAACCCATCATTAAGAGAGTGTAAGCTTCGGTCAACAATGATTGACTCCTCAATCTTGCAACCAAGAGACTCCAGAACTTCCACATTCTCAATCATCTTGAGAATGTGTGGGCGCTAACAGCTTGGCCCTTGGACAGTTTAGCTTCGAAGAAGCAGATTGCTGCGTCATATCTCATGATTCTCGGAGCTTGCGAGAATTCATTGGTAAGGGTGGTGAAAATCTTATTCGCACCTTGTGAAATGAAGCGGCGCTGCAAATTGCTTTCCAGTTAATCCCTTTAGGTCACACCTATAGGACAACTCTCTTAATGATAAATGAAATAACTATATATTGATACGAGTTAGTTCATTTCTAGTTTATAAATAATATAAGGAGAAAATTTATAATAAGATTATAAATTAAAATATATTAGTGATTGAAATGTCATCACTATTATTTATATGTTTATGAAACATAAAGTTGTTTGAATGAATTATTTAAAACTAAAATTGCTGTAGTGTCAAAGTATGATTAAATTAGATATAAGTAATTATTTGAATTACTTTTAAATTTACGATTAAAGAATTTAAAAGTTAAACTATAATTACGTAAACTAATATGATCCTAGCTAATGTTACGTATGAGTCCATTTCGTGCCATGGACCGTGTGTTATAACACACACACATACAACATTACATATTACATGTTAGGAACATACAGAGGACATCTAATTTAATGCATGCATAGGCAAAGTGGGAGACATTGTAGGAGATTGAGGTGCCCATTCATTGGGCACTATAACCACACCACCCGGCCACCCCATTGAGGAGAAAAAAAAAGAGAAATTGTTCTCTAAAGTCATTCATTCATGTTGTTGCTAGGGTTTTACATTAGAGAGAAAAAGAAAGAAAACTCTCTCTAATTCAAGCTTCAAAACCGTGCACCCTCCTTAGTAAACTAGTAATTTTGTATTAAGTTTTATAGCAAAAATACATACAAAACATTGAGTGTAGTGTGTCTTGGTGTTCATCTATTGGAGGTCGTCTCTTTGAAGGCTCAAGGAGGATCATTCCATATTGAAAAGCTCAAGAACAAGTGAAGAAGGTGTCTTCACTTGTGCCCTAATTAGCCGTGACAAACAATGTAAGGGAGATTGTTCTTCCCTTTGAATCTCGTTTAATTATTGTTAAGCTTGCATAAGTTCATTTCATTATAAGATAATAACCTTAGTATGACTAAAGAAGGTATATAAATCTAACAGGAAGCACAGCATGAAATGACCCAGCAAAAGTCCGATTGGTCTCCTTTTACGGTGCGACCTAGGACAGAAACCAAAGCCACCCAAAAACTGTCTTTATCGCATGAAATAAACAATGGTCAAAAGAACTAACCGACTTTAGGAATCACAATAGACGTCCTATCCACGACCAGGCACCTAATGTATCTTAACATTTAGGACTCTATGTTGTGGTCACTATGTCCTATGCGATATCATATACCCATATTTGTTATTGATCAGTCAGACGCTTGTCTTATGGAATATTGAACCTTCCATCCTTCAACTAACAAAATAATCACCTGAGCTATCAGCTCATATTGGTGTTTACGGACAAAAACAGACATATAGAGTAAAACAGTTCACTGTGTGGTGTTCAAAAATTGTCGTATAATCCATTTGTAATACAATATAAAGAAATTCAATGATTTTATTAAGTAATAATTTGAAATGATCAAACATTAATCAAACAATGTTTATTACAATTCTGGAACACGCTTTATCCCCATGGATCAGATGTGCCCTTTACGTTTATTATGCGGTAGTGCCTTAGTCAGCGGATCAGCAATGTTGTTATCCGTTCCAATCTTGCACAATGCTATCTCCTTTTGCTCCATGTAATCTCTTATCGGATGAGCTTTTCTGAGTACATGTCTAGATTTATTGCTAGACTTAGGCTCCTTAGCCTGGAAGATTGCACCACTGTTATCACAATAAAGGGTGATTGGATCTTTTACACTAGGTACTACTTTTAGTCCTTGTAAGAAATAACGCATCCAAATAGCTTCCTTTGCAGCTTCGGAAGCTGCCAAGTACTCAGACTCTGTTGTAGAATCTGCTGTAACGCTCTGTTTGGAACTCTTCCAACTGACTGCTCCACCATTAAGAGTAAAGACAAAACCCGACTGAGATTTAGAATCATCACGATCGGTTTGGAAACTAGCATCTGTGTAACCCTTAGCACTTAGCTCCATGTCTCCACCATATACCAATGCCCAATCCTTAGTCCTTCGTTAGTACTTAAGGATGTTCTTGACAACTATCCAGTGACTTTCACCTGGATTATTTTGGTAACGGCTGACCATACTCAATGCATATGCCACGTCAGGACGTGTGCACATCATGGCATACATGATCGACCCTACTGTCGAAGCATAAGGTATCCGACTCATGCGTTCAGTTTCTTCCGGTGTTGTAGGTGATTATTTCTTACTCAGATGCACCCAATGAACAACAGGAAGGTAACCTCTCTTGGAGTTTGTCATACTGAATTTATCAAAAATCTTATCTATATAATCTTCTTGACTCAATGTTAACATCCTTTTCGATCTATCTCTATAGATGCGGATGCCTAGAATCCTCTGTGCCTCATCCAAATCTTTCATTTTAAAATGGTTCTTTAACCATGTCATAACCGACGAAAGTATGGGAATGTCGTTTCCAATTAGTGGTATATCATCTACATACAATACTAGGAATACGATTTTACTCCCACTTGACTTGATATACAGACATGGTTCTCTGACACTTCGAATGAATCCGTACTGTTTTATCACGTCATCAAAAAGATGATTCCAACTCCGTGATGCTTGCTTAAGTCCATAGATGGAACGCTTAAGCTTGCACACTTTCTTAGGATGTTTAGGATTGACGAAACCCTCAGGCTGTATCGTATACAGTTCTTCTTCCAAAAACCCGTTTAGGAAGGCGGTTTTCACATCCATTTGCCATATCTCATAATCATGAAATGCGGCTATCGCTAAGATAATCCGAATAGATCTAAGCATTACGACTGGAGCAAATATCTCATCATAGTGCAACCCGTGTACTTGAGTGAAACCTTTTGCCACCAATCGTGCTTTATAAACATCTGGTTGTCCATCTAGTGCACGCTTTATCTTATAAAACCATTTGTACTGTAGGGGTTTTACCTTTTCAGGCAAATCAACCAAATCCCATACTTGATTATCTTGCATGGAATCTATTTCGGACTGCATGGCTTCTAGCCATAGCTTAGATTCGGAACATGTCATGGCTCCTTTGTAGGTAGCTGGATCGTTACTCTCAAGGAGTAATAAGTTTTCTGCACCACCTTCTTCAACCCTACCAATGTATCGGTCTGGGGGTGAGAAACTCGAACCGTCCTCCTAGGTTCCTCTGGAATGGATACCATAGCAGGCAGATGTGGAAGGAACACTTTTTCCATCACACTGTTGGTTTCTGGTTCTTGAACCTCTAACAGATCAAAAGTTCTACTACTCTATTTGTTCGAGAGAAACTCTTTCTCTAAAAACTTCGCACTAGCCGCAAAAAACACTCTTTGTTCGGTAGGTGAGTAAAAGTAGTGACCAAAAATTCCTTTGGGATAACCTACAAAGTAAGTCTTGACCGATCGTGGGCCTAGGTTGTCTTTGTTTCTCCACTTGACATAAGCTTCACAGCCCCAAACCCGAATAAAGGACAAGTCAGGAAGTTTTCCTTTCCACATCTCATGTGGAGTCTTGTATGCTGCTTTAGTCGGACTTCGGTTAAGTATTAGAGCAACTGATTGAAGAGCAAATCCCGATAATGAATCAGGCACAACCGTGTGACTCATCATGGATCGAACCATATCTAATAAAGTTCGATTTCTCCGTTTGGATACACCATTTAATTGTGGTGTTCCAGGCGGAGTCAACTGCGATACAATACCACAGTCTTTCAGGTGTTGATCAAACTCAGTCGAAAGATACTCGCCACCACGATCAGATCGAAGTGCCTTTATCTTCCTATCCAATTAGTTCTCAACCTTATTTTGGAATTCCTTGAACTTGTCAAAGGATTCACTTTTATTTTTCATTAAATAGACATACCCGTATCTACTTAAATCATCCGTAAAAGTGATGAAATATCTGTAGTCGTCTCTTGCTGTGATTGTCATAGGACCACATACATCTGTAAGTATGAGTCCCAGAAGATCACTAGCTCGCATTCCAATACCTTTAAAAGAAATACGAGTCATCTTTCCGATGAGACATGATTCACACGTACCAATTGATTCGTAATGAAATGGTGGTATTGACCCATTCTTAATGAGTTTCTCTACGCGTTTTTCATTGATGTGTCCCATTCGACAATGCCATAGATACCTTTGTTCTTTATCACCTGTTTTAGCCCTTTTATTATTCACATGATAAACCTCGGTGGTTTGGTCTAAAAAATATATTCCGTTTACGGAAACAACTTTTCCATACATCATATCGTTTAATGAAAAAGTACAACAATTGTGCTTAATATTAAAACAAAAACCTTCTGAATCCAAAACAGAAATAGATATAATGTTTTTCGACAAACTAGGAACAAAATAACAATTATTTAAAAATAACTCGAAACCACTAGGTAGTTTGAGTACATAAGTTCCTATGGAGACAGCTGCAACCTTTGCTCCATTTCCAACACGAAGGTCAACGTCCCCTTTCTCAAGATTGCGGACGTCCCTTAAACCCTGCAAGTGATTACAAAAGTGAGAACCACAACCAGTATCATATACCCATGTTGCTGAACTTGCATGGTTTATTTCAATCATATGAATAAATGACGGTATACCTGTGGCTGTCACTCGTCCAGCCTTGATATCCTCGAGGTACTCAGGGCAGGTCCTTTTCCAATGCCCAGACTCGTGGCAATGGTGGCACTCTCCTTCTTTCCCTTTGCTCTTAGTTTTGGCCTTTGAGTTACTGGTCTCACCAGGTCCACTCTTGGGCTTTGGCTGCTTTCTTTTGAACTGAGGCTTCTTAAAATTTAAAGGAGCCTTTGCCTTTGCCTTTCCCTTCCAATTAGCTTGTATGACAAGGACGTCCTTCGTAGCACTCCCACTCAAATTGAGATCCTTCTCAGCTTGCACGAGCTGAGAGTGGAGTTCATGAAGACTTTTCTTCATGTCATTCATGTTATAATTCACCCTAAATTGGGTGAACCCATCATGAAGAGAGTGTAAGATTCGGTCTACAATGATTGACTCCTCAATCTTGCAACCAAGAGACTCCAGAACTTCCACATTCTCAATCATATTGAGGATGTGTGGGCTAACAGCTTGGCCCTTGGACAGTTTAGCTTCGAAGAAGCAGACTGCTGCGTCATATCTCATGATTCTCGGAGCTTGCGAGAATTCATTGGTAAGGGTGGTGAAAATCTTATTCGCACCTTGTGAAATGAAGCGGCGCTGCAAATTGCTTTCCATTGCATAAATAAGTACATTCTTAATCGCACCAGCTTCACGAACGAACTCATCATATGCAGTTCGTTGGGCTCCAGTCCTTGCAGTTGGTTCAGCCGGTACTGGCACAACCAAATACTTTAATTTACCGTCAGCAATGGCAGCATTCCGTAATGCTGCCTCCTAATCGGTAAAGTTACTCCCATCATTCTTAAGGCGGGAGTTCTGATTGTAGGAGACGTGGTCCATAAAAGAGCGTAACCACGACTCCCTGGTGAGGGTGGTGCTAGGGCCCGGAGTTGCATTTGGATCAGTCATTTTAAAAGGCAGATATTAAATGATCTACAAATGAGAAAATAAATAAACATGAGAAATCAATGAATTTAAAATCTTTTTAAACAAAGATATACAACATAATATAATCGATCTCACTCAAAGAATTATATAATGTATCCCAAGACCCAAATCCCGATTTGGTGAGTTAACCCTTTAACTGGTTCTACATTAGAACTCTTAGTCGACAAATTTCTTAAATTTATCTATTAGTCCACAATGATTTCAATAGCTTGATTGAATCATTGTGTTGAGTTCAACTAGGTCACAAGACACTACTTATCCGAGGTAGAAGGGGTCCATATGGAGATAATAACAGGTCCTATATATGCCCACCGACGAACAAGGGATTCATAGTTGTTTGATCTAGAAAGGCTAAAGTCTCAATTTTATAAAGAGTTAGTTCCCATCACTATTTTAAACTCATTTAAGTGAACTATTTGATATGAGTAGGAATGAGTGATGCGAATAAAACATCATATGCCAAAATGCAAAATAATCTACATGAGTCATTTTACATGCATATAGGTGGTTTGGTTTAGGCGGAACATAATGATATGCAACATTCAAGGAATAAAGATAAGAACGTAAAACAATAAAATGCTAGTGTGGCTTATCCTATGAAAAACAGTAAATACAACTTTGAATCCAATCACATGGACCCTAGAAGCTTGATGGATCACCGTTCTTCATCTCGAGATGTAAACTGGAAATAGAGACCCGGATGCATCAAACTCATCTTCTTCCTTTTCTTCTTTGTTCTAAGCTATTACAATGTAAATCCTATTTACATTTAATCTAAAATAAAGAAAAATTAAAATACAAAGCGGAGATGCGAGATCTCATAAATTACATCACTTGATTACTTTCCACCATTACCGAAAAGTAACCAAAACTAAAGCCACACAAGATTACATGATTATACTTGACAACAATTGTAAAAATAAATTCAACCTTCATTGAAAAACAATATCATTAACAATATAATAAAACATTCATAATGCAATATTACCCAAACCACCATTAATTATAAAATTAGATGTCACAAATGTAACCATAATCCAAATAAATTCCAAACAATTTTAGAGTCTAGTAAGTATCATCAATTAGATATAATAAACCTTTTAAAATAAATAAATGAATAAGTAACCGAAAAATTATCAAATAATTTTCGTTTATTTTCTTTCTTTCCCACGGCAATCACACAGTTATACCCCATTTTTTCGAAAAAAATCGTTACAATTAACATTTATTTAATTCATTTCTCCTAGTTATTATTTAATCATATTAAATGTTTATCTTCTACTTAACTACATTTAGCTAAGTTTAGCATTTATATAATTATATTAATATATAATCACATTTCTTAGTACTATCCTATAGGTGTGACTTTAGGGATCAGCTGATTATCGTCATCATATGACAGTAACGTCAAACTTCTAGTGAGCCAATCGTTACCGATAAACGTTAATCAACTGATTAATATACTAAGTATCCATGTGTGATCTTGTAAAAGATTTACTCAAATAATGACACACTGTGGAGGACATTTACTCCAAGATTAATTAGAACCGACGTTAAACCAACTCATATAATAATAATTATCTAACAATAATATCAAAATAGAAAACCTAAGTACTGCTTCCATCTCTCCTATTCAATCAACAACAGCACAATGCGAGTCGCCACGACCGCTCTCTCTTTCAGACCTTTACCATCGCGCCACCAGAAAACCACCGCCACTCGTCTACACCATCGCACCAATTCGCTACTCTTGATTTAAAGGTTAGTATTTTTCTTTTGTAAAACTATTTTTTGCTTTTAATTTGTGTTTTATATGTTGTTTAATATTAATTGGTATAGTTTAGGATATGTGTTGTTGATTTATTATGTAGTTATTGTCAATTTCAGAATTTAATTTTAATTTACATATGTATTTGATCAGAATAAACTAATCCCAGTGATAACAACAACTTATAGCACCTATGGTTGACAACTATACTACTAAAAAAGCAATATGATGATCAGAATAAACTAAGCACCGTCAACATCTCTAACTCCTTATCAGAGACAACGAATTGGGCATATCTGCTGAATTTCCTCAACTTTCTTCACAGCTTCAGGGCGTCTACTTAATTCCTCTACCAGATCTTCAGAATTTGTCACACATGCATCCTCAGGTAATCTTTCAAACCCAGCTCTATTTCGAATATGTTAAATAGAATCGGTGAATTCTGGTAGTGCCATTATTCGATTATTTTTCTTCAAATTGGTGTATGTAGTTAAGCAGTCCGAGATGAAATGAACACATCAAGACCAGAAAACCAAGCCACCAATACTACTATCTCATAATCAGCTGCTCAACCTTGCTTTTCTCAGCCTGACTTAAATTACCCTTATGCATCATAGTTTTAATGCGAGAGATTAGCTCCTGCTTCAATTCTTCAAACTCGGTGCTAGGATATCTTAGATGTCCATCAAAATAGGCCATATTACGAGCTCTCTAGATGGTGTAACTGTAAGCTGCGTGAACACTTTGAGGTTTGTTATTATAGTGCTAATATTTTGAGGTTTCCTAGATGGTGTAATTTTGCCCTTTTTTAGAATATTGACATATTAGCATCAATATTTGACTGTCTGCATCTAAAATAGGTGACTTGAATATTTTTGTGCTCAGGTTTCCTTGCATATGATGCTCTTGTGCTAGGCCAACGGTACATCAGGCAGTGAAGGAAATGACTGAAAAAATGGGATATATGGTAATTTGAAAATCCCTCTTTATGATGTGAACAAATGGGTAAGGCTGCATAACTCGAATCATTACCATTTACAGGAGCGCTTGATGCATTAAGGTAATGTAATTTTTTTTGTATCGAGTCGACCACGATATATTCAAAACCTGATATCTAAAGTTCTGTTTGATGGCTAGTCTGATATCTGACTAAAGAAGTTTGAAAATTGTTTTGACATCTCAAAATAATAACAAAACTACCCTAGTTCCTTAAAACGACCTCACATGTGACAAAATAATGTGGATTAGGAGGTGTACACACCATTACACCGGTGGACGATGGTGTCCTATGGATACACTGAGCCTGTTTCTTGGTAACCCGATGAAAATCATCAAAAACATCAATTACCAACCACTACTCAACAATAAGAGAACCACAAAGTATAGTGGGTCATTTTAGTTTAGTACTTAATATTCTAAAGATATTAATTGTGAGTTTTGTGAATATTTATCTCCATCGGAAACGGGAATGTGCATTTCACAATGCTGGCTACTGGCAATTAAAAATTCATGTTGCTCAGTGTTTAATTAACAAAGACGTATCGAATTCGTGTGCTCCTCGTTAGTCGAAAATTATTCACGTGCATCCTGGTTTTAGTTTTCTTTCATGTGTATAAAGATATCTTTTAAGGTTTTATAGCTCTATAGACGGTGCTGGACAAGTTTTTCGTATTTAAGCACCTTGAACTTGAGAATCTCACTGACCATTAACTATCTTTAAGTGGTTTGGATTTTGTCTCTAGTTTAAATTTTGAAACGGAGTTCTGTGGCAAAATTTTATCTGGTTTTAGTTCTGTGGCAGGCTGGCATAGTGGAGGTGGTAATCTGCCTCTTCATATAGACAAGTTTTTCGAGGTCAGTGACACTCTTTTAGTTACCATCTGTCTTAACTTGTCATGGTTTTTTATGCTACTATATTTTATCAATTCATTTCAGGCTATTGGTATTTCACTATAAAACGGATAAGGGTTGACTGAATCTTCTCCTATTACGTCTTCTAGACGACGATATTGCAATGGCAGTGTCCATTTGAAAACATTGTATTTCCTACAGCATCTCTCTTATTTATCTTTTTGTCAGCATGTTTGTTTAAAATCCATTGTCATTAACTGCAACTCTGTTTAAGTAGTTATCGTCATCAAAATAGAAACACAAATGACAGTTGCCACTCTGAGGGTTGTCTTTAGTTAGAAACCCTGCACACACTCTTTTTTGGATATTTTTTTAATATTTTTTTTTAATTAGTTGAGGTTGTTTGAGGCCAACACACTATTGCACTAAATAACTATGAAAAATAGAGCATGTAATATAGAGTTTCTTTGATTAACACGGTGTAGGTAGTACTAGTTGACAGTTGGATACTTCAAAATTTGAGTTAATAACAGTTGTCGATCTTGTTAATTCTATAGTCTTTTATTTGTTCATCAACTTCCCCGTTTTCCAGCAAGTATATCTAATTGCTAGACACGTTTTATTAAATTGCATATTTGCAGGGGTTTTCATCTTCGGTCCCCTCATTGTTTATATGTTTTCATTTCAACACTACTATTTTACTACTTCGTTATCGCTTTACTGGTGTTGATCTCACCTCTTATTTTAACACTTCTTTTTTCTAGGAAATCCGCAACATCAATTTTGCAGCTTATGATACATTGTGTGAAGATGGAACAACAATTACTGTATGCAAGGCATTGGATGAACTTGTAGCTATCTGTATAGTAGGTGCTCATCATTATTTCACTTCTTTGAATATTTTTTTTTGCCTAGTGAATTCTCGTGAATCATGTTTATAAACATGATCAAGGGCTAAAGTCCCTTAAGTGGTTAACCTTTTTTCTAACTAAAATTGTGGATAACTAGGTAACTAAAGGCTGCCTATGACCCTGTCACCATCTGTCAATCCCTATCTCAATTTTGAATTCTCCAAAAACAACTGACATCTGCTAGTTTTGAATGCATATATCAAGGTTAATTTTGAAACCTTTATATACTTTTGGCTTCAAATAGCTACCATAACTTCTTCCTTCAGGTTACTACAAATATATTTGAGCTTTTTAATTAATTACAAATATATTTGAGCTTTTTAATTAATTGCTCTATGCGTCCCTTTGTATCTATCATTTATGGATTGATCTTTTTTATGCAACTCACTTATTTTATGCCTTTGTTTGGGAATGTGCATGCACACTGTTTCTGGTTTTTGCTCAAATGTGTATTTTCTGGTATACAGGGAAAACTTGTCGAGCTTGAAGCTGAGCTTACCGAGATGAATGCAAACTTTGAGAAACTACAGCGTACTTATATTGAACTTGCTGAGTATAAACTTGTCATCTAGAAGGTAGGCTACCCGCCTATTTGGCCCCGTTTGAGTGTTGAAGTCGTATCCTTATATTGCAATATAGGGAATAGAATATCAAAAAGCTATATTTTTAAAAAAAATTATGATTTTGTTTTCTTGCTTCACAACTCACAAGGGCTCTTCTGTAGTGTTCAAATTAGTATAGGTTCTTTATTTCAAAGTGTCAACTTATTTTTCTATGATCTATTCTTTACTTCAATAGAATTGAGCCCCGGATTTCTTTTCCTCCTATCTAGTCTGGCGAGTTCTTTGATTCAGCTCAAAGAAATGTCGCAGCTCAGTAGAGAGAAGTAGAATCAGGGCATATCATGTTGAAGAGGGCCTTGACACTCCTCTACTTCTGGACCAGAAATCACCCATGTCAATTGGCGATTACTACAAGAGATATTGTAGAAGACGACTGAAAATGGCGACCGAATTCAGTCGCCCGTGCCAAATTAGCGACCAAGTCAAGTCGCCCGCACATCGCCGCTAGGCTTGGTCGCTTTTGGCGACTGATTTTGGTCGCCAAAATTGGCGACTGACTAAAAAAAAACACGGGCGACTAAAATCGTTCGCTAAATTAGCGACTAAAAATCAGTCACTAAATTTGCGACTGAATCAGTCGCCATTTTAGCGACTGATTTTGGTCGCCAATTTAGCGACTGATTTCAGTCGCCAATTGGTCGCCACTGGAAAAAAAAACAGAAGGTTAGCGACCGAAATTGGTCGCCAAATTTACATTTTTGGTCGCTAATTTTACATGGTTTTTGCCATAAAAATCAGTTTTATCCTAGTCAAATCACTAGCTAACTACTTATAAACCTGCAAACAAAAGCAACAACAGCAGCGCACAACCGAAATGATGTCAAACATCTGAAACTGAAATAAATAAAACTGATTCAGATTATAAAGTATCAAATTCGCGTGCTTATCAAATGAAAATAAAAATTATTCGACGCATCCAACACTAAAAACATTATACAACACTAAGACATCGGGAAATATGCTCCCGCCCCACTACCACCTCCATAATCCGGATCTCTTGGATTCTTATCATGTGGGCGCCAACCACTGTTGCAACTTGCGAAATAAGAAGACATCTTCTCCATTTCTTCTTTCATCTTTCTTATTTCTTCATCCCTTTCGGCGTCCCTTCTTTCCTTCTCGTCTAGTTGAGATTGGAGGGGACTTACCAAGCCAGAGACATATGTTTGGTGCTGGGAGGAGAGCCCTCTTCTTGCCGGTGGATCATAAAAAAGCTCTTTCGCGGAACCGACCCGTAGACATCTCCTTTATAATAACGCTCTACAAGTTCATACCAAAGTTGATTGTCGGAAATGTCATGGTTGTTCTTCTTTCGGACAGGAAATCTTTCCTACCAAAAGTGAAACATTATTGATTGGTATTAGTAATAATTGATCATAAACCATTTTTTAATACATTAAACAATACTATAAATACATTAAAAAATTAAATATACAATAACACTTACATATAATTAGCAATCTTTTGGTTTTGCAAAGAATAACACCCCATTCTTTCCGTTCTTGGCATTTGTCTCAAGGAAGAGCTCAACAACAGATTGTAACTTGCACTTATTCTTCTTTGCCTATAAAAAAAAGAATGAATTCATAAAATGTTAGTAAGCTAATTAAAAGCTAAATAATACTAAGAGGATTGTAACAATGCCCGATCATTGAATGACTGAGAAACACCATAATGAGTAGGCTCAACTTCCGCGCCGAGATCTCCACCCCTCTTGTTCATCTTGTTCCGGGACGACGCTTGCTTGAACTCGGAACTTTCTCGATACTTGGTGAATTCTTCATATGATTGACCTATAATCAAATAAAATAGAAACTATTAATATGAATTAAAAAAATGTTAAATTCTGTATCTTAGAACCTACGGTTATTAATAATTTATTACCTTTCATGAAGGATGGCGCCATTTTCTTCCTACACACCTAATACATAATTTCCTTTAACCTCCTCTTACCAACGTCATTAAATCTATCCCAAACCAGTCGCTCAAGGTCATTTGACCAATGGAAGTTAAGCTACAAAAAAAATAATGGTTAGAGAAACAAATCAACAATTGAATTACCCACTTACGAAACGTCGTCGACGTTTTAGAACAAATCGTCGACGAAATTAAAAAAAAAAAAAGACGACCTTGCCCAATACCTCCCAAAAACCTCCCAAATTCAAAAGACTTTAACCCCACCCAAACCCCTCACCCACGACACACCACCACCACCTCACGCACCACCACTACTCTCCGACACACCACCACCACCGCACACACCACCACCGCTGCCGAGGACCACCACGACTACCACCGCACGCCAACAAGGTTAGGTTTTTTTTATTTAGTTTTAGTTTTTTTTAATTAAACTTGTATTTTGTTTTTGTTGTTGTTGTTGTTGTTGTTGTTGTTGTTGTTGTTGTGTTGTTATTGTTTTTATTGTTAATGTTAATTAGGTTAGACTTGTTAGTTTGAATGTTAATTGTTACTGTTTTTGTTGTTTTTGTTATTTTTTCAACTTTCGATTCATAATTTGTGTTATTGTTTGTTGTTGTTGTTCTTGTTAGTTGTTATTTTTATTGTTGTTAGTATTGTTGTTGTTGTTAGTTGTATTGTTGCATTTGAATGAATCGAAAAGGAAGAAAATCAGATTGAGGGAGCGGGTAGGACGTGCGAAATTCACGTCCTACGTTGGTGAGGACGGGTATAAGGGACGTCCCTCATGGTGAGGGACGTGTGGTCTATACGGCCATGTGGGGTGGGGATGTGAGGGATGCACGGCCATGTGGGGTTAGGACGTGGGAAATTAAGGTCCATGGTGGGCTAGGACGTGTGAAACCCACGTTCTTGGTGGTCTTGGACGTGAGGTTTTCACGTCTTCAATGGGCATAGGTGTGTGGATTTCACGTCCTTCCATGGTTTGGACGTGAAATCAACATGTCCCTCCATGGTTCGGAGTTTTTTTCTCGTTTTAACGGTATGTTTTCAATTTTAATAGTTAAAAGTTATTATTTTTTCATTAAAAGTTGTTAATTTTGTATGTTAATGGGTAGTTTATATTTAATTGTATAAAAAGTTGTTAATTTTGTATTTAATTGGATAGTTTATATTATTTAAGTTGTTAATTTTGTGTAATTTTGATTTTATTTTGTATTATTTTAGTTTTTTATGAAAATTTGTTTAATTTTGATAATTTTTTGTATTTATTATTATGTATGTTTTTTATGACAATTTGTTTAATTTTATTAATATAGCGTTCTAATCTCGTCAATGCAGATGTCTTACAGTGAAGATGCTATTATGACTTCAATGGGACGTACGACAGGCCGAAGAGTGACGGGATCTAAGCGGCGTGTCCCTATAGAATCAGAAGCAGCAGCAGCGCCACGGCCTGGTCGGGAGGTAGGGGTAGGGGAAGGGGAAAGGGTCTGTAAAACCCCTCGCGAAAGCGGAAAAGTAAACACGTAAAAGTACCAAAATTGCAGCGGAATTAAAACTTTTTAGAAGAACAACAACATGCGAGAAGTCTTAAATTGAAACAGAAACAGAAACAAAACCAAAATAGATAAGTATCGGTTCTAAGTACGGAAAAGAAATATATACAACAGCCGGGGATGGAACATCCCTACCGGCACCAAAACAAAGTAACAACTACGAGTCCAGCTAAACGATATAAGGTAAGTCAATGATGACAGCAGGATCATCACTCGCTAGCCCTCGTGAACCCATCTCCAACCTGCATGTACCTACATACATGAAAACATGTACGCCACAATCAGTGGGGAGTGACTAGAGTTCTCCTAGCCACCTTTTGTGACAACACGTAACATATAAAACAATACAGAATACTCCAACATACAACAATATGTGAAGCATAAACAACTCATCATCTGATTCTCTTACTATCATGCATATACCATGCACGGCTCTCAACTAGCTTCATAAACAATAGGAAGGAGAGCCGGTTTCCCTACTGGTTACCCAGTCGGGGGGTCTTTCAATCCTACTATTTATGAAACTGAACAAGAGTCATCCAATGCCTTGGATGATTTAACCTCACTTAAGTAAACATCAATAACTTGACATGCATATCTGACACTGTACCATCATCTAGGCAAGCAGATAAACATCCATAACTCAACATGCATATCTGACACTGTACCATCATCTAGGCAAGCAGATAAACATCCATAACACTAGCAACGGGTCCAGAGGTGAACTTAACACATATCCCATTACTACACTATGTCGGGTCCAGAGGTGAGCTTAACACATATCCCAACATCTAATCAAGTAAAGGGTCCAGAGGTGAACTTAACACATATCCCTAAACTTACAATCATGAAAAGGGTCCAGAGGTGAGCTTAACACATATCCCTAATCATCCAAAAGCAAAGGGTCCAGAGGTGAGCTTAACACATATCCCGATGCTACACACAAGTACTGGGTCCAGAGGTGAACTTAACACATATCCCAATACACAGCTACCGCACAACGGGTCCAGAGGTGAGCTTAACACATATCCCGTGTACGACAACCGATCACGTGTCAGGTCCAGAGGTGAGCTTAACACATATCCTGACACGCCCAAGCAAAACACGTAACGGGTCCAGAGGTGAACTTAACACATATCCCATCACGCGACAGATAAACACGTAGTGGGTCCAGAGGTGAACTTAACACATATCCCACCACGCGACAACCATTGTAACCACTGAACAACCAAAGGTAGAAACTAACCTATAGTTCTAACTTCTTAAACCTCTAATCAACATTCAATTGATTCCGGGAACTAGGACGAGGGAGAGCCGGTTTCCCTTTCGGTTACCCGACCGGGGGGTCTCTATCCTCACTTCATTCCCGAACCCAATATAACGTTGCCCGTACACCGGGGACCTCAAATACACGCCACGGGTATACAAAACGAGTTACAAACAAAACCGAACAACCGTTTGAAAGTTACGATTTAATTTCAAAAACACAAAATGGCATACAGGGGTCCCCAGCCGGTCGGCAGGCAGCCGGTCGGCCGGCTGGTGATCCCTCAGCCTACACCTCTTTCAAAATCGAGAAAAACATCAAGAAGGACTCCCAGCCGGTCGGCAGGCAGCCGGTCGGCCGGCTGGGAACCCCAATCCTAGCCTTCATTAAAAACTCGTATCCATCCCCATATGCACTCCCAGCCGGCTGGCAGGCGGCCGGTCTGCCGGCTGGGCTCCCTCCTATTCTATGTTTATCGCAAAAACATAACACAAGGAAAGTGACTACCAGCCGGTCGGCAGGCAGCCGGTCGGCCGGCTGGCAGTCCCAAGTCTAAAATCTCAAAATTTATGAAAACACACAACCGCTCTCCCAGCCGGTCGGCCGGCCGCCGGTCGGTCGACCGGCTCAGAGAGCCTGATACGAAAAATCGGGTTTTCAGCTTGTCTCAAAACTTCACAATTCGACATCAAAACTTCAACAATTACAACAAGTAAGATTTGCCCAATATTTCTAATCACTAAACACTACTTTCTACCAGCATCGAATCCCATAACAATCCTCAATGATAAAAAAAACCATGTATCCGTCTGAACATAAGGAAAACTGAAAATATGCTTAAGAACATATAACAACAAGTTTAAGCATGAATTCTTCACAACAATCTCATCCTAAACATGTTACTAAATCTTTGAATCAATATATAACAACAAAAATCAGAAACCAAACAAGATTCACATCAAATATGCTAATATACACATAAAGGCCGAGTTTCTCATTATCGTCACCTCTTAAGCTTATCCGGCTAAAGATCCTCCTCGAGTATGAAACTATCAACGTCCGGGTTGTCGAGTCCTTCACCTACAACACGGAAAAATCAGTTTAGGGGCATAAAACGGAATTATACCAAAACAGGCCGGATTTTCGAAGTGAAGAAATTGAAAAACTAAAGTGACGGATGGCTTGGAATTTGCGCGAGGATTCCGAAAATGTACTTACTTTTGTGATTTGGAAGACGGATGATGAAGAATTTTCACAAAAGAGTTGGAGGTTTTATGGAGGTTTATGAAATGTTGAGTTTGCAGGAAGAATGAAATGTTGAAGGCAATTTATGTCGACATAAGGGTTTATAAGAGTACAAGTGGGTCGCCTTTCCGAATAATTAAATGGAACGGACTTTTAAAACGGGTATGGAATGAATACTTGAGTCGGATATTTAAACTATGCCAAGTTGTATTCGTCGTAAGAACTGGGGGTTCTTAAGACGGATCTTATTTATTTATAAAAATTTCAGAATTA
Source organism: Silene conica (assembly GCA_029255685.2). Lineage (NCBI taxonomy): Eukaryota > Viridiplantae > Streptophyta > Magnoliopsida > Caryophyllales > Caryophyllaceae > Silene > Silene conica. The sequence continues at coordinate 23,788,127 of CM055315.2, read as the reverse complement.
TATTATTACAATATTATTTTATTACGTAAAATAATTCAAAACGATTAAATTGGATTTTACGAAAATACGGGATGTTACAATCACCCCAACTTCAAAAAGTTTCGTCCTCGAAACTCGAACGGACATAAATCTATATACTATACCTCAATCAAATAAGAAAGGATGCGCAGCACGCATCGATGCCTCAGTCTCCCAAGTCTGCTCCTCGATCTCGCCGCAACGCCAAAGGATCTTCACCAAGGGCACCACCTTGCTCCTAAGCTTCCTCTCCTGACGGTCAAGGATCTTCACTGGACGCTCCTCAAAGGCAAGACTCGGCTCCAGGTTCTCAATCTCTCCAGGCAAAACATGACTCGGGTCACTGATGTATCTGCGGAGCTGGGAAACGTGAAAAACGTTATGAACCTTGCCCAAACTAGGAGGCAAGTCCAAATGATAAGCTACGGCACCAATCTTCTTCGCGATCACAAAAGGTCCAATGTACTTAGGGCTCAGCTTGCCCTTAACTCCAAACCTTTTGACACCCTTCATCGGAGACACCCTCAAAAATACACTGTCACTCTCCTCGAACTCTAAGGGTCGACGACGGACATCTGCATAGGACTTCTGCCGGTCCTGAGCGGCTTTCATCCTATTCCTAATAAGCTGTACACGGTCAATGGTCTCAGCTAGCTGATCAGGTCCAAGGTCACGAACATCGCTAGCCTGATCCCAACAAATAGGGCTACGGCACTTCCTACCGTAAAGAGCCTCGTACGGAGCCATACCAATGGAAGCATGATAACTGTTGTTGTAAGAAAACTCTACCAACGGCAAACTCTGCTCCCAAGAGCTCTGAAAGTCGAGAGCACAAGCGCGGAGCAAATCCTCAAGTGTCTGTATAGTCCTCTCGGACTGACCATCGGTCGCAGCATGAAAAGCAGTGCTCATCAACAAACGGCTACCCATCGCCTCCTGCAAGGCCTTCCAGAACCTGGAACAAAACCTCGGATCACGATCTGAAACTATCTCCTTAGGGACACCATGATATCGGACTATCTCAGCAACGTAAGCCCTAGCTAAACGATCCATGTCCCAAGTCTCTCTGATCGGCACGAATCTGGCACACTTAGTTAGGCGATCAACAATAACCCAAATCGCATCCTTGCCTCCCACGGTCTTAGGCAAAGCAGTAACAAAATCCATAGATATGCACTCCCACTTCCACTGAGGATCGGGAAGCGGCTGTAGCAAACCACCAGGTCTCCTAGGCTCTATCTTGACTTGTTGACAAGTCAAGCATCTACTAACATAATCCAAGATCTCTTTCTTCATACCAGGCCACCAAAACATAAGCCTCAAATCCTTGTGCATCTTCTCTCCACCTGGATGAACGGAATACGGTGACAAATGAGCCTCATCAAGAACCCTCTTCCTCAAATCTGGCACATCAGGGACATACATCCTACCACGGAACTTAAGGAAACCATCAGCATCTATCACCAAGTCGGGTGCAACACCACTCGAAATCTTAGCCTCGAACTTCTTGAAGTCGGCATCTAAAGGCAAACTCTGGCGAATCTCCCAATATAAAGACGGCTCGGCAGTCATAGCAGATAACCAATCAAAACCACTACCCACCATCTCTAATCTCAGCTTCCGGAACTCGGAACACAACTCATCGGGCAATACTCTCATGGCACTCATCGAGTGAGAAGTCTTGCGGCTAAGCGCATCAGCAACTACATTGGCTTTTCCCTCATGATATAACAACTCGATGTCGTAATCCTTCACCAACTCTAGCCAACGTCTCTGTCTCATGTTAAGGTCTTTCTGAGTGAAAATGTACTTTAAGCTCTTATGATCGGTGAAAATGCGGCAATGAGATCCCATCAGGTAATGACGCCACATCTTCAAGGCATGAACAACTGCGGCCAACTCCAAATCATGTGTCGGATAGTTCACCTCATGAACTCTCAACTGTCTAGATGAATATGCTATCACTTTACCACTCTGCATCAGTACACATCCAAGTCCTAACATCGAAGCATCACAATACACATCAAAGTCCACTCCGATCTCTGGCAAAGCTAACACCGGGGCGGAAGTCAATCTGGTCTTCAACTCCTGGAAGGAACTCTCACACTTGTCGGTCCACACAAATTTGGCTTCTTTCTTCAGCAACTGAGTCATCGGGCGAGCCAATCTCGAAAAATCCTCAACAAATCTACGATAATAACCAGCCAAACCCAAAAAGCTACGGATCTCTCCAACATCCTTGGGACTCTCCCAATCAACCACAGCCTCTATCTTTGCGGGGTCTACCATCACACCCTCGCTGGATATCACATGTCCTAAAAAGGCAACCTTCGAGAGCCAAAATTCACACTTCGAAAACTTTGCGAACCACTTCTGCTTGCGCAGAATCCCTAGAATCAATCGAAGATGCTCAGCATGTTCCTCATCGGTCTTCGAATATATCAAGATGTCATCAATAAAAACCACGACACAAGTGTCCAAATACTCACTGAAGGTACGGTTCATCTGATCCATGAAAATAGCCGGTGCATTAGTCAACCCAAAAGGCATGACTACAAACTCGAAATGCCCATATCTGGTACGAAAAGCAGTCTTTGCAATATCAGCCTCTCTCACTGGAATTTGATGATAACCCGATCGAAGATCAATCTTAGAAAACCTCGAAGCACCTCTCAACTGATCAAATAAATCATCGATCCTAGGCAAAGGATATCTGTTCTTCACGGTCACTCGGTTCAACTCTCTATAGTCAATGCAAAGTCTCATGGAACCATCTTTCTTCTTAACGAACAAAACAGGAGCACCCCACGGAGAAGCACTCGGTCTAATGAAACCTTTCTCGATCATCTCTTCTAATGTTGCTTCAACTCTTTCAACTCTGGCGGAGCCATACGGTAAGGAGCTTTGGAAATCGGTCCGGTACCTGGAACAAGCTCAATAGTAAACTCCACATCTCTCTCTGGCGGTATTCCTGGCAAGTCATCTGGGAACACATCTGGATACTCACGAACAATGGCTACATCTTCAAGCTTCGGTAGCGATGGTTTAGCAGCTGTAACAACACACAGGAAGGCTTGGCAACCCTTCCTAAGAAGATGAGAAGCTTTCATCGAAGAGATAACACGAACACCCCTTTGAGGGCGAGTTCCCCTATAGGAAACACGAACTCCTGAAGAACTCCTCAAGCAGATTTTCTGGTCGCGACACTCGAAGCGAGCATGGTATCGCGATAACCAATCCATACCGAGGATAATATCAAACTCCTCGAGAGGAAATCTCAGTAAGTCCGCTGGAAATGTGGCTTGACCAATAACAATAGGAACATCCCTATGGGACGAAGAGCATGAAAACACGTCTCCAGAAGGTAAGGAAATAGAAGTCTCCTCAACCAATGAAGACTCAAGAGCTAGACGGTCGGCGAACTGAGTCGATATGAATGACAAAGAAGCTCCAGTATCGAATAAAATAAGGCACTCAGCGCCAAGAACAGAAAATATACCGGCAACAATGTCAGGATGCGCCTCTGCCTCAGCCCTAGTCATCACAAAAATCTTCCCTTTCGGCTTCCCTCCTTTAGTCGCTGCAGCAGCAGTGGCAGCCTTGCCAAGTGCGGTGTTCCTCTCAGGACACTCATACGATCGATGCCCAAATCCATTACAAGTGAAACACTTATAGGCATTCTTGAAACAGTCAAAACCCGGATGAGAAGGTTTACCACAACGGTGGCAAACACTAGGAGATGTGTCGGTGTGAACAAAGGTCTTAGCAACCGGAGCAGAGAACCTCTCAAAACGCTTCTTCTGGGAAGAAGGCGAAGAAGTAGAAGGAACAAATGGTCTCTTCCCCTGGTACACGGATCTCTGGTGAGGAGTCACACTAGAAGTAGCGGCACGGGTCTCAGCATCAATGGCACGAATAGAACTCTCGGCCCAAATAGCATCGTCATACACCTCCACAAAAGAAGTAGAGTCACGACGAACCATACTCTCAATCCTCGGCCCTAGCTTCCCACGGTAGAAATACACTCTCTCAGCCTCATCACGAACAAATCTCGATGCGAAGTGAGCTAACTGGTTGAACTTGTCAGTAAACTCCTGAACGGTCATCTTGCCTTGCTTCAAATCCATGAACTCTTTCAACCTCTGCGATCTCAACTCCTTGGGATAAAACCTCGCCTCGAGCCTGTCTTTGAAAGCCTCCCAATCAAACAACGGGTCAGGAATAGCGGTAGGTCCAGTCAACGCCCACCAACGGTCAGCCTCCAATGTCAGGAAGTGAGCGGCTAAACGCACTCTATCCTCCCTAACGACTGAGTATAAGGTGAAGCTCTTTTCCATCTCTCTGAACCACTCTGTGAGGGCTACTGGGTCAGCCTCGCCTCCGTAGGTCCTAACATGGCTTCTGGACATCTGAGAGGCAATCCAGGAAAAGCTACCCGGACGATTAGTCTCGCCGCCCGGCGGTGGAGGAGGTGGAACATTCTCCGCTTGCTGTCTCTGTGTCTCAAGCAAATGCTGAATTGCTTGCAGTACTATGTTATCAGCAGCTCTAGGTCTCACCATCCTTCAAAAGAGAAAATAAGGATTAGCTTAGCAATTAGCAATCACAAGTAGGCTACAAATTAAGTCCTTAAATCTACCCATCTCTCATTCATTATTTGTTTATTTGGTCAAGTTAAGGTTGGGGGTCACATGAGTGCGTCGGGAGCAATAATGCTCTGATACCAACTGTAAAACCCCTCGCGAAAGCGGAAAAGTAAACACGTAAAAGTACCAAAATTGCAGCGGAATTAAAACTTTTTAGAAGAACAACAACATGCGAGAAGTCTTAAATTGAAACAGAAACAGAAACAAAACCAAAATAGATAAGTATCGGTTCTAAGTACGGAAAAGAAATATATACAACAGCCGGGGATGGAACATCCCTACCGGCACCAAAACAAAGTAACAACTACGAGTCCAGCTAAACGATATAAGGTAAGTCAATGATGACAGCAGGATCATCACTCGCTAGCCCTCGTGAACCCATCTCCAACCTGCATGTACCTACATACATGAAAACATGTACGCCACAATCAGTGGGGAGTGACTAGAGTTCTCCTAGCCACCTTTTGTGACAACACGTAACATATAAAACAATACAGAATACTCCAACATACAACAATATGTGAAGCATAAACAACTCATCATCTGATTCTCTTACTATCATGCATATACCATGCACGGCTCTCAACTAGCTTCATAAACAATAGGAAGGAGAGCCGGTTTCCCTACTGGTTACCCAGTCGGGGGGTCTTTCAATCCTACTATTTATGAAACTGAACAAGAGTCATCCAATGCCTTGGATGATTTAACCTCACTTAAGTAAACATCAATAACTTGACATGCATATCTGACACTGTACCATCATCTAGGCAAGCAGATAAACATCCATAACTCAACATGCATATCTGACACTGTACCATCATCTAGGCAAGCAGATAAACATCCATAACACTAGCAACGGGTCCAGAGGTGAACTTAACACATATCCCATTACTACACTATGTCGGGTCCAGAGGTGAGCTTAACACATATCCCAACATCTAATCAAGTAAAGGGTCCAGAGGTGAACTTAACACATATCCCTAAACTTACAATCATGAAAAGGGTCCAGAGGTGAGCTTAACACATATCCCTAATCATCCAAAAGCAAAGGGTCCAGAGGTGAGCTTAACACATATCCCGATGCTACACACAAGTACTGGGTCCAGAGGTGAACTTAACACATATCCCAATACACAGCTACCGCACAACGGGTCCAGAGGTGAGCTTAACACATATCCCGTGTACGACAACCGATCACGTGTCAGGTCCAGAGGTGAGCTTAACACATATCCTGACACGCCCAAGCAAAACACGTAACGGGTCCAGAGGTGAACTTAACACATATCCCATCACGCGACAGATAAACACGTAGTGGGTCCAGAGGTGAACTTAACACATATCCCACCACGCGACAACCATTGTAACCACTGAACAACCAAAGGTAGAAACTAACCTATAGTTCTAACTTCTTAAACCTCTAATCAACATTCAATTGATTCCGGGAACTAGGACGAGGGAGAGCCGGTTTCCCTTTCGGTTACCCGACCGGGGGGTCTCTATCCTCACTTCATTCCCGAACCCAATATAACGTTGCCCGTACACCGGGGACCTCAAATACACGCCACGGGTATACAAAACGAGTTACAAACAAAACCGAACAACCGTTTGAAAGTTACGATTTAATTTCAAAAACACAAAATGGCATACAGGGGTCCCCAGCCGGTCGGCAGGCAGCCGGTCGGCCGGCTGGTGATCCCTCAGCCTACACCTCTTTCAAAATCGAGAAAAACATCAAGAAGGACTCCCAGCCGGTCGGCAGGCAGCCGGTCGGCCGGCTGGGAACCCCAATCCTAGCCTTCATTAAAAACTCGTATCCATCCCCATATGCACTCCCAGCCGGCTGGCAGGCGGCCGGTCTGCCGGCTGGGCTCCCTCCTATTCTATGTTTATCGCAAAAACATAACACAAGGAAAGTGACTACCAGCCGGTCGGCAGGCAGCCGGTCGGCCGGCTGGCAGTCCCAAGTCTAAAATCTCAAAATTTATGAAAACACACAACCGCTCTCCCAGCCGGTCGGCCGGCCGCCGGTCGGTCGACCGGCTCAGAGAGCCTGATACGAAAAATCGGGTTTTCAGCTTGTCTCAAAACTTCACAATTCGACATCAAAACTTCAACAATTACAACAAGTAAGATTTGCCCAATATTTCTAATCACTAAACACTACTTTCTACCAGCATCGAATCCCATAACAATCCTCAATGATAAAAAAAACCATGTATCCGTCTGAACATAAGGAAAACTGAAAATATGCTTAAGAACATATAACAACAAGTTTAAGCATGAATTCTTCACAACAATCTCATCCTAAACATGTTACTAAATCTTTGAATCAATATATAACAACAAAAATCAGAAACCAAACAAGATTCACATCAAATATGCTAATATACACATAAAGGCCGAGTTTCTCATTATCGTCACCTCTTAAGCTTATCCGGCTAAAGATCCTCCTCGAGTATGAAACTATCAACGTCCGGGTTGTCGAGTCCTTCACCTACAACACGGAAAAATCAGTTTAGGGGCATAAAACGGAATTATACCAAAACAGGCCGGATTTTCGAAGTGAAGAAATTGAAAAACTAAAGTGACGGATGGCTTGGAATTTGCGCGAGGATTCCGAAAATGTACTTACTTTTGTGATTTGGAAGACGGATGATGAAGAATTTTCACAAAAGAGTTGGAGGTTTTATGGAGGTTTATGAAATGTTGAGTTTGCAGGAAGAATGAAATGTTGAAGGCAATTTATGTCGACATAAGGGTTTATAAGAGTACAAGTGGGTCGCCTTTCCGAATAATTAAATGGAACGGACTTTTAAAACGGGTATGGAATGAATACTTGAGTCGGATATTTAAACTATGCCAAGTTGTATTCGTCGTAAGAACTGGGGGTTCTTAAGACGGATCTTATTTATTTATAAAAATTTCAGAATTATATTATTACAATATTATTTTATTACGTAAAATAATTCAAAACGATTAAATTGGATTTTACGAAAATACGGGATGTTACAGGGTCTCCTAATCAGGTCTCCCGACCCTACTCCCGAGCACGAGCTTCAGCTACCAAGAGCGTTTTTTAGGGACCGAGTTAGTAGTTCCGATGACGAGGAGGAGGAGCATTTTAGGATTGTGGTCCCAGAGGTAGATGATGATGATGATGATGACGACGATGAGGAGGAGGAGGAGGACGACTCCCACTTTCTGGACGAGGGGGCCGCTGATCGACCACGTAAGAAGGTGGTACGTGATGGTAGCGGCCGATATAGGCCAGTTGTGGAGGGTGCCTCTAGTAGCACGGGGAGGAAGAAGATTCCGGATCTTTCCTGGCGTCTTACCGGTCCGGTTGAGGGGGTCGTCGGTAGTTAGTGTCATAGGTAGCTTCGGTGGCCACGTAGCTTGCAGTAGTTGAAGGGATCAGGGAAGCGTGAGATCGTGGCTCACGTGGTACGAGAGGTCGGGTGCCTTGGAGAAGATGAGTAAGATGAAGAACTGTTCTTCGGTGATGGCGAGAGTTGTCGAGAGCGGGCTTGATCATCTTAGGTCCTCTTTGACCACCGGGTTGGATGAGAACCTTATCAGTGCGTTCGTTGAGAGGTGGCAGCTGGATACCAACACTTTTCACATGTCGTTTGGTGAGATTACGATACTGTTGCACGACGTTCACAGGATCCTCGGCATACGGGTGGATGGCGCTAGGGTTATGGACGAGGGTAATACAGGGGGAGATTGGTCTGAAGGGGAAGTTGGCGGCCTTGTTCGGCATGGACGTGAAGGACGTGAGAGCACCCTTTTACAAGGGTGGTGGGTTTTTGGTGAAGAAGCTGATGGAGCTTGCGGAGAAGGGGAGCCACCATGACTCCCTACGGGCTTACATGATGTTGTTGGTTGGACTGACTTTGTTCACCGACAAGTCCAGTGATAGGGTTTTTGCTCGTATGTTACCGTTGTTCGATGAGTTAGATGATATCGGCGGCTATGCTTTGGGGGCCGCGGCAGTGGCCTACCTGTACCGACAGTTGGGGATGGCTTCGCGTAGGGAGGCCGCTGGGGTTAGCGGTTGTTTGTCGTTGCTCCAGGCTTGGATTTACGAGTACTTTCCAACGTTAAGGCCTCACTCGGGATATTATGTTGAGGGACGACCACTTGTCGAGGCTTGGTCACGGGTTCCTAGGTTTAGGGGAGATGAGGCGTTGTTGGAGCAGTACAGACAGAGGTTGGACGGGCTGAGGGCGGAGCAGGTGTCGTGGCTTCCTTACGGTGTTAGCCCACACAGGGATTGTCGTAGTTCGCTCTACACGGGCGTGATTAGGTTTCTGGATATAATGGAGTCGTACCAGTCTGATAGGTGTCTCCGTCAGTACGGTTATGTTCAGGTTATCCCGAACCCTATGCGGTTCCCAGTTGTCGAGAGTTGTCCGGCAAAGCCGTCTCTGGGTTACAGGCTGTCGTACGGTGATAGTGTTGATTTGGATTGGGGTTTGAGAGAGGCCGAGCTTGTGTTGAGACAGCGTCATGACCGGCTTTGATGCCGTTTCAGTGTGATCCACGCTACATGAGCTGGTATAAGAAGATTTCTCACCCATACTTCGACCCCCCATGCACGCCGTGTTCAGATGCGCTCACTCCCTTTAAGCGAGGAGCCAGAGGTTGGCCGAGCTGTTACTCGTCATTTCTCAGAGATTTACAATCAGCCCCCAGACCGGAAGTGGCAGTACGTGCGGCAATTGGTAAATGAGATGGAGCGGTTCTTCATAACAAAGGATGACGTTGAGGATGTTGTTGCTGCTGATGATGATGATGGTGTTGACCAGACCCCGTAGTTTTTTTAGTTTTCTTATGTATGGAGTTTTGCAGTTGTGTTTTGTATGGATATTTTAATCTTTATTAGTAACTCGTAGTTTTTTTAATTGAAATAGCTTTTTATTAATAGTAACTAGATTAAAAAATATAAAACACGGCTCCTAACTTAATCAAAACATAGCTTACATCGGACATTAATTAAAACACATCAAACATAAATCCTAATTAGAATATAGTTTAACCGAACTTAATTATCTTCGGATGATGAAGATGAAGATTCCAGATCTCCTTCGTAGTCTCCAGCTTCAATTTCTTCAGGATGGCTAGCCACATATTGATCATATAACTCAATTACGCGGAGTTGGACATTTCCTAGGTTGAACACTCTACCGGCACATAAATCTGATAGTGTTGCGTAGTCTATCACGTTTAATATACGCTCAATATGGACAAGGAAAACACTGTTTAACCTGTGAAACTCCCACATCTTCTCAGTTAGTGTTTCATTTGAAACAACCTCGTCAGTAACAGCAGGAGTGAATCCGGGATGGGGGTTTTCGGCTAAGATGATACAAAGGCTGCCAATTGGAGGATTTTCTAGCAAGTCCCATACAGTGGCTTCGGGAATGACTAGTTTAAGGCGAGACACTAGCATTGGTAACTCCGTAACGGATATGATCGATCCTTAGTTAATAATCTCTGATTTTCTGAGTGTTTGTGAGAACCATCTTAGTATTTTTGAGTTTTAGTAGTGAATTAGGTGTGTTGTTGCGATTACAATGAACATAACAACGACTATTTATAAGAAGTTAGATGATAACGGTAACATTTTTAAATTCAAACGGTAACCACAATTTTAAATTGAAACGGTAACATTTTGAAATTCTAACGGTAATATTTTAAATCACAACGGTTACATTTCAATATTAAAACCCTAAACAATTCAAATCAATCTCAAAATACACTATCAAAGCGGGGGAGGCTGTCTTCGGCGACTAACTCGAGGTGTTGTTCCCATTAATGTATGCTATTTTTCGATGTTTGACTTGTACAAATCAGCATAGTATGCTACCACAGGGTCTCTTACCAATTCCTAACAAAGTTCGATCGGTGGCATGGGTGCTTCGCTCGGTGGGACACTACAATGCAATCTCATCCAATGGGAATGGTAGTTTAAGATCCACAAAACACCGTACGGCCTCGACTCTTAACCCGTGGGCCTTACGTGTAAGTATGTATGACATTGCCAATACCGACTTCCTTTACTCTCCCACTGGCCGACTAAACAGATAGTCCAGTTAAACCACGATGAAAAGACGGTCAAATATTCGGAGGACATCCAATGATGAGTATCACAACCTCCTCTGCCGGTAAACTCGATAGCCTTCAATGAATGCTGGTATTTGCTCAAAAGCGGAGGCGTACGAGGACACTCATCAAAAATTATCTTCTACATATCGTTTGTCAGAATCTCTCTAAGACACCACTCTCTCATGACTAAGTGGTCATCCTCCCGACCCCGGGCAGCATGCGATATCACCCGATAACCACAATGACCATCAGGAGCGACATCAGCCCAACCATCAAAGTACACCCATAATTCTTTGGGGACCCCAAATATTTTGCTCCAACTAGACAAAGGTCCCGTAGTGTAGCCGATCTCCAATGGTGCACCAGTAGGTCCATCAGCAAAATCACCCACCGTACTGTCAGAAGGTGTCGTCGCAGGGGTAGAAACTTTATTGCCCTTCCTTCTTGCATGCTCAAATGCGGACTTGTTCCGAGTAGTGGAACCCCTCGGTCTCCCCTTGGGGTTTTCTCGAACCTGAGGTGGACGAATATCCTCGTCTGCCGGGTGGAGACCATCTCGAAGTTTCTCAATGATTATCCGTCGCTTCGCCGGGTCACTACCTCTAGCTTGCGCTATAAGCGCCTCAAACTCATCATCATCGGTATTCGGCCTTTGTTCGGGACTGTCGTACACCAAAGTCCTCCAAAACGAGTGCACGTCCTCAAGGTGGACCCTCCTACCATTCCTTTGCAACAGAATCAAAATGCAAGCACAAGGCAACCCGTGAGTAACATGTAGCACACATCCACAGTGTTCTTCAAGCCCGTCCCCTAGCTCAATCCCTTCCTCAATCTCAGCTTCCATGATCCTAATGGCTTTGCAAGACACATGTCCTCGCAATAAGGAGAATATCCGACCCGAACTTATAGGCTTGCTCCTCGATAGTTCTAACTCATGTCTAATCTTCGAGTGTTGAGCTTCAAGCATGGAGTGAATACGAGCCACATAGTATCAAGGTTTAAGTTTTGACTCTTCAACCAAGACTTCAGGAGGGAATGAGAGGACTCTACCCGGGAAGTGGCCGTGTTACCAAGGTGGAAGTATTGGTTCGTATACAAAACAACGAACTTCTTCTTGTATGTACCTCATGTTCTGATGATATAATCGGCCAACACTCCCCAATTTTCACAAAAAGCTCCTCATGCACTCCCAAAATCAGCAAGGGTGGATGCATTGATCACGCGGCACCAACCGCTTTCTTTACTGTGGATGATCATGTCTTTGTACCAAATCAGATGCTTCGAGTTTAGTGCTACTTTGTCCACGCTCGGTTCAAATGCCAACGACACAAAAAGTGAGGAGTGTCCGGATAGAGGGACTCAATAACGCCGATCAAGCCCAACTCTCGTTCAGTGGAAAAGGTAGGCATAGGTGAACCCATAAGTAGCTCCTCTAATCTCCCCAACATCCACCCATAATCTGTTTCATTTTCAGACGGAAGGAGCACAGTGGCAATTAAGAAGGAGGATCCACAAGGTGTCACGCCAACGATCTCAATAAGTGCAATCTTCAAAACGTTGGTCTTGTAGGTAGCGTCGATAAGAGCCACATGTGGGTAAGCATGGAAGAGTATGACGGATTCTGGATGAGACATAAACACATGACTTAGCTCCTTCGAATCGGGATCTGATACGTGCCACTCCACATAATTAGCAGCAACTGCTACAACCAAAAGTTGTTGAGCGGGATTCCTAGTTCCTCTCGTCTCACGCCGAACCTTGTTCGCCTCGCCATAAATTTTCCCGCTTGTTGGTTAGGGTTTATCCGAGGTTCTTTGATGAAGACCGTTCTTGATATCCCTCAGCGGAATTGATGCCCAGACTTGTTGCCTCACGAATTCTTTCTTTTCGGCATCCAAACCAGCAAAATGTCTATCCCCATCTTTATAGTTTGATACTTCGTGGTTGTGATATCCACCCTCCGGAGAAGTAAGAATGTACCAAAAAATCACCGGATTCCCATTTACATCATCGGCGTAGTCCTGCACGGCTCGAATCCTAAACAAACATTCGCACTTAGTCGTCCCTCTCTTACTAGGATTCTCCGGTTTCTCAGGATCGATCTTCTTTCTGGTTCAGCCGTACCTTGAACAACGAAAGCATGACCCGAGCAACTCCGGTTGTCTACGATTTTTGGCCCCATTTGTTGCTTTTACTAAGCAAAACCGTCATCATAAGCTATTTTCTGAGCCCAGTCAAACGCCGCATCCCGAATTTCAAAAGATGAATCTGTCTCAAATAAGCTGTTGTAATTAACCTCATTTCCATCAAACTCCTCAAACGAATCCTATTAACACGTAAAATTGGTAATGATTAGATTAAAAAATATTAAAAAAACCTAAGTTTATGTTAAAAACTTAATAAAATGACGTAAAAATAAGGGACTTGAAAACTGGCCGTCCTCACCACATATGGACGTGAATAGTACACGTCCAAACCATGGCGGGATGTGTACTATTCACGTCCTACTCCATATGGGACGTTTAAATCACACGTCCAAAACCTTAGGGGACGTGCAATTTACACGTCCAAACCATCACAGGACGGCCACATTTGACGTCCAAAACCAACATGGACGGCCATTTTTCACATCCTCACCAAGCAAGGACGACTTAAATTTACGTCCTCACCAAGCATGGACGGCTAAAATTAACGTCCTAACCTACCAACGACGGGAATTTTTCAAGTCTAATGCAAAATTTCGATCATATAGTTTGTCGTATTCAATGGCTTCTACGTATAATTCAACCTAATATCAACTAAATGGCTTAAACATGTAATTCAATAAATAATAATTCAAAAAAAAATTAGATTTTAATTACTTACCGATGAATAGTTATTTGACATTGAATCGTTGTCGTTGTTTGATGTTGTTGTTCGTTCTTTTTTACCGATTTTTTAAAATTGTTGTTTTTGTGGGGTTTTTGTTTGGGAGAATATTTTCTAGAGAGATAGTGTGAAAAGGGTATGCTTCGTCTTTTTTATAAAAAACGTCGACGATTTGTCACAAAACGTCAACGACCTTTCACAACCCCCTTGAATTAGTAAAATAAATAATTAAAATAGATAATTAAATACGTACCCGGAAGGCGTTGAACCACACCTCCTTATCCTCAGGTATAGCTTTCGTCCAACAAGTGATGGCATGCGTCATGTTCTCTTGAATGCTTGTGGTGACACCCTGAATCGTCGTTTGATGTTTAAACCTGAAACCAAACATTGATGTTAATTAGATATAGGTTGAATAAAAAAATAATCAAATAAACGGTGAATAAAAAATTACCAAAGAACCGTCGGATCAATGATGATCCTTGCGTCAGTATGGCGGGATACATACGCTTCCTCCTCCTCGTCACTCGATACGTTAAGCTCCTCCTTCTCTTCCTCCTCCTCCTCCTCCTCCTCCTCCTCTGATTGGGCGGAGCTACTACCCCCACTACCACTATAACCGCCCCGTTGTCTGCCTCCTCCACGACCCATGTGAACCAATAACTGCAGGAAAAATGTTACCATATATATATATATATATATATATATATGTATATACATATGTATACATGTGTATACATATGTATACATGTGTATACATATGTATATATACATATGTATATATACATATGTATATATACATATGTATATATACGTATGTATATATATATATATATATATATATATATATATATATATATATATATATATATATGTATATATATATATAGAGGCCGGATCACGTGAGGCCGCCCATTACGGTGAGGCCGCCGAACCCTTACTATGTTGCACATGATTTTCAATGTTCATTGGACTAATTTCAATGGGATGAAAATTATGGGTCATTTATAACAATTCATTTGGCCCAAATGTTTTCTCTATCTAAAAAAATTATCCATTTTGTTCTTTTTCTTATTTCGTGAAATTTGGGCTTAAAAAATTTGTTTATTCACAAAATGTTTAATTTCTTATTTTGTGAATCTTCGACCTTAATTTGTGAACTCGGGACCTTATTTCGTGAAACTTAGACGTAAAATGTTTGTTTGCTCACAAAATGCATAATTTCTTATTTCGTGAATTTCGGAAGTTAATTTGTGAAACCGAAACCTTATTTCGTGAAACTTGGACTTAAAATGTTTGTTTACTCACGAATTGTTTAATTTCTTACTTCGTCAATGTTCGACCTTAATTTGTGAAACCGGAACCTTATTTCGTGAAACTTGGACTTAAAAAGTTTGTTTAATCACAAAATGTGTAATTTCTTATTTCATGAATCTTGGACCTTAATTTGTGAAGTCGGGACCTTATTTCGTGAAACTTGGACTTAAAATATTTGTTTACTCACGAAATGTTTAATTTCTTATTTCGTGAATCTTGGACCTTAATTTGTGAAACTGGAACCTTATTTCGTGAAACTTGGACTTAAAATATTTGTTGCGCACAAAATATATAATTTTTTATTTCGTGAATCTTGGACCTTAATTTGTGAAACCGGGACCTTATTTTGTGAAACTTGGACTTAAAATGTTTGTTTACTCACGAAATTTTTAATTTTTTATTTCGTAAATCTTGGACCTTAATTTGTTAAACCGGAACCTTGGATTTAAAATGTTTGTTTACTCACGAATTGTTTAATTTCTTACTTCGTGAATTTGGACCTTAATTTGTGAAACCGGAACCTTATTTCGTGAAACTTGGACTGAAAATGTTTGTTTACTCACGAAATTTTTAATTTTTTATTTCGTAAATCTTGGACCTTAATTTGTGAAACCGGAACCTTATTTCGTGAAACTTGGACTTAAAATGTTTGTTTACCCACGAATTGTTTAATTTCTTATTTCGTGAATTTTGGACCTTAATTTGTGAAACCGGAACCTTATTTCGTGAAACTTGGACTTAAAAAGTTTGTTTAATCACGAAATGTGTAATTTCTTATTTCCGTGAAACTTGGACCTTAATTTGTGAAACCGGGACCTTATTTCGTGAAACTTGGACTTAAAATATTTGTTTACTCACGAAATGTTTAATTTCTTATTTCGTGAATCTTGGACCTTAATTTGTGAAACTGGAACCTTATTTCGTGAAACTTGGACTTAAAATATTTGTTGCGCACAAAATATATAATTTTTTATTTCGTGAATCTTGGACCTTAATTTGTGAAACTGGAACCTTATTTCGTGAAACTTGGACTTAAAATATTTGTTGCGCACAAAATATATAATTTTTTATTTCGTGAATCTTGGACCTTAATTTGTGAAACCGGGACCTTATTTTGTGAAACTTGGACTTAAAATGTTTGTTTACTCACGAAATTTTTAATTTTTTATTTCGTAAATCTTGGACCTTAATTTGTTAAACCGGAACCTTATTTCGTGAAACTTGGATTTAAAATGTTTGTTTACTCATGAATTGTTTAATTTCTTACTTCGTGAATTTGGACCTTAATTTGTGAAACCGGAACCTTATTTCGTGAAACTTGGACTGAAAATGTTTGTTTACTCACGAAATTTTTAATTTTTTATTTCGTAAATCTTGGACCTTAATTTGTGAAACCGGAACCTTATTTCGTGAAACTTGGACTTAAAATGTTTGTTTACCCACGAATTGTTTAATTTCTTATTTCGTGAATTTTGGACCTTAATTTGTGAAACCGGAACCTTATTTCGTGAAACTTGGACTTAAAAAGTTTGTTTAATCACGAAATGTGTAATTTCTTATTTCGTCAAACTTGGACCTTAATTTGTGAAACCGGGACCTTATTTCGTGAAACTTGGACTTAAAATATTTGTTTACTCACGAAATGTTTAATTTCTTATTTCGGGAATCTTGGACCTTAATTTGTGAAACTGGAACCTTATTTCGTGAAACTTGGACTTAAAATATTTGTTGCGCACAAAATATATAATTTTTTATTTCGTGAATCTTGGACCTTAATTTGTGAAACCGGGACCTTATTTTGTGAAACTTGGACTTAAAAAGTTTGTTTAATCACGAAATGTGTAATTTCTTATTTCGTCAAACTTGGACCTTAATTTGTGAAACCGGGACCTTATTTCGTGAAATTTGGACTTAAAATATTTGTTTACTCACGAAATGTTTAATTTCTTATTTCGTGAATCTTGGACCTTAATTTGTGAAACTGGAACCTTATTTCGTGAAACTTGGACTTAAAATATTTGTTGCGCACAAAATATATAATTTTTTATTTCGTGAATCTTGGACCTTAATTTGTGAAACCGGGACCTTATTTTGTGAAACTTGGACTTAAAATGTTTGTTTACTCACGAAATTTTTAATTTTTTATTTCGTAAATCTTGGACCTTAATTTGTTAAACCGGAACCTTATTTCATGAAACTTGGATTTAAAATGTTTGTTTACTCATGAATTGTTTAATTTCTTACTTCGTGAATTTGGACCTTAATTTGTGAAACCGGAACCTTATTTCGTGAAACTTGGACTGAAAATGTTTGTTTACTCACGAAATTTTTAATTTTTTATTTCGTAAATCTTGGACCTTAATTTGTGAAACCGGAACCTTATTTCGTGAAACTTGGACTTAAAATGTTTGTTTACCCACGAATTGTTTAATTTCTTATTTCGTGAATTTTGGACCTTAATTTGTGAAACCGGAACCTTATTTCGTGAAACTTGGACTTAAAAAGTTTGTTTAATCACGAAATGTGTAATTTCTTATTTCGTCAAACTTGGACCTTAATTTGTGAAATCGGGACCTTATTTCGTGAAACTTGGACTTAAAATATTTCTTTACTCACGAAATGTATAATTTCTTATTTCGTGAATCTTGGACCTTAATTTGTGAAACTGGAACCTTATTTCGTGAAACTTGGACTTAAAATATTTGTTGCGCACAAAATATATAATTTTTTATTTCGTGAATCTTGGACCTTAATTTGTGAAACCGGGACCTTATTTTGTGAAACTTGGACTTAAAATGTTTGTTTACTCACGAAATTTTTAATTTTTTATTTCGTAAATCTTGGACCTTAATTTGTTAAACCGGAACCTTATTTCGTGAAACTTGGATTTAAAATGTTTGTTTACTCATGAATTGTTTAATTTCTTACTTCGTGAATTTGGACCTTAATTTGTGAAACCGGAACCTTATTTCGTGAAACTTGGACTGAAAATGTTTGTTTACTCACGAAATTTTTAATTTTTTATTTCGTAAATCTTGGACCTTAATTTGTGAAACCGGAACCTTATTTCGTGAAACTTGGACTTAAAATGTTTGTTTACCCACGAATTGTTTAATTTCTTATTTCGTGAATTTTGGACCTTAATTTGTGAAACCGGAACCTTATTTCGTGAAACTTGGACTTAAAAAGTTTGTTTAATCACGAAATGTGTAATTTCTTATTTCGTCAAACTTGGACCTTAATTTGTGAAACCGGGACCTTATTTCGTGAAACTTGGACTTAAAATATTTGTTTACTCACGAAATGTTTAATTTCTTATTTCGGGAATCTTGGACCTTAATTTGTGAAACTGGAACCTTATTTCGTGAAACTTGGACTTAAAATATTTGTTGCGCACAAAATATATAATTTTTTATTTCGTGAATCTTGGACCTTAATTTGTGAAACCGGGACCTTATTTTGTGAAACTTGGACTTAAAAAGTTTGTTTAATCACGAAATGTGTAATTTCTTATTTCGTCAAACTTGGACCTTAATTTGTGAAACCGGGACCTTATTTCGTGAAATTTGGACTTAAAATATTTGTTTACTCACGAAATGTTTAATTTCTTATTTCGTGAATCTTGGACCTTAATTTGTGAAACTGGAACCTTATTTCGTGAAACTTGGACTTAAAATATTTGTTGCGCACAAAATATATAATTTTTTATTTCGTGAATCTTGGACCTTAATTTGTGAAACCGGGACCTTATTTTGTGAAACTTGGACTTAAAATGTTTGTTTACTCACGAAATTTTTAATTTTTTATTTCGTAAATCTTGGACCTTAATTTGTTAAACCGGAACCTTATTTCATGAAACTTGGATTTAAAATGTTTGTTTACTCATGAATTGTTTAATTTCTTACTTCGTGAATTTGGACCTTAATTTGTGAAACCGGAACCTTATTTCGTGAAACTTGGACTGAAAATGTTTGTTTACTCACGAAATTTTTAATTTTTTATTTCGTAAATCTTGGACCTTAATTTGTGAAACCGGAACCTTATTTCGTGAAACTTGGACTTAAAATGTTTGTTTACCCACGAATTGTTTAATTTCTTATTTCGTGAATTTTGGACCTTAATTTGTGAAACCGGAACCTTATTTCGTGAAACTTGGACTTAAAAAGTTTGTTTAATCACGAAATGTGTAATTTCTTATTTCGTCAAACTTGGACCTTAATTTGTGAAATCGGGACCTTATTTCGTGAAACTTGGACTTAAAATATTTCTTTACTCACGAAATGTATAATTTCTTATTTCGTGAATCTTGGACCTTAATTTGTGAAACTGGAACCTTATTTCGTGAAACTTGGACTTAAAATATTTGTTGCGCACAAAATATATAATTTTTTATTTCGTGAATCTTGGACCTTAATTTGTGAAACCGGGACCTTATTTTGTGAAACTTGGACTTAAAATGTTTGTTTACTCACGAAATTTTTAATTTTTTATTTCGTAAATCTTGGACCTTAATTTGTTAAACCGGAACCTTATTTCGTGAAAGTTGGATTTAAAATGTTTGTTTACTCACGAATTGTTTAATTTCTTACTTCGTGAATTTGGATCTTAATTTGTGAAACCGGAACCTTATTTCGTGAAACTTGGACTGAAAATGTTTGTTTACTCACGAAATTTTTAATTTTTTATTTCGTAAATCTTGGACCTTAATTTGTGAAACCGGAACCTTATTTCGTGAAACTTGGACTTAAAATGTTTGTTTACCCACGAATTGTTTAATTTCTTATTTCGTGAATTTTGGACCTTAATTTGTGAAACCGGAACCTTATTTCGTGAAATTTGGACTTAAAAAGTTTGTTTAATCACGAAATGTGTAATTTCTTATTTCGTGAAACTTGGACCTTAATTTGTGAAACCGGGACCTTATTTCGTGAAACTTGGACTTAAAATATTTGTTTACTCACGAAATGTTTAATTTCTTATTTCGTGAATCTTGGACCTTAATTTGTGAAACTGGAACCTTATTTCGTGAAACTTGGACTTAAAATATTTGTTGCGCACAAAATATATAATTTTTTATTTCGTGAATCTTGGACCTTAATTTGTGAAACCGAGACCTTATTTTGTGAAACTTGGACTTAAAATGTTTGTTTACTCACGAAATTTTTAATTTTTTATTTCGTAAATCTTGGACCTTAATTTGTTAAACCGGAACCTTATTTCGTGAAACTTGGATTTAAAATGTTTGTTTACTCACGAATTGTTTAATTTCTTACTTCGTGAATTTGGATCTTAATTTGTGAAACCGGAACCTTATTTCGTGAAACTTGGACTGAAAATGTTTGTTTACTCACGAAATTTTTAATTTTTTATTTCGTAAATCTTGGACCTTAATTTGTGAAACCGGAACCTTATTTCGTGAAACTTGGACTTAAAATGTTTGTTTACCCACGAATTGTTTAATTTCTTATTTCGTGAATTTTGGACCTTAATTTGTGAAACCGGAACCTTATTTCGTGAAACTTGGACTTAAAAAGTTTGTTTAATCACGAAATGTGTAATTTCTTATTTCGTGAAACTTGGACCTTAATTTGTGAAACCGGGACCTTATTTCGTGAAACTTGGACTTAAAATATTTGTTTACTCACGAAATGTTTAATTTCTTATTTCGTGAATCTTGGACCTTAATTTGTGAAACTGGAACCTTATTTCGTGAAACTTGGACTTAAAATATTTGTTGCGCACAAAATATATAATTTTTTATTTCGTGAATCTTGGACCTTAATTTGTGAAACCGGGACCTTATTTTGTGAAACTTGGACTTAAAATGTTTGTTTACTCACGAAATTTTTAATTTTTTATTTCGTAAATCTTGGACCTTAATTTGTGAAACTGGAACCTTATTTCGTAAAACTTGGACTTAAAATGTTTGTTTACTCACGAATTGTTTAATTTCTTACTTTCTTGAATTTTACCGGAACCTTATTTCGTGAAACTTGGACTTAAAATATTTGTTGCGCACAAAATATATAATTTTTTATTTCGTGAAACTTGGACCTTAATTTGTGAAACCGGGACCTTATTTTGTGAAACTTGGACTTAAAATGTTTGTTTACTCACGAAATTTTTAATTTTTTATTTCGTAAATCTTGGACTTTAATTTGTGAAACCGGAACCTTATTTCGTGAAACTTGGATTTAAAATGTTTGTTTACTCACGAACTGTTTAATTTCTTACTTCGGGAATTTAGGACTTTAGTTTGTGAAACCGGAACCTTATTTCGTGAAACTTGGACTTAAAATGTTTGTTTACTCACGAAATTTTTAATTTTTTATTTCGTAAATCTTGGACCTTAATTTGTGAAACCGGAACCTTATTTCGTGAAACTTGGATTTAAAATGTTTGTTTACTCACGAATTGTTTAATTTCTTATTTAATTCGTGAAACCAGAACCTTACTCCGCCACCATAACAATACAATCAAATGTCAACAGATAATCTCATTTCAACATAACCCATCAAAAATATGTTAAGGTCAACAACAAGCAACAGAGAAGCAAGTTTATGCACAGTTTCTTCCCCCGCAATTGTATTTGCCATTGTTATGGCTAGAAGTGAAGTAGATAGCACATGCAAAAACGCCCCAGCCAAATACAGCTGCACGTAGAGATATTAGTTACTTTTCTGGTCAATGAATCCAAAGGAGGATAAGAGAGCATAATAACTGTTAAAACAAGATATTAGGGTTCATGGCCATTTTTCAGGAAGTCTCGTGGCTTATTGGTCCTAGTGAATCACACAAGCAATATGTTATATTGCTATACTGTTGTTATACATTGTTATACATTGAATGCAATCAACATAGTAAAATCCTGCTTACAGTTTATTGGTTGACCACACAAGCAATAGTCTTTTTGACAGAGAAGACTTTATCTCTCATTACAATAAAAGAACATAAAGCCAGCGGCTATAATGAAGGCTTAATTTGTTCGGTGTTACTAGTATTGATTATATATTCCCACGACAATGGCCATAGCCTTTCCAGTATAGCTGAGTCCCTGGAACAAAATAGGAAAAGAAGTGGTGGTTTGATCTAAACCACATGTTATTAATAATTTGAATGGTAGAGATGAGTCCAGCGGCCTCACCCTAAGAAGGGTGCCTCGCGTGATTCAATTTCTATATATATATATATATATATATATATATATATATATATATATATATATATATATATATATATATATATATATATATATATATATATACATATATAGAATTAGGATCAAATGAGTTAATCCCTTAGTGTTGAGTCATTGAGTCCTAATACTAGCCCTTAGATCAAAACAAATGAAGGGTTGAGATTAAAACAAAAAAAATAGACTAGATATAAAAGAGACACAAACTTTAATCCCCACCCTCATTCATTCAACTGCCTCCTCCAACTCTCTTTTCTCTCTCTAACTCTCTTCTCTCATGTAGTCCCACCAACATCAACACCCTCCACCGCGACACCCACCGCACGCCTCACTCCCTCAACTCACGCCGTCAACTCCCTCACGCGCCTCCTTCCTCCCACCGCCGTCATCTTCCTCCCTTCTCCCACCGCCGCCGCCGTCTTCTCGCTTTTTTTTTTCAGATCTAATGTTGGTGTTGATGGTGGTGGTTGTTAATATTGGTGGGTTGTTGTTATTGTAGAGTCGTCGTCGCCGTCGCCGTCTTCTCTTTTTTCTTTTTATTTTTTCCTAGATCTAATGTTGGTGTTGATGGTGATGGTTGTTAATATTGGTGGGTTGTTGTTATTGTAGAGTCAATTATAAATGTTTAGTCTTATAAAATTTCAGATTAAATGTTGAAAAAATTGATCTTTTTAATTTTTTTCAGTTGTAATTTTATATTTTCAGATCTACTTTTTAATTTGTTGATGTTGATGTAGGTAATAACCCATTATTTCTGTTCAGATCTACTTTTTTCTTTATATTTTTTTTCAGATTTACTCGTTGTCGATCTACTTTTAAATTTGTTTCAGGTGTGTGGTGTTGTTGTCGCGGTTGGTCTTCTACTTTTCTTTGTTTTTTTTTTCATATCTGGAAAATTTGGTGTATGCCGTTTTTTTTTCAAATCTGGAAAAGGGGTGGTGGTTACGATGGTGGTTTTTCTTCAAATCTGGAAAAGGAAGGGTTGGTGGTGGTGGTGGGTCATGTGTAGGGATGGTGGCGGTGGCGATGTCGTGGGGTTGGTGATGGTGGTTCCACCAAAAGAACCATGAAGTTACACTAAAAAACCATGGAGTTACACCAAAAGAACCATGGAGTTACACCAAAAAAACCATGAAGTTACACCAAAAAAACCATGGAGTTACACCAAAAGAACTATGGTCTTACCCCAAAAGACCGATAGAGTTACACCAAAAGACCAATGGAGTTACACCAAAAGAACCATGGAGTTACACTAAAAGAACCATAGAGTTACACTAATAGAACAATGGACTTTCACCAATAGAACAATGGAGTTACACCAATAAAACAATGGAGTTACACGCCTAAAACAATGAAGTTACACGCCTAAAACAATCGAGTTACACGCCTAAAACAATGGAGTTACACGCCTAAAACAATAGAGGTACACGCATAAAACAGTTGATTTATACTCATAAAGTTTTATATAAAAAATCGCATTAAAAATCGAAGTTATATTAGTACAATATTAGAGTTACACTCATAATTCTATAGGCTTACACTCGTAAAATATTAGAGTTACACTCATAAGTTTTTAGAACTCAAAAATGAATAATTGGAAGTTAAATTTATGAGAGAGAAAATTTAATAAAACATTAAATGTATGTTGGGTGAGTGTTTCCTTGGTTTTAATATCAGCCATTAATTTTGTTTTCATCCAATGATATAGATTAGGACTCAAGCAATCAACCAAACTTGTGGAGTTCAAATAAGTCCATAAGTTTGATTGAGTCCCTAAGTCCTAATATCAACCATTAGATCTTACAAAATTAATGTTTGAGAATAAAACAAAAAAACACTCACCAAACATGCAATTAATGTTTTGTCTCTCATAATTTCAATTCTCCATTTGTCTAATTAATTACTTTCTCTTTATATCAAATAATTTATTAAATTAATACTACCATTTAGCTTTCAAAAATGAAAATGCAGAATTTTAAAAACAAAAATTTATAACCGTGTAAAATAAAAGCGGATTCGTAAAAGACTCCGTAAATCGTCATTCGTACTCCGATTAAAGCGAAACGAAAATCTAAATTTATTATTTTTTCAAGCCCAACGCGATGATGTTATTTTCGTAGATCATTGAGTTTTTGAAAATTTCAATACTCCCTCTGAATAATGTTGTGCGAGTTTAACTTTGATTTTTTAATGCGGTTTTGTATATAAAAATTTGTGATTACTCCATTGTTTTAAAGTGTAACTCTAATGTTTTATTAGTGAAACTCCATTGTTTTAATAGTGTAACTCTACTATTCTACGAGTGTAACTACATTGTTCTACAAGTGTAACTCCATTGTTTTATGAGTGTAACTCCATTCTTTTATGAGTAAAACTCCATTGTTTTATGAGTTTAACTCCATTGTTTTAGGAGTGTAACTCTATTATTCTACGAATGTAACTCCATTGTTTTATGAGTGTAATTCCACTGTCTTATGAGAGTAACTCCATTGTTTTATTAGTGTAACTCCATTATTTTATGAGTGTAACTCCATTGTCTTAGGAGTGTAACTCCACTATTTTATGAGTGTAACTCCATTATTTTATGAGTGTAACTCCATTGTCTTATGAGTGTAACTACATTGTTTTATGATTGTAACTCCATTGTCTTATGAGTGTAACTCTACTGTTCTACGAGTGTAACCTTCATTGTCTTATGAGTGTAACTCTACTGTTCTACGAGTGTAACTCCATTGTTTTAATAGTGTAACTCTATTGTTTTATGAGTGAAACTCCATTGTTTTATTAGTGAAAGTCCATTGTTTTAATAGTGTAACTCTATTGTTTTATGAGTGAAACTCCGTCCATTGTTTTAATAATGTAACACCATTATTTTAAGAGTGTAACTCCATTATTTTAAAAGTATAATTCCATTGTTTTATGAGTGAAACTCCATTGGTCTATTAGTTTTATTAGTGTAAGTCCATAATTTTCTTATTTTTATTAGTGGAACTCCATAGTTCTATTAGTGTAACTTCATGGGTCGAAGAGTGTAACTCCATGGTTTGAATAGAGGAACTCCATGGTTTTTTACCACCACCATCCAAAATATAATTTATTAGTGTAACTTCATTGTTCGAATAGTGTAATTCCATGGTTTGAATAGTGGAATTCCATGGTTTGCATAGTGTAACTCCATTAGTTTTACGAGTGTAACTCCATTGTTTTACGAGTGTAAAAACACTCTTTTATGGGTGTAACTCCATTGTTTTATGAGTGTAACTCTATTGATTGATTTTTCAAACCCGAAAATAAAATTTAAACAAAAAAATCAAATTTACGAAATAATAAAACTCAACATCAAAAAACATTGAAGTATAAATAAAGAAGCACGCAAGCAAGCACGAACGTAAAATAATAAAAATAAATAAATTTCAACGTCGTTCATCTGTGTTGCACCATTAATTTTGTATCACTTTAAATGGCGAGAATTGGTTCTCATGAAAATGAAAACCATTAATCAGGAAATTTTTGGTTGCTAATTTGGCGACTGATTTCGGCGCTTTTTTTTTTTGCGGTCGCCAAATTAGCGACTACACTGGCAGTTGCCTATTCAGTAGCCTTATACAGTATTTCTTGTAGTGGATACTTATGAGATCAAAGAAGAGTGAGCGGCCAAATGTTTAGAAAACTTGTAGATTGGTTTTGGCATGTATGTTATTCATACGCTTAAATTTATCTTTGGTAATATGGATGTTGATGTTATTTTTGTGCCGGTTGTGATCGATGCGAGATTGATGTAATGTTGTTGGATTTGTGTTGTTTGAAATATTGTAAATGTGGTTACATTTCTGTTGACAGGTTTCATTTTATTTAAATAATGTATGGGATTATCAAATTTATGT
Organism: Silene conica; assembly: GCA_029255685.2. Taxonomy (NCBI): domain Eukaryota; kingdom Viridiplantae; phylum Streptophyta; class Magnoliopsida; order Caryophyllales; family Caryophyllaceae; genus Silene; species Silene conica. Next base: position 23,762,088 of record CM055315.2, on the reverse strand, counting down.
GGGAAAATATCTGTATACTTCCCAATACTTAATTGTAGGATTATAACGAAATTATAAATTAATGATTTATAGTCATAAACGAAAAACAAAATACAAGGATTGGGAACAAGAATTAACCTTTGGTCCATGCAAGAGGCCTAAGAACAGATATCTATATAGATATCCTCCTAATTGTTGCACCCAAGACGCTCCGAGAAATACCTTTTCTTGAGCTAGAAACTACAAAATTACCGTTAATTTTGTGAATGATCAAAATAGAGAGAGGAGGGAGTATCACGGTTTGTCTCTTGGAACTCATGCCTTTGAGTGTGCCGTGAGGCTAGCATATATAGTAGTAGGTGGTGTTTGTTAATAAGTATAACTCTTATACATAACCTTAACCACCTTGCAGAGTTTAGATAGGATTTCTCAAATCCGTATTTGAGTATACCTAAACTGCTACAAACTCAGAACTGACCAAACACTATTCCCTTCCCAACCAATTTTATCAGTATAAGATCGGTTTTTATCCTCTCTTGTGTATAATGTTTATTTCATAAATATCATATATTTATAATTTAATAATTAAATATAACCGATTATATTTAACTAAATTATTTAATCTTTATTAAATAATTACCTTACACACAGTAATTAAATATAACATTTTATATTTAATTACGAATTAACATTTTAATTCGTCTCATCTAATATTATTTAATTAGTATTAAATAAACGTATCATCATTACATTGAATAACCGTTTAGTCGTATAAGGTATCAATATCATTACATTTTCATCTAATCATATCTCTCAGATTACATCCTTTAGGTGTGACTCTTAGAGACCAGTTGATTACCGCCATCTGTATGACAATAACGTCAAACTTCTAGCAAGTCAATCGTTATTGATAAACGTGAATCAACTGATTAAAATACAAAGTATACCCTGTGAACCTTTAAGAGATTTATACATGTTATCACACTAACTGTGGAGGACACTGGCTCCAACAATCTCCCACTTGTCCTTACAAGTATATATGTGATAACCGATTCTCAATATGCATAAATTTCTCCCACTCAATGTAAAACAATTTGCAAATCTGTATTCACAAAGGTCGTATTTTACAAGCGATCAAGATCAAGAGGGGTTTTCCCGACTAGAGAGTAACTCAACTGATAACGAATCATTATTCGAGCATGGCCATGCATTTCAGTTACAACTCCTCGAGTGGCCCTGAGAAATAACAAAACCTGATAAAGTTTGGATATTTTCCTAAACTCGAATCTTGCAGATAGAAGCGCAGTATGAAATGACCCAGAAAAATCTGCTTAGCCCCAGTTATGGTCGACTAGTGAGAAAGGAATCAAAGTCACCCAAAACTGCCCTTTATCTCAAGAAACAGTCGATGGTCAAAAGAATCGACTCTAGGAACACTATGGACGTCCTATCCACGACCTGGCACCAAATGTTCTGAAACATTTAGGACTCCATTGCGTTGTCATGAAATGTCCTACGAGTTATCGTTATGATCTCGTATCTGTGATCGATCAGTCAACAGTTTGATTTATGGCTCGTTGAACCCACCATCAATCGACATCACAAAATAATTGCCCGAGTTATCAGCTCATTTGGGCTATTACGGACCAGAATAAATATAATATAATTCAGTTCACTTTGTGGTGTTCAATGTTTGTCGTACAAATCCACATGAAAAACAAAATATGAAAACAAAAACGATGATGTTATAAATAGTATAGGATAGAGATACAATTATCCAATCCATAAAAGTACTAATACAACCCAGGAACACGTTTATTTCCCATGGATATAATGTGCCCTTCATGCTTTTCAAATCTTAAAAGTTTAGTGAGAGGATCCGCGATGTTGTCATCCGTAGCGATCTTTTCAACCACGATCTCCTTTTGCACCACGTAATCCCGGATCATGTGAGCCTTCCGCAGTACATGTCTAGATTTGTTGCTAGACTTAGGCTCCTTAGCCTGGAAGATGACACCTCTATTATCGCAATATATCGTGATAGGGTCATTCGAACTAGGCACTACTGTTAGTCCTTGTAAGAACTGACGCATCCATATAGCTTCCTTTGCAGCTTCCGAAGCGGCATAGTACTCAGACTAAGTTGTAGAATTTGCTATAACACTTTGCTTGGAACTTTTCCAGCTGATTGTTGCGCCATTAAGAGTAAAAACAAATCCAGACTGAGATTTCGAGTCATCTCGATCCGTTTGGAAGCTGACATCTGCGTAACCGCTTGCGCAAAGCTCAATGCCTCCACCATAAGTCAATACCCAATCTTTAGTCCTCCGTATGTACTTAAGAATATTTTTAACAACCATCCAGTGAGAATCACCTGGATTGTCGTGGTACCGACTCGTCATATTCAATGCATATGCCACGTATGGACGTGTGCATATCATGGCGTACATGATCGATCCTACAGTTGCGTTTTTAAACCGTCGTTATATAAACCTAACACGGTGGTTCTGTATAAAAACCGTCGTTTTAAATAAACCTAACATGGCGGTTCTGTTAAAAAACTGTCGCATTATATAAACCTAGTACGGCGGTTCTGTTTCAAAACCGCCACAATAGGTAACTTTTAGCGGCAGTTGTACAACCGCCGCAAAGGCTAAATGACGCCGTGATATACGGCGCACCCAAAAATTGTAAGAACCGCCGTAAAAAGGCTATTTACAACCGCCACTATAGGGAATTTTTCTACTAGTGAATATAGCTTTGATCTCCTCAAATTTGTTAATGGTACTTTCCCTGCCCCTGATACTACCATTAACACCGACTCCAAAACTAAATCAAACTCCAAATTTACCTCTTGGAAGCGACAAGAAAGTCTTCTCAAGGGCGCGCTACTTGGGACCCTTCATCCTGATATATGTCCTCTTGTTCTCAAAGCTACTACCTCTCGAGAAGTAAGAACCATTCTTGAGAGTACTTATGTCAATCCTTCTCGAAGTCACTTGCTCCAAATCAAGAAACCTTCTTGACAAAATCACCAAATCTGACCACTCTATTTCCACATATATGCATGATATCATTGTTTGTGTTAATGAACTTGCCTTTCTTGGCAAGTCCATGGATATTGAAGATGTTGTGGACAAGGTCCTTCGTGCCCTTAACTACAAAACTTATCAATCGGTGATCGAGGCGGTTCGTGTTTGTGACACTCATATTACTCTTGAAGCTCTTCACAGAAAATTACTCAACCATCAACTCAACCTTGCTCATATTCCTGCCCCTGTTCCGTCTGCCTCTCCCCTGGTTTTTCAAGTTCATATTGCCTACTATCACTCCAACACCAACAAAGCCTACCTATCTCCTGCCACACCCAAAACTCTTTCCCCCCCTCCCACACCTGATCCTTCCCCAAATTTTTGTGGCACTTGTCAATAATGTCGTTATATGGGTCACAATATCTCTAATTCTACTGACTTTAAACACATCTTCCCTAATGTCATCTTTCCTCAACCTCCGCCTCGTTCGAAATAGCCCCGTCCCAAAGTTCATTCTGTTATGGCATCTTCTGTTTCCACGTCCTCTTACTTGCTCGATAGCGACACCACTCATCACATCACCAATGATCTTTTCACACTCTCTCTACATACTTCGTATTATGGTACGGGTGTGTTATAACGGAAGCACAGAGAAAGATAAAAACAAACAATAAAGAACAATACGCACAGATTTACGTGATTCACTAACGATATTTTAGCTACGTCCATAGGGCAGAAGGGAGAGAGTTTTATTAATGTGAGGAGTTTTTTAGATTACAGATTCCGAACGGTATATGATATGATAACTGCTAGGGTAGAGGTTAAGAGTTTGTATAGTACTCTTAACCTAATACAATACAGATTTGACCTAATAAGGCCCGGACAGAAACCCTGGCGAGACCCCCGCATAGTCGTTCGAAGCGGTGATTAACAGATTCAAGGCATAGACCCAACAGGGTGAACTCATTATTGAGGACGGTTCATCCTTAGTTCCTTACCCATCTCCCACATAGGTTTATTCTCTATCCATATTTCTTCTTATTATACTCTACACTTCACTAATGTTCTTTATGTGCCTTTCATTTCTCGAAAAAATCTCTTTGTCTCACAGCTTTGCAAAGATATATAATGATGTCTTACTTAAGTTTTCCACTAGTAGAAAAACATCTATTTGCGGCTATCTATTTGAGGCGTTTTTTGCTAATAGCAGCAAATAGAAGTTCAATTTTTAAATTTTTATTCTTAAATACAAAGTTATTTGAGGCGTTTTTTATATAAAACGCCGCAAATAAGACAATTGAGGCGTTTTTGATAGAAAACGCCGCAAATAAGGGGCAAATATTTTAAAAACAAAAAAATAGAGAACTAACTTGCTTCCCTACCGTGGCTCCTTATACGGAGTCATCAAAAGCAACTCGCGATAAACCAACCCCCTCTCTCTCTCTCTCTCTCCCCTACCGTGGCTCCTTATACCTACCAGGCTACCAACTCGCGATCACTCTCAACTCCCTCCCCACCGTCGTTCATCAATAACACCGTCGTCCACTATATCAAGCCAGCATCACCGACTTTCGTTCATGTATGTTCGCATCTCTTTAGTCTTTTACAACATCAACATTACTATTGTTAGTTTGTTCTTATTTCAATTGGTTTATTGTTAATTAATTCAGATTAATATCTATCTTGTAGGTAAATTTAAGTGGGTAGACAAATTTAGGGTTAAATTTGTGAGATTATTTAGATTAGGGTTTATGATTAACTCGGGGATTTTGGGGGTTTTTATGAATAAAAATCAATCCTTGTATGAGTCTGTGTATAATAAGTTTTACATGATGCTCATAGGGATATCGAATTAGGGTTTATGGTTTTCAATTAGGTTTGATCGAATTAAGGTTGTGGAGCATTTGATTAGTATTTATCATATTTCTCTTTTAATGTTTATGATTGGTGTACCATGTTCATTTAAATAAATTAGGGTTTTGATTGGGAGTTTGTTCCCTTTTCCCGATTTTGATTTTTGACGTGTTTGACTTTTTTGTTGTGTATTGTCCAAATTGTCCAAAAGCTATTGTCCAAGTTGTCCAAAAGCAGAACAAGGATTGGAAACCCGTAATTGGGACGAGTTTAATCGTTCTTTGTAAGATTCAGCCTCTTCACATTTAGAAATTGCTAGTCATTTACTTTATAAGGACTGGATTAGAACGGCCTCAAGAAAAAGAACGTGTGTGACCTTCTCTTTTGAGAATTTGTGTTCCGTACAGGTGAAATTAGCTACCCTAAAAAATAGATTTATCGGCTACTAGCTTTGTGTAGAGCTGTTGTAATTGAGTTTGTTTTCAATAGTTTATAAGACTTATAAATTTGTTTGTGACACTTTATATCGTTTGTAAACTATGAGTAATGCCTATTGAAATTTCCCTAGGTAGCAGAAAAAATTCGTCAAGATGAGCGTGTTTGTGTTATGGACCGGACAAATTTAAGGCATTTGCCCGGGCTTCCTTAACAAGTTGATTTGGTGACTCTTGATCTTTCTTTCATTCCATAGTGAAGGTAAGTTCATGATGTAGCTATTTCCAGCTGTAGATATTTATACATGATTTACTCTGCCATGAAGTGATGCATTTTCGAGTTTATGGTTGATATGTATTTTGATGTTGATGATTGTAATTGTTTGGCAATTGGCATTGAGATATGACATCCTTATCTTTGTGTTATATAGGTGATGCTTGCAATAGTTAAGGTTATGAAGAAACGGTGCACATTGGTTACTCTTGTGAAACCCCAGTTTGAAGCAAGGAGATCTCAGGTTCCATATTTTCACATTTCCACACCTGTTTGCCTTCTATTTCTGAGTTGGAGCATTGTTTACATGAAAACAACACTTGTTTGTTTGAAAAAAAATGCAAGTTACACAATCCTCAGCTTCTATGTATGTATAATTGGAAGAGACATGAAAATATGTATGAAAACAATTGTTTCACATGATAAATCTTTTGACTTATGCTGAAGTGTTTATGTTTCTTATGAAGGTTGGAGGTGGTGGTATTGTTAGAGATCCAGAGGTTCATCAAGAGGTAATAACTAGCACTACCTCCGTACCATTTATATTTCCCCTTGACTTTCGTACTCAACTTCGATTTCATGTCTATCACAATGTAATTGTGTTACAACCTCACAAAAAAAAATTAAGTAAGATGAAAATAGTTGTTTGGAGATATCAGTAGTGAGTTGAGCTTTAAAGTCAGCAAGGGACTATATAAACGGGATGCATAGAGTATTATGCTTAGTTTAAAAAGCGCGCCTCGAGTGTGCCTAAGGCGCGCCTTGGATGAAGCACTAACAAAAACACCTTGGTGCATTTTAGGTGTGCCTTTTAGACGAGTCTCAGTTAACAAGACTAGCTATTATGGACTTTTCATATCTTTTTCATCTAGATCTTTAATTAAGTCATTTCTTTTCCCCATCATCCCTAACTTTTCTCATTTACATGTTTAGCCAACATGAAAACTTTTAACTTTATGACGTGTTTGAATTGGTTTTCATTCCTCAAATGTAACTTTTAACTGCATTTTGTATCAATTACGAAGGGTTGCGCTACTGCTTGGTTCATTGTGTGTAAAAATACCATACCATCATTCACAGAAAACAATTCCCCAAACGAACCATTTCCTGCTGAATGAGAATAAGGTAAGTTGTTTTCAACTGGCCTTTGTAACTTGGAAGAACAGCTTCCCACTCTACCTTTAATAAAGCATTTCTTATCTCTCTGTCAGTTACGAGTATTATCATGTATACTTTCAAGGCGGATGATATAGTTGAATTCATACACCCGACATATCTTAGGTGGTATCCTATTTGATTGTATGAATGTAAATTGTAACTGTCTCACACAGGACTCGCCCTGTCACTTATGAACTGAGAGTTTGAGCTGGAGGGGCGGATGATACAGTTTCACCATCGTTTTGTTGTAGGATTTTAATATTCAGAATATTGTCGGATCTTGTGATGTCAAGTTTCCCATCAGACTGGAGGGGCTTGCTTACTCTCACGGTGCCTTTTCTAGTGTAAGTGCCAACTACTTCCATATGTCTTTGACCTTTATTATTCCCCATGTATCTTTGTCTGGCTCTCTTCATGGTCTTATGTCTATCTGTGCATCTGTTCACTGTACTTGCTAGTTGCTATAGGCTAGTCTATTATTCATTTATCTTATGTGGATGGGAAGGAAATTGTGGTTAGCTGGAATACCCTGTTTCTGGTGCAATTCTCGTGTTGGGAGGTTGGAAGGCTGGAGAGCTGAGGTGTATAATGTTGGGCAAACTTTATGGTACTTTTGACGAATTATCATTTGGTCAGCTACTTTATATGCTAGAAATAATTCACTAGTGGAAAAAAAGCCATTTGCGGCTCATCATTTGAGGCGTTTTTGTCTTTAGTTTGTAAATTAAATAGCCTACACACCACAGGTATATATGTTCTGATACCTACTGTTACTGTATGTTTCTAAGTCGATTTTACATTCTATTGCAAAGTTGGTGTTCTTAGGTTCAGTTCCATTTTTGTTTTAACATTGGCTCTTACGATTTTATCTTGTCTCGTAAAGTAAAATATTATAAGAATCTGAGAACGATATGAAACTTTAGGTCAGGGAAATTCAAGATTGATGTATAAGGTTCGACTTTTGGACAATACTTGTGGATTTCTGAAAGCATGCTCTCCTTTATCTAATATGGAGTACTTCACAAAGAAGCTCCAAATCTTTGTACACCCTGTTATGTTTCACAGAATTGTAGGTGGCCTAAATATGAAGAAATCATACTCAGACCAAATACAACGACAATGATAACGACATACACTAGACTCTATTGTAACAGATATGCAAGCTCCCTATCAGCTGGTGAGGCCTTTCGAGATTTCGTGTCAGACTTTTGAACCTTAAAAAATATCCTGACTCGTTCCTCGATTGTGTTGTCTGTGATTCATCTGTTGGATTTCTTCTGTGTCCAGCTGCTCATCAATATCAATTTGACGTGTAGGACTATCAGGAGTTGCAAGGCCGTCACTCTGTGGGCCTACACTGACGTATTGTTGTATAACTAGCACAGAAACGGTTGCTGCAAAATGGCCAAGCTACCGGAATGCTCTTGATTTTGTTGTGCAGGAACATGTGAAATGGCCAAGCTACCGGAATGCTACTGGCCTGCATCAACTGGTGCTGCATCAAGCTACTGGAATGCAAAGCAATTGCTCTTGATTTCTATTGTAGGATTTTTAGCATTGTATATATTTTTAGAATAATTACAAAAAACATGTAGGATTCTATTGTGAAAAAAAATACATTTGAGAGTTATCATATTTAAATAATTTGTCTGCATTTTTCCATATTTTAAAAAAAAAAAAAAAAATTTTTTTTTTTTTTTACCTTATTTGCGGCGTTTTTTTTTTCAAAAAACGCCTCAAATAGAGGACCTATTTGCGGCGTTTTTTGGAAAAAACGCCTCAAATAGCCTTTTCTATTTGCGGCGTTTTTTTTAGAAAAACGCCTCAAATAACCTCTTATTTCCGGCGTTTTTATTTTCGCCGCAAATGACTTTTTCTATTTGCGGCCCCCTTATTTGCTGCTACACTAAAAACGCCGCAAATGACCTCTTTTTTGACGCCTCAAATAAGTATTTTTCTACTAGTGTTCCTCTTCCACTTTTGCCTTAATTAAAGGTTCCTTTGATGACCACTCCGCTACGCAAGGGTCCTTATCTTAATTCTGGCATTAATGAATGGACTCCCTCTGTACCACAAACTCATGTCGATATTGCCGCATCTTCCGTAGCGTGACATCTTCGTCTTGGGCATCCGTCTCAAAATATATTCTCTACTATTTGTCGTTAAAATTTGATTAATATCACTGCTTTTTCTTGTCCTTACAACTCTTGGGAGAAATTTGGAAACTTTTTGGTCAAATGGCAAAGCTGCTGGGGACATCCACGGTTTTGTCAAAAAACTGGAAAAAATATAAAAGTGATAACGTGGACCCATTGAGGTAAAATAATTTCAAATAAAACCTAATTCGCTAATTATTTTAGTAAATCAGAATTTCACAAAAAAAATCTAAATACTAGCTGACTTTTAAACAACACAAATTCTCATTGAAGACGAACACTATTCGTCACAAACTGAAAACGGATAGTGTCCTCTCACATAATGTAATTGAGAATATTCATGAGATTCTTCATTTTCTCTCACTTAATTTTCCACTTGGTTATTGTGAAAGAGTGTATCGGTTATAAACAACACTCTTTAAACAATAAATAATCAACCAAATTAAACGAAGCCAGGATGTAACCGTCGAAGAGAAACTAATACTCCCTCCGTCTCAATGGTTTCTTCACATTTACTTTTTGACACTATTCACAAGTCAAGAGAATCTATAATATTTTCGATAATCTATAAGAAAAAACATAGACATGTGAGATCTTGTTTGATTCGTCTTTGCGAGTACATTAAGAATATCAATTTTTTATAATTTTTATAAGTGCAAAATGAAAGATATTGATGGTGTAAAATGCACCTCGACAAATGTGAAAAAGTAAACATAAAGAATCTGCTGAGAGTGAGACGAAGGGAGTATTTAAAGTTATTTTTTAATAACATGCAAACAGGAAAGCATATATATTTATACTCGTATATAATATGATACGTTTCACGATTGTGGAATGTATAATACCTCATTGTATAGCGTATTGTACTCAACAAGTTATTTATACCTCTATCAGGTTAACTTCAAATAATTAAGTGACTCCTGAATTCCATGTATTTTAAAGAAATCAATATGTTGTAATCAATGAGCCATTAGTCAACGAGAATGGAATGATCGATGAAGAATTGAAGATGCCAAAAATAATTGGACAACAATGTGTTCAATTCACAAGTTTGAGAAGGCTCATCATCATTTTAAAACTGGCTAGTCTCATTGGAGACGAGTACTATTCGTCATAAGCCAAAGACGGATAATACCTTCTTATAATATCACAAGTGAAAGGGCAAGTGTGGTGCTCCATTTAAGTTCCACTTGATTTACCACTTGCATATCAAGAGAGGCTCTATCCGTTTTCATCTTGTGTCCGTCTCTAATGAGAATATGTATTTTAAACCTAGCTATTGATAATTTTTGAATGATATGAAGAAATGCATTATTTAAAATTCCTTTCACACTAAAATAATTATTAAGAATATAAAATAGTCCAAGTTATACAGAATTTCTATAAAATGGCAACATGGCCTCATCATATTCTCACATCAATCAGTAGCTTGAACCCACATTATTCTAAAGATCAATCACATTTCCGACTGTCACTAAATAAGATGGGTGTGACAGGGAAACTAGAAGTAGAAGTAGACATTAAGGCGTCAGGAGATGTATTCCATGAGCTGTTTGGAAGCAGACCTCACCATGTTTCCAACATTGTTCCTGATCATATTCATGGTTGTGATCTCCATGAGGGCGAATTTGGCCAACTTGGTTCTATTATTCAATGGGACTATACTCTTGGTAATTATCCTTAAATATATACTCTTCCCTTTTTCTTAATTACTATCTTGTACGATCTTACCATCCAGATCTAAGATTTTACAATCACCACCTTTTAAATAGTAAAATTGTAAGATCGTATGATTCAGACCAATAGTTTTACGATTATGAGAATACTAAAATGATCTAGAAGATAGTGTCGTAGATCCATTGTTGTCCCTATTTGTGTATCCATATGTGATACAAAACATGTTAGTCTATCTTATAAAAATCTAAGTCGTGTAAATATAAGAGTGTTATGACGATCGATAACTTAACCTACAACACAAACACACCAAAGATTCATGCATGCGTGCATGCTTCTAATCTTCTATACGAGGCATGGGCGGATCTAGGTAAGGGTCCAGGTGGGTAAGTGTTTCTCATGAATTTTCGGGCACTAGGTTATTATGGTTGGTGGATGTATTGAGTTCTGTTTAAACCATACTGGGTTCAATTCTTATTATCGACACATGTTTTATAATTTTTTTGGGTTTTAGTCCATTAAACTTCTATTTGTTAGCTATTTCATATATATATATATGAAATAATTGCTTCATATACGATTTGAACTATTATCCTCAAATGACTTCCCAAGTTCTAACCATTGAATCACTTACAATTGATGTTAAATTATGTACAAAAGTGTGTTATATTCTATAAAATAATTATTTTTACATATATTTAAAATTTAAAGTATTTTAGAGAAAATATTCTCTAAAAAGATATCTATAAAACCAATTATTTTTTCATTCTTTTACTTATATATAATAACTAATTTCGGAAAAAGAACTGCAAAAGATAAAAAAAATATTACCTTGGAAGTGCGTAAATAAAACACCAATTTTTTTTTTAATGCCCACCTAAAACTAAATTCCTGGATCCGCCACATGAGACCGGCCCATAAACAGGTGAGGTTCCATCCTAAAACCAATTGGTGATAGGAGGAGTAGCCCACTTGCTTATAAGCTAGTTCATTCACTAGTATTCTACCGATGTGGGACAATGCCCCTCACACACATATGGGAAGAGACCTCAACAAGGTCGTCTAGTATTCGACAAGTTTATTATCCTGAGAATAACACTTATTACATATGATTTAAATTATAATTGGTCGATTATGGGTCTAAAGAATAAAATAGGTCGAATAACATCTAATTGGTGAGACAGAGGTTCCGGTAATCTGAATGTGTGTGATACTGGACTCCTCTTAAGAGTAACATGGATATATCCGTCTTAGATTAGAGTTTGTATTTTGTTTATATGCAGATGGGAAAAAATCTATTGATAGGCACGAAGTTGAAGCCATAGATGAGGAGAATAAGATGTTAAGAATAAAAGTAATGGAAGGATCGGATTTGCTTAAAGTGTACAAAAATATGAAAATAAGTCTTCATGTGATACCAAAGGGTGATATTGATGCAATTTTATGGAAAATTGAGTTTGAGAGGTTTGATGATTTTGGGCCTTACCCGACTGATGTTATGGACTTTATCATTAAGGTGACCCGAGATCTTGAGACCCATCATATCAATGCATCATGATTGATTTGATCCATTATTCCGTTTGTTAATATAATCCTTTGTTGTCTTGTGTGTGTAACATGTAAATTAGTGAAATGTTTGGTTTGAGGAGTGCATAAGTGAAAACTTTGTATTTGTATTTGTAATTGTAATTGAAATTTGAGATTGTTTTTGTCTTTAATTTGTGAAGTGTGATTCACAAAAATATCTAAGCCTGGCTTGTTTTTCTACGGTTAAGTATTCATTCTCCCAGTTCTCCAAAATTGCAACATTTTATTAGAATACTTTTTACAGTAGCATATATAACACTAATAGTAGCATATCGTTAATTGTGTATTTTCACTACAACAAAATGACACTTGCGCCACGATTTATGTCACGGGAATTCATAATTCGTGACCTAAATTTGCTTAGTCACGGGAAAAAAAGTCCCCTTCCTTCAAAATTAATTGGTAAAAAAATTTATGTCACGGGAAAATATATCCGTGACAAATAATTGTTTTTAGTCACGAATTAAGCCATGACCGTGGCTAACAAATGCGTTTAGTCACGCATCAAGTCACGAACGTAGCTAATAATTATTTTTAGCCACAATGTCGTGGCTAATTATGATTTATTGTCACATGTAAGTTAACCGTGACTAATTAGTGTGTTTAGCCACACTGAATTCTTAACGTGGCTAATTATGATTTATTGTCACAGCTAAATTATCCGTGACTATATTGCTCTTAGCCACACACTGAATTCTTACCGTGGCTAATTGTGATTTATTGTCACAAGTAAATTACCCGTGACTAATTATTGCTCTTAGCTACGCACTGGATTTTTACCGTGACTAATATTTTTGATATGTTAACAAATAATGGTACAAAATTATTAGTGCAACATGGTGTGTACTGTGACACCAAGATGATTGTGCCGTATTATTACGAGATGTGAACAATATTCCTACTTAATGTTCTTCACTATTGACGTAAATGATCTTATTATGATTATTCTTATTATTGGATTTAGTCTGTCACAAGTGAAATTTTGTGCAATTTATTATGATTATTCTTATTAACACTACTGACTTGAAAATGAATATGATTATATGAATAAATGATTGTTGTTTAACAATTTATTTTGCTTTATTTTCGTTGAATGCTGCTTTACTTTAAGTATACGTTTAATTATGTAATGACAATTTTGTAATTTCAAAGCTACTTACCTAGTTACTAAATTTATTAAATTCCGCAACTAGCCCGACAAAAAACACTACAGCAAATTGACAGTTGCGCCACGATTTATGCCACGGGAATTTATAATTCGTGGCTAAATTTTGTTTAGCCACAGGAAAAAATTTATTCACTATTTTAGAAAAATTTTATGCCACGGGATAATTTTTCCCGTGGCAAAAAGTCAATTGCGCCACAATTTAGGTTACAGTCGTGGCTAATAATCATTTTTGCCACGAACAATGTCACACCCATGGTAAATATATTTATAATTCTTTTTTTGTTAAATTTATAATATTGAATAACATTATTTAGAGACTGCATCACATTTAAAAGAGAAAGTATGTCCAATTAAATAACTAACTTATTAACACCTATCATTGAGAAGTCTGAAACTAATATATTGTTAAATAAGGTTTTTATTAGAAAATTGATTTACAACTTTATTTGTAAAATATTTCTACAAGAACTTGAATTCGAGATGTTAAATTGGAAAAAAAAGTGGGGAAGTTTTTAAGGAGAAAAAAAGAAAAGACCATTAGATTTAAAATATGATTAAATAAAAAAAAGTAGTCTAAAAAATTAAATTCAAAATGATTTCCAACAAATCATTGAATAAAATGGAAAAAAAACATATTGATAAAATAACCGATATAAAAAAATCAATATAGAAAACATTTTAATTATTGAAAATGAGCGTATCACACCGAAAAGTAAAATGGAAATTAAAATAATAAATTTATATGTGTAAATAATGTGAAATTTTGTTGACAAAAAGAAATATCAAGAATAATGAAAAGAAATCAATTTAGAGAAAACAAAAATTTATACGATATTTTCTGTGTTTTTTTTTTTGGCAAAAACTGATTATTTTCGAGTTAATAATGTCTTGGTCATTTATTTTAGTAATAAAACTCGGTCATTGATACCTATATGTAATCATTATTCAAAATGATCATTACTTAGTAAAAAGTGATTAAACTTTTCGTTACAAATGCGACGATCTTACAAATAGTATTTGTGTGGAAAAATATATGAAAAAATGGATAAAAGAAAAATAAAATAAAAATGCCGACAAATGAAAAAAAATTAAAAAAAATGTATTAGGGAAAAAAATATAAGGAAAATGTGATTAAATAGTTTGGAGAAAATGGTTTTGTTGACTCGGGAAAAAAATGACCCGGGCATCATTAATCGTGAGGTCAACATTGAAAACTCGAGTAATTTGAGAAAAATAATATTTTTTCGCAAAAATATGTAAATCATTTAATATTTATTCGCAAAAATAATAGTGAAGGTAATTTAGAAAAAAAGGAAGATAATTTAAAAAGGTTTCAAAGTGTTAACTATATCAACAAGTAAGCTTAAGTTTCATTTTCGGTAGCTCATCATAAGAACTCCACTGTTAAGCGTGCTCAGGTGAGAGTAGTCTTGGGATGAGTGACCTCATGGGGAGGATATACGATTCACAAAAGTGAATGACTTGTGATTGTAAGTAACGAGTTGAGATAACTAACCAAGCAAGGATTAAAACTTGACAAAATCCCATATGTAACCAAATGTGTTTGATAGTGTGGTGGTCGCTCACCTCATCCCTTAACCCTGAGGTCAGGGGTTCGACTCCTACCCATGGGAATGGAGCAACTCTTTGGCAAGCAGTTTACCTCTTCGTGAGAGAGCCCGCGGCGAGGGGATTATACACCGTTGTCGACACGGTGGACACCCCGGTTTAGACCGAAAAAAAAAAACGATTCCATAAATGAAAATATTTTCATTATACGTAAAAAATAATATATTACATTTTGTTTATTTATTTTTTATTTTTTTGTTTGTCACGGGAATAATTTTGGTCACGAGAATTAATTTTTGGTCACGGCAATTATTAGCCACGTGAGAATCTGTGGCTAAAAATATAATTTTAGCCACGTTAATGTTTTTCCCGTGACTATCTGTTAGCCACGGCCACTTGGGTCACGGAAGGTATTTCCGTGACAAAGAGCTTTAGCCACGGGAAATTAGTACTTGCGCCACGAATTTAGTCGTGGCCCAAGTGCTTAATTGTAGTAGTGTTTTTAATCTTTTAAGGTGTATTATCGTATATTTACACATTTCCATTCTACATAATGCATCGTTAATATCTTGAGTAACACTATATAAAAACATTATAAAAATTGATATTTTTATTGTGCTCTTGAATACGTACCAAAATCCCACATCACTATATTTTCACTTACCATATTGAAAGGAATTATGAAAATTTCTTTCGGCCACAAAAATGTCAAAAAATCAGGGATTTAAACTTAAATGGAGAGAGTATTATATATTCGTCGTAATCAGTTTTCTCTCAAAGAACACAAATCATAATCCTTTAGTTGGCCTACCGGAAGTTAGTTCGCGCGTCAATCATCCTAAATGTCGTGTCACCATTGTTGCAAGTAAGTTCCTTACTTTCTTTTGTCAGTTGCTAAGTTAATTATGGTTATAATCTATAGTTGATTAGTAATAAAACTTATAATGTGTTAGGAGGAGGATTCGTAGACGAGCCCCTGTAAAACTTGCCTTAAAAGGATTTGGGTTGACATATTTGTCTTGAGGTAGTAGAGTTTCCCTACTGAGTTATCTACTATGTGTGTGACGATATTTATTGTTATGTTTGTAAGACTGATATCACCTGGTTTTTATTGAGTTGGAGATATGGAAGTTATGTTTGGGACCATTTACGGGAAATGACTCTTAATCCTATGATCGTTTTTCGTGGTTCCCGTCGTGGAGAGGATGTGCACATTATTGGTCTGGGTATTGAATGTTGTGAGCAAGCGAGGTTGATTGAAAGGTCGCCACTTGTGAGATAATTGCATTATTATTGGTGATATCAGTATGTTGTGTATTGAGATTTTGATATTCGTTATTGATTTCGATAGTGATAGTGTTATATACTGCAGTAACTGACGCTTGTATTTTATTTGTTGTGCTGGTCCATTGGTATAGTGAGTAGATTCTCAGCAGGTAGCTCGATGTTGATTGTTTGCTTGAGCCTGGGGATGGAGCGAGTCATCACTTATGAGTCATAGAAGTTTTTTTAGCTTCTGCTGTTTTTTTTTAAGTTTTCCTTTGAGTTGAGACGTTTTGTAATCACAATACTATTTACTTAATAAATGTTCTTTTGTATTTCTTTGATATTCTACCTCGGGTAACCAAGATGGTGACATTTTCATAGGCTGAGGGTCCGTGGTAAAGACTTCAGGTTATGGGGGTGTTACAGTCTTCCACTAGTGGCGAGGGTTCCCTGTTGTGATTGGTAACTTGGTAGGGCTACATCACACCGGGCTGCGGTTCAGACTTTGTTTCTTGGAGTTTGGGAAATGACGGTGGATAGAGGATTGTTTATTGCTTTTCTTGTTTGTCTTATGATTTTCTAGTATAGTTGATTGACCTTCTGTGGTATGTCTTATGTTTTCCTTTCTGTTATGTGTTTGCGGTGATCCATTTGATATTACTTGCAAATGATCATCATATATATATTTTTATCAGGCGTTGATAGTTGTTGAGTGATTTGGCCGGATGCTTGGAGGGAACGAGTCACCGTTGAGTTCATTTTTAGTTGATCATATGATAGTTAGTTTGATTAGTTATACTCTTTGTTTTTTAGTTAGTTGGTTTTGTTATGAGTTGAAATCAACTTATAAAGAAGTTAATGAAGTTATTTAATTTGTTCTTTTATTTTAATTTGATATGAACCATCTCAGGCAACCGAGATGGTTATGCTTCCATTTATTAAGGTAGGCATCGATAAGACTCTTTAATAGATGAGGGTGTTACATCTGTTTGGGTGTCTACTAAATATAAAAGGTAGAAACCTCGAACCTAAAGTAATTCTTCATGTGGGTACCTTTACGGCTAGTCATATGAAAACAATAATTTCCGCACCACCTCTTTCTCCCTCACCACTCCAGTCCCCATTCACCACCATCATCTTACTTCATTTATCCTTTGTTTTGCACTTATAACCCTATAACAGTTACCTCAGTTCAAGCCGTCTCTAATGCTGAATACAATTGGATACCTTTACGGCTGCTCTTTTGTATGTGCTACTCTGCCACTGGTGTGCAGTTTTGATTGACATTCATTGCTTATTGCCCAATAATTTGTTATGTTACCTATTCCAAAATACCTTTAGAAAGGGTAAATTGTTTGAATAGACTCATTACTCTGAATGTGGAGGTATGATCCTTAGGACAAAATAAGATGGTTATTGGAGTGCAAATTATTATAAGACTCACTAATCTTTTGGACCTATAATTGTAGTTATGGCTCACCTTACAGCCCGACAATTTACACTGCATTTTTGCATAGAGCCCTGATCGAAACTCCAAAAAACACAGCCACTAAATTCAAACTAGTACAATAAAATGGGTAACAATAAAATGGGCGAGCGTAGTATCTGAAAATCTAAATTCATATTGCAGTTCCAAACCGTACATGTAAAGAAGCAAGACAATAACCGATTAAATAGACTGTGTCCATCATGCCTAAGACTATTAGATTTTAGACAAGCCTAATACCCTTTAAGAGAAGACCACAGTAGGGTAACAATATACAATTATAGTTTCGGTGCTACTTCTTAGTTCAGACTTCAAACCTAGATTCGTGCGTGTCAAAGGGGAACCAGTAACAACAACAATTTAGTAATTAAAACAAGAAATTAAGGTTAAAATTCACAGTAACAACAACAATTTAGCAACAGTTAGTCGAACTAAAATTCACAGTAACAACAACAATTTTACAACAATTTAGCAAAAATTTAGCAATAGTCAATTAAACTAGACGAAGATAGACGAAGATAAAACTTACATGTAATTAGCGAAAAAGCTAGGGTTTGAGCGAATGGCAGTTGTTTCGCGTCAATCTTGCAACTGATGAATTGAATAAGGTATTTGAAGTTGAAATTAAAGTTGAAGATGATGGATGAAGCTTGTGATGAAAGATTTGTTGAACAATTTTGGAAGAGAGACACTGTTCTATTGCTTGTGGTTTAATTTACTATTCTTAGTCGCGAAGTTGATGAACAATATAAACTGGGTTAAAGAGTTGTTCTCTTAATTTAGTCGTGTATTTTTTTTAAAAAAATGTACATCAAATACATGCATCAGTTCTATTATAGAACTGACGCAAACGCTTAAACACAAACACGTTCTTTATAAGAAAAATTGATGTTTTTGTTAAATACGTCAATTGTTCAACACCCGACGTTTTTAGTACGTCTGTTCTATACTAAGAACTGACTCAAAAGCTTAAAAACAAATGTGTCAGTTATAAGGAAAACTGATGTTTTTTGGTCAAATACGTCAGTTGTTCAACAACCGACGTTTTTTATACGTCTGTTCTATATTAAAAACTGACGCAAATATTTAGGCTATAGGGAAAAATTGGACTTCTGCAAAAATTAAGTACTTTTTGCGTCAATTTGGCTACAACCGACGTAAATTACTTGACGCAATATGGGATTTTTGTAATAGTGGGTGACAATAACGGGAAGTGAGCCTAGGCGGAATTAAAGATACTAAATCCCTAAATTCAAAATACCTGTGATACGTGGGAGTTAAGATTCATAATTTGTAAATTATTAGCAATTTGATAGGGGTTGAGAGGGAGAGAAGAGACAATTTTTATGAGCGTTTTTTAAGCAAAGGGTAAATTCAAAATAAGGTCACAAAGTGTGTAGGATTAAGTAAAAAATCAAGTGCGAGATTTAGAAAATACCTATTATATTATATACTCCCTCCTACTTTTTATAAGTGTCCAATCACTACTACAAATTCATGCAATAACAACGTCCCTTTAACAACGAATATTGATGCATTATATGTAATGTAACATCCCGTATTTTTATGAAAGTAAATTTAATAATTTAAAGGTAGTTTACGGAACTTAATAATATTTTAATTATAATTCGTAAGTTTTATTTTAAGATTTCCGTTAAGTTCGTCTTAAAAACCTTTTAAGCTTAAGATGCCTTGGTTATTTAATATCAACCCGTCTCACATTTCCGTTTCACTTAATTAAAGCAAAACCGACTCAAGTCAAATATAAAGGTCACCCATCCTCTTATTTCCAACGTTAAACCCTCCATCACCCAAATAAGATACAGTAGCTTCATTTCTCCATTTTTGCTCTTTCTCAACTTCACAAATTCATCATCCGTTTTCTCAACTCAACTCCGTTTAACTCGAGGTTTTCACCATCGCATTCCTCTCTTAATTTCTGATCTTTCTATCACTTTCGTTTTCTATTTCATGAAACTCCATTTCGGGGCTGTTTTGAGAAGAACTCAAGATTGCCCTCTTACAACCCGTTTTGTTGTTTGTAGGTGTCGACATTGACAACCCGGACAAGGATTCTTATATTATTCAAGATTAGGCGGGAAGAAATCGCTCATTAAGGTGACGATAATGAGAAACTCGGCCTTTTGTCTATATTAGCACTTTTGGTGTTTTGATTATGTGTTTCACATGAGGTTATGATTATTGATGTCGATAGGAACTTAGTATTATGTTAATTACTGAATTATATGTTCATTATGTGAGATACTTGATGAAATTGCTGTTTCATATGCTTAAACATGTTTATCTTGTGTTGGGTTGAAATTGTGACGGATATGGATGATTAATCGTATGTTGGGTGTTTGAGAAGTCGTTAGTCATTGCATATGTATGAGAATGGTGTATAATTACTGGGTAATGTATGTTTGGAGTAGAAATCATGTTGTAGGAACGATCCCATGAGATTTGGATGAATTTTGATATGTCGGAATGCGTTTTCTGGGAACAGGGACTCCCAGCCGGTTGGTTGACCGGCGGCCGGTCAACCGGCTGAGAGTCTCGTATGTTGATTTTTGAAGAAAGCTGAGGAAGGACCCTCAGTCGGTCGGCCGGCAGCCGGTCAGCCGGCTGGGAGCCCTTCTTTGTGTTTTGAAGTATGTAATTGAGAGTAAATGACTCTCAGCCGGCCCACCGGCAGCCTGTGGCCAACCGGCTGAGAGCCCCTCTTGGTTTTTGAAGTTATTTTTAAGAGTCTTGCACTCTCAGCCGGCCAACCGGCAGCCTGTGGCTGACCGGCTGAGAGCCCCTGTCACATATTGATTT
The DNA here is from genome assembly GCA_029255685.2 of Silene conica. Taxonomy (NCBI): domain Eukaryota; kingdom Viridiplantae; phylum Streptophyta; class Magnoliopsida; order Caryophyllales; family Caryophyllaceae; genus Silene; species Silene conica. The sequence continues at coordinate 23,741,631 of CM055315.2, read as the reverse complement.
GCTTATAACTTATGTTTCGCATGTCGGATTTGATTGATTCTTTTTCCGTATGTTTCGTATGCTTGTTTGAAGTCCCAAGAAATTGGGCGGCACTTATATCGGGTTCGGTAATGGGTTTGAGGATGAAAGACCCCCCGGCCGGGCAACCGGAAGGGAGACCGGCTCTCGCCTCAAATTAGTTCCCGAAGTTGGCTAAGTGTTTCATGGGTGTTTAATGTTGAGCTATTTAAGAAATGATTGTCATTCAATTATGAAGTTGTTGTACATCTTAGAGATGACATTTGTGATTTGTGTAAACCTGCTGTGCGCTGCTATAGTACTCGAGTTCTCACTTGACTCCATTGTGTAGCTGGTTGGCCGTAGTGGCTTGGTCCTCACGGTCAGGTCTTAGATTGTCTGCCCGCCTTCGGGCGTATCTCGTTCCTAGCTAGTTCGGGTCTTGGGGGTGCCTCGTGCACTTGTCGAATCGGGGATCGTGATTCGTTCCGCTCCGAGAGTCTGGCCAGGTTTAGACTAGGACAGTCTTTTGATGTCGTCCTACCAGGGGGTTGTATAGTCTGAGATTGGGGATGTCGTAGTATTATTTATATCATTTTTATATTTATTGCATTTTATTTTCGTTTTAGTAGATTAGATCAATCAACACATCAAAACCCCCCCTTTTGGTTACTTAACTTTATCACACATTTAATCGACAAAAGACCTTCCTTGTGGGATCGACCCCTACTTACACTTGCTACTAGTTTGAGTTTGTAGTGGATAAAATTGTTAATTTGGAGACTCACGACAAGTCTAGCCAAATTTTGGCGTCGTTGCCGGGGAAGACAATTGTTTTATTTGTGTGCTTGTAAATATTTCTTGTCAATTTTTTTTTACGGGTCTTGTGTCTTTTAATTAGAAAATGTGTTTTCATTTCCCCCAACGAGAGGATGAATTACTTCATCACTACTTTGAAAGGCTAGAGATATACTTGGTAGAACATCCATCTTTATGTAAGGGTCAAGGTTTTTGGGTTGGTCTCTTTCATAGTTTTAATCAAAGTACTCAAATAGATATTCAAGTAGAAAGCGAGGGTGGATTTTTCAAGTTGAAACATGAAAAGAAATGGGATGTGCTTGATCTTTTGGTTGAAAATTCCCGAAAACTTGAAATGACTAACTCAATTTTAAATCTTACTCGTTGTTTTGATACACCAATGAATGTTGATTTGAGTCAAAATGATAATACGAGCAACCTTGATGATTCTAATTCTCTTACTTTTGATGTGAGTAATCCAATTTGTGATGAAGAAGATATCCATGACTTTGATTTGTTCACTTTGTCCTACATTGAACCCGACATAGTGTAACATCCCGTATTTTCGTAAAATCTAATTTAATCGTTTTAAATTATTTTACGTAATAAAATAATATTTTAATAATTTAATTCGGAAGATTTTAATTTAATTAGTAAGATCCGTCTTAAGAACCTTAAGTCCTTAAGACGAATAATACTTGGTGAACTTAAACTCGTATCATAAATATCCGTTCAAGTGTCCGACCCATTTAATTGACTCGGAAAGGACAGTCCATAAAACCCCACTAAACCCTTCCATCGACACAATGCTTCCTCCTTCAAACATTTCACTGTAAAAATAATCCTCACAAAACCTCCATTTTATTCATCTCTTTTTGAGGAATCCTTCATCATCCGTTCATCGATTTGAGGTAACAATAACATTTTTGGAATCCTCATTCGATTTCCAAGCCATCTATCACTTTCTTTTTGTAAATCCTTAACTTTGAAAATGGGGCTGTTTTCTCTTATTTCCGTTTTAAGGGCTTAAAACCCGTTTTCTATGTTGTAGGTGTTGGCTTAGAGGATCCAGAGATCGATAGCTTCATTGTTGAGGAAGATCTTTAGCCGGATAAGCTTGAAAGGTGACGATAATGAGAAACTCGGCCTTTATGTGTATATTAGCACTTTTGTTGTGATTTTCCATATGGTTTCTGATTTTGTTCAAAGGATTATGTTTAATGAACTTAGAAGCATGCCTAGGATTGTTCTTATGTGAGAAATCCATGTCTTATGATGTTGTTACATGTTCATATGCAATTTTCAGTTTTTCACAAAGTTAAGACGGATACTTGATATAATTGCTTGAGGATTGTTATGGGAATTATGTGCTGTTAGATTAGTTGTTTTAGTGTTTGATAATGTTGGGAAATCACCAATTGTAGTCTTGCTTGAGTTGTTGTGTCGAATTATGAAGTTTTCAGTAGTTTGCGATTTTGCGAATTTTCGTATCAGGCTCTCTGAGCCGGTCGACCGGCTGGGAGTGTCTCCTCGTGTTTTTGGCGATTTTTGGAATATTGGCCTTGGGCTGCCAGCCGGCCGACCGGCTGCCTGCCGACCGGCTGGTAGTCAATTTTGTCTAGGGTTGTTTGCGTAAAACCTAGGAAGAAAGGGAGCCCAGCCGGCAGACCGGCCGCCTGCCAGCCGGCTGGGAGTACGTGTGGGGATGGTTTGCGAGTTTATGAAGGCTAGGGTATTGGGTCCCCAGCCGGCCGACCGGCTGCCTGCCGACCGGCTGGGAGTCCTTTGTGGTTCCTTGTGTTGAAAAAGGGAAGTCTGAGTGGGTCACCAGCCGGCCGACCGGCTGCCTGCCGACCGGCTGGGGACTCCTGTAGGTTATTTTGAAATCGAAATTCATTTGTAACTTTCAAACGGTTGATCGGTTTTGATTGAAACTCGTTTTGTTTACCCGTGTCATGTATTTGAGGTCCCCAGAGGATGGGCAACATTTTATTGGGTTCGGGAATGGAGTAAGGATAGAGACCCCCCGGTCGGGTAACCGAAAGGGAAACCGGCTCTCCCTCAACTTAGTTCTCGGGGTCAGTTAGGTGTTGATTAGAAGTTAAGAAAAGTAGAACTACAGATTAGTTCATAGACTTTGGTTGATATTGTATTGATGCGTATTAAGTTATGCCTTAAGCTGGCCTCTGAACTTAATACGTGAGTTGTTTGTCATATATGGGGATATGCCTTAAGTTGGCCTCTGAGCCCTATATGTGTATGTTTGTCGTGTCTGGAACATGCCTTAAGCTGGCCTCTGAGTTCAGACATGTGTGATAGTGATCGCGTCAGAACATGCCTTAAGTTGGCCTCTGAGTCTGACGAGTAGAGCAGCTGCACAACGGGGTAGCTAAGGAACTGACACCTTGCCCGGAGTGCAGATGTTTGGTGCTAGAACATGCCTTAAGCTGGCCTCTGAGTTTAGTACCTTGTGATGTGGTGAAGGGACATGCCTTAAGCTGGCCTCTGAGTCCTTTACTTTTGGATGCTAGTCTATGCCTTAAGTTGGCCGCTGAGTCTAGTGTCTTGCTGATTGGCAGGTCCATGCCTTAAGTTGGCCTCTGAGTCCTTGCTTGCTGAATGTTTGGTGTTTAGGTTATGTCTTAAGTTGACCGCTGAACCTTTACACTTGCTGATTGATTTGGTATTAGGTTATGTCTTAAGTTGACCGCTGAACCTTTTACTTGCTGAATTTATCTGTTTGTCTTGAGTGGGTACGTGTCAGATATAGATATCGATAGCGATGAGTAAATGTATATCTGTTGAGTTATGGTTTGATCATCCAAGGCATTGGGTGACTCTTAATTCGGTTTCATAAATAGTTGGATTGAAATACCCCCCGACTGGGCAACCAGTAGGGAAACCGGCTCTCCTTCCTAATTGTTTATGAAGTTGGTTGAGAGCCGTGCATTTTAATCGCATGATAGTAAGAGATCAGATGATGAGATGTTTATGCTTCACATGTTGCTAAATGTTGGAGTATTCTGTATTGTTTTATGTGTTACGTGTTGTCACAAAAGGTGGCTAGGAGAACTCTAGTCACTCCCCACTGATTGTGGCGTACATGTTTTCATGTATGTAGGTACATGCAGGTTGGAGATGGGTTCACGAGAGGGCTAGCGAGTGATGATCCTGCTGTCATCATATGACTTACCTTATATCGCATAGCTAGACTCTTAGACTTTTGTTACATTTGTTTTGGAGCCTGTAGGGATGTTCCATCCCAGGCTGATGTATATATTCGTTTCCGATACTTAGAGCCGTTACTTATCTATTTTGGTTTTAATCTAGTTTCAGTTTCCGTTCAGTTTAAGACTTCTCGCATGTTGTTCAGTTTACTTTAAAAAGTTTTAAATTCCGCTGCATTTTTGGTACTTTTACGTGTTTATATTTCCGCTTTCGCGAGGGGTTTTACAGTTGGTATCAGAGCATTATTGCTCCCGACGCACTCATGTGACCCCCAACCTTAACTTGACCAAGTAAACAAATAATGACTGAGAGATGGGTAGATCTAAGGACTTATTTTGTAGTCTATTTGTGATTGCTAATTGTTAAGCTAATACTTGTTGTCTCTTTTGAAGGATGGTGAGACCTAGGGCTGCTGATAACATTGTGCTGCAAGCAATTCAGCATTTGCTCGAGACTCAGAGACAGCAAGCAGGGAATGTTCCGCCTCCTCCACCGCCAGGCAACGAGGCTAATCGTCCTGGTAGTTTTTCATGGATAGCTTCGCAGATGTCCCGTAGCCACGTGAAGACATATGGTGGCGAGGTCGATCCGGTAGCTCTTACCGAGTGGTTCAGGGAGATGGAGAGGAGCTTTGCTATGTATTCGGTGGGTAGAGAGGATAGAGTGCGGTTAGCCACTCACTTTCTTACCCTTGAGGCCGACAGGTGGTGGGCGTTGACAGGACCTACTTTCACTCATGATCCTCTGTTCGATTAGGATGCTTTTAAGGATAAGCTCGAGACGAGGTTCTATCCTAAAGAGCTCAGATCACAGCGACTCAAAGAATTCATGGATTTGAAGCAAGGCAAGATGTCAGTTCAGGAGTTCACAGACCGTTTCAACCAGCTAGCTCACTTCGCATCGAGATTTGTCAGAGACGAGGCCGAGAGAGTCTACTTTTACCGCGGCGAGCTAGGGCCACGCATCGAGAGCATGGTTCGTCGAGACTCTACTTCTTTCGTGGAGGTGTATGATGATGCTATTTGGGCCGAGAGTTCTATTCGTGCCATAGATGCTGAGACCCGTGCTGCTACTTCTAGTGTGACTCCTCACCAGAGATCCGTGTACCAGGGGAAGAGACCATTTGTTCCTTCTACTTCTTCGCCTTCTTCTCAGAAGAAGCGTTTTGAGAGGTTCTCTGCTCCGGTTGCTAAGACCTTTGTTCACACCGACACAGCTGCTAGTGTTTGCCACCGTTGTGGTAAACCTTCTCATCCGGGTTTTGACTGTTTCAAGAATGCTTTCAAGTGCTATACTTGCAATGGATTTGGGCACAAGTCTTATGAGTGTCCTGAGAGGAACCCGCACTTGGCAAGGATGCTAATGCTGCTGCAGCGACTAAGGAGGGAAGCCGAAGGGGAAGATCTTTGTGATGACTAGGGCTGAGGCAGAGGCTCATCCAGATATTGTTGCCGGTATCTTTTCTGTTCTTGGCGCTGAGTGCCTTATTTTATTCGATACTGGAGCTTCTTTATCATTTATATCGACACAATTCGCCGACCGTCTAGCTCTTGAGTCTTCATTGGTTGAGGAGACTTCTATTTCCTTACCTTCTAGAGACGTGTTTTCCTGCTCTTCGTCCCATAGGGATGTTCCTATTATTATTGGTCAAGCCACATTTCCAGCGGACTTACTGAAATTTCCTCTCGAGGAGTTTAACATTATCCTCGGTATGGATTGGTTATCGCGATACCATGCTCGCTTCGAGTGTCGCGACCAGAAAATCTGCTTGAGGAGTTCTTCAGGAGTTCGTGTTTCCTATAGGGGAACTCGCCCTCAAAGGGGTGTTTGTGTTATCTCTTCGATGAAAGCTTCTCATATTCTTAGGAAGGGTTGCCAAGCCTTCCTGTATGTTGTTACAGCTGCTAAACCATCGCTACCGAAGCTTGAGGATGTAGTCATTGTTCGTGAGTATCCAGATGTTTTCCCAGATGACTTGCCAGGGATACCGCCAGAGAGAGATGTGGAGTTTACCATTGAGCTTGTTCCAGGTACCGGACCGATTTCTAAGGCTCCTTACCGTATGGCTCCGCCAGAGTTGAAAGAGTTGAAGCAGCAATTGGAAGAGATGATCGAGAAAGGGTTCATTAGACCTAGTGCCTCTCCGTGGGGTGCTCCCGTTTTGTTCGTTAAGAAGAAAGATGGTTCCATGAGACTTTGCATTGACTATAGAGAGCTGAACCGAGTGACCGTGAAGAACAGATATCCTTTGCCTAGGATAGATGACTTGTTTGATCAGTTGAGAGGTGCTTCGAGGTTTTCTAAGATTGATCTTCGATCGGGTTATCATCAGATTCCAGTGAGAGAGGCTGATATTGCGAAGACTGCTTTTCGTACCAGATATGGGCATTTTGAGTTTGTGGTTATGCCATTTGGGTTGACTAATGCACCGGCTATTTTCATGGATCAGATGAACCGTACCTTCAGTGAGTATCTTGATACATGTGTTGTGGTTTTCATTGATGACATCTTGATATATTCGAAGACCGACGAGGAACATGCTGAGCATCTTCGATTGATTCTAGGGATTCTGCGCAGACAGAAATGGTTCGCAAAGTTTTCGAAGTGTGAATTTTGGCTCTCGAAAGTTGCCTTTTTAGGACATGTGATATCCAGCGAGGGTGTGATGGTAGATCCCGCGAAGATAGAGGCTGTGGTTGATTGGGAGAGTCCCAAGGATGTAGGAGAGATCCGTAGCTTTTTGGGTTTGGCAGGCTATTATCGTAGATTCGTTGAGGATTTCTCTAGATTAGCTCGCCCGATGACTCAGTTGCTGAAGAAAGAAGCCAAATTTGTGTGGACCGACAAGTGTGAGAGCTCTTTCCAGGAGTTGAAGACTAGGTTGACCTCCGCTCCTATACTTGCTTTGCCAGAGATCGGGGTTGACTTTGATGTGTATTGTGACGCTTCGATGTTAGGACTTGGATGCGTACTGATGCAGAGTGGTAAGGTGATAGCATATTCATCTAGACAGTTGAGAGTTCATGAGGTGAACTATCCGACACATGATTTGGAGTTGGCCGCAGTCGTTCATGCTTTGAAGATGTGGCGTCATTACCTGATTGGATCCCATTGCCATATTTTCACAGATCACAAGAGTCTTAAGTACATTTTTACTCAGAAAGACCTTAACATGAGACAGAGACGTTGGCTAGAGTTGGTGAAAGATTACGACATCGAGTTGTTATATCATGAGGGAAAAGCCAATGTGGTTGCAGATGCGCTTAGCCGCAAGACTTCTCACTCGATGAGTGCCATGAGAGTATTGCCCGATGAGTTGTGTTCCGAGTTCCGGAAGCTGAGATTAGAGATGGTGGGTAGTGGTTTTGATTGGTTAGCTGCTATGACTGCCGAGCCATCTTTATATTGGGAGATTCGCCAGAGTTTACCTTCATATGCCGATTTCAGGAAGTTCGAGGCTAAGATTTCGAGTGGTGTTACACCTGACTTGGTGATTGATGCTGATGGTTTCCTTAGGTTCCGTGGTAGGATGTATGTTCCTGATGTGCCAGATTTGAGGAAGAGGGTTCTTAATGAGGCTCACTTGTCACCGTATTCCGTTCATCCAGGAGGAGAGAAGATGCACAAGGATTTGAGACTTATGTTTTGGTGGCCTGGTATGAAGAAGGAGATCTTGGATTATGTTAGTAGGTGTTTGACTTGTCAACAAGTCAAGATAGAGCATAGGAGACCTGGTGGTTTGCTACAGCCGCTTCCCGTTCCTCAGTGGAAGTGGGAGTGTATATCTATGGACTTCGTTACAGCATTGCCTAAGACAGTTGGAGGCAAGGATGCGATTTGGGTTATTGTTGATCGTCTAACTAAGTGTGCCAGATTCGTGCCGATCAGAGAGACGTGGGATATGGACCGTTTAGCCAGGGCTTATATTGCTGAGATAGTCCGCTATCATGGTGTCCCGAGGGAGATAGTTTCAGATCGTGATCCTCGATTTTGTTCCAGGTTCTGGAAGGCTTTGCAGGAGGCTATGGGTAGCCGTTTGTTGATGAGTACCGCTTTTCATGCCGCGACCGATGGTCAGTCCGAGAGGACTATACAGACACTAGAAGATTGGCTCCGCGCTTGTGCCCTTGATTTTCAGAGTTCTTGGGAGCAGTGTTTGCCGTTGGTAGAGTTTTCTTACAACAACAGTTATCATGCTTCCATTGGTATGGCTCCGTACGAGGCTCTTTATGGTAGGAAGTGCCGTAGTCCGATTTGTTGGGACCAGGCTAGTGACGTTCGTGACCTAGGACCGGACCAGTTAGCTGTTACTATTGACCAGGTTCAGCTTATCAGAGGTAGGATGAAGGCCGCACAGGACCGGCAGAAATCCTATGCTGATGTTCGCCGTAGACCCTTAGAGTTTGAGGTGGGTGACCGAGTTTTCTTGAGAGTGTCTCCGATGAAGGGTGTTAAGAGGTTTGGAGTTAAGGGCAAGTTGAGCCCTAAGTATATTGGACCTTTTGAGATCGTGAAGAGGATTGGTGCTGTTGCTTACCGTTTGGACTTGCCTCTTAGTTTGGGCAAGGTTCATAGCGTTTTTCATGTTTCCCAGCTCCGCAGATACATCAGTGACCCGAGTCATGTTTTGCCTAGAGAGATCGAGAACTTGGAGCCGAGTCTTGCTTTCGAGGAGCGTCCTGTGAAGATCCTAGACCGTCAGGATAGGAAGCTTAGGAGCAAGGTGGTGCCGCTAGTGAAGATCCTTTGGCGTTGCGGTGATGTTGAGGAGCAGACATGGGAGACTGAGGCATCGATGCGTATCGCGCATCCTTCTCTTTTCGATTGAGGTAGGGTTAGTTAGAATTTATCTCCGTCCGAGTTTCGAGGACGAAACTTTTTGAAGTTGGGGTGATTGTAACATCCCGTATTTTCGTAAAATCTAATTTAATCGTTTTAAATTATTTTACGTAATAAAATAATATTTTAATAATTTAATTCGGAAGATTTTAATTTAATTAGTAAGATCCGTCTTAAGAACCTTAAGTTCTTAAGACGAATAATACTTGGTGAACTTAAACTTGTATCATAAATATCCGTTCAAGTGTCCGACCCATTTAATTGACTCGGAAAGGACAGTCCATAAAACCCCACTAAACCTTTCCATCGACACAATGCTTCCTCCTTCAAACATTTCACTGTAAAAATAATCCTCACAAAACCTCCATTTTATTCATCTCTTTTTGAGGAATCCTTCATCATCCGTTCATCGATTTGAGGTAACAATAACATTTTTGGAATCCTCATTCGATTTCCAAGCCATCTATCACTTTCTTTTTGTAAATCCTTAACTTTGAAAATGGGGCTGTTTTCTCTTATTTCCGTTTTAAGGGTTTAAAACCCGTTTTCTATGTTGTAGGTGTTGGCTTAGAGGATCCAGAGATCGATAGCTTCATTGTTGAGGAAGATCTTTAGCCGGATAAGCTTGAAAGGTGACGATAATGAGAAACTCGGCCTTTATGTGTATATTAGCACTTTTGTTGTGATTTTCCATATGGTTTCTGATTTTGTTCAAAGGATTATGTTTAATGAACTTAGAAGCATGCCTAGGATTGTTCTTATGTGAGAAATCCATGTCTTATGATGTTGTTACATGTTCATATGCTATTTTCAGTTTTTCACAAAGTTAAGACGGATACTTGATATAATTGCTTGAGGATTGTTATGGGAATTATGTGCTGTTAGATTAGTTGTTTTAGTGTTTGATAATGTTGGGAAATCACCAATTGTAGTCTTGCTTGAGTTGTTGTGTCGAATTATGAAGTTTTCAGTAGTTTGCGATTTTGCGAATTTTCGTATCAGGCTCTCTGAGCCGGTCGACCGGCTGGGAGTGTCTCCTCGTGTTTTTTGCGATTTTTGGAATATTGGCCTTGGGCTGCCAGCCGGCCGACCGGCTGCCTGCCGACCGGCTGGTAGTCAATTTTGTCTAGGGTTGTTTGCGTAAAACCTAGGAAGAAAGGGAGCCCAGCCGGCAGACCGGCCGCCTGCGAGCCGGCTGGGAGTACGTGTGGGGATGGTTTGCGAGTTTATGAAAGCTAGGGTATTGGGTCCCCAGCCGGCCGACCGGCTGCCTGCCGACCGGCTGGGAGTCCTTTGTGGTTCCTTGTGTTGAAAAAGGGAAGTCTGAGTGGGTCACCAGCCTGCCGACCGGCTGGGGACTCCTGTAGGTTATTTTGAAATCGAAATTCATTTGTAACTTTCAAACGGTTGATCGGTTTTGATTGAAACTCGTTTTGTTTACCCGTGTCATGTATTTGAGGTCCCCAGAGGATGGGCAACATTTTATTGGGTTCGGGAATGGAGTAAGGATAGAGACCCCCCGGTCGGGTAACCGAAAGGGAAACCGGCTCTCCCTCAACTTAGTTCTCGGGGTCAGTTAGGTGTTGATTAGAAGTTAAGAAAAGTAGAACTACAGATTAGTTCATAGACTTTGGTTGATATTGTATTGATGCGTATTAAGTTATGCCTTAAGCTGGCCTCTGAACTTGATACGTGAGTTGTTTGTCATATATGGGGATATGCCTTAAGTTGGCCTCTGAGCCCTATATGTGTATGTTTGTCGTGTCTGGAACATGCCTTAAGCTGGCCTCTGAGTTCAGACATGTGTGATAGTGATCGCGTCAGAACATGCCTTAAGTTGGCCTCTGAGTCTGACGAGTAGAGCAGCTGCACAACGGGGTAGCTAAGGAACTGACACCTTGCCCGGAGTGCAGATGTTTGGTGCTAGAACATGCCTTAAGCTGGCCTCTGAGTTTAGTACCTTGTGATGTGGTGAAGGGACATGCCTTAAGCTGGCCTCTGAGTCCTTTACTTTTGGATGCTAGTCTATGCCTTAAGTTGGCCGCTGAGTCTAGTGTCTTGCTGATTGGCAGGTCCATGCCTTAAGTTGGCCTCTGAGTCCTTGCTTGCTGAATGTTTGGTGTTTAGGTTATGTCTTAAGTTGACCGCTGAACCTTTTACTTGCTGAATTTATCTGTTTGTCTTGAGTGGGTACGTGTCAGATATAGATATCGATAGCGATGAGTAAATGTATATCTGTTGAGTTATGGTTTGATCATCCAAGGCATTGGGTGACTCTTAATTCGGTTTCATAAATAGTTGGATTGAAATACCCCCCGACTGGGCAACCAGTAGGGAAACCGGCTCTCCTTCCTAATTGTTTATGAAGTTGGTTGAGAGCCGTGCATTTTAATCGCATGATAGTAAGAGATCAGATGATGAGATGTTTATGCTTCACATGTTGCTAAATGTTGGAGTATTCTGTATTGTTTTATGTGTTACGTGTTGTCACAAAAGGTGGCTAGGAGAACTCTAGTCACTCCCCACTGATTGTGGCGTACATGTTTTCATGTATGTAGGTACATGCAGGTTGGAGATGGGTTCACGAGAGGGCTAGCGAGTGATGATCCTGCTGTCATCATATGACTTACCTTATATCGCATAGCTAGACTCTTAGACTTTTGTTACATTTGTTTTGGAGCCTGTAGGGATGTTCCATCCCAGGCTGATGTATATATTCGTTTCCGATACTTAGAGCCGTTACTTATCTATTTTGGTTTTAATCTAGTTTCAGTTTCCGTTCAGTTTAAGACTTCTCGCATGTTGTTCAGTTTACTTTAAAAAGTTTTAAATTCCGCTGCATTTTTGGTACTTTTACGTGTTTATATTTCCGCTTTCGCGAGGGGTTTTACACATAGATTTTACCATACCGCCGCAATTTGATGACGACTTTTTGGGTGGAGATTCGGGTGATATATTATGGGATTTCGATGACAATTTTGTTAGGAGTGGAGAAAACATGTTGGCTAAGATAACCCGATTGCATAAAGAACTACACCACGAGTATGTGGTTATTTTTGATATGCCAATAGAACCGGAGAAAGATGTTTTTCATGATAATATCTTTATGAGTTGTTTATGGTTTGTTATGATTATAAGCTTTTATGATGTGTTGATTCACTCTTTTGATAGCTTATATGATCTTCTCCTACGGGCATTGACATGTTCCGATCCTAATTTAATTGTTATTTTGATTGAAGGGGTAGTACTGCGTGACCCCTTAATTGGTTTTCGAGCTTTAATGTGCGTCGTGCGGGACATTAAACCAGCGCTTTCGGGAGGTAACCCGGTTTTTGTTATTTAACGCTTTTGCTTTAGTTTTTGAATAAGGTAGTTTGAATTTTCCACATATGGTTACATGGGTGGTGACGGGTGACGGGTGACGGAAGTGTACAAGCCCCAATACTCTCTTTTGTCAAGGAAAAAAAATAGAGAAGCTGAAACACGAGAAAGAGGAAAAGAAGGAAACAAGAGGGAGCTTGGTGCGGCCATAGCCGCATGGTGCGGCCAAAACAGCCCTGACAAAAGCTGTAATGCGGCCAGAGCCGCATCGTGCGGCCGTAGCAGCATCACGCGGCCACAGCACCGCAACACCCCGCGGCTCCCCAGTTTGCTTCTCCAACCGCGCTACTCAGTCTCCTTCCAACACCAACAACCTTCCCTTCTTTTTCTTTCAATACTTCCACAAGGTATCCTTTCTTTTTCTCTTACTTCTTCTTCCTTCATACAAACAACAACAAACTACAACAAATAACACAAAAACAAAAAAAAACAGAAACAACCACGACAGTAGTTATTTCCGATTTGTATACATGAACTATTCGAGATTGCTACCACTGATTGGTTCTCATCTTTCCTTAATCATTCCAATTTCCTGTTCCGTTGCCATTCATTCAAATTTTGTGCCATTTTCGAGTTTATTGAACCCATATCCAGGGGATTCGAAATTTTCGAAATTCAGGTTTTGATGAATCGAAAATTGGGTTTTATTCAAAAATATGAAGCATTCACCCTCATTTCTGATTATATAGAGGCACATCTCTCATATTTTGGGTCAAATTTTTATACTTTGTCTCTACCTTTTCATTATTTGCTAGGATTTTCATTCTAGCTTTAATTTAAAGGTACTATAATTGTTTATCGGGAATTTGTTGGTGACTTATCGGAATTTGGGATTGGAATTGTTAGAATTGTTTGTTGTTGAGGGAGCATTGAAGCTGTAAGGGAATTTGTTTGGTGTTGTGTAATCCGGGGTTGTTTGTTGAGCATTGTTGTCGTTGTCGCGATGAAAATCACTAATCATCAAACTACACCACTTCTACCTCAAAATAACCCGAAAACAAACCAACCCGAAAAAAAAAACACGAAAAAAATCCACAAAAAGAAAAAAGCCGAAAAAATAATACTTCCACCACATATTTCTTTTCCTTTTCCTAACCTTACTTTTATTTTACCTCACATTGAGGGCAATGTGAAATTTTTAGCGTGGGGAGGAAATACCATTTGTATATACATTATTTTCGTTTGAAAAAAAAAGAGAAAAAAAATGAAAAAAATGAAAAAATAAAAAAAAAGAATAAACATAAACCCGGCTAGGTGAAAACCCGCAAGGGCGGGCGCCTAGGCAACATTGGGTAAAATGGCCGAGGACAGAGTGAAAACCCGAAAGGGCGCTCCGGGTAAAATGAAGAATTGAGTTGCGTGCCATGAGAGTAGTGTAAGGAATAAAAGCTAGATTGAAAACCCGCAAGGGCGGGCGATCTAGGCAAAATGAGAGATTTAGGAAAAAAAAAGAAAAAAAAAAGAGATGTTATTTGGTTACATGTTTTATCTTGGAGATGGCGACATAAGGAGGTTCGAAGGGTGGTTCGGGTTAGGTTTATTGTTGCTAAGGAGAGATAAGGAGGGTATGGGTGGTGATTGTAATGTATTTTGACATCTACTACATTGGACCTTTTCATGTTCATATTTCACATGTAGTTTGTTGTTAGAGGTTCGTTGATGAGGAGGATGTTTGTGTGTGGTCATTATTTTAAAGTTAAATGTATTATTCTTGTGATCATATGCTTATATGAGGGAAGGAGAAGTGAGGTTGTGTGATGTGTTTTGAGTTTGAGCAAGCTACTCATCACGTTTCGCTATATAGACCTTGGTGTGGGTTCTCTTTAACTTATCTTCGAGTTTTACTCGGGGACGAGTAAAGGTCTAAGCGTGGGGAAGTTTGATTAGTCTAGTTTAGTAAGGTTTAATAAGGTGATTTTGATGGTTATTTGATGGGTTGTGGAGTATTTTATTGGATTTTAGTGCACATGTCTTTGATATTGGGTTGATGATGGATTTGCATGTTTTTATGAGATAATTGGGTTGAGTTGTTAATATGAATGGAGTAGGCTTCTTTGGAAGTTGTTGTTGGGCTAAAGATGTCTTATGCAATATGGTTTTGAAGAAAGTCAAGATCCATTTACTATGGTCCAAGCAAGTGAACATCAAAATGAACATTGAATTCCATGGATTTCATGCATTCAACTCATATTTTATGACACAACTTTGGATTCCAATACTATTTTATGACACAACATGAGACTTAATGCAATTTCAACAACTCCTTAATTCTCATTTATTTTGGTAATAATACCTACAATTTAAGAGACATTAAGGAGTTGTCCTTTGAAGGCCTATATAAGAAGATGTTGTTGACACTTTTAGGAGGGTGCTTCCATATACTTTACATACTTTCTCTACCATTTTTAATCATTAGAATACACAAATAATTTCCAATTTCTAGTTTGTTTTAGTTAGTCATTTTGTATGGAAGGCTAAGTTCTAAATTTTTGGAACAAAAGATTGAAACCTTCAAGCTATTTTGATTGTAAGACTCTAATCTTTATTTTGTCATTTGAATATCAAGTATTGCTTAGTTTTAATATTTGGTTGTTAATTTTACTTCTAGTTTGATCACCTAGTTGTTTTAATTAAAAATCAATTGCTAATTTGGGTAATCGAATCGGATTGTTCATTCACCTAAATATTTTGTAGCAACTATATTTCGTCAATTCGTATGCCGTTTCATCGTTGTTGATTTATAGAAAGATAATACTCGTATGAATCAAATCGTATCCCGCTTGTGAGTGCGTTCATTCATCTTTGTTAATTCTCATTGATTTACTCTACGTTGTGATTAAACTTAGACGCTTGGATTAGGTTGTCATATTCGTAAGGGCTTTTTACGTACGCTTTCGTAGTAATTAGCTATACTTAAGTGAGAATAGAAATGTATGATTTCAATAACAAAGTATTCAAAACCAAAGTAAATCAATAGAGTCAATGATCAATCTTTAGCTTGTTGGTGGAAATCGTTTGTTCCGAGATTCCTTTTATTATTATTTACATCATTTTTATATTTATTGAATTTTATTTTCGTTTTAGTAGATTAGATCAATCAACACATAAAAACCCCCCCTTTTGGTTACTTAACTTTAGCACACATTTAATCGACAAAAGACCTTCCTTGTGGGATCGACCCCTACTTACACTTGCTACTAGTTTGAGTTTGTAGTGGATAAAATTGTTAATTTGGAGACTCACGATAAGTCTAGCCAAAACCAAGACTCATACACATGCAAGACATGAAGTTTAGGGAGTACTACTCACAATCCTAATATAACTGGTCATGATTGTCACCAGTTTAAGGCTCTAAAGCTCAGAAAGTGTAGTAGCTTGCCAAAACTACGAGTCAAGTCTAATGGTCTAACAGAGAGTCCACAACAAAAAATCGAGATAACGCTCGAGACTCACTAGACAAAGATTAAAATGGCACGTTAAGGCATATAGCTGACTCTAGAATGCTACATCATCATTGAAAAACTCCTATCCGACTCGACTAAAATGCAAAAACTAAAATTTGTTTTGTGTTTGTTCTTTTTTTTTTATGAAAATGCAAGGAATTGAAAAACGAATGCATTGCGAATTTTAAACGTGAAGACTAAAATGCAGACACAAGATGAATGCAAAACCTCTCCAAACCAAACCGTACAATGCCCCCATTGTACAAAATGGAAAGAAAAAAAATGCAAAAGGGGACAAGGAAGCCGAAAAAGTTACAAAGGAGCGTGCAAAAGGAGCCTCCCCAAACCGAATCAGAAGATGAGGTTGAAAAGGAGGTCGATGAGACCTGAATTAGCTCGGTCGAGAAAAGATGGTGTCGATCGAGGAGAAAAATCACTCGATCGACTTCTCCATAGGTGAGATTGACTCGATCGAGTTCCTGCAACAAAAGATCGAAGAAACACCAACAAAGGAACCCCTCGATCGACCAAAACAAGCTCTCGATCGAGAGATTCGCTGCACTCAACGTCTAAAACATTCCGAAATGTCTGAAACTAATAAACAGAAGGAAAATAGTGAGAAAAGAAACGAAAATTGTCCAAAAATTAACAACTAAAACATCCGGGTTGCCTCCCGGAAAGCGCAGGTTTAGGAGGTCCCGCACGACCTACGAGCTTTAATCGTCATGCTCATCAAATTCGTCGAAAAAGTACTCCTCGACGCATCCCACAACATCATTCGGTCCATAATAATGCTTAAGTTGGTGACCGTTGACCTTGAACCGATTACCGGCAGATCCTTCTATATCAACAGAACCGAATTGGTTGACACTGGTAACCATATATGGTCCACTCCACCGCGATCGTAGCTTCCCGGGAAACAGTCGTAACCGGGAATTAAACAACAACACCTTTTGTCCAATCTGAAATTCGCGTGGTATAATGCGCTTGTCATGCCATCGCTTTGTTTTCTCCTTGTAAATACGCGAGCTATCACAGGCGTTTAAGCGAAATTCCTCAAGCGCATCTAGTTGCAACAAGCGTTTCTCACCACACAAATTAGCATCATAATTAAGCTGACGGACAGCCCACTAAGCTTTATGTTCTAGCTCTACGGGTAGATGACAAGACTTCCCATAAACCATACGATCCGGTGACGCACCAATGGATGTCTTAAAAGCGGTCCTATATGCCCATAATGTGTCTTCCAATTTAGAACTCCAATCTTTCCATGATTTAGACACGACCTTACCCAAAATTTCCTTTAGTTCCCTATTAGAGACCTCTACTTGTCCACTGGTTTGAGGGTGATACCCCAAACCTCGACGATGTTTGACCCCATATTTAGACAATAAGGTTTCTAAATTCCGGTCACGAAAATGCATACCTCGGTCACTAATTCCGACTCTAGGAACCCCGAAACGTGGGAAAATAATCTTACGGAACAGCTTAATCACGGTCTTAGCATCACAATTGGGAGTGGCAATGACTTCCACCCACTTAGACACATAATCGACTGCCACGAGGATATACATGTTACCTTGATTAGACGGGAATGGGCCTTGATAATCGATGCCCCATACATCGAAAATCTCTACCTCTAAAATGCCATTTTGTGGCATCTCGTGCCTCTTGGAGATATTTCCTCTCCTCTGGCATGCATCACAGCTAAAAACAAAAGCCTTCGTGTTAGCAAAAAGAGTAGGCCAATAAAAACCGGATTGCAATACCTTAGCCACGGTCCGTGATGGACCATGGTGTCCTCCACTCGGAGCTGAAAGGCAACCCTCCAGAATATCGCGGGTTTCCCACTGTGGAATGCATCGTCGGTAGATTCCATCCGCACACTCTTTGAAGAGATAAGGGTCATCCCAGAAGTATTGTCGCGCATCATGTAGGAATCGTTTCCGCTGCTGATAGGACAAGCCTGGTGGCAGCTTCTGACTAACTGCAAAGTTGGCATAATCTGCAAACCAACGTTCAACACCATCTTTAGAATGCAAAGAAGACACAGAAAAAACATCAACAGAATATAAGGAATCATCAGCAAATGAATCGTTAATGGGAAGAGAATCCTCCCCCTCCTGTTGCGTTAAACGCGACAGATGGTCTGCTACAACGTATTCAGCGCCCTTCTTATCTTTTATTTCCAAATCAAACTCCGGCAAAAGGAGTATCCATCTCAGCAAGCGGGGTTTGGCTTCCTTCTTGTTTAGGAGATGCTTCAGAGCTGCATGGTCAGTGAAAATGACAACTTTAGAACCAAATAAATAAGATCTAAACTTATCCAAAGCATAAACAACAGCTAAAAGCTCCTTCTCCGTGGTGGCATATCTGACTTGAGGCTCATCCAGAGTTCAGCTTGCTTAATAAATTGCACTCAACGCCTTGTCTTTCCGCTGTCCTAGCACTGCTCCTAGTGCGTAATCACTGGCATCGCACATGATCTCGAATGGTAGCGTCCAATCAGGAGGCTGAATGATAGGTGCTGACACTAGAGCCTGCTTCAAAGTATTAAAAGCAGAAAGACAATCATCAGTAAAAACAAAAGGAGCATCCTTCAGAAGCAATTGTGTAAGCGGTCGAGCAATCTTAGAGAAGTCCTTGATAAACCGGCGATAAAATCCGGCATAACCAAGGAAACTTCTCACCCCTTTGACATTAAGGAGAGGGGGCAATTGCTCGATCACCTGCACCTTTGCTCTGTCAACCTCAATACCCCTATTGGAGACCAATTGCCCAAGGACTACACCCTCCTTAACCATAAAGTGGCACTTCTCCCAGTTTACCACCAGATTAACCTCAATGCAGCGCTGCAAAACCTTGTCAAGTTTAGCTAAACAATGCTCAAAATCATTCCCATACACACTGAAATCGTTCATGAAGACCTCCATGATAGACTCGATATACTCAGAAAATATCCTCATCATACACCTTTGAAAGGTAGGAGGGGCATTACATAAACCAAAAGGCATCCTACGGTAAGCAAAGACACCTTTAGGATAAGTAAGTAGTCTTTTCCTGGTCATCTGGATAAATAGGGATCTGAAAGAACCCTAAGTATCCATCCAGATAGCAGAAAAACTCATGCGAAGCTAACCTCTCTATCATCTGGTCAATGAAGGGAAGGGGGAAATGATCTTTCTTAGTGGCAGTATTCAACTGTCTAAAATCTATACACATCCGCCACCCGGTCACAAGTCTGGTAGGTATTAGTTCATTCTTCTCATTGGTCACAACAGTGGTGCCTCATTTCTTAGGCACTACCTGAACAGGACTTACCCATTTTGAGTGGCCAACTGAATAGATTATACCTGCATCGAGTAGTTTCATGACCTCAGCTGTCACTACCTCTTCCATCTTGGGATTCAGTTTCCGCTGACCTTGTCTGCACGGTTTGTGACCTTCCTCCAACTCTATCCTATGCATACAGACATCGGGGCTGATGCCCTTAATGTCATCCAGTGACTAGCCCATTGCTTTCCTGTTCTTCTTAAGGACACTTAACAAAGCAGTTAGCTGATCATCATTAAGTGTAACTGTAACATCCCGTATTTTCGTAAAATCTAATTTAAGCATTTTAAATCGTTTTAAGTAATAAAATAATAATTTAGTAATTTATTTCGAAAGACTTTAATTTAATAAGTAAGATCCGTCTTAAGAACCTCCAGTCCTTAAGACGAATACAACTTGGCATTGTTTAAAGGCCCGACTTAAATAACCGCTTCTAAAATCCGTAACCGTTTAAGCAAGACGGAAAGGACACCTCATTGTACCCTACTTATAAAATATGTCGACATCTTCAACCTTCAACAATTCATTTCCACTGTAAACTAAATATCCTCAAAACCTCCATAAAACCTCTCCTTCTTTGGTGAAATTCTTCATCATCCGTTCTTCAAATCGCAAAAGTAAGTACGTTTTCGGAATCCTCGTTCGATTTCCTAGTCATCCATCACTTTCGTTTTTCATTTCGTCGACTTTGAAAAACGGGCTGTTTTCTCTTAATTCCGTTTTAAGGGCTTAAAATCCGTTTCTATGCTTGTAGGTGTTAGCTTGGAGGATCCAGAGACCGATAGCTACGTTGTTGAAGACGATCTTTAGCCGGATTAGCTCGAAAGGTGACAATAATGAGAAACTCGGCCTTTATGTGTATATTAGCATGTTTGTTGTGGTTCTTGTGTTGATTTCCGTTTTGTTGATATACATTGATCAAAGGACTTAGTAATATGTTTAGGATATTTTCTATGTGAAGATTTCATGCTTTTAAGTGTTGTTACATGTTCGTAAGCACATTTTCAGTTTTCTCATTTTGCGACGGATACATGTTAAATTCGCTTGAGGATTGTTGTGGGACTTACTTGCTGTTAGTTTAGTAGTATTTGGTGTTTGATATTGTTGGGTAAACATCTTGTGTAGCAATTTTGAAGTTTGTAGGTCGTTTAGTGAAGTTTCTCATATGTTGCGTTTTGCGAATTTCTGTCACAGGCTCTCTGAGCCGGTCGACCGACCGGCCGCCGGTCGACCGGCTGGGAGAGCAGTTTGGGTATTTTTCGAGATTTTGAGAAATAGGCCTTGGGACTGCCAGCCGGCCGACCGGCTGCCTGCCGACCGGCTGGTGGTCATTTTCCTTGTATAGTGTGTTTTTGCGATGAACATAGAATAGAAGGGAGCCCAGCCGGCAGACCGGCCGCCTGCCAGCCGGCTGGGAGTGCATATGGGGATGGATACGAATTTTAGTAAAGGCTAGGGAATGGGGTTCCCAGCCGGCCGACCGGCTGCCTGCCGACCGGCTGGGAGTCCTTTGTGGTGTTTCTCGTTTTTGGGAAAAGAAGTGTGGGCTGAGGGATCACCAGCCGGCCGACCGGCTGCCTGCCGACCGGCTGGGGACCCCTGTAGGCTATTTTGAGTTTTTGAAATTTAATCGTAACTTTCAAATGGTTGATCGGTTTTGACTGAAAGACCCCCCGACTGGGTAACCAGTAGGGAAACCGGCTCTCCTTCCTAACGGTTTATGAAGTTGGGTTGAGAGCTATGCATTAGTATCGCATGATAGTTGAGACAGTTGATGAGATGTTTATACTTCACATGTGGTTATATGTTGGAGTATTCTGTATTGTTTTATGTGTTACGTGTTGTCACAAAAGGTGGCTAGGAGAACTCTAGTCACTCCCCACTGATTGTGGCGTACATGTTTTCATGTATGTAGGTACATGCAGGTTGGAGCGGGGTTCACACGAGAGCTAGCGAGTGATGATCCTTCATCATATGACTTATACCCTATCGTTAGCTAGACTCTTAGACTTTTGATACTTTACGTTTTGGTGCCTGTAGGGATGTTCCATCCCAGGCTGTGTATATATTTCATTTCAGTACTTAGAACTGCTACTTATCTATTTTGGTTTATTTCAGTTGCAGTTTCCATTTCAGTTTAAGACTTCTCGCATGTTGTTTACTTTAAAAGTTTTAATTCCGCTGCATTTTTGGTACTTTTATGTGTTTATATTTCCGCTTTCGCGAGGGGTTTTACAGTTGGTATCAGAGCATTATTGCTCCCGACGCACTCACGTGACCCCAACCTTAACTTGACCAAATAAACAAATAATGAATGAGAGATGGGGTAGATCTAAGGATTTACATTGTAGTCTGTTTGTGCCTTGTTAAGAATACGTCTAACAGTTTACTCTCTTATGATTGAAGAATGGCAGAGCCAACCTATGAAGAGAGTCCTGAGATGCGAGCCCTCATTCAGACTCTTCGGGATTGCGAAGCTAGGTCATCTACGCCTTCTTCCTCATTGCAAATCTCGGGAAGTAACCAACCTGGAGGATTGGCTTGGATTGTCACCCAGATGTGGAGGAATGCAGCTAAGACATTCGACGGAGAGACCAGTGCTGCGACCCTCACTGCTTGGTTCTTCGACATGGAAAGGAATTTCATGATTTACGATGTTCGACCCGAGGATCAGACCCGAGTAGCATCCCAGTTCTTAGTTCGCGAGGCCAGGAGTTGGTGGATAACGATCAGTACCCCTGCTACTCGTGACCCTACTTTCACCTGGAGTCGTTTCAAGACTCTTCTTGGCATGAGGTTTTACCACAGGGACATCCGCCAGGATAAGATGACCGAGTTCATGAACCTTCGCCAAGGAACCCTTTCTGTTCAAACCTTCACGAATCGATTTGAGGAGCTAATTCACTTCGTCCCCCAGCTGGTTGAGAGAGAAGAAGATAAAGCTTACCTATTCCGGAGCAAGCTTAATGCTGAGACTAGGAGTGTAGCCAGTGGTGACCCGACTTCTTACTTCCAGAGTTACTACAGTGTCCTGCGAGCGGAGGACCCTTATGAGATCTATTGTGAGAGAGCTAGAGCGTTCTCTCCTCCTCGACCGCCTTTGCATAGATGCCGAAGCGGGAGACCTCTTAGCCCTCTTGCCTCCTCTCCTCTTGGAAAGAGGAAGTGTCCCCAGAAGAACAAGAAGCCCCAGAGAGTTAAGACTTCCCAAATCCGGAGCATGAGCCTCCCATCGGACGTTTCCCTCAAGTGCTTCAAGTGCCACAAGGATCTCCATCTTGGACTTGACTGCCATGGCAACCCGCATCAATGCTTTACCTGCGAGGGATTTGGACATCGCTCTTTCGAGTGCCGCGTAGGGAATAGCGCCGTCAACCGAGCTAACACTATTGACCCTGAGACTTCTCAGAATCGAGACATGGAACCCTCGACAGAAGCTCCCCTAGAGTGTTTCAAGTGTCGCAAAACCCTTCATCCCGGAGCTGACTGTCACGGTAACTCTTATCTTTGCCATTCCTGCAAGAAGCCCGGGCATCGCTTCTTCGAGTGCCCCGAGAGGAAAACCGCCGTTGACAGGGCTGTTACTACTGACCTAGAGGCTGAGACCAGTGGAGCCAGAGCTGTTCAGGACCAAGCTGAGGCTGGAGTTCATCCCAACCCACCTACTGGTATGTTCATGCCTACTGTCTTATTTATGGTTGATATACTTGTAACCGTTAAGATCTTAATCTCCTTCCTTAGATTCCTGTTAATCTTCTTTGGAATCTGTCTTCATTTCCTTTTGACTCAACCTGATAACTTGCTTCCCCTAAAACACCTTGTGCGGTAACCTACCATAGATGAACTTGGAAACCTCTTGCAATTAGCTGTAACCCGTGATTTAGAGAGTGTCGTTACTTGGGGGAGAAACCTAAAGAGCTTATTGAATATGTTTTGGATAACCCTAGTGTTGTTATGTTACTAATTTGAAGAGTAAGTGAATGATGAGATAATGGTGCTAGGTAGAGTGTCTTACGTGGCTTTAGATGAGACTTAGGTGTGAGAATCTTGCCGAGTCATGGATAATTGTGAGTTTGGAATATCCATTTGAGGATCTCGACGAACTTAGAGTAAAGATTGATTTTGAGGAATATGCTTAAGGTACTGACGTTGTCTGATAATTGAATGAGACAAGTTAATACTGTTTGAACTTGAGGAACGAGAGTTGTTAGTAACGGTGTGAGAACATTTGAATATTTACTAGGACTGGTGGAATTGGCTGGGTGGTCGATCTTAAGTTACTTAATGGATCTTAGCATTTGTCCTATTGAGAGACTCAAAGGAAAATTTAGGATGCATCAGCAGTTTGAGAATGAATGATTTGTTGAGAGATGTAAGTCCAGAAACGCGTTAATGTGAGTATGGTTATTGTGGACTGTGATACAAGTCTAGCAGATGTATCACATGAGTTGAGTAGCCTGAGAGTTTGGTTGAATCGTCATTTGGGAACTATCTGTGACGAGCTATCTCAACATTTGAGGAATAAATCATTTAAAGGATAATGTTGCTTTAGACTTCGAGGAACCTTGAGATTCGAATCGTTTTGAGGAACTAGTCATGAAGACCCGTCATAGACGTGCCTGACTTGGAAGTTGTTACCTTAATGAGATCTTGTGTTGAATGCTCATTGTGATTATAATTTGGGAATTTAAGATATTGAACCTTGCGAAATAGGTTGCTAGGATCGAACGGTCAGAAGTTAAGGTTAGAGGATAGTTAACGCTATATCTTGAGTTTTGAGGATTTATTGTTGTGGTAATAAAGTTTCGATTCAGAGTTTTGGAAACCTTCTTGTTGAGGAATGCCCTGTTTTGTGGATGAGATAGGGGTAATAGGAACCGCGAACCATTGTGAGCATTGAGGTTACTGGAATCGCCTTTTGGGATATACTAGGGATCGTTGGAAGGATGTTTCGATTGTGAATTTAGCGGTTAGTGCACCCATGTTTGGCAAAGGTTACCGTCTTCTTTAACCTTCGACTTGATTGTTCCGTTCCTTCGACCCTCCTTTTTGTGTCCTTACAGCCGCGAGGCTTGGAACCCCTAATCCTTCTTATCAAGAATAAGCTCTGCGACCGTTTCCGCGCTCTCGAACGTCTGTTTTGGAACTTGTCTCCCAATTGTTGACTTTAAATCCATTGTTTTTGGGAAAAAGCTTAATTGTTTTAAAAAAAAAAAAATAATAAAATAAAAAAAAAAAAAAAAATTTGAAACTGCTTTCTCTTCCGTTAGAAGCAACTTTTAGTCATGGTTACCATTGTACTCTTCAAAAATTTGAGAAATAAAGGTTAATTTGGAAGAAAACTTGATTTTGAAGAACAGGATATTTTACAATTTGGCAGACTTCAGCGTTGATAGCCACTAGAACGTGTTACTGGAGACGTCTGATAACCCGTACTGTGCCCATCAACACCGAATCGACCTAAATTTCGAATTTTGGCTGATTTAATTTTGGGCTTGTCTCAGATTTGGAATGATGGACTCTTGAATACGTAACGAGAATCCCAATGTCCATTGACAAGACTTGTGCCTTGAAATCTTTTGCTCCTTAAAAACCTCTTGGAAGATAAAGTTTTGAGTTGTCATAACCCGCTTGTTATATTTTGAAAGTTAGACTTATTTTTATATTTACTTCTACCTTCGAGTTTCGAGGACGAAACTTTTTGAAGATTGGGTGATTGTAACATCCCGTATTTTCGTAAAATCTAATTTAAGCATTTTAAATCGTTTTAAGTAATAAAATAATAATTTAGTAATTTATTTCGAAAGACTTTAATTTAATAAGTAAGATCCGTCTTAAGAACCTCCAGTCCTTAAGACGAATACAACTTGGCATTGTTTAAAGGCCCGACTTAAATAACCGCTTCTAAAATCCGTAACCGTTTAAGCAAGACGGAAAGGACACCTCATTGTACCCTACTTATAAAATATGTCGACATCTTCAACCTTCAACAATTCATTTCCACTGTAAACTAAATATCCTCAAAACCTCCATAAAACCTCTCCTTCTTTGGTGAAATTCTTCATCATCCGTTCTTCAAATCGCAAAAGTAAGTACGTTTTCGGAATCCTCGTTCGATTTCCTAGTCATCCATCACTTTCGTTTTTCATTTCGTCGACTTTGAAAAACGGGCTGTTTTCTCTTAATTCCGTTTTAAGGGCTTAAAATCCGTTTCTATGCTTGTAGGTGTTGGCTTGGCGGATCCAGAGACCGATAGCTACGTTGTTGAAGACGATCTTTAGCCGGATTAGCTCGAAAGGTGACAATAATGAGAAACTCGGCCTTTATGTGTATATTAGCATGTTTGTTGTGGTTCTTGTGTTGATTTCCGTTTTGTTGATATACATTGATCAAAGGACTTAGTAATATGTTTAGGATATTTGCTATGTGAAGATTTCATGCTTTTAAGTGTTGTTAGATGTTCGTAAGCACATTTTCAGTTTTCTCATTTTGCGACGGATACATGTTAAATTCGCTTGAGGATTGTTGTGGGACTTACTTGCTGTTAGTTTAGTAGTATTTGGTGTTTGATATTGTTGGGTAAACATCTTGTGTAGCAATTTTGAATTTTGTAGGTCGTTTAGTGAAGTTTCTCATATGTTGCGTTTTGCAAATTTCTGTCACAGGCTCTCTGAGTCGGTCGACCGACCGGCCGCCGGTCGACCGGCTGGGAGAGCAGTTTGGGTATTTTTCGATATTTTGAGAAATAGGCCTTGGGACTGCCAGCCGGCCGACCGGCTGCCTGCCGACTGGCTGGTGGTCATTTTCCTTGTATAGTGTGTTTTTGCGATGAACATAGAATAGAAGGGAGCCCAGCCGGCAGACCGGCCGCCTGCCAGCCGGCTGGCAGTGCATATGGGGATGGATACGAATTTTAGTAAAGGCTAGGGAATGGGGTTCGCAGCCGGCCGACCGGCTGCCTGCCGACCGGCTGGGAGTCCTTTGTGGTGTTTCTCGTTTTTGGGAAAAGAAGTGTGGGCTGAGGGATCACCAGCCGGCCGACCGGCTGCCTGCCGACCGGCTGGGGACCCCTGTAGGCTATTTTGAGTTTTTGAAATTTAATCGTAACTTTCAAATGGTTGATCGGGTTTGACTGAAACCCGTTTTGTATACCTTTGACATGTATTTGGGGTCCCCGGAGGATGGGCAATACCATATTGGGTTCGGGAATGGAGTGAGGATAGAGACCCCCCGGCCGGGCAGCCGGAAGGGAGACCGGCTCTCCCTCAACTTAGTTCCCGGGATCAATTAAGTGTTGATTAGAGGTTAAGAAAAATAGAACTATAGCTTAGTTCATAGACTTGGATGAAATTGTATTGATGCGTATTAAGGTATGCCTTAAGCTGGCCTCTGAGCTTAATACGTGAGTTGTTTGCCATATATGGGGATATGCCTTAAGCTGGCCTCTGAGCCCTATATGTGTATGTTTGTCGTGTCTGGGATATGCCTTAAGTTGGCCTCTGAGTCTGACGAGTAGAGCGGCTGCACAACGGGGCATTTAGGTCGTAACGCCTCACCCGGAGTGCAGACGTTTGATGCTAGGACATGCCTTAAGCTGGCCTCTGAGTTTAGTATCTTGTGATGTAGTGAAGGGACATGCCTTAAGCTGGCCTCTGAGTCCTTTACTTTTGGATGCTAGTCTATGCCTGTAATACCCCGTTTTTTTTAGCCTCGGTCAACGACAGTCAAACCGTGTTTTATACGAGAATTTCAAATAGAATGTTTATAAAGTATTTTACGTAAACTGCTATTATTTTATAAATCGTAACGATTATTTCATATTTCATAATTAATTTATAATTGACGTTATTTCTTAAAACGACACCTCATTCGTATTCCTTTAATTTAGATAATTTATTTATAATTAAATATATTTCCTATTTTATATTTATATTTTACTTCTCATTTTTGTATACTCTTATGTAACTACTAATAATTTTATATCCTCATAATTATTTGAACTAATATTTACGTAATTTAATTAATAATTTTAAGATACAAGATAGAGTCATGTGAGATCTTGGGGTGCGTGATGGGCTATTAGACTCGAGATAGGTTTGACACATGTTGGACTTGGGCTCGGGTTGATTATGAGAAAGTCGGATATGATAAGTAATGACTCATAATCATAAAAACACTATATCGATATTATGTTTCACGCCTCCTCATAAACCTCAAAACCCTAATCACCACACCTCCTCTCTTCATCCATCGACACTGGTTTCACGCCTCCATCAACGCGACCCACAAACCCTACTCACCCTCCTACATCTCGCCTGCCTCTATACCCCGTCTACATCAGAGAACCCTAGCCTGGTTGTTGTGGGTTAGATAAGAATGAAGGAGAACAAAATAACAACCCATCAGCGTCGTTTTCGTTCTTTACGCAGTAGAGGTTTGTAAGTAATTATCGTACCTTCTCAGACCATCTTTTTGTATGTTTAATGGTTGTATGTAAACGTTTTAATGTCCATAACATGTTCACCCTCTTCGAATCAACATAGGACCGCTGTAACTGTCACAATAATCCTCATGAATGTCGTTGGTAAACACGAGTTTAATGCTCTGTTTTTCGTGTTTCACTGGTGCTAGTTTCTGCTGCGTTTTAATCAGGCTCCTGGTCTAAGGTTAGTCGTGGGTTCGTGAGTCCTGGTGGCATGGTGTTAGTAGGTTGCCTGGGTGGTGCTGGGGTGGCGTGTGGTGGTCAGGGAGGTCTACAAGAGCAGTCGTGAATAGGGGAGTCTGAAACAGAGTGCAGAACACGTGGTTGTGTGGGGAGGTTGAGGCGTTTGTTTGAGGGAGTCTACTGGTGTCGAGGCCTGGTGCCTGCCACCAGGGGGTTGTGGGTGGTATGGGGTGTCGAGGGAAGTGATTGGTGGTGGTAGTGATGGTGGGAGCAGGTGGTCGAGGTCGTGGTAACAGTGGTTGACACACGGGTGGAATAGAGGTCTGGGGTTGCTGTTAGTAACGAGTGGGTTTTGGGGCTGGTTTCGAGGGCTAGTTGGGGCAAGGCTAGTGTCGTGGCTGGTGTCTGGGGCTGCGTCATGGTGCAAGGATGTTGGGGGACCTTTGGTGGTGGTTACTGGTGGTTGGGTTGGTGTTTAACGGTGGGTAAACAGAAGGGTACACACACTGCGTCAGGAGGAGAGGGCAGCGACCACGGGTAGTTGCAGGGGCTGTCGATGGCTTCTTTTGGGCGAGATAAGGTCAATGGTGGGGGTCAGCTGGTGCACTGTAGTGCAATGGTGGCCACCACCACGTGTTGGTGGTGGTTCAGGTGGCACATGGGTTGTAGAATGGGCTGTTTGGTGAGGGCTGTCACGGGTGTGTTGTCGGGGGTTGTTTCGTTAAGGGTTGTTTAGTGTATGATACGTGTTGTTGTTTGTGTATTGTTATTGTTACGGTATTATTATTATTATCAGTACTTATAAATGTATTATGTGATGGTTATTATTAACATGTTATTTTCATAATAATGTTAGTGTCGACATGTCATTATTAGTAATTTTGTTCATGACATTTTATTTAATTGTGAAGTAAATTTTATTGGACATGAATGTGACGGTTATCAATAGTTCGATAATAGTTTCTATGTTCATTTATTTAATTGAAGTAGTCCTTTTGATACGGTCTCGTTATGCGTAATATACTATTTAAATAATTAATTGAGTAATGGATATATTATTTTAGTTGTGTAATTATTTTGACTAATTAATTAATTTAATTAATTACTTTGATTTAAGTTGACAGATAATAATTATTTACGTACTTATAGTAGTGAGTAATTACGTATATTATAATTGTTAGGTGACGATGTTGACGTGACATAATTCGGTTACTTGCTGGCTTGCTATTGGATTATAATTCTATCCAGGTAGGATACACTGGTACCATATTCTATGACGTACTTTGAATGGATGTGTATATTGTATGTTATGGATGCAAGTGTGATTATTTTGAGAATGATATATAGTGGCTGAACATTTTATATTGCATTCATAAGCATGGCATATGCATTGGATACGGATTTGAGATGATGAGATATTATTGATGAGATATTGGGCCCAGGCTAGTTCTGCAGGACTAGACCTGGTGACCTCAGCTGTTATGCTGGTTTCGGCGACGGCCGAGTATAGTCTGCCGGGAGGTTCGGTATGGCTGGGAGTCACGGGTTTGAGATTGAGAATGAGATTGAGCTCGAGCATATCATGTCATTTGCATATCATCTTTGTTGCATTATTTATTACTGTGTTACCCTACTCAACCGCGAGGTTGACAGTGTATTCGTGTACACCTACGATGATCCGGAATGGGGAGTAGATTCTACAGGTCAGAGACAGATGGACTAGGAGCTTGGGCAAGGAGTGAGACATGGCGTGGACCTACTTAGAATTAGATCATATCTAGAGAAGTCATCAGTTGTATTTTCTTTTCCGTTATGTAGTAGCTGTAATAACCAAAAGTTTAAATTTTATCAGTTTTATATAAAGTACTTTGGTTTGTTTAAATTGTTATTCACTACCTCGGACATTCCGAGATGGTAACAACCCTATTTATTTGAGAATGTCTTGCTAAAGGCTCTTAAATAAATGGGGGTGTTACAATGCCTTAAGTTGGCCGCTAAGTCTAGTGCCTTGCTGATTGGCAGGTCCATGCCTTAAGCTGGCCTCTGAGTCCTTGCTTACTGAATGTTTTGGTAATTAGGTTATGTCTTAAGTTGACCGCTGAACCTTCTTACTTGCTGAATGTTTTGGTATGTAGGTTATGTCTTAAGTTGACCGCTGAACCTTATACTTGCTGAATTTGTCTGTTTGCCTAGTGATGGTATCGTATCGGAGGCAGATGTGTTTATGGATGTTAAGATGTTGTAGTTGTTGAGTCTTATGTTTGACTTTAGTGTTGTTCATCCAAGGCATTGGATGACTCTTCGATCGGTTTCATAAATAGTTGGACTGAAAGACCCCCCGACTGGGTAACCAGTAGGGAAACCGGCTCTCCTTCCTAACGGTTTATGAAGTTGGGTTGAGAGCTATGCATTAGTATCGCATGATAGTTGAGACAGTTGATAAGATGTTTATACTTCACATGTGGTTATATGTTGGAGTATTCTGTATTGTTTTATGTGTTACGTGTTGTCACAAAAGGTGGCTAGGAGAACTCTAGTCACTCCCCACTGATTGTGGCGTACATGTTTTCATGTATGTAGGTACATGCAGGTTGGAGCGGGGTTCACACGAGAGCTAGCGAGTGATGATCCTTCATCATATGACTTATACCCTATCGTTAGCTAGACTCTTAGACTTTTGATACTTTACGTTTTGGTGCCTGTAGGGATGTTCCATCCCAGGCTGTGTATATATTTCATTTCAGTACTTAGAACTGCTACTTATCTATTTTGGTTTATTTCAGTTGCAGTTTCCATTTCAGTTTAAGACTTCTCGCATGTTGTTTACTTTAAAAGTTTTAATTCCGCTGCATTTTTGGTACTTTTATGTGTTTATATTTCCGCTTTCGCGAGGGGTTTTACAGTAACATTCACTATAACAGGAAATTGCTCAGTATTATCATGGAAGGCATACTTAAGATGAGAGGGAAGGGCCTTACGCTCCGGAACCTTTACCTCAGCTGCGCACAATGGATGTGCTAGGTTCTCTACCTGTTCTAACTCGGCGTCAATCAATGTGATCGCATCAGACACATATGTCTCTTTAATAGCAACTCTGAACAACTCTTCCACAAAATCCCAATAGCAATATCTGGGCACCCAGCTGGTAACATCAATGACTATAACGGATCCCTAGTCAGGGAGTCCGACCAAACCTCATAAGAAGACACGTCAATAACATCTACTGAATAACAGGTGTCCTCTATCATAGGTCTAGACAAGGTCTCGGGTAAATTGAATGTAATCATGTCATCCCCTACCGCCAGAGTCAAACGCCCAAGTCTAACGTCTATGCCGGCCCCAGCTGTACACAGAAACGGTCTACCTTGAATAATCTGGGTACGGGTATCCTCAGCAATATCTAGAATAATGAAGTCCACTGGAATGAAAAATTTGCCCACCTTGATGGGCACATCTTCCAAGATACCTAAAGGCCGTCTAACAGATCTGTCAGCCATCTGTAGGGTGATATTGGTCGTTTTTAGGCGACCTAAATTAATCTTACAAAAGATAGAATAGGGTATGACACTAACACTAGCTCCAAGATCACATAACGCCCTATCTATTGTCACATCCCTATAACACAGGAAATCGAGAAACTACCCGGGTCTTTTAGTTTGGGAGGGGATTTACCTAGAATCAAGCTACTAGACTCTTCCATAAAAGCAACTGTAGCAAATTCTCCAAAGTCCTTCTTACGCGTAATGATGTCTTTCATAAATTTTTCAAAAGACGGAACTTGGGTAATTAACTCAACAAGTGGAATACTTACCTGTATTCCGCGCACCATGTCCACGAACTTGTTGAATTGCCTTCCCGCCTTTGTATCTCGCAGCCGACCTGGGTAGGGGACTTTAATCATTGGTAGTGGGTCCCCAACTTTCTCCTTTCCTGAATTATTCCTCAGTACCCCCACAGCAGGGGAGGGTATTTTGTCATTCCCGGATCCTAAAATAGCGATATCAGACTGGTTGGCTCTCGATCGAGGGTCAATACTTCTTGATCGAGAGCTTTCATCTGCAGTTGCTCTCGATCGAGAGCTCTGGTCTTCCAAACTGCTCGATCGAGATGCCGGTTCAGTCGACCGAGCAGCTTCTACTTCTAAGTCGGTCGATCGAGGACTGAATTCATTCGATCGAAGATTTCCTTCACCATTATCAGTCGATCGAGAACCTTGCTCTTCAGGATTGGTCGATCGAGACGACTTTTCACTCGATCGACCCCTTCTCAGTTGCTCCTCTTCTGTTACAGGTACTTCTGTTTCCACCTCGGCACTTGTGCTGGCTGGGTTATAAATTGGTTCGTCATAACTGAGACCGCTCCTCAAATTGATCGTAAGTACCAGGTCCTTCTCGGGAAACAAGGTATCACATTTTTCAAGTAATGCGTGGAAAGCATCCGCGCTCAATTTCTGCTCAACCTTTTGCTCATGGATAGTTGCTTTAAGATTGTTGTACTCGGCTTGGGTAATGAGTACTTGGCTATTATCAACTAGTGGTTG
Source organism: Silene conica (assembly GCA_029255685.2). NCBI lineage: Eukaryota > Viridiplantae > Streptophyta > Magnoliopsida > Caryophyllales > Caryophyllaceae > Silene > Silene conica. The sequence goes on along the minus strand of CM055315.2, from coordinate 23,709,407 downwards.
GTTCTTTGTAGAGGTTAAATCCGCATATAGCTCAGAGAACGAACCCCCTTGCTTATATCTTCGATATGCCACTACTACAAAAAGGGGAAACGAGGACGGTTGAAAACCGTCCTAAACCATGAAACCAACCGTCCTAAATTCCCCCGTCCTCGTTGCCTAAGAGGACGGTTGAAAAAAAGTCAAACCGTCCTCTTTGTATATATCAAAGAGGACGGTTGTAATTTGAACCGTCTTCTTTGTATATATCAAAGAGGACGGTTGTAATTTGAACCGTCTTCTTTGTTTATATATGAAAGAGGACGGTTGCATATAAAACCGTCTTCTTTGATATATATGAAAGAGGACGGTTGCATATAGAACCGTCTTGTTTTGAACATGCTGACATAATTTTAAAAGGTGAATTTTAGGACGCTTATGAACAAAACCGTCCTGTATAACCAATTTTTTGGGCGCCAATTTAAAACAATTATCGCAAGCCATTTAAAACCGTCTTGTATAGCCAATAAACGCAGCAGTAGTCACATGCATACCCCCACATGGCAGCAATGAGACAACAACAACACAGTACCAAACGATTATACAAACCACAAGCACATACTACCAATTAACTCAACAATGTTAATTTCATATAACGAACAAAAGAACAAAAGAACGAATTTTTGACAACAATGTTGTTTCATTAACTTAAATATATCATCTCCTACATTTCAGAAAAAAGCAATAAGTTTGTTTCTATAAAATACGAACTATAATATAAGTTCAACACAACTTACAAAATTTGAAACTATCTAGATAGAATCCGTTGGTATACTTTAAACGCTTCCTTCAAATCCTTGCGCCTTAAACTGCAATACATATGTTGCCCAAATGTCTCGCACCTCGTCAATTTGATCAACTGAATATGTCTTTGGTGCCTTAAACATGAACTATACATAGAAACAAAAGACACAATTACAATCTTTTACACAAGGCGTGTTAGTTATATCAAAATAAGTAAATATTGCGGCCAAAAAACAATAAAGCACGTACACTTGGCATAATATTAATATATCGTCCTCTAATGATCTCCAACATATATCGGCAGACGTAATATCCACATAAGACGCTTCCAACGGGCTGCGTAGGACACTAAAATCCAAATCATGTGAATTTGACTACAACTTATAAACAAGAAAGTCATAACAATAAAACATAAACTACTATATATAATTATTTAGGAGATAACAAGATTATTAGTTAGAGCGAGAGATACCTTTATTATTTTCCATTCAAACTCTTTTTGTTGACATTTCTCAGGATCCATAGAACTTATCTTCGTAATTGCCCTGTGTTAAATATATGTTATAGATGCCTAATTATAGTTATTTTACGAAATAAAGTAAATGTAAATATACTTGATAATTGAAATTTCTTAAATCATATACATGCTAAACTTACATATTAATTGTATCCTTCAAAAATTTACGAGGCTCTCGAGTTCCAAGTGGATCACACCAATATACTACATTATCCTTTGGATTGATAGCAGCCAACATCCAATGATTACTACCATTTATAGAGTTAACAATGTATAAATATCAATAAGTAGCATCAAGTAATATAGTTAATAGTATAGCTAGTTTGAAAAAAAGGTACATACCCTTCAAAATATGGAGCAAAAATAAGCTTTCGACCTCTTTCACAACCCGTACATGTCATAGCCTTAGCAATATAGTCTGACCGGTTATCTTCATTATCAAAACTAGCAAACTTAGACAATGATGTGGGGCACAAGAATCCATATGAACCTGTACATTGATTACTCACTACTAGTTCAGTTAAATATCTACCACAAAGAGAAAAGATAATTGCTGAAGGCACCATCACTATAAAATCAATGGGGTTTAATTGGTAGAAAAAGTATTTGAAGAGTAACCAAACCTCATGAACAAAGCAATGTGTGAGGCACTTATCTTTTCTTCATCACACCAATGAATAAGATCTTCATAGTTAAGCATGCATTTCTGTTTATGGTGTAGTACATGCTCATCTATATCCACATTAATCATCGTTGCACTTGTCTTTAACACGCGAGCCTCATTTGCCAACTTCTTCAATGACAAGGTTCTCCACTTTTGTCTGAACCCGAGACTAACTTTCACACCAAGAAAACTGGTTGATGTTGTTGGGTCTAAAGACATACACTTTGGTTTTGTAGAATTCGTTCGTTCCGGTGTCTATTCTTCTCCCATATTTTTCTGCAAGAAAGATGCAAAAAATAGAAATATTTCACAGCAATTCAAAATGAATTTGAACTGTACATGCCTCTTTATGCCAACAATTGAAATTACCTCATTAGGAGAATGAATATGCTTTTGTGGCCATTGAACAAATGAGTCCTTAGCATCATTTAATATCTCCAAGTCACCAACGGGAACAGGCAACAAAGCTTTTTCGGACCCCTTGTAGACTCTCTTGATTGTGACTTTTTTAAAACCATCACGTAGGGTGGTGCCGTGAATGGAAACAAACTCCCCATCATGTGACAGGTACACCAACCCGAAAGCAATCATCTTTATCGGTTTTCCTGGCAATGATAATAAACATTTCTGCCAAGCCTACACATTATATATTGCATTAGGGTATAATTAACTCAGGAACAGGCTAAAATTGACAAGTGTATGATCTACATGTTAAGATATAAAACAGTACCTCTGGTGTTGAGATAGAAAACTTCTGAATAGTGGTGGCTGGAGTACGAACTACCTCTGCTGGTGTTGAGATAGAAACATTTGGAATGGTGGCCACTGGAGTACGGAAAACCTCGGCAGATAGTGGCTCAGATAATGGCTCCTCACTACAAGATGGCTCACTTAGTTTGTCCTTATTATGGGATGACTCATCGTTAGGTGACTCCTCTCGGGCTGGTGACTGAGTCCCCTCCAAAGGTTCACGGCTTCCATGTGTACTTTTAGTTGTCGCGTCTATAAAACGAGCTAATACCTCTTCACTTGGCCGCTCACCTGTTTGCCAGAACTTCAACATCACCATTTGAGTTTCCTTCAGTTGCTCTTCCAAAGTCCTTATCTACACAAGAAAATAATCCTTAAATAGACTTGATCAAATTATAGTTCTGACTCAAATTTGAATGAGTAAGGCTGGTAAAGATTGGTATATAGGCCGATGGCTGATCAAATATCAAATAAATAAATTACCTCTTCCTTTAACTGTGTTGGAGTCGAGTTTTTGGAAGGTTTCCCAAAATATTATTTTATTCCTATGCCACAAGGAACTCCACGGACACGACCAGGATGTTCGGCTTTGCCAATCGCCTTAAAGAGTATATCTTCTCGTCCATCGGGAACAAATACACCTGCTTCTACGTCTTTCTTTAGTGCTTCCTACGATTCATATAAAAGAAAATAGTTGTCATCATTTCAAATGTGTGTGTGTATATATATATATATATATATATATATATATATATATATTAACGTCAACATTTCAAATGTCGAATATACTTATACTTACAATTTTATTTTCCACTTCCTTAACATAATCAGTCATATCTCCATTCTCGGACTGGTGAGCCCTTAGCCAAATTAAATATCGATCAACTTTCTCCAATGGGCATCCCTTTGCGGCGAAATCTGCTTTCTAAAAAACATTTAACTTAAGTTGGCTAAAATCTCAAGTGTGAATGCAAAAAAAATTAAAAGTTAACTTACCACTTTCTTCTCAATTCCCCGATATCCTGCTCGAGAACCATGGTATTGTGCTTTTCTTTGAGCCGCATTCTGCTTATTTTTCTCACTAATGGCCTGTTTTTCATCTCAAAAATGGGATTAATAAACATGTATTCTGATCAGACTATTTCTCTGATAGTCTTGCTGGCAAAGGGGCTATACTGGTTCAGACCTAAAAGTAGAGTCGTATACCTTGCATACAAACTCTTATAATAAACTTGTTTCTATATTATAAGAAAGAAATTACCTTAAATGCATTAGTAGTATGGGAGACCACAAATGAATTTCATTCCTCCGGTGTTATCTGCTTCCACAAGGTTGGTGGTGTCGACCGTATAGCTCCCGTCTCCTTCCTAACCGTGAATGCCCCCTACATGGTCCAAGCAGATATTGTAAAAAACAAACCTTTTTGTAAAAAAAAACATAATTCATACTTAAAAATAAAGTAATTTTATTCATACTGTGATATTATCTAGCATATCTTGTCTTGTCGGCTCATCTACATCGTCCCATTTTTCAACCGTGCAGCTAACATGTCCCCGAACAGTAATTCGATCCAATCCAACTACTAAACTTGTCAGCCCAATCTCCAGTCGGCAAGTTTAGCTCATTATCCCATTCTAAGTTAATTGGCTTCTCATCTCTGAGAGCTTTTGATGCTAACATTAGGACTGATCGACCCCTCTTAGAACGCTTCTCTCTATTTGTTGTACCATCATCAGATTGCCCTGAGTTGTTTCCTCTGTTACTACTCTTTCTCTTTTCCGTTGTCATTGATCAACCTGCATATAAATAAGTTTTTAGAATTAGTATTCTGAACTTACAAATATATGGATGGTTTTAGAAAGAATTCAAAATTTTAGTAGTATCAAAGCAGCCTGCGTCACCTAAGAACTCGAGATGAATGAACGGTTTTGTACATTATAGATCAAGCATGTTTATTTAGCCTTCAAAACCGAGTTTGAATACTATATCTCGAAAAATAAATATTACAATAGTAATAGAGGACAATGGCTGGATTTTGTAGATATCGGCTAGCATTGGCAAAGCCCGTGAAGCTGAAATTCACCACCCAAGTTTAAACCAGTCTCTTTATACACCAAAAAGCGTGTTATTTCAGAAACATAGCATTCACGGTCAGTATGTTGATTCCTTTTTCCAGTAACTTTTAGCTCCTCAAGAAGACATATGACGGAGATTCTTAGCCGTTGTCCGCAGAAATATACAGTACCATTCAGTAAAACCAAACAGGAAACCAGTATCACTCAAGTGCATCATCTTACTCTTCTGGCAAAAGGCTAATAAACAAGCATCCTAACAGATACTCTCAAGACCCAACAGTCAGCAATTGAAAGATCACAATCAGATAACAAGCAAATCACATTTACTCAAGACACTAATCAAGATCTTAACCAAAAACTGAAGGTGGACTGGGGATTAAAGACCTGGAAATGCAGAATGTGGCTATGGTAGGTCGACTAGTGGATTGGGTGGCTAGTGAAAAGGATTCTATTTGGGTGCAGTGGATAAAGACAAACTACCTGTAATCTGGCAGCAATTGGGAGCTCCTAAACACCAGTTCTTGGCTTGGCTATACTCTCATGGAGCTCTTAGAACAAATGACAAATTGATCTCTTTTGGGATGGAGGTGCCTTCTACTTGCTATTTATGTGGGCGAATGGATGAAACATTAGCGCACATTTTCTTTGAATGTCAGTTTAGTAGGGCCATACTGCAGGAGATTTTTATCTTGCAGGGGGTTCATATACCAGCACAAAACCCCATTCTCTGGTGTCAAAACAGTGCAGGAACAGGTGTGCAACATGCTGTTACATCAGCTCTGGTGCTCAGTGTTCTGTACCGCACCTAGTACCAACGAAACCAAAGCAAACAGGAGCAGTTCCTCAATCTTCCTAGAAGCATAGATCAGAGGGTGATTGAAGATGTACGAGCAGGAGTCAGGAAAAAAGCTAGAGATAAGTACAGGCAGCATGATTTAGAATGGCTTAGGCAACAACATTACTTGTAATTGATGTAGCCTATAGACCTACTTGTACATGAGACTTCAGTTTCTGATATATACAACTTACATCTAACCAAAAAAAAAGATCTTAACCAAACCCTATGTGCCAAATCAATCAACAAGATCACAGAAATCATACAGCCTGAAAAAACAGAAGAATTGACAAAAAAGAACAAACACTCAAAGGAGGAGGACCCGTGTAAGGAGGACGTCCTCCCCGAGGACACAAGCATTTCTCGTTATGAGTCCCTCATTAGTCATTATCAGTATGAGATGCCAAAAAAATGAATCTGAAATTAAACATTTTACCAGCAGATTATATGGATGGGGAGTGATTTACGCTCTGGATGCTACTCAATTCCAGACTCTAGGTTGTGGCAGTGGACAGAACAAGGTGAGAATTGGTGTAGCCCAATAGTGGGTTAGTAACTTACAGGTTTATCTGAATTAAGGTACCACGAGCAGAAGACATATACTACATCATATACTACATATACGCAAAACAGAACAAACCATATTACCCTCCACTCCAAATCCTACACCCCAGTCCCCCACTGTTATTGTGCTTGATGCTACGTCTATTCCTTCATGGCTGCCACTGTCGTTGTCCATTGCTGCCATCTGCTCTGTTGTGTTCACTGTTATTGTTATTGTTACACGTTGTCTGTATATTACTACTACCATCCTGCATTACCGCTACTGTTCTGCTACATTCTGTTTACCGCTAATATGGTTGTTTATCGCTACTGAACATTGCTGGTTTCTACACTTGATTCTGAATTCTGCCTCTATTTCTCGCTGATTGTACACTTGAATATTGTTGTTTCGCTATTGCTACTACCATCTTGCATTATACGGTTTTATGCGTTATTGTTGTTGTCGCACTGTTCTGTTATTGCTACTGTTGTACTGCTTCAATGCTGCTGGCTGCTTCTGGGCTGTTGTCTGGCTGTCGTTGGGCTGATGCCTGGCAGTAGTATCGGAAGGGTGCCTGTGCCAAGTAAGTTTTGCTTATTTTCTACTCCTTCCGGCACTTGTTTAGTGCGTGTACTTTGATTTTGTTCTGTAGTCTATTAAAGCTGTTAAAATTATACCAAGTCGTGGTATACATCAGTGGCAGAAACAGTGCAACACATCAACCACAGAAAAATAACGCAACAATAGCGACCACACATCACCATACAGCAGTGGCAGCAACGGTGCAGCACAGCAGTAGCAGTGAGAACAGACGTTGCAGCATTCAAGCCAGCATTGAAGCAGCAACCGTGCAGTGACGAACAACAATAAAAACCACAATAATAGTGATGTAAAGCAACAACAACATTGAATAGCAGTACGTGACAGTAGGCAGCAGTAGTATTACGTAGCAGCAGGAGGACAACACAACAATAACATAAAACAACAACAATATAAGCTACAATGAAAACGCAGTAGCCATCAGTACCCAGCAGAGCAGTGAATAGCAGCTCAACACGTAACAACCAACAACAGTTTGTGCGACAACCAGGGATTTTTAAGTGCAGAAGGCGACAACAATTAGCACATACCAGTAGCGAACATTAGGACACGACAGTATGAGGGTAACAACCAGCAGTAGTTCAGACTACCAGAATTGCAGAAAATGACGCGGCAGACACTACAAAACAGTTGAACACAGAATATCAGAACTTGGCAGTAAACCTCCGTTCCTTGAACATAGTTTATCAGAGCACAAAATGGCAGAATATCACAGCACACAGTACTATATACAACTATAATTAAAAAAAACGTAAGAGAAGCATCAGGAGGAGCGATATTTTAATTAAAAAAACACTGAAAAATTAAGAAATCTACTACTTCATAAATCCAAGTGTCAGCTAAAGCCAGCTGCAAAATATAATAAAAAATGAAATAAACAGCACATAAAAATTTGACTATGTCTACTAATCTATATCAACATCACGAGGACGTTTTTTTGAATTGGAGTCACTGTTAATCCATATCCCCTCAGTGTGATCATCACGTGCATATAAGCTTGAGGGATTAACAATATCAATGTCGTCAAACCGCGATAACTGATGATCAAAGCCCTCAAATACAACATCTTCATCACAAGTATCCAGTGCACGCCTACCCCGTACTGCTAAAACAACCGACCAATTGTTATCCACTGGATCCGTTAAATAGAACACTTGCTTTGCTTGAGTGGCTAATATGAAAGGGTCTTCCTTATGACCGACTTTATCAAGATTGACCAACGTGAATCCTAATTCATCCTTGCGAATGCCATTGTTACTATCAATCCATTTGCAACCAAATATAGGAATTTGGAATTCCCTGTAATTCAACTCCCAAATCTCCTCAATAACTCCATATTAATGCATTTTACCCAAAATTGGATTTTTATCTTTCGAACTAGCAAAGTGCATTGCTTCTGCTTCCACACAAACCCCACTGTTTTGCATCGTACTCATTTCATCTTGCTTAAGAGTATAAAACGTACAACCATTTACGGCATAACCAGTATAAGAAGAGGCGGAAATATCAGGCCCATAACAAAGTCTTTTTAATCTGGAAGAGACAGCTTCTGGAAATTCTTGCAAGTATTCAATGATTAGACTCTTAAACCAAACTCTAAAAGTCTTATTATGCTCACTTGCAATCCACTTCTCGCTTTTATTTCGATGCTTATCTCTTAAGAACACCATGTGTTCTTCGATGTATGGTTGTACCTCGTCATCATTGTGAAGGACATATGTATGTGCAGTATGCCACTTCTCTGTTGCCATATCTTGACAAACATGACCTCTAAGTCCTTTGCCCATCATCCACCCATTATGCCGGCTCTTAGGAACCCCAAGTAATTCTGCATTGGATAAGTGAGTATAACAAAAAGAAAGCGCTTCATCAATAATTGCACGCTCAGCAATACACCCTTCGGGCCGATATCTATTAGAAGTATATGCCTTATACACTTTCATCAATCTTTCAAACGGATATTGATACCTCAAATAAACTGGCCCAAGGTATCTAATCTCTCTAACCAAGTGTACAGTTAGATGAACCATGATCGTGAAAAAAGAAGGTGGAAAATACATTTCAAATTGGCAAAGAGATGAAACAATCAGTTTTTGCAAGGAGTCCAACTCTGCGGGATCAATTACTTTGTTGCATATGGCATTGAAAAAAATACAGAACCTACTTATAGCAAATCGAACCTTTTTAGGTAAAATGGAACGAATAGCTACAGGTAGTAATTGTTGCATCAATGCATGCGAGTCATGAGACTTTAAACCAGTAAGCTTGAGATCTCGCATTGATACGAGATTGCTTATATTTGAAGAATATCCCTCAGGAACTTTAACACCATGCAAGCACTGACAAAACTCCATTTTCTCCTTTTTTGAAAGCGTATGAGCAGCCGGAGGCAAATACGAACGTGTTCCCTTCTCCTCCGGTGCTAACTCAGGCCTAATGTTCATATCCATCATATCCTTCCTAGCCGCCTTGTTGTCCTTGGACTTATTTGCGACATTGAGAAGAGTGTTGATGATATTATCACATACATTCTTCTCAATATGCATAACATCTAAGCAGTGTCTTATAGAGAGGTCACGCCAATAAGGAAGTTGCTGAAAAAGAGAACTCATCTTCTTATAACCACGAGACGCCAATTTTGAACCTTTCTTCCCATATGTAATCTGAATATCTTTTACCTTTTCATATACTTCATTCCCCGTTAATATCTTAGGAGGTGGACGATGTTCGGGTTTCCCATTGAACGCTTTTTGTTGCCTTCGATAAGAATGATCCTTATCTAAAAACCTACGATATCCTAAGTAAGCCTGCTTTCGAGAAAATGTCAAATAGCAAGAATCTACATCTTCACCACACAGAGGGCACGCCTCTTTCCCATGTACACTATGCCCTCAAAGATTGCCATATGCGGGAAAGTCAGATATAGTGCACAATAACATTGCTTTTAAATTGAATACGTTATTCTGATAGGCATCAAAAACTTATATCCCCTTATCCCATAATAATTTCAAATCATCAAGAAGAGGAGCCAAAGATACATCTATATCGTTACCAGGTTCTTTAGGCCCAGAAATCAACAAGGACAACATCAAATATTTGCGTTTCATGCACAAATATGGCGGTAAGTTGTAAATAGCTAAAAGCACCGGCCAAGTACTATGCTGGCTACTCAAATTTCCATACGGATTCATCCCGTCGCTTGATAATGCAAGACGAATATTTCTGGATTCTTTACCAAACTCCGGGTACTTAGAATCAATGTACTTCCACTCTAACCCATCGGCCGGGTGTCTCAACTTCCCATCATTAGCTTTGGCATTTTTATGCCATGACATTAGCTTCGCATCTTCCTTATTCGCAAAAAGGCGTATCAACCTCGGAATTATTGGAAAATACCACAAAACTTTTGCCGGAATCCCCTCCTTCTTTTTATACCGCCACTCTTTGCAAACTGGACAGTGTGTGCATGCCTCATATTCTTTGCGATATAGTATACAATCATTAGGACATGCATGAATTTTTACATATTGCATACCAATTCCTCGAAGTATCTTCTTTGCTTCATAGGTGCGATCCGGAAGAACATTATCTTCGGGAAGCATGTCTTTCAACAATTCTAGGAGGTCATTAAAACACTTGTCGCTCCACCCATATTTCGCTTTCAAATTATACAACTTAACCGTTGACGACAATTTTGTGTATTTCTTGCAACTCTTATACAACGGCATCTTTGAATCTTTTAACTTCTCTAATACAACATTTATGTCGTCGAAATTATTTTCATTAAGTTCTTCATCATCATCCGTAATGTCTTCATCGACATTTATAGACGAGTTCTCTTCTTCCTCATTGTCTCCACAAAAATCTCCCCATATATTTTCAGAGTTATCATCAGCCTCATCAATCGACTCCGAATTCATACCCAGGTCTGAATTTTCTACTAAAACAGGATCTTTTTCACTAAATTGGAAATTAATACCTCCCATTCCTTCTTTTATGACTCTAGATTCTCCATGAAAAGTCCAGCGTCTATACTTTGGATTAAAATTTCTCTTTTGTAAATGAATTTGTACATCTGACAAAATCATATAACTCATATTAAGACACATATCACAAGGGCACGCTATACTAGACGTGCTTGCGACATTCTCTCTAACAAAGGCATAAAATTCAGCTAACCCGACATCATATTCTGGGTCACCTCTTTTCCCAGAAGCCATCCAAGTACGAGCCATCTTTATCTATATAATCATATCAAACAATGTAATTTCAGTATACTACAAGGGATCATTAAAGCAATTACGACACAACCACCAATTAGATTATAAAAATTACGGTAAAATTACGCTAATTCCTGCACTTCTGCCTCGTGTGTACTGTTGCATCAGACCAACCCCAAAATCTGCTGCACCTAACCTTCTATTGACTGCTACTACTCTACTTGCTTCTGTTCCTACCATATTAACACTACTCACTGCTACTACACATTCTTCTTCTTGTGTTATATTATCTATCTTATTGTGGTGCAAAAATAGGCCAAGTGCACTTGTTTTGGAAAGGGATGGGACGAGTAGGACACTTCTTTATGAAAAAGACTTGTCATGATAGGATAGTGGGCTGCTCCAGGTCCTTTGGCTGAGGCATTCCCCCTTTTTGAGAACTTAATGGCTAAGAAGAAGGAGCTCTTGTCCCATACATTCGTTAGCATAGAGATTACTTTGCTTACGGGAGAGACAAGTTAAATTGCTATCAGAATTAAGGCTCCTTATACTCACCACTATACTACCTATATTCCTTATTTGCTACACCCATATACTACCTATATTCCTTAAATGATTATAAGGTAAACAAATAATATACTCACCACTACTACACACACAGTTACTACTACCTACCGTTATAGAGTAAATTAGTAGTTTCGGTAGTTTCGGTAAACCTAGCTGCTACTTCCTGCAAAAGACGCATCACAGACTTCCTGAAGTTCACTACTTGTGCACGGCTAAATTAGTAGTTTCGGTACGTAAACCTCTTGAATATAAAATTATAGTAGACTAAATTAGTAGTTTCGGTAGCCGTGGAAAACAGTAAGCAATAAAACAGTAGCCATGGAAGTCGATAGAATATCAAAAAAAAGTCGGAAGTACAAATTAAGCAATGAAACAGTCCAGAGCGTGATGATGATGATGATTAAGCAATAAAATAGTAAACAATAACAAAATTATTTGAATTACACTGATTAATTCTACTTTGGTCTGACCATTAATGGAATTACTTAACAAAATTCTCATCTTATACTCCGACTATTGTTCAATTACGCTGACTTAGCTCCGACTATAAATTAATCAACAAAATTAATTGAATTAAAGTAGAAATTTACGATTGTTAATACAATTAACATACCTGCTTGATGATGATGATGATGATGATGATGAAGGGTTGTATATAGAATACGAAGAAGACGAGATGATGCGAGAGATGACGAAGAAGACGAGCACGCACGCGCAGTCAGGGTTTAAGCTAAGGAATTTAGGAGGTTTTAGTTTGTGAACGTGTTATTATTTTATTATTTTGTTATTAATTAATTTTGAAAACTATTAAGAGGACGGTTTAATGTACAACCGTCTTCTTTGTTAATAAGAGGAACTATTAAGAGGACGGTTTAATGTACAACCGTCTTCTTTGTTAATAATAGGAACTATTAAGAGGACGGTTTAATGATACAACCGTCTTCTTTTTTAATAAGAGGACGGTTTAATTGACCAACCGTCCTTAGTACGTTTATAAAGAGGACGGTTGTTTTGTTAACCGTCCTATTTCAAATACAACTATTGCCGCCAATGTTATTTGGTTGATAGAGGACGGTTTCCTCCTCAACCGTCCTCTAAGAGGCGTCCTCTTATCCTAGATTTGTAGTAGTGTACGTAAACACGCTCGGGTTCGGCCATACAAGAGATAAGATCATGACCCTCTTCACCACATCTACCACATACCACTTCCGTAGCACAAACTTGATCAAGTTGATTTTTACTCTCCACTCTATCCACATGAACTTCTTCAACAACGGCATTAGGGATGACAGGTTCCTCACTCCTAGGGTTCCCATAGTTGGCTAAGTAAGTAGCCATATTCTCTATTAGTTGCCAACCCTTGTCGTCGACCACATTCACTTGGAACCTTCCTAGCGCGGCAGCATCAAGGATTGCCCTATGCTCATATTGTAGCCCATTGTAAAACTGAGTGCACAAGTACCAGCGCTCGAATCCGTGATGAGGAACTGAGCGAACTAGCGTTTTGAATCTAGCCCATGCTTCACTCAAATTTTCGGTCTTGGCTTGAGAAAAATTCGTAATTTGCCCTCTCAACGCAGCAGTTCGTTGAGGAGGAAAATATCTTCTATAAAAAGCTATTGCCAAGGTATTCCAATCCACAACCTAGGCAGCTACCATGTCAAGATCTCTCCACCAGCCCTTGGCATCGTCTACTACGGAAAAAGGAAATAGGAATTCCTTAACCTTATCACGGGTCACTCCGGCGACTAGTGGAATAGTTGAGCAATAATCAGTAAAAAGCTCAACATGCTTGGCCGGGTCTTCATCTATGTTGCCCTTAAACCCATTCCGTTCCACAAGCTGCAAATAGGACGGATGAATACCGAATGTCCCATCCCTAGTTGTAGGAAGAATAAGTCCCTTGGGCAAGTCATTTGCACTAGGCTCAGAATGACTCGCGATATTGCGCATACCTGCAAGCACTAAAGACTAGGACAAACGTCAAAACTGTCTCAATGAATAAATTCCTTGAGACGAAAACACAAACAAGATTAAACTATAAAATACACCGTCTCCCCGGCAACGGCTTCAAAATTTGACACGGCTGTCGCAACCCTATCAAAAATAAACCTAACTGGTCTCAACTAAATGTAGCGGAGGTAGTCGGGTATCGAATCCACAGGGAGATAGGAATTTTATAGTTTGACCAAGTCCGTCTTAAGTAACCAAAAACGGGGGTTTAGTGAAATTTATCGCTACAACTACAAAAGAAATGGAGGAGGAAAATAAGAAAAAGGAGCACTAGGATTTTCGGTTCACCATGGCTACTAGGTCTGGTCTACAAATTTAGGTCACCCTAATTACGGTTTTTGGGTACAGAAAAGGTCCTTCCGGTCCGCTATTCACCCTAAAACCGTACTAACTTAGCTTCCGCCCTAATTAGCATAGTCCTAATAATCGTCGCAGAACTACCCCTAAACCAATCTTCCGATCTAGGCCAATAGGGTTTCTAAACAGTCAATTGAGTGCGCCGACTCAAACAATTGACAGATAACAAAATGCGACGGATAAATACAAACCGAAATTCGGGTATAAAAAACTAGCAAAACAACCTATGCCATGGCTACCCTAAATCCTAGTGTGAAAATTAGTTACACATGACTTAAAGAAGAACAATAGCAACAATGACTCGCATAAACAGTAACATAACAGAAACTTTATTAAAAATCGAAACGAAAGTAAAAGATGAAATACCGTAATTACTTAACATAGGATGAACGAAAGTAGAAGAATCCGTTCCGTAGACAAATGGAAAGTACAAAACTAATGACTAGGAAATATTCTGAAAAATAAAAGAGTGGCTAGGTTTTCTGGACAAGAAGAAGTGCCCTCTCTTCACGCCTCTTTTCTGATTTTATATCAAAAACTTATAAACGTATGATGACTTGACCAGGGAAGCTCAACAGGCAGCGAACTCCTCGATCGAGTAGAAAAAGTCATCGATCGAGGAAAATCTTCAAGTAGTAGATCGATCGAGGAACCCAATATCCTCGATCGAGAGCTTCATCATGGAAACTTGGTCGACCGAGAATGGGGATCCCTCGAACGAGACTTATTGACTTAGCGAGTACTCGATCGAGCATAAGTGAACTCGATCAAGATCCTCTCTTGTTAGAACCGGTCGATCGAGGCATAAACCTCTCGATCGACTGCTTTTAATCACGTCGAACACCTTCCAGCCTTGGAGATCCAATTCACGCGTCCTCGGCAGCAAGTTCCCAATCAGACTTCCCTATGCAGGCTTGAAAGACGACAAAAAGGCTAATGTGACTCCGCTTCGGCTCGTTCCTGCAAATAATGCGAAACACAGCAAAGTAGACAATTCGGGGGGAAAATCGTAGCAAAATACTACGAAAAAGGCGTACAAATGTGTGCTAAAAAGGCCAAAAAGGTCTATATGAAATGCACACATCACCGTGCAGGACTACGTTAATGATATAATTGGGAAGGAGTTGGTTGTTTAGAACATTTTGACTTCGGAGAAGGGTGGATATCACAACCACGAAGTAAAAAGTACAAAGATGGGGATAGACATTATGCTGGTTTGGATACCAAAGAGAAAGGTTTCGTGAGGCAACAAGTCCGAGCATCGATTCCGCCGAGAGATATCAAAAATGGTCTTCATCAAAGAACCCCGGATAAACCCCAACCTACATGCGGCCAAATATATAGCGAGGCAAACAAGGTTCAGCGTGAAATGAGGGGAACGCGGAATCCCGCTCAACAACTGTTGGCTCTAACAGTTGCTGCTCAATATGTGGAGTGGCACAAATCAGATCCCGATTCAAAGGAGCTAAGTCATGTTTTTATGTCTTATTCAGAAGCCGTTAAACTCTTTTGTGCTTACCCACATGTGGCTGATATTGACTCTACGTCCAACGTTTACAAAATTGCTTTTGTTGAGGTTGTTGGCATAACACAGTGTGGTTCCTCCTTCTTAATTGCCAATGTGCTCCTTCCATCGGAAAGTGCTACTTAGTTGTACGGGGTCATCTATCTCTGCCTTTGTCACTGATCGGGAGTTGGGTTTGATCGCTGCTATTGAGTCCCTTTATACGAACACTACTCACCTTTTGTGTCGTTGGCATTTGAACCACGCTATGGAGAAAGAAGCACTTTCTTCGAAGCAATTGATATGGTACAAAGATATGATCATGCACAGTAAAGAAAGCGGTTGGTACCACGTGATCAATGCATCCACCGTTGATGAGTTTAGAAGTGCATGAGATTCTTTTTGTGCAAATTGGGAAGTGTTGGCTGGTTATGTCATCAAAACATGCATGGGGTAAATACAGGAAGTAGTTCGTTGCTTTATATACAAACCAGTACTTCCACCTTGGAAGCACGGCCACTTCCCGGGTAGAGTCCTCTCATTCCCTTTTGAAGTCTTGGTTGAAGAGTCAAAACTTAAACCTTGATACTATGTGCGGTCGTATTCACTCCATGTTTGAAGCTCAACACTCGAAGATTAGACATGAGTTAGAAGTATCGAGGAGTAAGCCGCGAAATGCGGATCGAGTATTTTCCTTATTATAAGGACATGTGTCTATCAAAGCTATTGAGATTATGGAAGCCGAGATTAATAGAGGGATTGAGCTTGGGAACGGTTTCGAAGAACACTTTGGTTGTGTCCTACGGGTTACTCATGGGTTACCTTGTGCTTGCATTTTGATCCAATTGCGAATAAGGGGTAAGAGGGTCCAATCTTGACGACGTTCACGCATTTTGGAAGACCCTGGAGTACGACAATCCTCAACAAATGCCCAAAAACGATGTTGATGAGTTGGAGGCGCTTATAGCGGAAGCTAGAGGTAGTGACCCGACTAAGAGACGGATAATCATTGAGAAATTGCGAGATGGTCTTCATCCGGAAGACGACGAAATTTGTCCACCTCATGTTAGAGAAAACCCCAAAGGGAGACCGAGGGATTCTACTACTCGGAACAAGTCCGGATTTGAGCATGCAAAGAGGAACGGCAATAAAGTTTTTACCCCTGCGACGACATCTGTTCAAAGTACGGTGGGTGATTTTGCTGAAGGACCTATTGGTGCACCAATGGATACCGGCTACACTAGGGGACGTTTGTCCAGTTGGAGTAAAAAAATTGGAGTCCCCGAAGCATTATGGGAGTTCTTTGATGGTTGGGTAGATGTGGGTGATGATGGCCATTGTGGTTATCGAGTAATATCGCACTGTGCGCGAGGTCGGGAAGATGACCACTTACCTAGTCATGAGAGACTGGTGTCGTATAGAGATTATATCATACAATATCTACAAGATAATTTTTGAGGAGTGTTGTGTGACACCTCCGCGTTTGAGCAGATACCAGCATACATTGAGAGCTATCGAGTTTACCGGCTGCGGAGGTTGTGGGACTCATCATTGGATGTCCTCAGAATATTTGACTGTCTTTGCATCGTTGTTTAACTGGACTATTTGTGCCTTCGGCCAGTGAAAGAGTCAAAACGGTCGTTTTTGGCAATGTCATACATACTTATCCGTAAGGCCCGCAGGTCAAGAGTCGAGGCCATACGGTGTTTTATGGATCGTAAACTACCATTTCAATTGGACGAGATTGCATTGTAGTGTCCCACCGAGAGAAGCACCGATGCCACTGATCGAACCTTGTTGGGAATCGGTAAGAGACCCTGCGATAGCACACTATGCTGATTTGTACAAGTCAAACATCGAGAAATGGCATACGTCAATGGGAACAACACCTCAAGTTCGTCGCCGTAGAGAGCCTTCCACAACTGATCCAGAAGTTGCGAGGAAATTAGGCTTTGATACTTTATTTCTTGATTGATTTGAAATGTTACCGTTGTAATATTAAAATGTAACCGTTTCAGTTTAAAAATGTTACCGTTTCAAATTTAAAAATGTGACCGTTAACTTTTAAAATGTTACCGTTATCATCTAACTTGTTATAAATAGTCGTTCTTATGTTTATTGTAATCGCAACAACACATCTTATGCACTATTAAAACTCAAAATATTAAGATGGTTCTCACAAACACTCAGAAAGTCAGAGCTTATCAACTAAGGATCGATCATATCGCTACGGAGTTACCAGTGCTAGTGTCTCTCCTTGAATTAGTTGTTCCAAGTGCGACAGTATCGGACTTGCTAGAAAATCCTCCAATTGGCAGCCTTTGTATCATCTTAGCCGGACACCCCCACTCTGGATTCACTCCAGCTGCTACCGACGAGGTTGTTTCTGATGAAACACTAACTGAGAAGATGTGGGAGTTTCGCAGGTTAAATAATGATATGATTTCCATGTCTATATTGAGCGTATATTGTCTGTGATAGATTACGCAACACTATCAGATTTATGTGCCGGTCGAGTGTTCATCCTAGGAAATGTCAATCTCCGCGTAATTGAGTTATATGATCGATATGTGGCTAGCCAATCTGAAGAAATTGAAGCTCGAGATTATGAAGAAGATCTGGAATCTTCATCTTCATCATCCGAAGATAATTAAGTTCCGTTAAACTTTATGTTTAAATAAATTTGTGCTTCAATTACGCTTTATGTAATTTTCGAGCTAAGCTATGTTTTATGTATTTTAATTAATTTCGATCTAAACTATGTATTAATTAAGTTTGGAACTGTGTTTTATGTATTTTAATCAAGTTACTATTAATAAAAATCTATTTCAATTAAAACAAACTACGAGTTACAAAAAGAGATTAAAATATCCATACAAAACACAACTACAAAAGTCCATACATAACAATACAAAAAACTACGGCGTCGCATCATCATCATCATCAGCAACAGCATCCTCAACGTCATCCACGGGTCTGAAAAACGGCTCCATCTCATCCACCAATTGCGGCATATATTGCCACTTCCGCTCGGTGGTAGGCCGACTATATATCTGTAAGAAATGACGACTAACAGCTCGGGAAACCTCTGGCTCTTCACTAAAAGGGAGTGAGCGCATCTGAGTACGGCGTGCAGGGGGTAGAAGTGTGGTTGAGAAATCTTCCTATACTAACCAATGTAGCGGGGATCACACTGAAACGACATCAAAGACCGGTCAAACTGCTCTCTAAACGCAACCTCCGCATCTCTTAAACCCCACTCAAAATCAGGAGTATCACCGTAAGACAGCAGATAACCCATAGCCCGCTTAGTCGGACGAACATCAACAGCCGGGAACCGCATAGGGTTCGGGATAACCTGAACATACCCGTACTGACGGAGACACCTATCAGGTTGGTAAGACTCCACTATATCCAGAAACCTAATCATGCCCGAGTGGAGCTAACTACGACAAGCCCTATGTGAGCTAACACCATGAGGGAGCCACGTCACCCGCTCCGCCCTGAGCCCGTCCAACCTCTGGCTGTGCTGCTCCAACAACCAAGCATCTCCCCTAAACCTAGGAACCCGTGACCAAGCCTCGACAAGTGGTCGTCCCTCCACATAATATCTTGAGTGAGGTCTGATCATGGGAAAGTACTCGTATATCCAAGCCTGAAGCAATGGTAAACAATCGCTAACCCCAGCGACCTCCCTACGCGAAGCCATCCCCAACTGTCGATACAAGTACGTCAATGTCGCGGCTCACCAAGCATAGCTACCGATATTAGGCAACTCATCGAACAACGGCAACATACGAGCAACAACCCGGTCACTAGACTTGTCCGTGAACAAAGTCTGTCCTATCAACAACATCATGTAAGCCCGTCACCGCAAGCTCCATCAGCTTCTTCACCGTCAGCCCACCACCCATGTAAAACGGTGGTCTCACATCTTTCACATCCATGCCGAACAAGACAACCACATTCCCCTTCAGACCAATTTCCCCGCTCGTATGACCCTCATCCAGAACCCTTGCGCCATCCACCTGTATGCCGAGGATCTGCTGAATGTCGTGCAACAAGATACCAATCTCATGAAACGGCATGTGATAAGTGTTGGTGTTCGGCTGCCACCTCTCCAAAAAGGCATTGATAAGGTTCTCATCCAACCCAGTGGTCAAAGAGAACCTCAGAGGATCTGCTGAACGTCGTGCAACAAGATACCAATCTCATCAAACGGCATGTGATAAGTGTTGGTGTTCGGCTGCCACCTCTCCACAAAGGCATTGATAAGGATCTCATCCAACCCAGTGGTCAAAGAGAACCTCAGATGATCAAGCCCGCTCTGGCTAACTCTCTCTATCACCAAAGCACGGATCTTCATCTTACCCATATTCTCCATAGCACCCGACCTCTCATAACACGTGAGCCACGATCTCACGCTTCCCTGATCCGTCCAACTACTGTAAGCTACGTAGGACGCTAAGGAGAGTCGGACCCCCCTCAACCGGACTGGTAAGACGCCAAGAAATATTTGGAGTCTTCTTCCTCCCTGTGCTACTAGAAGCACCCTCCACAACCGGAATATATCGGCCGCTAGCATCACGTACCACATTCTTAGGTGGTCAAACGGCAGCCTCCTCGTCTATAAAACGGGAGTCATCCTCCTCCTCCTCATCATCATCGTCATCATCATCATCATCATCATGATCATCCTCCCCGACCGTCTTCTCAAACTGCTCCTCCTCCTCGTCATCAAAACTAACTGTTGGCGCCCTGAAAAACGCATTCGGTAACTGAAACTCGTCCTCGGGACTAGGGTCGGGAGACCTGATTAGGATGCCCTTTCCCCTTCCCCTACCTCTACCTCCCCGACCAGGACGTGGCAGTGCTGCTGCTGCTTCTATAGGGACACGCCGCTTAGAGCCCGTCACTCTTCGGCCTATCGTACGACCCGTTGAAGTAGTAATAGCATCTTCGCTGTTCAACATCTGTATTTATGAGATTGGAACGTTACATAAATAAAATAAACAACTTTTCATAAAAAAAAAATACAAAATAAATTCAAAATTACACAAAATTAACAACTTAAATAATAAAAACTACCCATTTAAATGCAAAATTAACAACTTTTTATACAAATAAATATAAACTACCCATCTAAATAAAAAAATAACAACTTTTTATAAGATAAAAATAAGTTTAAGTTTTAAAATTGAAAATCTACGGTTAAAACGAAATAAAAAGGTCTGAACCATGGAGGGACTTTGAATTTCAAAGTTCAACCATGGGTAGGACGTGTACAATTCACATCCAAAACCAAGGGAGACGTGTAATATTCACGTCTAAGACCATGTGAGACTTGTAATGTTCACGTCTACATGGCCTTAGACGTGCCAAATCAACATCCAGTACCATGTTGGACGTGCAAAACACACGTCCTCCCACATAGGGGACGTTGAATCCCAACGTCCTCCCCATAGGGGACTTTGAATCCCCACGTCCTCACCCATAGGGGACTTTGAATCCCCATGTCCTACCCCATATGGGACGTGAATTCCCCACGTCCTACCCACACATCAACCCGACATCAATTTCTCATTCCTTCAATCTTAGCAAACCCGAAATAACAACACTAACAACTATAAACAACACTAACAACAACAACAACAACAACAACAACAACAACAACAACAACAACAACAACGACAACACAAATTGAAAAACACAAATTGAAGAGGATATTGAAAAAATTAACAAAAACAACAATAACAATTCGAATTACTAGCCTAATTAACAATAACAACAACAACAACAACAAAATAACAACAAATTATACAACTTTAACAAAATTAATTAAAAAAAAACAACACTTACCTCGGTGGTCGTGGTGGAGCAGTGGTTGCACCGCTGGTGGTGTAGTGTGGTGGTGGTGTGGTGCAGGCATGCGGCAGTCGAAGAGTTTAGGAGGGAGAGGGAGTTTTTTGAATGAATGAGAGAAGGAAGGGTAGGTTGGTAATTTTTATGAAAAACGTCGACGATTTGTTATAAAACGTCGACGACGTTTCGTAATCGGTTTATTTTAATCACTTCAACCCACAACAATACCACACCTTACCCCACAACGTACACTACTTATTTTAATCACTTTACCCACAATCACAAATTCTCATTTGTGACGAGCATATCCGTTGAAAGTTTAAGACGAGTCAAATAATATCCATTTGGGGTATATAAGACAAAATCAGAATGCCTAGGGAGTAGCAAATTTTTTTGTCTTGTTCACTCACATGGATAGTACTTGCCCCGTCGCAAGTTTGTGACGGATATACCCGTCACAAGGCAGACTTGCTGACCCACAATTATAATCAATAATACCTTCCCTATCTCCAATCTTTTTACACCATACAATTAATACTTTTCATTAGTAAATTACTTTCCTTAGTTTTTGTACCCTCCCAACAATGGGACACTTATAAAAAGTAGGAGGGATATTCATACAATTACCATTTTCTACTAAAGTATATTACAACCTCCTGGTGTATCTAAATTAAATCCAGACCATTAATAAATAATAAACCTCAATTTCTTTTGAGTAAATGGAGATGATCCTTCTTGGTAAATGAATTTCCAAGGCAAGATCGATTAGTTAACAATTTGCTACAGGCGTACTATGTCAAAGATGTTAATCCTTTGGTAAGTGATCCTACAACGAATTCCTCCATCAATCAAGTAACTTAAGTTAGTCAATTTGTGTATATTAGGAATGATTATCTCGATTGTTGTCGGTAAACCCATGGCATCCAACAACAATCTCATCCTTAACCTTGATGAACCAATGAACCATCCAAAACCCTTCTCTCGCACGAAAATGATTATACAGCTAGATGTATAATAGCATCGTATAAATATAGTATATTTTATTGAGCTTATGTGTATATTTGTTGAGCTTTTAAATTATTTTGAGTTATATTTTAGTTTTTTTATATTAAAATTAAAATATAGTTGTAACACCCCGTATTTTTCCACTTCATCCTATATATTAAATTCTTAACTTAAGTAATAAGAATGATCCAAAAGAAAGAAAATCTCATCCAAAATCTATCTTTTTCGACAATGAAAATCCAAATACCCGTCTTAGACTTACACTCCTTAAACTTGCGAATAACTACTTTGTCATTGACGCTAATTTTAAGATATTTTCGGTACATTTCTGTCTCTTGACTATAAAATAAAAGTTTTAACTCTTTTTCTTAGCTTTCCAACGCCACCTAAATCACCTTACTCTCGTTTCTGTGGAGGAAACTATACCCAAAATACAGAAGACTGCCGCAGAAATCCGTCGACAGGAACTCATTTCGTTACTACTTCATCCACCTTGTGTAATCATCACTCAGCTTGTGTAATCATTACTTAGGCACATGCTAAGTTGAAAAATTGGTCCCTTGGTGCCCAAGGTCTTAATAGCCATTTGCCTAATATCTTAAATTAGTATCTTAAAGCCTACACTACCTACTTACTCTACAAATCACAACTTATTACCCAACACAACAAAAACCTCACTTCTCCTCCTTTTTCACGTGAGATTCATCACCCATCTCCAACCCTCATTTCTTTCATTTTCACATCTCTTTTATCTTATCTTTTAGTAAATGTAAGTCATTACTTATTTCTCATTTTCTTTATCCAAGTTTATTTAGAGTACTATTTGATTAATTGTTTTAATTCTTATGTTTGTTCAAGGAGGTGAGCAAGATACCTTGATTGAGGAAGATCATTTGGGTTGATCTTATAATTTTATTCTACTTATTTACTAATTTTATTCTCTAGCAAGGTAACTAGGTTTTCTCCTTTTTATGATTTTTGATTTTCAAGTGCTTTTATGAATTTATAACAAGATTGATAATATATATGATGTTTAAAATCATGGGAATATATGAGATTCATGATTTATATAAATAAATAGTATTTTTTATTATTTGTGATGAATTTATAAGTATTTAATATTTTTTACAATTTAATTGTGTTTTTATGCGATTTAACAATCTAATTAGTGGGTAAAATATATAGATAATTATGAAAATTAAATTTTTAATTATATTCTGATTTATTATCATTATCTATGAGTTTGCATGTGTTTATTTGAGTCCCAAAATTATTATATGTTTAATTGTTGTTATTTGATATTTAATTACGGTTTTATGTGATAATTATCTAAAAATATATAAAACATAAGTTAAAAATTTCGAAAATTATATTTTTGATTTTTATTCTGGTATATAAATATATCTATAGTATTTAAGTTGGTTATTTTATTTTTATAATTATTATTGCTCTTATTAAATATATATTCGTGTTTTTCGGCAATTAATTTCTAGTAAATATGTAAAATATATAAATAAATGTGAAACTTGAATTTTTTTCATCTTAAGATGACTTATTTGAGTATATTAAAATTTTGCATGTCGAATTATTTATTTTTATAATTATTTTTGAATTTTATGGCTAATTAATCCATAAATAAAGTTAAATTGCGTTGAATGATAAATAAATAGAAATAAATTAATTATAAATTATTTTTTGGTATATTCTGACCTATAAATATGAAAAATAAATTATTAATGTTTGTGACATATTTTTCTTAATTATTTGTTTATTTATGCATAAAATCGCCTATTACATGCCCTTTAAGATAAAATTATAAAATTGGGTTAAGTAATTTATTGTTCTATGTTTTTATTTAATTTATTTCTCCATCTTAAAATGTCCTTCTTTGAAAAAGTTGAAAAGAGACTAATGTTTATTTTAAGTCTAAAGTCTACCTTTAAAATTTCGTAATTTTCTTACATGTCGATTGTTCACAATAAAATGTTTACGAACAACGCGCTGAAATACTCGCGAAACGGACAGTAGCTCAAAGATTATTGCTAAAACCATTTTTATACTTGGAAACTATTCTGGGTAATTTTTATAATTAAACTTTGAAGAGTTTAGATGATATTAGGATTTTACTTTGCTCCAAAATGATTTGTTGAACCCGTTTTATGAAGCGATACTTTTTGTGCAACGTTTTATGACATACTGTAATGATCAGTTTATAAATCTCTGTTACGTTCGTCATTTGGAAATGGTTGTTTGAAAAAAAATTGTACCTAAGAGTCTTATTAATCCAACTCAATTGGCCTTGTATCAGTTTGATTTTATTTGAATTAATTATGAATTTTACGGTAGAGGACATATGTAATGTGCGTGAAATTCATTATGAATATTTGTGCTAAGAATTGATTGTTACTTCTATAAAGCTAAATGCCATGTATACACTTTTTGTGATATCATCTTACATAAATTATATATTTACATGAGTGTCTTTGTTTTATATTGGAAAAGTTGAACCTATGCTCTAGCTTTGATGACCAATTGATGAACTTGATCTGATCTTATTTATCGCTTGGTTATGAGCGTGTTGGCATGTTAACATGATGTTATTCATGGTGCACATTTGTTATCTTTTGGACTTTGTTCCATTTCATATATGGTTTAGTTAGAGTATAAGATATCGAGTAGATTCAGGTTTATGGTCTACTTGAGATTAGCAATACCAAACTGGGTAGGTTCAGGTTTATGGCCTACCTAGTACCCTAGCATGGTCAGGTTTATGGCCTGATGTGGGTTGACCATCCTTGTTATTGGATACTCTTATGAGTCTACGGATATGTCGTTTGGGGGTCAAGGGTCCACACATATACGCCTTGACTAGTTAGGGGTCCGCGCATTTACGCCTTAACTAGACTGTTATGTCCCTCGAGAGTCTGGCCAGTCTTAGGCATAGGTTCACTGTTATGTGTCCCACCGTAGGGTTATTTTGGTCTCAGGTTCATGACACTGAAGTTTAGGGTTCAGGTTTATGGCCCTAGACGGTGCTCGTTCTTGTCTCGTGTTATTCTATGTAATTATGGTCCAAGTTCTGGATGTTTATACCACTTCTATATATCATTCAGGTAAATTGGTTATTTTTCTTTTCATTATGACCACGTTTTTCACAATCTTTCATATAATCATGTAAGTAAAATAAAGATTTGAATGTTGGTGACACATTTTAAAGAATCATGTTGTATTACTTTCATGTCTTGATATTGCCAATGCATTTGTGATTATTTACTTGATATTGGATTTCTTTTATGAAGTTCACATGTTTTCATATTTAAATGGATTATATGTTGTCTCTTATTATTTGTTCATAATTGTTTCCTAATTTTCTAAAGTCATGGCTGGGAGGACTCCTAGTTACTCCCCACTGACGGTGGATGTTGATATTTTTTTCAGGTTGATGTGCTTCTTGGTCCTGGATGGGTTAAGAGAGAGAGAAAATAAATAAGAAAGATGATGTTTAATAATCGAACCTTGTTGTTTTATTTTGGACGAGTTTCCATTAACGAGAGTAGTTGTATGCGTAGTTAAGTGTTGCTTTATCTATTTTGGTAACACTCGGATTTATCGTCATGGTGTTTCCGCCACCATGATATTTTAATATAATATGCTATATATATCTAGCTTATTTGCATTTTTAAATCCGGGTTGTTACAATAGTTCAACTTATATGTATTGTGTTTTAGTTGTATAATAATTTTCGATTCTCAATATTTTCTCAAGGAGTTCATAAATTTTACCATATAGCTCATATTCTTTCTAATAAAACTCGAATTTTCTATTAAAAAGCTCAAAATATGTACAGAAAATTGTATACCTCTGGTGGTATAATCCGCTTATTGCTTCTCTCCCTTTATTTTCCTTCCTCCACCAAACGTACACCCGACAACTATCGTACCTAGTGCTTCCAACTAACCCTTCTCCTTCAAGGATACAGTTTATTTGCATATCTCGATGGCTCCCCCAAACCCCCATTTTCCACCATTCTGCCCGCTGCCACTGATGCAAAACGCAATCTTGAACCCATACCCAATCTAGCCTACAACACTTGGTTTCACCTTGACCAACTCATTCTTGATGCATTGGCAGACATCGTTCACAAAACCGTTAGTCCACTCATCCCGAATTGAAAAAAGAAAAGGAACTCATTACAGTCAATAGAGTCATGAATCATGACTCTAGCCAACCATTCAGCCAATATATAAGGAGATAAATGAGTTTCCAGGAAAAACCAGTAAACAATTGATTGATAAAAGAAGAGTACATTAGTTATTCAATAACGATTATGCAACCTCAGAATTAGATAATCAACACCCAAAAAGAAAGACAACGCTAGCATGTGGTGCATAAAAATGAAAACTGAAAGAAAACAACGTAAGGTAAACTGATAAAGTGCATAAGAAAACGATCGTCGTTCATGACTTCCGGAATTGCTAAAGCATTATGAACCGTCTTTCATCATCTGGAAAACCCATCAATCCTCGGGTTTTTTTATTGAGAAACAATGATATTTGTACCTGTAGAGAAAAGAAATTAGTACAAGAGAATTGGGATTGATTAACATAATAATTGGATTAACATATTGTATGGGGAAAGATGGTCGAACCTTGTTAGACCAAGTTAAGCTAGTGACGATGAAGGTGGGTTCGCATCGTCGATGGTGGGTTGTGGGACATTATCCGTGGACGAGTCTAAGATGGGTATTTCTGGATCAGCATCATTAATCTTTGACAACGAGGCGACATCGTCCTCTACAAGGCCGGACAACGCTTGAAATTCATTGATTTCAGATGGAGCAAGCTTTGGTTAGTGGAAGTGTACTCAACTTTGTAGGCATTAGAACCTACAAATATGTCGTCTTCACAGGTTTTGTTATCAGAAGTTCCATCGGTGTAGACGTCATTCTGGGTGTAGGAAAAGAGAACTTCATAAGTAATTGCTCTAACAACCACCTTTACCGTGGTCTTTGAGAATGGCGGCACTTCGTATGTGTCTTTATCTTTTAACTCCATGCTTGTTCCATTAGCCTCTCCCCACTTGTAGTCTTGTACGTCTTTAATTTAGTCTCTTCAGTTGAAAATTCCATGCCAAAACCAATTTTGGGGATTCCAGCACTAAAACCGAAGAGGATGGAGATGGGATTGGGGTAGTGAGGACGGTTGGGTTAGCTTGGGCCGTGGCAGTGGTGGAGCGGGTATAGGATGGTACTTTAATATCCGGGAATCCAAATTTTCGGGTCGAGTCTAAATCTCAAAAATTCATAATTTTAAAGTTGAAAATCTGATACGGTTTTGAAATCAGAATTTGCCCTACTTTACCCTACACCTTATCAAGAAGTCAAACTGATTTTCAGACAAGGTAACGTGCCTATTATGTCCAGTCTCTATTTTATTTTCTAAGTAATAATTTAAATTTGATGAATTCCATGCTAAAAATCTTATTGACACTATCGAATACATGTCTCTACTTAGCTTGTATCCAAATTAAGTACAGTAAGTCATCCTTGTGACGGATATCTCAGTTAAAAATTTATAATGGATCAATTAGTTCACATTTATATAGATAAGACAAGTCTTACGAAACACAATATATTTGTCTATTTTTACTTACTAGATAATATTTGATCCGTCACAAGCGTATAACGGATATGTCCGTAATATTTGTGAATTAATTAACTTATCCGCGTAACCAAATTTGAACAAGACAGTGACCCATACCTACCTTCACTTATTTGTTATTTTATTTTGATTACCAAAACACATATCTATTTTAATTATTTTTTGTCAGACTGCATTTGATAATAACTTCATCTTCATAAACTTCTTAATTAGGGTAATATTAGAATCGATTTGGACTCAAAACGATGCTTATTCAATGGTAAAATTTTGTTGGTTCCAACATAAAATGGAAATATTTTCACGGATGGTAGAATGAAAATTTACCTAACCGAACTCCAAAATTTTCCTTTAAGATAAAGCTAGTTTTACTCTCTTGCAAAAAAAAATGTACGGGTCGGTTTTACAACTATGATATACTGAGCTTATAACATGAGCTAAAATTAAATTAGATAATTGGACCGACTTTGAATTAAATTAAAATGTAATAATAATGAATGCACGGGTCGGTTTTTTTGTAGAGTTTTTATTAAATTTAGACCTACCTAATTAATGGGAGAGGGGTAATTAAATCAATAAGGAGGAAAATCGAGGTTCCTACACAAAAGAAAAAAAAATTAATTTTTTCATTTTAATAATTAAGAACCAGTCAAATCTCTTTAAATTCTATTCCTTTTATAGTATAGAGATTGACAAAATATGATCATTTTGATATATATCGGACTGTTGCGTTTTATATTGTATTTTAATTTAAATTCAACAAAAAGACGATTTTTTGTACATGATTTTTGTTTTTTCTGTATATTTCCAGATTTTTAGTTGATTTTATATAAGATTCAACTAAAAGATTTAAATTCAACAAAAAGACTATTTGTTGTGCTGATATACATGATTTTGGTTTTTTCCATTGTAGAGGATTTTTATATATCGGTTCGTTGTTTATCGTATTTTATCTTGTTTGATATTTTAATTTGTATTTGATTTAATTCGAAAATATAATGTAATTTAATTCTTGGACTAATTATTTTCGCTATTTGTAATTTTTTGTTTTTTGAATTTAATTTTTGGATCTTTAAATATCGTATTTTATTGGACTATTGTATGTTGTTATTTAAATATTCAATTAACAATAATTTGATCATATTGTATTTTATTATGACAATGACGATATGTACTACTGTAATCGATTACGTAAATAGGAATGAAGAAAGATCAGAATACAGAATTACAGATCAGAATTAATTACGGATCAGAATTAATTACGGTACAAAATTAATTCTGAATATAGAAAAGAGGGAAATTAAATCAGTGTGAAAGATGGTGGGATCATATTTTCCTTAATTTAAGGAACCAATCAAAAACTCTTAAAATCTACTCATTTTATAGAGATAGATTTTCAACCTAAAGTCTTAAATAATTACGAATAGTTACAAATAAGTTCTTAAATAATTACGGATGGTTACAAATAAGTTCTTAAATAATTACGGATAGTTCAGCTTTCGAAGATAAAGTTATGGAAGATTAAATTCATATGAACTTGAAAATCATGTAAATTATGTAAATATTGTTTGGTTAAAGGTAGGAACTTCAACTTATCCAGGGAGTTAGGTAAGTCATTTCCTAGAATTCCTACATTAGGTAGGAATTTGAGTTCTACAGAAAATTCTAATTCCCATAAATTGGGCAATCAAACAAGACTCGATTTTCTTATTTTCCGTGATTTTCAAATTTCCAAGATTTTAAAAGCAATCAAATAACCCTTACATAAATGATACGCCTTGTCCTTCACAATGTGTGACCCTTCACTAGCAATTATGTATATACACATAAATGATATGTCTTGCCCTTCGGCCCTCACAATCTCTGACCCTTCACCAGCAATTATCATCTGATAATGTAGTATTCAAATAATTAAGATGTAGTTACCGACAAAATCAACCCGACCGACTGGCCCACACGAAGCTGACCTACAATTGACCCAGACTACCATCCCCGAATGTGACCCGACCTAGCTCAAACACAACCCAAACTTTGCCGAAATAAAACTAACCTGACCTGAAATAATTTCCTGACTCAAAACCAGCCAACCGAGAATAATCCAACAAAATAAACTCTAATAATTGAGCAGAAAAGACATAAAATATCTAATTTAAAAACACATTGTAAAGTATAAATTTATGTTAAAATAAAGAATCAATTATAAGCTAATTTACTTTTATAAAAAATATTAAAATACTTTTTTCCTTTCTTAATCATTGTCCCACACTCTATAAGAACAACGGTGCCTTCCATAATCTCATATCATCACCTCAAACTAAACATATTATCTTCAATAATAATACAAATCATTAAAGTTGAGTGTATATTATCAAGATGGGTGTGTCAGGGAAGCTTGAAGTAGAAGTAGACATCAAGCCGTCAGGAGATGTATTCCATGAGTTGCTTGGAAGCAGACCTCATCATATTTCCACCATTGTTCCTCATCATATTCAGGCTTGTAATTTGCATGAGGGTGAATTTGGCCAACCTGGTTCTATTATTCAATGGGAGTATATTGTTGGTAATTAACACAAATTTTAAAATAAGATCACTTCACACTGTTTTTTCTTTTTCTTTTTACGGCCGAGGTAATCCACAATCGCTGTCTTAGGCTATGTTTAGCAAGGCATTTTAGGTACCTGATTTGGTTAGAGTAGCTTATTTGACCAAAATTTAAGGTACCTTATTTTTCCGTAAGCGTTT
The DNA here is from genome assembly GCA_029255685.2 of Silene conica. Classification (NCBI taxonomy): domain Eukaryota; kingdom Viridiplantae; phylum Streptophyta; class Magnoliopsida; order Caryophyllales; family Caryophyllaceae; genus Silene; species Silene conica. The sequence goes on along the minus strand of CM055315.2, from coordinate 23,678,715 downwards.
GACAAATCGCTTATTTAATCAAATCGGTTATCTAAAATGAAATGCTATCTAGGGTAGTATTTCAGATTTCAAGTACCTGATTTGTTTTTATTTTATTTTTTTACCCCTTAAATCTATACTATTAAGACTCTGTTTGGCAGTGCATTTCAGGTACCTGATTTGCCTGAAATAGTTTTTTGTCAAAAGAATCTCATAGCTTATTTTTTTGGGAGTGTTTGATAAGTAGCTTATTTGGTCAAATAAGCTACCTAAAATGAAATGGTACGTAAGGTAGTATTTTAAATTTCAGATACCTAATTCAAGGTTATATTACATTTTTACCCTTCAATCTATAATATAGTAAATAATTATTATATTCTTTTAGCTTATTTCACTAAAATAAACTACCTTTTCCAGTTAGTTTTTCAAATAGTTTTTTATATAATCAGTCAGCTTATCAGGTACTAATTTTCAGCTATCTTATCTACCTTTTCAGGTTTCAGGTACCTTTTCAATTTCCAGGTACCTTTTCAGATTTTAGGTAGCTTTTGAGCTCGTTTTACCAAATAGAGGCTAAACAATTATCATATTTTTTTTACGTTATTACATCAACAACAATAACCATTTCCGTTAGTTTGCCAAACAGATTTTTCAGCTACCTTATCAGTTCTTAATTTCCAGCTACCTTATCAGTTCTTAATTTTTAGCTACTTTATCAATTACATTTTCAGATTTCAACTACCTTTTCAGTTTTCAGCTACCTTTTCAGGTTTCAGCTACCTTTTGAGTTAATTTTACCAAACGGACCCTTAGTTCCACATTGTGTAAATTATCGAGTATATGTGATCTGATTATTAGTTCCTTATTTAGTTAATGAACTTCAGCTCTGTTTGGCATGCCAAATAAGCTACCTTATTTAACTAAACTAGCTTATTTGACCAAAATTTCAGCTACCTGAAGTCTTTTAGAGTGTTTGGCAAGTACTATTGTTAAGTTATCTGAAATGAAAAGCCACATAAAGTAACATTTGGAAAATAAGCTAGTTGTTTTATTTTATTTTACTTATTTGCCCTTCAATCTATAATATTAAATATTCCGTACTTATTATGTCACTTTATGTCATTTTGCTAAAAATCAGCTAACTTTCCAACTAGTTTACTAGATATTTGTTGAATAATCAGCTATCTTGTTAGTTTTTAATTTTCAGCTACCTTATCAGTAACCTTTTTCAGATTTTATTTAGCTTTTTAGTTTTCAAGTACCTTCTCAGGTTTCAACTAACTTTTCAACTAGTTTTGTCAAATAGAGTCTTTGTTATTATTAGTTTCTAGTTTATGAATTAAGACCATCCCCAAGCAAGGTCAATTGCTAGGTCAATTGCTTGCTTGGGTCATGTTAATTACAATTAATAGTAAATTAGTATTGACCCATGAGTGTTGAGGGTCAATTTGTGACTCAAGGTGGAGGAAATTGACCCACCTATTGACCATTTATGTGTCACATCCTCATTGGTTACAAATTAGAAAAGGAAAAAAGGAAAAGATAAACTATATTATTGACTCGATTAAATCGACCTTTTGCTTGGGAGGGTAAAAGAGGGTCAATGTCAATAAGGTGAGATTAAGGGTTAATATGTTATTGACTCGATTAAATCGACCTTTTGCTTGGAGACGGTCTAACATCTTGAAAGAAAAATGTTTGAAATAACTTTTAACTTTAATTTCGCATGACATATCTTGAGAATTTTTTTTCATATGATTTCTTAACGTTTGTCTTTAAAAGTGTTAGAAAATCCGTTACATAAATAAGTAAATAACTGATACCAAATTGAATTAATTGTGTAGATGGGAAAAAATGGGTAGACAAGCAGGAAGTAGAAGTAATAGATGATGAGAAGAAGTTAATAAGACTAAAGTGCATCGAGGGAGCAGATTTGCTTAAAATATACAAGAATTTGATAGTAACAATGCATGTCATACCAAAAGGTGATTATGATGCTATCAAATGGGCTATTGAGTTTGAGAGCTTTGATGATTTTGGTCCTTACCCAACTCAACTCATGGATTTTTTCATCAAAGCAATCAGAGATATTGAGGCGCATCATGTTAATGCATGATTGATTCACCTATTATGCTGTGTGGTGTGTGATGTGAATTTTCGTCTTAAATAAGATTTACTGAATGTGTAATATGGTGTATGTATTTTATTTTGTTCGCATATTAAATGGGATTATATATGTGACGTTTTATTTTGTTCGCGAGTAAAATGGGATTATATATGTGATGTTTGATTATTTGGTTTAAGAAATCTGATTATATATACGGTAGAAATTTGTCCTCAAAGACCCAATACAATTGAATAAGTAAACGTGTGATTAAGTGGAAATACTATATTTTGTTTACTTTGGAACTTGACATCTTGTTGTATATAGTTGACCAATCCTTGTTAAATTTAGGGCTCTAATCTCCACTAGGTTTCGAGTTACTATTAAAGTCGATTTTAGTTGAATTTCGCGATGCTAATATGTAAGTTTAAGAGTGTTATTAACTCAACTGGTGCTCCATCAAGAAGGAAGGTACGATGTAGTTAGGGGCGGATTCAGCCCTAGGGCTGTCTGGGCTTAAGCCCAACCCATTAAAAAACAAAAAAATGACAAGTTTTTGTGAGTAATAGTCAATCCAATAAAAAAATAAGAAAACCCCAATTTCCAAAGTGAGGTATCCGACGCTGAAGTCTGCAACGCACCAAATTCCTTCAGTTCATCACTTCATCCTTCTGAAATTTGAAACTTCACCACTTCAACCCCTCCATCGGCTCCATGGCTCCAATTTCTACTAGCGAACTTTAATTTAGGTATTTCTCTTAAGTCTTATATTCTTATTATTAGTTATCAATTTTATTTAAAATATCATCTTTCCTTCAATTTTGGTAATATTGTTTATATAGGGTTTAAGAATTATGATTTAAGGAATGATTTTGTATATTGAATTATTGATTATTGAGCAAAAAAACAAATCATCAGTGAAGGAAACTCAACCATGAAATTAGCGCAAGAATTATGTTATGAATGATTTTGGATATTGAAATTAGCGCAAGAAACTCAGACTCTCAGTGAAGGTTTTGAACTTTTGAATTTCGATGGAAATCGAATAAGGGATTGACGGTTAGTCGGTTATGGATGGTAAATGGTCACTGCGGTATTGTAGTATTGTAGTAGTGAAGGTGAATTATGTTTTGTTTGTTCAATAACTCAATAAGTCTCCCTTCTGAAGTTTATGACGGGTCCGATAGCTCTCACTCGTGTAGATAGGACAAGTCTTGAAAATCACAAAAGTGTTTATTTTTTCCTTCTTATATTGATAATATTTGATTCGTTACAAGCTTGTGACGGATCCGTCACAAATGAGGATTTTTTTGTATTTTTTTTTGTAAGACTTTTTTAAATTTTATTTTCTAGCCCACGTTTTGAAATCCTAGATCCGCCCCCGGATGTAGTGCATCCTTTCTTAGTGTCTGCCTGCCCAATTCAGCCTTTTCTCTTGAGTTTCTTCCGCGATTTGTGTGTTCGATTATCTTATCTATATAATTTCTGAATCATTTCTCAAGCTCTGGTTGAGCCACGTCATCAACCCAAACTTTTAATTTTTTTTTTAATTCACTCAGGTGGGTCCCGCATAATATATGATGAATTTCCTACATCATAACCGCCAATATTCTACATATCCTAAATAAATGTCCAATATCGTACATTTAGAAATATTACGAACAATCTTATCTATATTAATACATAAACATTTAATGAATTCTGGTAAAGTCACCCCATTAATCCATCATTTTATCTTTTTTTTTAATTCAATTATGGTGGGACCCATATTGTTGTTTACTGAATTAATTCTCGAATAAATGTTTGCGTTTCATTAGTTGTGATATTATTACGTACTAATTCCGATTTATTTCGTAAACAATAATTTATACGTAAACGATTATATTTATAATGTCTAACTTATATATTATATATTAAAATATATTGTCGATGTCGATTTATACATAATTATTAAATAATGAGTTATGACTAACAATCAATATTACAATAAATAATACATAATTATAATAAATACTAACCCAAACTACAGTAATTGATAGAAAAATGTAACAAAATACAGATAATGATAAAAACATGATCGAAATTTCAAGTACAATTTCCATGACAATACTAAATTAAAATAGCAATAAGAATAAATTAAAATAACAATAACATTAAAAAAAAATACTTATAATGTCAATGATATTACAAAAATCTTAATCAATTATAGCATATAGCCTAAAATGTCATCAGCAAAAATATATTCGGATTATTAATAGAATAATTTAAAATAATATTATTATTAAAACGACCCTGTGCATTTTGCACAGGGCTAAAACTAGTTGTTTTCATAAATCAGAGGTGTAACGCTCCTGCCTAACGTGGACAGGGAGTGGTTACCCGTGATAGGTCGGCACTTTATGTATTTTGGCCCACAAATCAACACGGACACTTTCTAACGCATTTTCATCCTCACTAGTTTTAATCTCATGCAAAATTTGCACGAGATTGAATATTTAATATTGTCAAAATTTATAAATACTACTTCAAAACTGTGAGTAATAACCTTACTTTTTGATTTCATTTTAAACATATATTCTCAATTTGTCTCATTTGTCTATTTGATTAATATCTCTCACAAAAAATAAAAATAAAAAATAAATTTCGAGACAGATCAAGTATAACATAAATTTGATTATGATAAAACCAATTAAAAGATGGATATTTCAATTAATATAAAAATATTTAACTAATTTATTACGAACTTTATGTTATTTGATATTTATCAGGAAAACAATTAATGAAAAAAATAATATTTCACCGTTAGAATAAAATGAAATGAAGGCAAATATCAACCATTTGAGTTCAAGTTTGAGTCTTCTTATCATAATTGTTTTTTTTCATTTTATTTGCATATTTTCATTCTCGTTTCAACAATTATGTTATATAGAGTTGTCTTATAACATTGCACCGACTCATTTGGAGAAAGTTCGGCCACTTATTGGGTCTAAGTATCAGATTAGGTCTCAATATATTTTGTGTCAAAAATTTATAGCCCAAGATGATTATTGTTTGTCTTTTTTTATCAAAACTATCAGTATTTTAAATCTAATTATTATTTTTGTCTATCAATAAATAATGAATTTTTGTATGAAATTAACAGCAAATTTTTAATTGTAATAAATTAGGATTTTGTATTTTTTTGTATGAGAAATATTCGTAAAAATATGTGTAAATTATGTATGATTTTATAATATGTGGTGTTTAATGTTTGGTTATATATAAAATACAAAACAAATATATAATGTCTGATTTTGTATAGTTTTTATTTAATTTGGAATCACTTAAATTATGAAAGAGGGTAATTATAATGTGAGATTAATTAAATGGGTAAAGAATATGGTTGGGTCCCTAAAAAGAAAAGAAAAATTATTTTCTTAATACCTAACACCAAAAACCAATCAAAACACTTTAAAAGTTTTTTTTTATAGTAAAGGGATTCATGCACTTCTTGAAAACTTTCGTACGTGTTGACTCATCTTAAGACTACTGTCAAACAAGTAAGCTTAACTGTTGAGTTATTTTGCATGGATATCCAGAAAGAAATTGCAATTTATTGATATAGGTAATACTTTCAATTAATTAAATACCAATCAGTTAAATTTATCAAAGAAACTCTTCAACTAATGTCTGTGCTTCACAAGGCTTTTTTTTAATTTACAAATCTTATCTTTTTTCCTTTTTTTTCATAAATTTAAAATCCATTTATTAAACTTTTGCAATTACTCGATCTTATTTAATTTAAATCGTTAACAATATAGGTTAGATGGTTTGATTTGCTATAAGTGGATTATATCTTATTTTGGAGAGGGAAGTCAGGCTTGACTGCAAAAAGAGAAAGGAATGGGGCTGACGTCAAATCGGAGGGTTGGTTTGCTTGGGTCATTGGGAAGAATTGAGATTTTGCTGGGAGAGGGCAAGAATAGGTCAAAACACCGCGATTTGGCTGCTGAACGAACGAGGTGGAGTTCAAATGAGTCCACATCTTTGGTTGAGTCCTTAAGTCCTAATCTATACCATTGGATTAAAACAAAATTAATAGCTGAGATTAAAACCAAGGAAACACTCACCCAACATACATTTAACGTTTTATTAAATTTTCTCTCTCATAACTTTAACTTCCCATTATTCATTTTTGAGTTTTAAAAACTTATGAGTATAATGTTTTACGAGTGTAACTCTATAAAATTATGAGTGTAACTATAATATTGTACTAATATAACTTTGATTTTTTACTGCGATTTTTTATATAAAAATTTATGAGTATAAATCAATTGTTTCATGCGTGTAACTCTATTGTTTTAGGCGTGTAACTCCATTATTTTAGGCGTGTAACTCTATTGTTTTAGGCGTGTAACTCTATTAATTTAGGTGTGTATCTCCATTATTTTAGGCGTGTAACTCTATTATTTTAGGCGTGTAACTCTATTATTTTAGGCGTGTATAACTCTATTATTTTAGGCGTGTAACTCTATTGTTTTAGGCGTGTAACTCTATTATTTTGGGCGTGTAACTCTATTATTTTGGGCATGTAACTCCATTGTTTTAGGTGTGTAACTCCATTGTTCTATTGCTGAAAGTTCATTGTTCTATTGGTGTAACTCTATTGTTCTATTAGTGTAACTCTATGTTTCTTTTGGTGTAACTCTATTTTAGGCGTGTAACTCTATTATTTTAGGCGTGTAACTCTATTGTTTTAGGCGTGTAACTCTATGATTCTTTTAGTGGTTTTTTTTAGTGTAACTCTCCATTGGTTTTTTAATGTAACTCCATGGTTCTTTTGGAGTAACTTCATGTTTTATTAGTGAAACTCTATGGTACTATTAGTGGAAAAAATCAAAAACCACCACCAAAACCCACCAACGACAACCTCCACCAATACCCACCAACGACAACCACCATCATCGTCATCCAAGAAAAAAATCCAGATCTGAAAAAATCTAAAAATCCAAATGAAAAACATTCCAGATCTGAAAAAAAAAACTAAAAAGACATGAAAAAATCTAAAATTTCATCTGAACAAAAAATTTCAGATTTGAAAAAAACTAAAAAGTCATAAACAACATAGATCTCGTTTTTGAGAAATAAAAAAAAATCAACAACCAACAAAAACTACAACTTTTTTTAGATCTGGAAAGAAAAATAACAACTTCCGGCGGCACCCACCACGTACACCACCACCCGAAAAGAAATCAAAAGAAAAAAACCCACCAAAAAGAAAAAAAACTCATCAACAACCAACAAAAACATTTTTCTTTCAGATCTGAAAAAAAAAAATAAAACAACGAATTATAACAACGAACAAAAATCAAAAGAAAAAAAAAACCCACCAAAAACGAAATAAAAGAAAAATATAACAACCAACAAAAATCAAAAGAAAAAAAACCCACCAAAAACGAAATAAAAACCCATCAACAACCACAAAAACAACCACCTTTTTTCAGATCTGGAAAATAGGAAGTGAGAAGGAAGAGAGAGAGGGAATGAAATAATGAATGAATAAATGAGTAGGATTAGAGTTTGGTTGCTTTTATATCTAATCTATTTATTTTGTTTTAATCTTGACCATTCATTTATTTTGATCTAAGGATTAGTATTAGGACTCAAGGACTCAACACTAGAGGGTGGACTCATCTAATCCTGATTATATATATATATATATATATATATATATATATATATATATATATATATATATATATATAGTAAAGTTCAAATGAGTCCACTTCCTTGGTTGAGTCCTTGAGTCCTAATATTAGCCATTAGATATTGGAGATTGGATGACTGAGATTAAAACAAAAAAAACACTCACCCAACATGCATTTAATGCTTTGTCTCTCATAATTTCAATTCCCCATTTGGCTAATTACTTTTCTCTCTCATAACTTTATCTTCTAATTATTTATTTTTGAGTTTTAAAAACTTATGAGTGTAACTCTAATGTTTTACGAGTGTAACTCCAATGTTTTAGGCGTGTAACTCTATTGTTTTAGGCGTGTAATTATTTTAGGCCTGTCACTCTAATGTTTGAGGCGTGTAACTCTATTGTTTTAGGTGTGTAACTCTATTGTTTTAGGTGTGTAACTCTAATATTCTACTAATATAACTTTGATTTTTTTTAATGCGATTTTTTATATAAAAATTTATGAGTATAAATCAAGTGTTTTATGCGTGTAACTCCATTGTTTTATGCGTGTAACTCTATTATTTTAGGCGTGTAACTCTATTAATTTGGGTGTGTAACTCTATTGTTTTAGGTGTGTAACTCCATTGTTTTAGGCGAGTAGTCTTTTGTTTTAGGCGTGTAACTCCACTGTGTTAGGCGTGTAACTCCATTGTTTTAGGTGAGTAACTATATTGTTTAAGGCGTGTAACTCCATTGTTGAAAGTCTATTGTTATATTGGTATAACTCTATTGTTATATTGGTATAACAATATGGTTATTTTATAAATCTATGGTTATTTTAGTGTAACTCTATTGTTATTTTAGTGTAACTCTTTTATTTTAGGCGTGTAACTTCATTGTTTTAGGCGTGTAACTTCATTGTTTTAGGCGTGTAACTCCATTGTTCTAGGCGTGTAAGTCCACTGTTTTATTGGTGTAAGTCCATATGGTTTTTTTGGTGTAACTCTATGGTCCTTTTGGTGTAACTTCATTTTTCTGTTGTTCTGCCGATATAACTCTATAGTTATTTTGGTGTAACTCCATAGTTATTTTAGTGTAACTCCATAGTTATGTTAGTGTAACTCTATGATTTTATTAGTGAAATTCATCTAAGCAACCACCAACATCAAAAAAAATATCAGATCTAGAAAAATAAAAAAAAACACCACCCCCAAAAACCACCACCAACGACAACCACCACACTACGGCCGCCACCACACCACGTCACAAACTTTTCAAATCTGTCAAATAAAACAAAAAAACCGACACAAATAAATTTTCAGATCTGAAAAATAAAAAAAGAGAAAGAAGAAGATAAAAAAAACGACTCAAGCAAAATATCTGTAAAATAAACCAAAAAAACCTACACAACCAAATTTACAGATCTGTAAAAATAACAAAGCGAAAGAAGATGACAAAAAATACCGACTCAGGCAAGATCTGTAAAATAAGACAAAAAAAAACGACACAAACAAAGGAAAAAGAGAAAAAACAACAAAAACCGACTCAAGCATTAAATAAAACAAACAACAAAAACACCACCTTTTTTTTCAGATCTGAAAAAAGGAAAAAGAGAAAAGAGAGCGGAGGAGAGCGGTGGTGGAAAGAGAAAAAACAACAAAAATCGACTCAAGCATTAAATAAAACAAACAACAAAAACACCACCTTTTTTTTCAGATCTGAAAAAAGCAAAAAGAGAAAAGAGAGCGGAGGAGAGCGGCGGTGGTGGTCGCGGTTGAGGGTCGGCAGGCGGCGGCGTGGGGTTTCTCGACAAAAAAAAGAGAAAAGAGAATGAGGCGGCAGGAAGGGCGGCGCGCGTGCGGCAAGAAGGGCGGCGCGCGTGGGGATGTCTGATGGCGGCAGGAGGGTCGGCGGCGTGGGTGTGGGATGGCGGCAGGAGGGGCGGTGGCGTGGGGTGTCGGGGAAGGAGGCGGTTTTGGCGGTAGTTGTGGTGCGAGTCAGTTTTAGGGTTTTTATTAGGTTTTTGATTTATTTGGTTTTTTAGAGAGATGAATTGAAGGAGAATATGTGAGAAGAGAGAGAAAATGAGAAGTAAAGATGTTATTAGTGGTAAATGAAATTAGTGTAGACAAAGCATTTATTGATGTTTGGTGGGTGTTTTTTTCCTCTAATCTCAGCCATTGATTTGTTTTAATCTAAGGGCTAGTATTAGGACTCAAGGACTCAACACTATGGGGTGGACTCATTTGATCTTGATTCTATATATATATATATATATATATATATATATATATATATATATATATATATATATATATAGGGTCGAGATCAGGTGGGAACCACTAGTATAATGAGAACTGTGAGAACCTCTCACAACCGTTCGATCTGACACAATAAACTACCGAGATCATAACATATTTCCGTCCATACCCTACGCGTAATCTCAATTAAACAAAACACTTTCTCACTCCTCAAAGTAAATACTCCGTATTAGTTTCTTGCTCCAATTTCTTTTTGTCCCATTTATCACTAAAAATGCTTCTACGATTTTAAGGACAATCTTCAATATTTTGGTACTTCCTTCTTCAATGCAGGTACAAATCGAACCATCTATAGATTCGAAAAGGTTTGTTTAATTCTCCATTAATTTCCCAGAAATTCGATTTTATTTATTTCGAATTTGTTGATTTGTCAACAAATTGCGGTTGGCGAATTGTTAGTTCGAGTTTATTTACATATAATTGGAGGTACATAATTTAAACTGTTGATGTATGTTTGTGAAATGAGAGTTTTTGTTTATGAAATTGGTAAATTTACAGCATAAAGTTTGTAAGTAGGATTGGGGAAAATTCAAAAATCACCTCAATTGGTTGTATCTTGAAATTGGGAATTCAATTTTGGGAATTAGGTAGTTTGGATTTGTCTGTAGAGTTCATTAATTTAATTAAAGACATGAGTGTTATTGAATTCTGTGTTTTTGGTAATGTGCCTAGAATGGGTAGATCGTTTCTATGTTTGGTAATCGGCTTCACTTGATACATTTAATGATAGAGGTTTAATTCGATGATAAGCCGTGATTAAGTATTCTTGGTGTCAAATTATGATTCATGGAGTGAACTATGGTTCTGCTTTAGCCGAAATTATATTCGCTACTGTCATTAATATACAGTTTATACACTAAATTGTATATTAGGCCACACAAATATAGTTAGATAAGTCGCTAATACTAGCATTAACTGATCCTCACTGGCCTAATATCATCATTATGGTCAATAAATCATGAAATTACTAAAGATCTAATTTTGTTGATTATTTTGTTTCTTAGTACAGTAGTAACATTGATATGGAAAGTATACACCAAAAACCTGTACCAACCTTTATAGTATTTGATATATAATTGTAGTTTAAACCATTTTTTCACTTTATATAGTAAGCTTTGTTACGTTCGTTACGCATCATCCTATGATTTTACCCTTTCTCTTGCAGATATGGCTACCCGGTTATTGCTTATAGCTTCTTACCACTTTGTGATACGAAACACTTCTGCAATGGCATTACGGTCCTTAAAGTTCAGAAATTATCGTTAATGGCCATCTCTGTTCTGCCTTCACTTAGCAAGTGTCTTATCTTTTCCTTATCTTGGTGAAATTGTGCTCTACATGAGCTTATATAAGTTCAAGTACGAAAGTGTATTAGGCATGCGATTTTTTTAAATTGGAATGTATTAATAGATTTTGAACTAAACAAGTGAATGAAGAAATGGGACATTGTAAATTGCAATCATATTTCAACTAAGGCATGCATGTGTTCATAATTTCTACATGTAAGCTTGCCTAAGCTTTCTTATTGTACACGCACGTCTAATTAGGGCTTGCTCAACTTTGACCAAGCATTATGATACGCTTAAATCTTAATTTATATTGTTGTCAATCATGGGATTTGTTATTTAATAGGCTATATGAGAGTCGAACCCATATCTTTGTGCAAAATTTGCACATTGCTCTACCATTGAGCTAATAGCCTTTAAAATACGCTAAACAAATACGAGTACAAAATAACGGGAGTATCATATGATTATGGCCGCCTAAATAATATGTAACTGAAGAACTTCTTAATGCATATAGAACCTTATTTCATGCACATGTAACCTTATTTCATGAACATAACCTTATTTCATGAACATAGAATCTTATTCCAATGCTCATTTAACACTTATTTCATGCACATAGAACCTTATATTTCATGCACACATAACCTTATTTCATTCACATAAAACCTTATTTCATGAACATAGAACCTTATTCCAATGCTGATTAAATATACTTATTTCATGCACATAGAACCTTATTTCATGCACATAGATACTTATTTCATGCACATAGAACCCTATTTCATGAACAGAGAACCTTATTCCAATGCTCATTTAACACTTATTTCATGCACGTAGAGCCCTATTTCATGCACATATAATCTTATTTCATGCACATATAATCTTATTTCATGCCCATGCAACCTTATTCCGTGCAACCTCCATACCCACTGCCACTTACCAAAATACCTTGAGGTCTGAGGTCACCAACGACCATAATGTATCGTTATGCATAAGCTAGTTTTTGAAATTTTGATCACTACAAAGCTATTACATTCCCTCCTAAGCATTCTTGTTGTACACACGAGTCTAATTATGGCATGCTCATCTTTGCCCAAGTATGAATACGATTATTGCATGCCTAATCTTAGCTTGATTATACCGCTTGCATCTCGGCAAGATACAATCATGGAATTTTTTATTTCATTTGATAGGCTATATGGGATTCGAACCCATATCTTTGTACAAAATTAGCACTTCGCTCTACCATTAAGCTAATAGCCTTTAATATATGCTAAACAAAAGTGAAATGAGGGTGGTACATAACATAGTTACCGCAAAGATAAATCAAAACATATTACATAAGCAAGTTATGGCGACTGCAAGAATGGTCTGATTCCAACAACACTATCGATATTCTGTTTTTGCCATTGTGTGCATCAATAACGTTTCTGCCTTCCTATCTGAATTAAATAGCATGTCCAATGATGTAGGTTGGTCTCTAATCAGTCCTAAGTATATGAGAATCATAGAACAAGTCAACCAAAGGAGACTTTTACAAGTGATGATAAAAGGCAGCTTGTTTTAGACCGCGTTACCTGCAAACCGACAAATTCCCACTTTACTAGTAGGGCAGTAGATCAAATGAATATGTATATAAGACCATAAAAACATGCTATAAAATGTGAGTGCAAAAAAGCAATTGAGTTCTATTTTTATAGTTCCATACGGAAAATCAACAAGTGGTTGCAATTATCGTTACTAGCAATCACATTGCAAGGTACCATATTCTCAGACAATTCAAATTGCAGCATCAGAAAGACAAATGGGCAACAACGATAAATATAGGTAATGAGGTACACGATATTTAAATACACTAAAATGGTTGTTGCTACATCTGTTGAGAAGGTTGGTAAAATACTTTAAACGAACAGTAGAGAGATTTGGGCGAAAACTCGATCTCTTCCTCCGTTCTCGCCCGATCCCTTCTCACCATTTACCTCCACTTTTGCTAGCAATACACATCATAAAGCAAATTCCTAAATTGATAAACAAGATCTTCGTGAACTATACTCTTTTTAATTTGAACAATCAACACCAACACAACATAATTGTTGATAAAAAAATTCATATAGTTGGGAAAAATACACTCATAAAATGTTGCGTGCTTACTGAAATTGCAAATGAAATACATAATTGCAGCAACAAATAAAGATAAAACACAACGATTAATTGGATTTTCTTCATATCGATGAGGTTATTGTCAAATAGACAAAGACGAGTATTTGCTTAAAATTAACGATAATTAGACACACAAAAAAATCACACATGATGAAATCACACTTTGAGAATAATTAATTAACTTACGAGATGGAAAGAACTTACACGAATAAAGCAAGATTAGGTTGAAATACTTTCAATTAAAGAGAAAACAACAAGATCTTTGATAAATTTATGCGATATTGACTGTGATTGAGAGGAGGGTGAAGAAAGTGGGAAATAAGGTGTGTCGTTTGTGAGCATTGTTGCAGAAAAAAGAATAAGGAAGATAGAGAAAGTGTTGGGTGATATTGGACGGGTGATATTGTAGAAAACATTAGAATGATCTCAATGAAGGGGTTGATCATGACCTTTGAATTATATTTAATCTAAGGGTTGTTAAGAGGTTCTCATGGTTCTCATTATCCTATAGGTTCTCACAGGATCCCAAATATATATATATATATATATATATATATATATATATATATAGGGTTGGGATCCGGTGAGAACCACCTTACAATGAAAACCGGTGAGAACTCTTCCTTACGGAGTTTTTTTAAAAACATTAATGACATAATTGGATTCGGCATGAAATTTTATGGCCAGAGAACATATTTCTTGGTCTAGAAAATAAATACTAGTGACGGAAAAATAATAGGTACGAAAAAATAGATAGTATGTGCATGCAAATAAATAAAACGTATCTCACATTGATTTCCGTCGCTAGTATTTATTTTCTAGACCAAGAAATATGTTCTCTAGCTATAAAATGTCATGCCGAATCCAAATATGTCATTAATTTTTTCTAAAAAAATCCGTAAGGTAGAGTTCTCACAAAGTTCTCATTGTAAGGTGGTTCTCACCGGATCTCAAGTCTATATATATATATATATATATATATATATATATATATATATATATATAAAGAATTGGGATCATATGAGAACCACCAACATAATGAGAACCTTGAGAACTCTACCTTAGTGACTTTTTCAAAAAAAATTAATTACATATTTGGATTCGTCATAGATTATTATGACTAGAAAACATATTTCTTGGTCGAGAAAAAATATGCTAGTGTCGGAAATCGAGGCGAGATACATTTTATTAATTTTCATGCACGTACTACTGTTTTTCATGCACTTAACATTTTTCATGCACCTATAACTCCTCTTCATGCACCTAGAGCATGTTATTTCATGCACCTAGTAATCATTTTCATGCATGTAAAAATTTTCATGCACGTAGTAGGTTTTTTCGTGCATCTATAGCCAGTTTAGTATACCTAATTGTATTTTTGTACATTAAGTATATATATTTTGTTAATAAAATCAATAAATTTTGTTTAATGATACTAAAAAATGTGTGTGAATAAACTAAACTAATGGTAAATGATCCATTAAAACTTTCGAAACGAGATTAGGTGGAGATTTAGTGAAGGTTCTCATGGTTCTCATTATAGTAGTGGTTCTCACCGGATCTTGACCCTATATATATATATAGAGGCGAGTTCCGGTGAGTTTGTCATATCCCGTGAGTTACCCCCGCGTATAAATACAATTGACCTAAAATCAAAAAATTCAACACGCGTCTAATTTTCACAATTCCAAATTAATTTCAGCTACACACTCTGTTTCCCCCAATCTCTCTCTCTCTCCGCCAAATTCCCAGAAAAATCATCAAAAACCAATCGCACAAAAATTCATCAAATCTGAAGAGTCTATTGATATAATATACTCAAGAAGGTGGGGTTGAATTGAGTATGCCTTCTTTTTAAATCTTCTTCGATGTGTGTATGGTTGTATGATGATCTTCGAGTAAAACAAATAATAAAGAGAGACACAATATTTTTGAAGTGGTTCAGTCTCACACTCTGAGACCTACGTCCACTATTCTCGATTAATAAAATTAGTACCAACTCTGGATTACAATTTTATCAACCCTACTCGTGCAACTTTGATGTTAGTCGCAACTCTATCTAGATACCGTTAAATATCTAGCTATGACAAATACCGTTAAATATTTGCCTTACAATGAGTACCGCTAAATACTCGTTCTATCTTACGTTAATAAGATAAAGTCTTCGATGTTTCTTGATGTCACAATCTTGAATGAATAAGATCAATGCTTGAGCATTTGAATCTTGAATCGGATATAACAATGAAAAACTCGAACCTTGGAGAATATGATCGGCGGTTTCTCTTTCTTGGTTTTCGTAAATATGTATGTGTATATCGTGTAGATTAATGTGTCATAGGTAGTCTATTTATATAGAATATATATCTAGGTAATTAAAACCCTAGATGATTTAGGAATATTACTAAAACTAGAATACTAGTCTTTTAGTAATACTACCTTAAATCTAATCTTAATATATTTAGGAAAGATTTAATAATATACTACAAGTATTATATAAGGAATCAATTTCCTAATTCATATTTAGGAAAGATCTTTATATAATAAACAATTAGTATCCTTATTAAAATAACTACCTAAACCATGTCAAAGATAATAAATTATATTATCATAACATAATCTTAGTTTGTTTAGGACATTAAATAAATACATAATATTTACTTAATTTACATCCTACACGACTTATGGAACGTATCATGATACACGTTTCCCAAAGTCGTATCAAACTATATTCTCGATTATATTATTTGACAATTAAAGATCATATAAAATTCTTATTTTATTTAGTAATAAATAATTAACTCATAAGAAAATTATTTATTCCTATTTAACCAAAAGAATATTTTATATAAACTTATTAAGACTAATAATTCTATATTTAGAAATAGATTACCAATTAAACATTAATTGTTCATGACGATATTTGGAAACCAAAATCGTTCCAACTAAACACATATATAACGATCATTTCTTCATAATATAGAGTTATAGCTACGAGCTATAACTTGAATCAATCTTGTACTGAAGCTATAGTTGATATGTATAACTTTAGTTCATTAAGCGCGCTTGTGATCTTCTATCAATCTTCGACTTAGTCAATTCATTGACTAACACTCTTGAATCTTTTATACTTGATTGATTAGATCTTGTCACTAATATTCTGTACACTTAGCACACGATTATACGCACGAGTATATAATATATACATAGCTAGACTTGTCATTATCAAAACATAGACATATATACTTCATATAAATATATATATATATATATATATATATATATATATATATATATATATATATATATATATATATATATATATATATATTAAATATATGGTTCAACAAATTCCCCCTTTTTGATGATGTCAAGTCTCTCTTAGATTTTGTGTCTAAGTGTATGTTCCCCCTCAATATAATAATGGTCATTCATAGCAAAGAGTCACTTAGGGTTTCTATCTTCTATTTATCCCATATCCTTTAAGAACCCTAAGAGACAATGAATTACGACAAGGAGCAAGCTTAGGCAAATTCTAATCTAAGTCGCAGTTTTCCCCCTCTTGACATCATCGAAAAGATGAGAACAAAGACATGAAACGACTAGAATAATATACGACGAAACATAAGCAAGCATGTAAAACGAAGCAAAAGATATGAACATAGAAAATATCACACAAACACATACTAATGTAAAAATATACACAACCAACCGAATTATACTAGTGCCAATGGGCCGAATATGAACAATAGTTTGAAAATTGGGCCTGGCTAGGTTAAAACAGTACGGGCCAAGGCAAAAAGATAACAAAGAAATTGGGACATAGTCAAAATAGGATAAAGTTTGGGCCAGGGTAGGATTAGGAAATCCGAGGGAGCAAAAAGAGACAGGGCCTCGGATTCAAATAGGCCAGGATAGGGAATTGGGCCACAAGAGCAAATTGTTTATAAGTCCAACCCAGGACTTTAAGAACAACAACAAAAGAACTTCAAATTCGAAAACAGAGACGGATAAAAGGAATCAGGAGCGAGAACTGGATGCGAATGTCTTGGCATAGGGGCTCACATACTCGGGTCGGGTACGAAATTCAAGAGTGTCCAACCTATCCAAGCAACTACTCACGTTTCGTCCCTAAGCATTAAGAGCAAGCTCAAAGTTGAGGACCTTGAGGGAGAGGGCTTTTACGGCCTCAAGAGCTGGACTCCCGTCTTTGCGCAATAACCCGTGATCTTTGACCCTAGCACCACCTTGAGACGTGAGGAATGAGAGACGATCACTAATAGCGAGCAACTCCGAGCACACAACCGATACCTCCGAGCTAACCTTAACAAGATGCTTATCAACTTTCTCCATCCACACCCTCAAATCATCTTCAAATCCACGACCTCTCTTCGCACGACTACCCCCTGCCCCATCCTGTTCTTTCTTAATTTCACACAAACGAAGAAGGTGGTCCATCTTGGCTTCAAGACCCGCGAAAGAAGGTGACGGATTCGGAGCGGGTTCCGTACCTACATTCTTACCAAAAGTAAGATCAATCCCCTCGAAACAAATACCCATTAATTTCAAGACCTTGTCACACATCCTATCCCGAGGTTTAATACCAAAGCTCGAGTCATCCACGACTCCTTTCTTCAACAGGAGCTCGGACACCCACATTCCGTATGGAATATCGATTGTCGAGCAAAACTTTTCTTTGACAACAACACTAGAGACTTGACAAATTTTGTGGCAAATTAGAGATGCCAAGTCGACTTTCTGACCTTCCAACCAACTGAACAACACAACGGCCTCGACACTAGCAAGTTTATCCCTACCACCCCTTCGTGGTAACACGGTGTTCCATAAAAAGTTCAAGAAAAATTTCAATTTTGGGTTAAACGACACGGTGAGCAGGGGAGTAACTTCAGTAGCATCTTCATCAAAGTACTTTTTGATTACCATTTTCTGATCTTTAGAAACGACACCCCATTCCTTTTTGGGGTCAAGAATGATGCCTTCTTGATCAAGTTGAAAAATTGCACAAATTTCAGATTTAGTGATAACTACATCCCTTCCATTAACGACACCCATTACGCCATCATCACACCCTTTAACCGAAGCAAAGAACTGAACCAATTTTATGGGAAATATTAAACCCGAAAAATCACTAATGTATTCCCATCCTTGAAATTTCAGAAAATCTTTAAAGAATCCTAAAGACTTAGACCCATTCACCCATGACTTAGGATAATAACGACCCGCATGAATAGAATAGGGTAAAACTCGTTCGATTAACATACCTTCGGTTTTTGTCATTCTGACTTTCTTCTAAACCCTCACGAGTGGCTTCGACAGAGTAATCTCGAAACAGCGGACGAGGAATCTGGGAATCGAGTTCTTGCATGTCGTCGGAATTCGAGGAGGAGACACGGTTAAGTTTTCGTCGTTTGCTCTGGTCTGGTGTGGGAGCGGCGGTGGCGATAGGTGTTGGAGAGGGCGGTGGTGATGGGGTTGGTGAAGGAGGTGTGGGTTTCTTGTTGTGAGAGCGGGTGGCACGAGATGGAGGCATTGTGGTTTTAGTAAAAATGGTGATTTTTTGGTCGAGTGGTGATGGAGGTTCAGACGGAGGTTAATGGTGTTTGGAGATTTGGGGTGTTAATGGGTTTTGATGAATTTTTTGTGGTTTTGGTTTTTGATGTCGGTAATAATGAAGGAGGGATGAGGTAAGTTTGATTGAGTGGTAATTAGTTGAGGTAATTAAAGTGGTTGGGTGAAGTCAAAGGCAAGGGTTGTAGGGTAGGCATGTGGCGGTTAATTGTGGGGCAAGTGGGATAAAACGTGGCACATGGTGGGGCCTTACACACGGTCTGTGTGTTTAATTTGGGGTAAGTTTTTGTATTTTATTTTTCTCTTTAGTTTTATTAGTATATATATGTGTAATATTATGTATTATATGTAAAGTGTGTATTTGGGTTATAATATATGACATATTATTATTTTGAGAGTCGGTTGTGCACACATTCATATGTGAATTATATAATATAAATATGATCACAAAAATTTTCATCGAGTACATACATACACATGCAGCGGAGTATACAGACACAGTCATATAATCTCATCTAAACCGTAGTCAATCATTGGGTTATTTTTGCTTTTAAGATTCGATTAGATGCCACCGATTAAACCAATTTCCAATCGCAAAGTCTCAAAGCGATCTCTAGCCAATGGTTTAGTGAAGATATCTGCCCATTCTTTTTCCGTACTACAAAATTCCAATTTTATATTTTTCTTTTCAACATGGTCTCGTAGAAAGTGGTGTCTAATTTCAATATGTTTAGTTCTCGAGTGCTGGGCTGGGTTTTTAGATATAATTATAGCACTCGTATTATCACATAATATAGGCACACATCCAACATCAACACCATAATCATGTAATTGTTGCTTTAACCACAAGAGTTGAGAACATACCAGTGCGGCTGCAATATATTCTGCTTCAGCAGTTGAGAGAGCGACCGAATTTTGTTTCTTGGACCCCCAAGATATAATACAAGGACCTACAAAGGTAGCAAGTCCGGAGGTACTTTTTCTGTCTAAGGAGCATCCTGCATAATCCGCATCTGAGTATCCTACTAGGTTAAAGTTACAGTCCATAGGATACCATAGATATAACTTTGGGGTTCCGATTAGGTATCTTAATATTCTTTTAACTACAATCATGTGTGATTCTTTTGGTGCAGATTGGAATCATGCACAAACACAGACACTAAACATTATATCTGGACGACTTGCTGTAAGATAAAGAAGTGAGTCAATCATACCTCGGTAAGTTGTTTCATCTACAGACTTACCATCTTCGTCTTTGGTTAACTTTTTATCCGTGACCATTGGAGTAGGCATTGCATGAGAGGTTTCCATTCCGAATTTCTTTAGCAACTCCTTGACGTATTTTTGTTGATGAACTTTAATTCCTTCTTCAGTTTGTTGTATTTGAAGTCCAAGGAAGAATTTTAGTTCTCCCATCATACTCATCTCGAACTCAGAAGTCATCAACTCAGAGAAGTACTTGCACAACTTTTTATTAGTTGAGCCAAAAATGATATCGTCAACATAGATCTGAACGACTAGTAGATCTGAGTTTTCGCTTTTAAGAAATAGGGTTTTATCCACAGACCCTCTCTTGAATCCACTCTCCAATAGGAACTTTGATAATCTGTCGTACCATGCCCTAGGTGCTTGTTTCAGGCCATAGAAAGCTTTGTCCAATTTGAATACATGATCTTTGAGTTTGCTGTCAGGAAATCCAAGAGGTTGTTCAACAAATACTTCCTCTTGGAGATAGCCATTAAGAAAGGCAGTCTTAACGTCCATCTGAAAAAGCTTCATTCCCTTGTGTGCTGCAAATGCAATGAGTAGTCTTATTGCCTCAAGACGAGCAACAGGAGCAAAGGTTTCGTCATAATCGATCCCTTCCTGTTGGTTGTATCCTTGAACCACTAGTCTGGCCTTATTTCGCACAATGACTCCAGTGTCATCCGATTTGTTTCTGAATACCCATCTAGTTCCAATGACAGTTCTGTCCTAGGTCGAGGAACAAGATGCCAAACTTTGTTTCTCTCAAATTGCTGGAGTTCTTCTTGCATGGCAACTATCCAGTCTGGTTCTGCGAGAGCTTCCTTGATATTTGAAGGTTCAATAGTGGAGAGAAAAGAGTAGAATGAGCAAAAGTTATTTAAGCTCCTTCTAGTTTGAACTCCATCTGTCAGGCTTCCTATGACATTGTCCAAAGGATGAGAGCCTTTGTATCTCTAGTTCCTTGATTGATTATTAGCATTACCTGAACTTGACTCGGGATCTTGACTTGTTCCCCCTGAATCCAAACCTGGGTTTATAGTAGGGTCAGGTATAACTCTGGCCTCTTCCCTTTGGTTTTGATTCAAAGTTACGGCTTCATTAGCTGTAACTCTGGGCTCCAAGTCATTGGTTTGAGAGTTATCTACAGTATCATCAACTGTAGTTTCATCTCTCGCACCATTTTCTCCCAAGTTGAGTTCATCATGAGTTCCTTGAGGTTCTCCTTCTTCAATTTCCATTTCAGGAGGATCTTCCCTTGATAACCTGAAATCAGGTTCGTCTAGGTTTTCCTCTATATCCTGTAATGGCTTATCGAAGACATTATTTTCATCAAAGATAACATGAATACTTTCTTCTATGCACAAGATACGTTTGTTAAAAACTTTGTAGGCTTTACTATGATCTGAATATCCTAAAAAGATTGCTTCATCACTTCTAGGGTCGAATTTGCTTAATCTGTTTTTACCATTGTTATGAACAAAGCATTTACTACCAAAGCATCTTAAATGTGATATGTTTGGTTTACGACCTCGAAGAAGTTCATAAGGTGTCTTTTTAAGGATAGGTCTAATCATAGCACGGTTATGAATATAGCAGGCTGTACTTATAGCCTCAGCCCAAAAGTTTCTAGGTAGGCCACTACAAAGAAGCATTGTTCTAGCCATGTCTTCTATGGTTCTGTTCATTCGTTCTACGACTCCATTTTGTTGTGGGGTTCTAGGGGCTGAGAAGTTATGTCCAACACCATTGGTTTTACAGAACTCAATGAAAGCATGATTGTCGAACTCAGTTCCATGGTCAGTACGCATTGTTACTAGGTTTGATTTATATTTGTTTTGGACAAGTTTCATGAGACTAACAAATTCATTGAATGTTTCGTCTTTAGAATGGAGAAAGATTGGCCAAACTAATCTAGAGTAATCATCAACTAGAACGAAAACTTACCTGGAACCACCTCTACTTCTTACCTTCATAGGGCCACATAGATCCATGTGTACTAGTTCAAGAGCTTGTTCTGTGCTTACCACTCTTTTTGGCTTAAAGGATGATCTGACGTGTTTACATCGTGCACATGTGTCACACATCTTTTCTTGATCAAATTTGATCTTTGGAAGACCTTCGACCAGGTCCCATCTTTTCAGCTTACTTAGAATAGGTGAGCTAATATGACCAAATCTTTTGTGCCATAGACATGGATCATCTAACGTAACTTTCATGCATGATAGAGAATCAGTAGGTACAACATTTAAATCAATCATATAAACATTTTTCATCCTGTGACCTTCAAGTATCACTTTACTGGTGCCTTCTAAGATTATACGACATATATCTGAATGAAAAACCACTTTGTTTCCTTTGTCACATAGTTGAGATATACTGATAAGATTGTGTTTGAGACCACTTACAAGGTATACATCATTTATAGTATGAGAAGATGAAATACCTATCTTACCAATTCCGATGATCTTTCCCTTTTTGTTATCACCAAATGTGACTTTACCTCCATCAAAGGGTTTAAGGGTTTGGAATAGATTTACGTCGCCTGTCATATGTCTTGAGCATCCACTGTCGAGATACCATAGGTTATTTTCCTTGGCGACAAACTGCACGAATAATTTCAAAGACAGGATTTAGGTACCCAAGCATACTTGGGTCCTTTGTTGTTAGTAATCACAAATACATCTTCCTTTTTAACCCAAACTTGTCTTACAAAGGTCTTTCTATATTGGTAGTAGTTGGGTTTTGATGTTTTTGTGTGGATCTTAGTTTGGACTCTTGGTGACCAATTTTTGTGTGTTGTTTGAGGAGTTTGTTTGGTTCTATTTTTCTTTTCTTCGTAGTCAAATGTCATGTCATAGAACCATCTGTGGTCAATGTTTCTTTCCTCAGTTTTGTTATCATCACTATCAGAGATAGAAATAGTGTCGTTTGGAATTCCTAAGGATTTAACAAACTTAACTCCGGTTTTAAAATCTTGTGCGTGTTTTACACAGTTTTCTCGGAGGTGTCCAGTATGGCCACAATAAGTGCATATTAAATACTCAGGAAGGTCGGCATATTTTCTTCTTCTAAAGTCCCTGTCTGTTGGGCTTTGCTTACACTTTGAGTGATCCCTTCTTCCATAACACTCGTGACCTAATCCCATCTTCATGTTGTTGTCGGATTGTTCAGTTAGGAAGTTTAGAACGTTAGTGCTTCCTTCCCATTTGTCGTGAACTTTCCGAGCATGAAGAAGGAGGTCTTTTAAGGAGTCTATTTCTTTCTTACATTCACTGTGGTCAGTGTTGCTAGACTCTTTTAGGTTTTGAATGTCTCTATGAAAGTCGGACACAATTTTGGCATGTTCTTTCTTGATTTTAGATAGATTGAATTCTAGATCCATAATTTTGCTTTCGAGGATCTCAACTTCTTCTAGATGAGTCTCATCTTCGACCATAATCGAAGATTTTGACTTTAGAAGCTCATTAGCCTTTCTTAAATCTGAAGTTATAGCTTCATTAGCTATAACTTTGGATTGAAGTTCCTTGATGTTGAGTTTCAGTTTTGAGGTTATAGCTTCATTAGCTATAACTTTAGACTCAAGAACCTTTTTCTCAGACATAACTGCTTCCAATTTAGCATTTGCTTCAATGCTTATTTTGGATTTCAGTTTCTTAGCTTTGGCTTTCAGAAGTTGATTTTCCTCAGCAATATCGAGGATTTGTTCCTTCAATTCATCTAACTCAAGACTTTGTTCATGACATTGGTCTAGGGTTTCCTCAAAATATTTAATTAGCATAGCTTTAGATAGATTTTTAACTTGACTTTTGAGTTGAAGAAAATTTACCTCTTCGTCGTCGTCGTCTGAGTCGGATTCTCCAAGGAGACAGATATTGGATGCGTCATCTTCATCATTGTCGTTTGAGATTAGATCTAGGTTGACATTGCTTAGGCACAGGTTTGCTACCTCATCTTCCTCTGAATCCTCGTCATCCTCAGATTCTAATTCTCCCCAACATGACGCAAGCATTACTTTCTTGAACTCCGTTTTGGTCTTTTCTCTTTTTGACTTATCTTTGATTTTGTCCCAGCTTGGACAATCCTTGATCATATGATCTTGTTGACCACATTTAAAACAACCCTTTTTAAAGAATGTTTGTTTGGTGTCAGTTTTCTTTTTGTCAATCGTTTTGTTGTTAGGGTTTTTGTATCTACCCTTGAACATTGCTTTCTTAAAGCGTCTTGCGAATAGAACTGTTTCATCCTCAAGTTCTTCTTCGCTTACTTCGCTTGTGGAGGCTTGTAAAGCGACGCCCTTCCCTTTGGGATCGTCATCACTTTTATTTAGCATGATCTCATGAGCCATCAGAGATCCAATAAGTTCTTGGTAGGTGATTTGATATAGGTCTCTTGCTTCTTCTATAGCTGTGACCTTTGGTTGCCACTTTTTGGTGAGACTCCTGAGAATCTTCCGAATGTTATCCTCAGAATCGATCTTTCTACCAAGGTTCCGCAGTTAATTAATAATACAAGAAAATCGTGCAGACATGCTATAAATATATTCATTCTTTTCCATATTGAAAAGTTCATATATTTGAATAAGCAGATATATACGATGTTTCATGACTGCGGATGTTCCTTCGTAGGCAAGTTCGAGACTATCCCATATTTCCTTAGCGGAACTACAAGATGAGAATCTATCAAATTCTGAGGTTATCATACCATTCTGCAGGAGGCTCATAGCCTTAGAATTTTTTTCTGCAATTTTGTAGTCACTTTCCACATAATCGCTTTCCATCTTTTCATAGGTTGTTCCATTGGCGGCGGCGACCAAGATCTTCTTTGGTCCGGTTTGGATGATCTTCCAACATTCCCAATCACATCCCTTGATGTAATGAGTCATCATATTCTTCCATAGACTGTAGTTTTTGCCATCGAAGATAGGGCACTTGAGATGCTTGGAATCCATTGTTGATAGAGTATATAATATAGAATCAATAGAAGGATCAAAACTCACGCGGCTAGGCGATCAAGAGCACGAGGCTCTGATACCAATTGAAGAGTCTATTGATATAATATATACTCAAGAAGGGGGGGTTGAATTGAGTATGCCTTCTTTTTAAATCTTCTTCGATGTGTGTATGGTTGTATGATGATCTTCGAGTAAAACAAATAATAAAGAGAGACACAATATTTTTGAAGTGGTTCAGTCTCACACTCTGAGACCTATGTCCACTATTCTCGATTAATAAAATTAGTATCAACTCTGGATTACAATTTTATCAACCCTACTCGTGCAACTTTGATGTTAGTCGCAACTCTATCTAGATACCGTTAAATATCTACCTATGACAAATACCGTTAAATATTTGCCTTACAATGAGTACCGCTAAATACTCGTTCTATCTTACGTTAATAAGATAAAGTCTTCGATGTTTCTTGATGTCACAATCTTGAATGAATAAGATCAATGCTTGAGCACTTGAATCTTGAATCGGATATAACAATGAAAAACTCGAACCTTGAAGAATATGATCGGCGGTTTCTCTTTCTTGGTTTTCGTAAATATGTATGAGTATATCGTGTAGATTAATGTGTCATAGGTAGTCTATTTATATAGAATATATATCTAGGTAATTAAAACCCTAGATGATTTAGGAATATTACTAAAACTAGAATACTAGTCTTTTAGTAATACTACCTTAAATCTAATCTTAATATATTTAGGAAAGATTTAATAATATACTACAAGTATTATATAAGGAATCAATTTCCCAATTCATATTTAGGAAAGATCTTTATATAATAAACAATTAGTATACTTATTAAAATAACTTCCTAAACCATGTCAAAGATAATAAATTATATTATCATAACATAATCTTAGTTTGTTTAGGACATTAAATAAATACATAATATTTACTTAATTTACATCCTACACGACTTATGGAACGTATCATGATACACGTTTCCCAAAGTCGTATCAAACTATATTCTCGATTATATTATTTGACAATTAAAGATCATATAAAATTCTTAGTTTATTTAGTAATAAATAATTAACTCATAAGAAAATTATCTATTCCTATTTAACCAAAAGAATATTTTATATAAACTTATTAAGACTAATAATTCTATATTTAGAAATAGAATACCAATTAAATATTAATTGTTCATGACGATATTTGGAAACCAAAATCGTTCCAACTAAACACATATATAACGATCATTTCTTCATAATATAGAGTTATAGCTACGAGCTATAACTTGAATCAATCTCGTACTGAAGCTATAGTTGATATGTATAACTTTAGTTCATTAAGCGCGCTTGTGATCTTCTATCAATCTTCGACTTAGTCAATTCATTGACTAACACTCTTGAATCTTTTATACTTGATTGATTAGATCTTGTCACTAATATTCTGTACACTTAGCACGCGATTATACGCACGAGTATATAATATATACATAGCTAGACTTGTCATTATCAAAACATAGACATATATATATATATATATATATATATATATATATATATATATATATATATATATATATTTAAATATATGGTTCAACAAAATCGATCACATAACATTCATCAATTCTCCGCCAAATTCATTCATTATCTTGACTAATTCAACTAAAAACTATAAATAGAGGTTAATACTCCAGGAACCCTAATTTTTCGAAGGTACCAATATTTTTTACGATTTTCTTATTTTAATACTCGAATAACTGAATTATTTGATTCAAATAACAAATTGTACGACGATTTATGTATTGTTTATCATACCATTGGCATTTGACTGATAATTTATTTTCATAATCTTAAAAAAATATTGATAATCTAGATTAGCACACCAACTGTTTGTTAAAATGCCTAGTTGAATGTTGAAACTTAGTTGTAATATTAATGTTAAAACTCAGTTATTGTATCTAGTATTTACTTCTTGGAAGTTTTGTTAACTTATATTCTATTTTTTGGTGATTTGCAGGTTGAATCAAGATAAACGTGAATAATTGACGTTCAATGAAAAAAATGATGCATATACCTTGTCTTTTTTGTTAGTTTGATATTATTTAATTTAACAACTCAGTTATTGTCGTGTAGAAACTCAGGTGTAATCTAGAAACTCAAGAATTTGTAGTTATACCAATGTAGAAACTCAGTTATTGTAATGTAGAAACTCAGTTATTGTAATGTAAAACTTTGGTATTTGTAGTTATTCTAATATAGAAACTCAGTTATTGTAATGAGTAAATCGTGTTGTTGTTCAGCAATACCAAACATTACTGTTCACCCACCAAAGATTGCAAAAAACAAAGGAAGTGGCAAGAGAATGAAATCAAACAAGGAAAAGGCAATTGAAAAAGCAAACAAACCAAAGAGGCTATATAATAACTGCAAACAAATGGGAAACCATGACAAAAGAAACTGCCCAAATCCATTTGTTAAGCATGCACCTGAGGAAGAAGATGAAGAGGGAGATGAAATGGAGGATGAATAAGGGATCCAATGAACATATTTACAATAATCGTATCACAACTTTACAATAATAAAAAATATCTCAGTATTTTGTCTTAGATTACTCTATTCAATAATAGATTGGTAATTTGTCTTACATTTTGCATTTTTGAGTTGAACAGTAATCAATTACTAAAAATAGAAATAATGACGAAAACCGTGTTTTTGGAGTTCAACATGTGCAATTTTGGCATGGAAAGGGTATTCTTTTGAATAACTATCTCGAAACCATTACAATAACTATCTGACCCATTACAATAACTATCTGAATACATTATAATAACTGTTTGAACTCATTACAATAACCGACTTAAACCATTACAATAACTGACTTAAACCATTACAATAACTATTTGAATACATTACAATAACTGTCTGAACTCATTACAATAACCGACTTAAACCGTTACAATAACTGACTTAAACCATTACAATAACTATCTGAATACATTACAATAACAGTCTGAACTCATTACAATAACTGAGTTAAACCATTACAATAACTGACTTAAACCATTACAATAACTATCTGAATACATTACAATAACAGTCTAAACTCATTACAATAACTGAGTTAAACCATTACAATAATTGTCTAAAAACCATTACAATAACTGTCTGATCCCATTACAATAACTGTCTGAAACTATTAAAATGTAACACCCCGATTTATTAAGGAGCCTTTAGCAAGACATCCTCAGTAAATAGAGTTGTTACCATCTTGGAATATCCGAGGTAGTGAATAACAAAGTAAATCAAACCAAAGTACTTTATATAAAAACTGATAAATTTTAAACTTTCATGTTACAAATACTACACAGCGGAAACTAAAGTACAACTGATAACTTCGAAGTATGTGTTCTAAAATCTAAGTCGGTCCATCCAAGTGCTCACGCCATCCCATGCTCCCACAGCACCATCTTTTCTGTCAAAACTGCTCCCCATCACCGATCATCACAGGTGTCACACGAATACACAGGGTCAACCACGAGGTTGAGTAGGTAAAATAGACAAAATATAAACAACAATAGAACTGCCACTTCCTCCATCCCCATATCATTCAATCAACCACTCCACCTCCATCACACCACACCTTCCATCACACCCCATCCTCCATCACACCACTCCTCCATGGCCATATCACAAGTCCCATATCACAAGACCCGTATCACAAGACCCATTTCACAAACCCCGTTCTCCACAATAATCGATAATAAACAATCCAAATTACATTCAAAATCAATCATATCAATCTTATAAACAACAACACATACACTTCATGTCATAACGCAGCCACAAATATATATATCCCCTACCTCAATTTGCAGAAAGACAGTCAACAGCTCCTCAGGATGTTCCACGCGGAAACCGTCACCTAAACATATATTATTCAACGATTACAACCTTTACCAAATCCTATACTTAGGATCGTAACAAAATGCCTAATATAGTAACTTCTAAAATTGGAAAGTTTCCAAAATAAAAACTTTCCCGAAATAGTAACTTCCCGACTCCTAAAGTCCCTTAACGTAATACTTCATACTAACATATAAACCCAATGACATGGTAATAATAACATAAATATTACTAATAATAATATTCGTCACTTTAATAATTAAATTATCGAACAATTATAAACTCATAACGATGAAAACAACACAACTAACATTGCAATATTAATGTTAAGCAATTTACTAATAATATAATCTTACTATTATCATATCATTACAACAATAATAACAAGTATTAATAATAATAATTATAATAACAATCATAATAATAATAATAATAATAATAATAATAAACAATGATAATAAACAATGATAATAATAAATACTAATAATAATAACCAATACCACAACAACGCAACACAGCATCCCGCGTACCAGCTCGAAACCCGTATCTGACCCCCTGACCAGCCTACTTCCAACCTTCCCCGACACTCTCCCGCCGCTTTACCTACCACCCCAACACCGTGAACACAAACCCTTAACTACGGTGTACCTATTAACGCTAACCACGATTCCAAGCTTGTCCCAACCAGCTCTCAAAACCACCATCAAAACCCCCTGGTCCTAACCACCTACACTAACCCGACTAACACCTACTGTAACCAGCCCTTAACCGCTTGTTAGCACCACCACTACCACCACCACTACCACCACCAGTTATCACCACCGACACTCCACACTACCCACAATCCCCTGGTGCCAACCCCCAACCTTCGACACCATTTACCCTCCAGAAACAACCGCCCCAAAACTCTGGTCACGACAGACAACCCAGTCGTACAAACAGACCCTTGACCCACGCTATATAACCCCCTTGTCAAAACCCGACATGAAACCATAATTAACCACTACCAACCACCGTGCCAAAGACCATAAGAGTCTCCTGACTACCACCTATCCCATTACTCAAACACTCATAACAATCATACACAGGAATTCATTCGAATCATAGATCAAACGTTCATACTCAGGGACTCTGTTTTGATAAAACGAAAGAGGTACACTGACGCAGGTGACGAACCACCACATACGACGGCCCTAGGTGGTCAGAGACGACACCACTATGATCAAAACATGATCACTGACCCTCATAGATTAAGGTTATACGGGAATTAAGACTATAAACATTATTATAGTAAAGTAATTTGCGAATTGAAAAGGGGAGGATAAACAGGGAAAAGTGAAACGTGATGAACTTACCTGTTTCACTCAGTGATCGAGCAACCCTAGACCGCCTTAAGCCCACCGTGAAAACCTCCCTCTTATTCTCTGATATGGTGGCAGCAGATGTAGGCGTGTGGCAAGTTTTGATTAGGGTAAAAATAGGTTTAGATGGGATCTTAAATATGGCGGCATGAGGTGTGTAAGGTGTTAGTCTGATTTTCATACGAGATGGGCTGGTAGCTGATATGTAGTTGGCACGAGATTCAAGGCCCAATTAGTTATCTTAAAACACGATATACTTACTAATTCGCATACTCGACAAATTACTAACAACATAAAGTATAAAACATCTTACTCGGTAAATTAATTATCGATTAAAATCGTTCAAATACTATATTCCAGTTCAATATTAATACTTAATATTATAATTAAAATACGAGTTATTACAGCCTTCCCCCCTTAAAATGAACTTCGTCCCGAAGTTCACATCCCGCAGTCAACAAACCGTTCACTAGGAACATAACGAACTCAAAGTTTGACACCCCATAACATCGAAACTGATCAAAATACTTTAAACATGAAATAAAACACGAACACGAAATGTTACATTCTACCCTCGTTAAAAAAACTTTGTCCCCAAAGTTTAACGTATACTAAATTAAAGGATACTTCACAAAACACAGTAAATGCATAACATAAGTAATCAGGTTATCAAATGTATTCAAACAATCACGACATACCAAATAGCCATGTCATAATAATTAGCCATACCATAAAATCATTAAGATTTTACAATCCTATCCTCCTTAAAACATGGTTACGTCCCTCATTATAAAGTTTCTAGCCCCTTACACCGTCTCATTCATTACTCTATCTCATAAAACCGCAGATCAATATTTCCATCTCAATATCAATTTCAAACTCAGAATATAACTCAACAACCAAGGTCATACTGGACCGTAGACACAATGTGGCACAACGGCCTAATAACTCATAACTCAAACCAATAAACAATTCGCATCTCAGTTTCAGTATCAATATTATCAAATATTCCATTCAAGAATCTGCTCAACACTGAGAGAATAAAACTCTAAGCTACTCACCCACGTGTCAAGGTCAACGAATACGACAACTCAATAAAACACTGAACTACAATCTCAACACAAGTCAATCAGGGTCTTCGTTCTAAACTCTATCCAATCAAACTCTATCCCATCAGTACTTTCCTTCCAAATTCATTGACATGCTTTTATGTATACTTATAATACCACAGTTCATAAAAAGAATTTGGACGCTATACCAAATCAACCTAATGCAGAACCATTATGCATAAATCAACTAATCAATTACCAAAAGTTTGCGCATCCCACACCTCAACCCGTCTCATAAACAAAATAATCATCTTACCAATAGAAAATATGAACTATCGAAATAAAACAACTACTAATATTCAACTCAAATAAGCACTCGTAGGAGACTCATATCAATTATCATGTAACATATAACCTCAAACAATAATAAGAGTAATAGGATCGGTAGACTTGTGTTACGCCGTAAAACAGAATCAGAGTGGCTAACACCTATATACCCTTGAAATTTAACACGTAGTTACATACTTACACCAATGTGGACAATTAGCAAACTCGTAGTTCATAACTAACAAAGAAAACATTTCATGTTCGTAATCATATTATAAAAGCAAAATCATATTTTTGGAAGGACATAGAGCAAAATTAATTAACGTAAGTAAACATGGAACACTTGACATATTTCACAAGATGTGTACAAATCATAGGCTCACAAGACCGCTTAACATTCCTAGGTATCAATAAGTTAACAAAATCACTTGGGTACATTTCCCGTCCACTCACATTACACCATTTATCATGAAACTATTACTATATACGACTTGCACAATAAGGGTTTTATTCAATGCGCAACAATTGAACATTCAAGCAGGATTTCATCGACACATAGCTACAGAATTGTCATGTTGCAACCATCACATAATTATCAAACATCAAGCTTTATGATGGTTTATCACTTTGAAAACATTTTGAAATGTTTGAAACTTTGAGAGGGTGGTTTGTGACAATGCATAAACACGAATCGAAGACAAATTTACAAGTTATAGATCGAAGCAGGACTACACGGGGACATCCGGACTCCCTTTACTAAAATATTGTTCTGGTAGTTCATGAAATATGAAAACAAAATTTAACGACAAAAGTAAACGAATTCACCAGACTAGTACTTCCATAAATCATATGTCAACAATTAATAATTCAACACATCGTGATCAGATTCTAAATATAACAATATACAATTCACTGTATGGTATAACAACATACTTGAAGAAGTTATAAAGATTAAAATCACAGGGAATTAAACAACGATAAACAACTAATATACGAAAGAACATCAATAAGATTTGCATTGTTCAAACAATCACAATTACGTATAGCAATTAAATCGCTATATCATGCTGATAAGCTTACCACTAAAATTTCATTCTACCACTAGGCAAGTCTCTTCTCTGATAAACATGATTTTGACATCACATATGAACAACACATAATTATTTTGAGGTCGTAATACTAGACAGTAAAAGCGTCGGTATAATTGAAACGATTCTATATTAAACTTGACGAAATAAACAAGGTTACGCTATCATATAGTGAGGTTCGTATTCATATCATATGTCTACTATTCATGTTACTAGTGCCATATCAGGATATCACTTGGTCACATCACATAATTCACATTTGATTAAACTTGTATATGAAACTTACACATCTCACAATTTCACCAATTAACCATTATGCATCGGCTTACAAAAATCATAACCAAATAACCGCTCAACTATCTTGCGAGCTATTATAGTTTTTAGAAAATATAATGAATTAGTGAATCATAGCAAAAAGGGAATCGGGTGCATATCTCAAGGGAATTATTTATAACAAATTTTTACAACTCAATCGGTCTGAACAAGGACTTTACAGCAATACAACAGAAAATTAGGCAACTTGCAAAAATCGCAATTAAATAACAACTCGTTCAGATTTTACATGGCGTATCTTTTTGAAAACGTGAACGAATGTTCTGAACAGTAGAGTTGGAATTATGCATAAAAAATAACCAAGTTTTTAAATGATTTCTTTTACAAAAAGATAGGTCAAAACGGGACCTAGTAGTAACAATCTGACCACTGTCGACTAAAATATTTATTTCTCTCAAAATATAAGTCGTTTTCACATGAAACCAAAACATTGGAAAGCTAATTCAGAAGGTTATCATACATAAAATTTTCATACACATATAGAGAACACATTTAAAATGGCAGCTCTCGGAAGCAAGGTAACATTCTGAAAATTTATCAACAAAATTTGTGTTCCTTAAAATCACTTCACACTATCACATTTAAATATAACCATTATTTTTCCAAACACATGTTGACATGTCATTTGAAGCGTTGACATCACATTGTACCAAGTTAACATTATTATTTCAACCGAAATTGTCATCTACAAGACGGTAAGATTGCGAAGTTGAGAAGTAACATCACGAAATAATTCAATAGTTATACATGTATGAGCAATGCATTAGTTCCTACCATCGTAACAATCACAACATAATAGTATGTAAATATGTATACCACAAATCACCAAGGTGTCACTTATTGAAACATGACTCTATACTAAACTAATTGTTTGTCAATAGAATTTGCCATGTAAACTTTAAGTACGATCTATGCAATAGATAACCATATAGCATTCATGGCTTGGGGTAGCACATTCCGCATATCACTAGACATGGATTACTATAACATCTGAATCTGATCGTTCATATCCAAATACCAACCAATATATTACATAACTACGACAATCATTTAATAGCCACATACCATATGAGTGTTCCAAACACCAACATACTATGATCACACTACTCTAACCATTGTTCACAATTACACCTCTAAACTCTTAAATTTCAATTCCATCATCCAGATTGATCCACATATCAATTACACATATCTTTCCAACAGTCATCATTAATCATAACTCAAATATTACTTACCTCATTCTTCTCCTACAAGAACATTAGTACAAGATAACTAGGTCACTATATAATAATCTACCCCACTCTTCAATTACTCTCATTGGGTTCCCGAGACAGAACCGAAAGGGCCCATGGTTTGGTGTGAGGGGGCCCTAACTCATCCCGTTCCTTTTTGGGGCTCCTATCAGTTTCATCTCGGGGTTCATTTTATTTGACTCTTCCTACGTCTTATTATTCATTTGGTTTAGGCCTGAATATCGTTCGCTCTGATACCACTTTGTAACACCCCGATTTATTAAGGAGCCTTTAGCAAGACGTACTCAGTAAATAGAGCTGTTACCATCTCGGAATATCCGAGGTAGTGAATAACAAAGTAAATCAAACCAAAGTACTTTATATAAAAACTGATAAATTTTAAACTTTCATATTACAAATACTACACAGCGGAAACTAAAGTACAACTGATAACTTCGAAGTATGTGATCAAAAATCTAAGTCGGTCCATCCAAGTGCTCACGCCATCCCATGCTCCCACAGCACCATCCTTTCTGTCAAAACTGCTCCCCATCACCGATCATCACAGGTGTCACACGAATACACAGGGTCAACCACGAGGTTGAGTAGGTAAAATAGACAAAATATAAACAACAATAGAACTGCCACTTCCTCCATCCCCATATCATTCAATCAACCACTCCACCTCCATCACACCACACCTTCCATCACACCCCATCCTCCATCACACCACTCCTCCATGGCCATATCACAAGTCCCATATCACAAGACCCGTATCACAAGACCCATTTCACAAACCCCGTTCTCCACAATAATCGATAATAATCAACAATCCAAATTACATTCAAAATCAATCATATCAATCTTATAAACAACAACACATACACTTCATGTCATAACGCAGCCACAAATATATATATCCCCTACCTCAATTTGCAGAAAGACAGTCAACAGCTCCTCAGGATGTTCCACGCGGAAACCGTCACCTAAACATATATTATTCAACGATTACAACCTTTACCAAATCCTATACTTAGGATCGTAACAAAATGCCTAATATAGTAACTTCTAAAATTGGAAAGTTTCCAAAATAAAAACTTTCCCGAAATAGTAACTTCCCGACTCGTAAAGTCCCTTAACGTAATACTTCATACTAACATATAAACCCAATGACATGGTAATAATAACATAAATATTACTAATAATAATATTCGTCACTTTAATAATTAAATTATCGAACAATTATAAACTCATAACGATGAAAACAACACAACTAACATTGCAATATTAATGTTAAGCAATTTACTAATAATATAATCTTACTATTATCATATCATTACAACAATAATAACAAGTATTAATAATAATAATTATAATAACAATCATAATAATAATAATAATAATAATAAACAATGATAATAAACAATGATAATAATAAATACTAATAATAATAACCAACACCACAACAACGCAACACAGCATCCCGCGTACCAGCTCGAAACCCGTATCCGACCCCCTGACCAGCCTACTTCCAACCTTCCTCGACACTCTCCCGCCGCTTTACCTACCACCCCAACACCGTGAACACCAACCCTGAACTACGGTGTACCTATTAACGCTAACCACGATTCCAAGCTTGTCCCAACCAGCTCTCAAAACCACCATCAAAACCCCCTGGTCATAACCACCTACACTAACCCGACTAACACCTACTGTAACCAGCCCTTAACCGCTTGTTAGCACCACCACTACCACCACCACTACCACCACCAGTTATCACCACCGACACTCCATACTACCCACAATCCCCTGGTGCCAACCCCCAACCTTCGACACCATTTACGCTCCAGAAACAACCGCCCCAAAACTCTGGTCACGACAGACAACCCAGTCGTACAAACCGACCCTTGACCCACGCTATACAACCCCCTTGTCAAAACCCGACATGAAACCGTAATTAACCACTACCAACCACCGTGCCAAAGACCATAAGAGTCTCCTGACTACCACCTATCCCATTACTCAAACACTCATAACAATCATACACAGGAATTCATTCGAATCATAGATCAAACGTTCATACTCAGGGACTCTGTTTTGATAAAACGAAAGAGGTACACTGACGCAGGTGACGAACCACCACATACGACGGCCCTAGGTGGTCAGAGACGACACCACTATGATCAAAACATGATCACTGACCCTCTTAGATTAAGGTTATGCGGGAATTAAGACTATAAACATGATTATAGTAAAGTAATTTGCGAATTGAAAAGGGGAGGATAAACAGGGAAAAGTGAAACGTGATGAACTTACCTGTTTCACTCAGTGATCGAGCAACCCTAGACCGCCTTAAGCCCACCGTGAAAACCTCCCTCTTATTCTCTGATATGGTGGCAGCAGATGTAGGCGTGTGGCAAGTTTTGATTAGGGTAAAAATAGGTTTAGATGGGATCTTAAATATGGCGGCATGAGGTGTGTAAGGTGTTAGTCTGATTTTCATACGAGATGGTCTGGTAGCTGATATGTAGTTGGCACGAGATTCAAGGTCCAATTAGTTATCTTAAAACACGATATACTTACTAATACGCATACTCGACAAATTACTAACAACATAAAGTATAAAACACCTTACTCGGTAAATTAATTATCGATTAAAATCGTTCAAATACTATATTCCAGTTCAATATTAATACTTAATATTATAATTAAAATACGAGTTATTACAGCCTTCCCCCCTTAAAATGAACTTCGTCCCGAAGTTCACATCCCGCAGTCAACAAACCGTTCACTGGGAACATAACGAACTCAAAGTACGAGGTATTAAATAAAATAACTGTCTGAAATCAATGCAATAACTGTATGAACCCATTACAATAACTGTCTAAAAACATTAAAATAACTGAGTAAAAGAATAACATAATTATGACAAACTCATGAAGTCACTACTGGATACAATAACTCTGTAGAAGGAAATACAATAACAGAACTTATATAATACAATAGTTCTCTTATGAAGTCACTACTAGATACAATAACAGAACTTATATAATATAATAACTGTGTAAAAACCATTAAAATAACTGTCATTTGGAGTATTAACCCCATGAGTGGTTTCCAGCATATCTTCAACAATTCCCTATCACAAATAAAACTGAATTTTCAACACCGGTATTGTATTATGCAATACAATAACCAACATAACTTTAAAAAAAGAAATGAAGTATAACAGTTGAAAACTCTACTTCACTTAATACAATAACAGCTATTATGAAGTACAATAACAGGTGTTATGAAATACAATACCCCACATAACTTTAGAAAATAGAAATGAAGCATCACAAATGGAAAACTGACTTTACTGAATACAATAACAAGTATTGTGCATTACAATAATAACATTATGCAATACAATAATACACATTATTCAATACAATAACCACATAACCTTAAAAAGTAAAATGAAAATCACACTTGGAAACTCTGCTTCATTGAATAAAATAACAGCTATTATGAATTATAATAACAGGTATTATGCAATACAATAACCAACATAACTTTAAAAAATAGAAAAGAACTATCACAAATGGAAAACTGACTTAATTGAATACAATAACATATATTATGCATTACAATAATTAACATGTAATGTTACAATAACTACATTGTCCACATGAAGTCACTATTGGATACAATAACAATAACTGTGTAACGATAATGCATAATCGACATGTGTAATACAATAATTGCATCAATATATTACAATAACACGCGCAAATTATCAGAGAATACACACAACCATATAGAATAACCACATCAATATATTACAGTAACACACACAGATTATCTTCATTAGAACAACAATACAAACTAATTTAAAGAAAAAGCACAAGAAAAAACACATCAAAATTCGAAATTAGGTACAAATCTGAAAAATACAATTACGAAACCCTAAAATAAGTGAAATCCAATTGAAAACGACTAATTGAACTACATAATGCAACCGGCTGAATAAATTGAAGAAAACAAATACAAGAACACACCAATTTCAAGTAAAAACACAACTACATAAACGAAAATTTTAAAAAAATTGACGAAAATGAAAGAAGGAAGATGAAAACCCTAAAATTATGTGAAAACAAGTAAAAAATGTAATGCAACAGCACACAAATACACTAATTGAACTACATAATGAAAACATTGAGTAAAATTGAAGAATAGAAACACAAAACACAACAAAAATCAAGTAAAAAAACCTAAAAGTAGCGAAAATTGAAGAAAAGGAACGAAAAATTGAAGAAAATCAATTACCTGAAGATGAACGAAAATGACGACGAAGATGAGCAAAGAAGTCGACGAAGAAGATGAGCAAGAAGATGAACGAAGAGAACGAAAATGAAGAAGAAGCTAACTGGCGAAAATGGAGGTTTACTGTGTTTCAATTGGAAAGTTGAAAAAAAGGGAAAAAAAGTTCACCCTGAAAATTCTTGTTTATATACTATTTGTAAGATTTAATCTCAACCACTCATCAATACTAGATATGAATGGTCCAGATTTAAAGGTGTAACTCACCAATATTGCCCCAACTCATATGATCCTACTTCTATATAGAGGCGAGTTCCGGTGAGTTTGTCATATTCCGTGAGTTACCCCCGTGTATAAATACAATTGACCTAAACCCAACTTTGTAACACGCGCCTAAAATTCACAATTCCAGCTGACAAAATTTGTTTTCCCCAACTTTCTCTCTCCTTCAAAATCCCCAAAAAAAATCATCAAAAAACCCCCAAAAATCATCAATTCTTCATCAAATTCTTCATCAATTCTTCATCAATTCATCAATTCTTCATCAATTCCGAAAAATCAGACGAAAAAATTACAGGAACCCTAATTTTTCGGTACCAATTCTTACGATTTTGTTATTTTAATACATGAATAGCTGAATTATTTGATTCAAATAACAAATTGTACGACAATTTATGTATTGTTGTCGTAATTTTCAGGATTTGCGATGATGAATTCAGACGAACTTAATGACGATCATCTTATTCAGCTTAATGACGATCAAACATTGACGATTTCAGGTATCAATTTGTCTAGTTTATAATGATTGACGATTTCACTATTTAGCTTATAATGACTGCTATGAGAGCTTAAAATAACTCACTATTGAGCTTATAATGACTGTTATGGATCTTAAAATAACTCAGTGTAATACAATAACAGGTATTACAAAATTACAATAACATGTATTATCCAAATACAATAACAGCTATTACGTATTACAATAACAGCTATTATGAATACAATAACAGCTACTATGAATTACAATAACAGCTATTATGAATACAATAACAACTATTATGAATTACAATAACAGCTATTATGAATTACAATAACAGGTATTACAAAATGGAAAACTGAATACAATAACATGTATTATGAATACAATAACAGCTATTATTAATTACAATAACAGCTATTATGAATACAATAACAGCTATTATGAATACAATAACAGGTATTACAAAACACAAAACTGAATACAATAACAACTATTATGAATTACAATAACAGCTATTATGAATACAATAACAGCTATTATGAATACAATAACAGGTATTACAAAACACAAAACTGAATACAATAACATGTATTATGCAATACAATAACAGCTATTATGAATTACAATAACAGCTATTATGAAAGCGGAAATATAAACACATAAAAGTACCAAAAATGCAGCGGAATTTAAAACTTTTTAAAGTAAACTGAACAACATGCGAGAAGTCTTAAACTGAATAGAAACTGAAACTGGATTAAAACCAAAATAGATAAGTAACAGTTCTAAGTATCGGAAACAAATATATACATCAGCCTGGGATGGAATATCCCTACAGGCACCAAAACAAATGTAACAAAAGTCTAAGAGTCTAGCTATGCGGTATAAGGTAAGTCATATGATGACAGCAGGATCATCACTCGCTAGCCCTCTCGTGAACCCATCTCCAACCTGCATGTACCTACATACATGAAAACATGTACGCCACAATCAGTGGGGAGTGACTAGAGTTCTCCTAGCCACCTTTTGTGACAACACGTAACACATAAACAATACAGAATACTCCAACATACATCAACATGTGAAGCATAAACATCTCATCAATTGATCTCATATTAACATGCCAACTCTAGTGCACGGCTCTCAACCAACTTCATAAACCGTTAGGAAAGAGAGCCGGTTTCCCTACTGGTTACCCAGTCGGGGGGTCTTTCAATCCAACTATTTATGAAACCGAACTAAGAGTCACCCAATGCCTTGGATGATCAAACCATAACTCAACAGATATACATTTACTCATCACTATCGATATCTATATCTGACACGTACCCACTCAAGGCAAGCAGATAAATTCAGCAAGTAAAAGGTTCAGCGGTCAACTTAAGACATAGCCTAATACCAAACAATCAGCAAGCAAGGACTCAGAGGCCAACTTAAGGCATGAACCTGCCAATCAGCAAGACACTAGACTCAGCGGCCAACTTAAGGCATAGACTAGCATCCAAAAGTAAAGGACTCAGAGGCCAGCTTAAGGCATGTCCCTTCACCACATCACAAGGTACTAAACTCAGAGGCCAGCTTAAGGCATGTTCTAGCACCAAACATCTGCACTCCGGGCAAGGTTCAGTTCCTTAGCTACCCCGTTGTGCAGCTGCTCTACTCGTCAGACTCAGAGGCCAACTTAAGGCATGTTCTGACGCGATCACTATCACACATGTCTGAACTCAGAGGCCAGCTTAAGGCATGTTCCAGACACGACAAACATACACATATAGGGCTCAGAGGCCAGCTTAAGGCATATCCCCATATATGACAAACAACTCACGTATTAAGTTCAGAGGCCAGCTTAAGGCATAACTTAATACGCATCAATACAATATCAACCAAAGTCTATGAACTAATCTGTAGTTCTACTTTTCTTATCCTCTAATCAACACTTAACTGGCCCCGAGAACTAAGTTGAGGGAGAGCCGGTTTCCCTTTCGGTTACCCGACCGGGGGGTCTCTATCCTTACTCCATTCCCGAACCCAATAAAATGTTGCCCATCCTCCGGGGACCTCAAATACATGGCACGGGTATACAAAACGAGTTTCAATCAAAACCGATCAACCGTTTGAAAGTTACAAATAAATTTCGATTTCAAAATAACTTACAGGGGTCCCCAGCCGGTCGGCAGGCAGCCGGTCGGCCGGCTGGTGATCCCTCAGCCTACGCTTCTTTTCCAAAACCGAGAAACACCACAAAGGACTCCCAGCCGGTCGGCAGGCAGCCGGTCGGCCGGCAGCCGGTCGGCCGGCTGGGAACTCCATACCCTAGCCTTCACAAAATTCGTATCCATCCCCATATGCACTCCCAGCCGGCTGGCAGGCGGCCGGTCTGCCGGCTGGGCTCCCTTTCTTCCTAGGCACATTGACTACCAGCCGGTCGGCAGGCAGCCGGTCAGCCGGCTGGCAGCCCAAGGCCAATATTCCAAAATCACGAAAAACATACAAATGCTCTCCCAGCCGGTCGACCGGCGGCCGGTCGGTCGACCGGCTCAGAGAGCCTGATCGCAAAATCGCAAAAACGCAACCTATGGAAAACTTCATAATTCGACACAACAACTCAAGCAAGACTACAATTGGTGATTTCCCAACATTATCAAACACTAAAAACAACTAATCTAACAACACATAAGTCCCATAACAATCCTCAAGAAATTATATCAAGTATCCGTCTTAACTTTGTGAAAAACTGAAAATAGCATATGAATATGTAACAACATCATAAGACATGGATTTCTCACATAAGAACAATCCTAGGCATGCTTCTAAGTTCATTAAACATAATCCCTTGAACAAAATCAGAAACCATAAGGAAAATCACAACAAAAGTGCTAATATACACATAAAGGCCGAGTTTCTCATTATCGTCACCTTTCGAGCTTATCCGGCTAAAGATCTTCCTCGATAATGTAGCTATCGATCTCTGGATCCTCTAAGCCAACACCTACAACATAGAAAACGGGTCTTAAGCCCTTAAAACGGAAATAAAAGAAAACAGCCCCATTTTCAAAGTTAAGGATTTACAAAAAGAAAGTGATAGATGGCTTGGAAATCGAATGAGGATTCCGAAAATGTCGTTGTTACCTCGATTCGAGTACTGGATGATGAAGAAAAGCTTAAAAGAAGATGTTAACAATGGAGGTTTTTGTGAGGATTTGTTTTACAGTGAAATGAAATGAAGGGGGAAGCATTATGTCGACTAAGGGTTTTGTGGGGGTTTTATGGACTGTCCTTTCCGGGTACATAAAATGGGTCGAACACTTGAACGGATATTTATGATACGAGTTTAAGTTCACCAAGTATTATTCGCCTTAAGGACTTAAGGTTCTTAAGACGGATCTTACTAATTAAATTAAAATCTTCCGAATTAAATTATTAAAATATTATTTTATTACGTAAAATAATTAAAAACGATTAAATTAGATTTTACGAAAATACGGGATGTTACAATCACCCCAACTTCAAAAAGTTTCGTCCTCGAAACTCGGACGGGGATAAATTCTAACTAACTCTACCTCAATCGAAAAGAGAAGGATGCGCGATACGCATCGATGCCTCAGTCTCCCATGTTTGCTCCTCAACATCACCGCAACGCCAAGGGATCTTCACTAGCGGCACCACCTTGCTCCTAAGCTTCCTATCCTGACGGTCTAGGATCTTCACAGGACGCTCCTCGAAAGCAAGACTCGGCTCAAAAGTTCTCGATCTCTCTAGGTAGAACATGACTCGGGTCACTAACATACTTACGGAGCTGGGAAACATGAAAAACGCTATGAACCTTGCCCAAACTAGGAGGCAAGTCCAATCGGTAAGCAGCAGCACCAATCCTCTTCACGATCTCAAAAGGTCCAATATACTTAGGGCTCAACTTGCCCTTAACTCCAAACCTCTTAACACCCTTCATC
This sequence comes from Silene conica, assembly GCA_029255685.2. Classification (NCBI taxonomy): domain Eukaryota; kingdom Viridiplantae; phylum Streptophyta; class Magnoliopsida; order Caryophyllales; family Caryophyllaceae; genus Silene; species Silene conica. The sequence continues at coordinate 23,635,101 of CM055315.2, read as the reverse complement.
GGAGACACTCTCAAGAAGACTCGGTCACCCACCTCAAACTCTAAGGGTCTACGGCGGACATCAGCATAGGATTTCTGCCGGTCCTGTGCGGCCTTCATCCTACCTCTGATAAGCTGAACCTGGTCAATAGTAACAGCTAACTGGTCCGGTCCTAGGTCACGAACGTCACTAGCCTGATCCCAACTGATCGGACTACGGCACTTCCTACCATATAAAGCCTCGTACGGAGCCATACCAATGGAAGCATGATAACTGTTGTTGTAAGAAAACTCTACCAACGGCAAACACTGCTCCCAAGAACTCTGAAAATCAAGGGCACAAGCGTGGAGCAAATCCTCTAGTGTCTGAATGGTCCTCTCGGACTGACCATCGGTCGCGGCATGAAATGCGGTGCTCATCAACAAACGGCTACCCATAGCCTCCTGCAAAGCCTTCCAGAACCTGGAACAAAATCTCGGATCTCGATCTGAAACGATCTCTCTCGGCACGCCATGGTAGCGGACTATCTCAGCAATATAAGCCCTGGCTAAACGGTCCATATCCCATGTCTCTCTGATCGGCACGAATCTGGCACACTTAGTTAGACGATCAACAATAACCCAAATCGCATCTTTGCCTCCTACAGTCTTAGGCAATGCTGTAACGAAGTCCATAGATATACACTCCCACTTCCACTGAGGAACGGGAAGCGGCTGTAGCAAACCACCAGGTCTCCTATGCTCTATCTTGACTTGTTGACAAGTCAAGCACCTACTAACATAATCCAAGATCTCCTTCTTCATACCAGGCCACCAAAACATAAGCCTCAAATCCTTGTGCATCTTCTCTCCTCCTGGATGAACGGAATATGGTGACAAGTGAGCCTCATCAAGAACCCTCTTCCTCAAATCTGGCACATCAGGAACATACATCCTACCACGGAACCTAAGGAAACCATCAGCATCAATCACCAAGTCAGGTGCAACACCACTCGAAATCCTAGCCTCGAACTTCCTGAAATCGGCATCTGAAGGCAAACTCTGGCGAATCTCCCAATATAAAGATGGCTCGGCAGTCATAGCAGCTAACCAATCAAAACCACTACCCACCATCTCTAATCTCAGCTTCCGGAACTCGGAACACAACTCATCGGGCAATACTCTCATGGCACTCATCGAGTGAGAAGTCTTGCGACTAAGCGCATCTGCAACCACATTGGCTTTTCCCTCATGATATAACAACTCGATGTCGTAATCTTTCACCAACTCTAGCCAACGTCTCTGTCTCATGTTAAGGTCTTTCTGAGTAAAAATGTACTTAAGACTCTTGTGATCTGTGAAAATACGGCAATGGGATCCAATCAGGTAATGACGCCACATCTTCAAAGCATGAACAACTGCAGCCAACTCCAAATCATGTGTCGGATAGTTCACCTCATGAACTCTCAACTGTCTAGATGAATATGCTATCACCTTACCACTCTGCATCAGTACGCATCCAAGTCCTAACATCGAAGCATCACAATACACATCAAAGTCAACCCCGATCTCTGGCAAAGTAAGTATAGGAGCGGAGGTCAACCTGTGGGGAATAAAACGTGTATTCGCCCTTTAATTGCAGGATTATAATGAAAATTACAGTCGTGAATATCGTCATAAGATTAAAAAGCATAAGAAAAGAAGTACAACCTTTGGTCCTTGTGCGAAAGGCCTAAGAACAGGAATTAACACAAATTCCCTCCTATAACTTGCACCCAAGACTTAGAATGAGACGTGGTCGCGTGTGCTAGAAATTCTCTCCAACTGCCTTGCAATATCGGGAGAGCCTTTTGAGTTTCAGATGTGAGATCTGGGTTATAGGAGAAGAGTGCTCTCAAACCCTAATTTTCTTGAGAATTATTTTAACAGTGCAACAAGAGTAGTCTACATAAGGAGAAGGACTCTCCTTATGTAGCCTCCTGTTTCGGCCGAAATAGGGTTTGGGTAGGAGTGGGCTTTCCACTCTTACCTTCTCCCAATGCGTGATTCGACCCAATTGCTTAAATATAATTCGCGGGTTTATAATTATAAATCGTAACATGTTATCAGATATTAATACAGTCGATGTATTAATAATGGTCTGATAAAATACGATATTGTATAATTGCCCAAATTAATATAACTGTTTATATTAATACGCGAATACAATATTTAATTAAATATAACCGTTTATATTTAATTTACGAATTAATCTTGTAATCCGTATTAGCTAAAATTATTTAATCCGTATTAAATAATAATCTCAACATCTTATTGACTAATTTATTAGTCTATACCTCTGACTAACTGTTTAGTCGTATCCGGCAAAATGTGACTGTATTTTCATACCTTCACATCTCTCAAACGTGTCCTATAGGTGTGACGTATAGGGACCAGTTGATCACCGCCATCCGTATGACAATAACGTCAAACTTATCTAGCAAGCCAACCGTTATTGATAAACGTGGATCAACTGGTAATAATACAAAAGTATGCCCTTGTGATCCTTAAAGAGATTTAATAAGTCATTGTACTTAATTGTCAAGGACACCAGCCCCAACAATCTCCCACTTGTCCGTACAAGGGTATGTGCAATGACGTTATCACACTACATGTGGAGGACACAAGCTCCAACAAACTCCCACTTGTCCGTACAAGTGTAGGTGCGATAACCGATTCTCATATCCTTTTAAAATTTCTCCCACTCAATGTAAGACAATTTGCAAATCCGCATTCGCAAAGGTCGTATCTCACAAGCGATTTGTATCAAGAGTGGTTTCCCCGACTAGAGAGTAACTTAACTGATAAAACGAATCTGTATTCGAGCATGGCCATGCATTTCAGTTACTACTCCTCGAGTGGCCCTGAGAAATGATAAAAATCCTGATAAGGGTTTGGATATTTCCCTCAACTCGAATCCTGCCGATATCGCCCAGCATGAAATAACCCAGAAAAAATCCTCTTGGCCCCTGTTACGGTGACCGTGGGAAAGAAACCAAAGTTACCCAAAATCTGTCTTAATCTCAAGAAACAGTTGAAAGTCAAAAGACTCGACTCTAAGGAACACTATGGAGGTCCTATCCACGACCTGGCACCCAATGTTATAAAACATTTAGGACTCCATAACGCTGTCACGGGGTGTCCTACGAGATATCCGTATAACTCGCCTTTGTGATTGGTCAGTCAGCCGCGTGACTTATGGCTCGTTGAACCCACCATCAACCAACGTCACAAAATGATTACCTGAGTTATCAGCTCAAGTGGGTAATCAAGGACCAAAACGATGTAATGTTAATCAGTTCACTTTGTGGTGTTCAAAATTGGCGTACAATTCCACATGAAAAACAAAACATTATATATCATAACAATGAGGTTGAATAGAGTACACGAGAAAATGAATTATTACATGAATTCATAAAAGAGTACTACAACTTAGGAACACATCTAATTCCCATGGAATGAATGTGCCCTTCATGCTTATCACGTGGTAATGCTTTTGTGAGAGGATCAGCTATGTTGTCATCCGTAGCGATCTTATCAATGAAAATCTCCTTTTGCTCCACGTAATCTCTGATTAGATGAGCTTTCCGTTGTACATGCCTAGCCTTGCTGCTAGACTTATGCTCCTTAGCTTGGAAGATGGCACCGCTATTGTCACAATAAACGGTGATTGGGTCATTCGAACTAGGCACTACCGATAGTCCTTGTAAGAATTGACGCATCCATATTGCTTCCTTAGCTGCTTCTGAGGCGGCATAGTACTCGGACTCAGTCGTAGAATCTGCTGTAACACTCTGTTTAGAACTTTTCCAGCTGAAAGCAGCGCCATTAAGAGTAAAAACGAATCCAGACTGAGATTTCGAGTCATCTCGATCCGTTTGGAAGCTAGCATCTGCGTAACCCGTGGCGCAGAGCGTCGAGTCGCCTCCGTAAGTCAATCCCCAATCTTTAGTCCTCCGTAGGTACTTAAGAATGTTTTTCACGGCCATCCAGTGTTGTTCACCTGGATGAGCTTGGAATCGACTGGTCATACTCAATGCATATGCAACGTCTGGACGTGTGCATATCATGGCATACATGATCGATCCTATTGCCGAAGCATAAGGAATCCGACTCATGCGCTCTTTCTCTTCCACTGACTTAGCTTCTTGAGACTTGCTCAAGTGAAGCCCAGGAGTCATAGGAAGGAACCCCTTCTTGGAGTTCGTCATGCTGAATCTCTCCAGAATCTTCTCTATATAAGACTTCTGACTGAGAGACAACATCCGTCGTGATCTATCCCTGTAGATACGGATGCCCAAAATTCTTTGTGCCTCTCCCAGATCTTTCATCTGGAAATGGTTTTTCAACCATGCTTTAACCGAAGATAAGAGAGGTATGTCATTCCCAATCAAGAGTATGTCGTCGACATACAGTACTAGGAATACAATCTTGCTCCCACTCGACTTGATATAGAGACATGGTTCCTCGACTGATCGAATGAACCCATTCTCTTTTATCACTTGGTCGAAGCGATGATTCCAACTCCGCGATGCTTGCTTAAGTCCATAGATGGAACGCTTAAGCTTGCAAACTTTCTTAGGATGTGCTGGATCGATAAAACCCTCGGGTTGTACCATGTACAACTCTTCCTCCAAATAACCGTTTAAGAAGGCGGTTTTAACGTCCATTTGCCATATTTCATAGTCATGAAATGCGGCGATCGCTAAGATAATCCGAATGGAACGTAGCATGACTACGGGTGCAAAGATCTCATCATAGTGCAAGCCTGGCACTTGAGTGAAACCTTTAGCAACTAGTCTAGCCTTGTGGATATCTTGTTGTCCTTCCACGGCATGCTTGATCTTGTAAAGCCATTTGCATTGAAGGGGACGTACCTTTGCAGGTAGGTCCACAAGATCCCATACGTTGTTCTCATACATGGAGTCCATCTCGGATTGCATGGCTTCTAGCCATAGCTTTGAGTCAGAACTAGTCATGGCACCCTTATAGGTTGTGGGTTCATTACCCTCTAGGAGTAAGACGTCATCTATATCACGTTCCTCGACCATACCAATGTATCTGTCCGGAGGAATAGAGACTCTTCCCGACCTCCTAGGTTCCTCAGGGATATCTACCGCAGCCTCGGTTGAAGGAACTGTTTCCTCCAATGGTTGCTCGGTAGTTGGTTCTTGAACCTCCGATAACCCGAAGGTTCTATTACTCGACTTGTTCTCGAGGAATTCTTTCTCTAAGAACGTCGCACTAGCCGCAACAAAAACACGTTGTTCGGTAGGCGAGTAGAAGTAATGACCAAAAGTTCCCTTTGGATAGCCTATAAAGTATGTCTTGACCGATCGCGGGCCGAGCTTATCCTCGTGTCTCCACTTGACATAAGCCTCGCAGCCCCAAACCCGAATAAAGGACAAGTTAGGGACCGATCCCTTCCATAATTCGTATGGAGTCTTGTCAACTGCTTTAGACGGACTTCGGTTAAGTATTAGAGCGGCCGACAAAAGAGCATAGCCCCATAATGAATCAGGCACAACGGTGTGACTCATCATGGATCGAACCATATCAAGTAAAGTTCGATTTCTCCGTTCGGACACACCATTTAATTGTGGTGTTCCAGGTGGAGTTAACTGTAGCACGATCCCACAGTCTTTAAGGTGTTGATCAAACTCGTGTGAAAGATACTCACCACCACGATCTGAACGTAGTGCTTTAATCTTTCTACCCAGCTGGTTCTGTACCCGATTCTGGTATTCTTTGAACTTGTCAAAGGATTCACTTTTATGCTTCATTAAATAGACATAGCCATATCTACTTAAATCGTCCGTGAAAGTGATGAAATACCTATAGCCTTCTCGTGCGTTGATCGACATAGGGCCACATACGTCCGTATGTATGAGTCCTAATAGGTCGGCAGCGCGCATTCCAACACCTTTGAAGGAAATACGAGTCATCTTGCCGATGAGACATGATTCACACGTGCCATATGATTCGAAATCAAAGGGCGATATAGCTCCATTCTGTATGAGCTGTTTTACGCGTTTCTCATTTATGTGTCCCATACGACAATGCCATAGGTAAGTTTGATCTTTGTCACCTACCTTTAATCTTTTATTATTCACATGTAATATCTCGGTAGTTTGATCTAAAACATAAATTCCATTCATGGAAACTGCCTTGCCATATATCATATTGTGTAAGGAGAAAATACAGCTATTATTCTCTATTACAAATGAAAAGCCGAGTTTGTCAAGTGCAGAAACTGAAATAATGTTTTTGGACAAACTAGGAACATAATAACAGTTATATAAAAATAACTCGAATCCACTTGGAAGCTGGATCACGTATGTTCCCTTCGAGACTGCAGCAACGCGTGCTCCATTCCCGACACGCAGGTCCACCTCACCCTTGATTAGGGGTTCTTGGTTTCGGAGGCCCTGCACATGATTACATAGATGAGAACCACAACCAGTATCAAGTACCCAAGTTCCGCAACTTGCATGGTTAATCTCAATCATGTGAATAAAAGAAGAAGAAGACATACCAACAGGAGTAACACGGCCTGCCTTAATGTCCTCGCGATACACGGGGCATGAACGCCTCCAATGCCCAGTCTTGTGGCAGTGGTGACATTCCATGCTTGTATCCTTGCTCTTTGTCTTGCCCTGTGAGTTGCTTGACTCACCTGGCCCACTCTTAGCAAATCCTGGTTTCTTGAACCTGGGCTTACCTACTGCTAGGTCGCCCTGAGCTTTAGCCTTCCCTTTACCCTTTCCCTTACTGGCGATCATGAGAACATCCTGCTTCATGCTCCCACTTAACTTTAGATCCTTCTCAGTCTATACGAGAAGGGAGTGGAGCTCATGAGGAGTCTTCTTCATGTCGTTCATGTAATAGTTGGCCCTAAAGAGGGCGAACCCATCATGAAGCGAATGAAGCATACGATCAACGATTATGTTCTCACTGATCTTGCAGTTTAGGGCCTCCAGTTTCTCGATATTCTCAATCATGTTGAGAATATGTGGGCTAACAGCTTGGCCCTTCTGGAGTTTCGCCTCAAAGAAGCGACAGGTATGCTCATAAGAAACGATTCTCGGAGCCTTTGAGAATTCGTTAGTGAGCGTGGTGAAAATCTTGTTTGCACCATGAGTTATGAAGCGTCTTTGCAAATTTGATTCCATTGCATAGATGAGTACGTTCTTTATCGCACCCGCTTCCATGACGAAGTCGCTATGAGCGCGAACATCGTTGGCTCTAGCTCCAGTTCCTGGGTGTGCCGGAATGGGCTCAGTTAAATACTTAAGCTTTCCGTCAGCAATGGCAGCATTCCGTAGTGCTGCCTCCCAGTCAGAGAAGTTTGACCCATCATTCCTCAGTCTAGTTGACTGATTCATGGAGTCCATGAAGGCTTTTAGCCAGGATTCACGTGCTAGTTTGGCACTTGGCATTGGGTCTTCACCAGCCATTACAGTTATACAGCAGTTTTAATGAACGTGTTCTACACTGAAAAGAAGATAAAACAAAACCATATAAGCAACTTATGTTGTGATTTAAGTCTATATTAAATTGAATTTAAACTCGTAGACTCATGCATTTATATAATTGATCTCCCTCAAGAATTATATAAATGATCCCAAGACTCAATTTCCGTATATTGATAAGCCCGCAGTTTGGCTAATTCCAATCGTTGGAACTCTTGGTCGATAGATTTCCGTAAATCCTATCTATTAGTCCATCTCAGTCACTAGATAGTATCGAGTGACCATGATGTTGAGATAAAATAAATCATCTGTTCCCACTTACCCGGCGTAGAAGGGGTCATATTATGCCTACCGACGAAGAAGGGATTCATGGGAGGCTGATTTATAAAGACTAATCTCAATTTTTGGTTATACGAGGAAGACCCCATCAACTTTTATTTATCCATATTTAAGTGAACTAAAAACTAGCATTTGCGTGAATGAATTAAATAAAGTGATGGCTTTGCATTTGACATGTGACATCTGTATTGTCACAGAAAACTAACGCGTGACCTCTACATGAGTCAGTTTTCAGGCATGATATAGGTGGTTTGGTTTTTAGGCGGAATATGATGCAAGCTATTATCGATGAAAGCATAAAGATAAATGCAATAAACGTAAATAAAAGTCCTAGTGTGGCCTATCCTACCAAAATAAACATAAAACAACTTGGAATCCACTGTTGGACCCTAGAAGCTTGTCTTGATGTTCCATCTTGGTCCTTGCAGCGGGAGTGAGCATCCGGTCTCCGTCTTCTCTTTGGTCTTCACAAAATTACTAATTTAAATTACAAAAGTAGTCCTAGATACATTCTAATTTAAATACAAAAGTAATTACATGGCAAAAACCCAAAACGGAGATTCAATATCTCAAAATTACAAGCAAGATCGTGTCCCATCATTACGGTGACACAATCTTCTAAGGCCACACTAAGTTACAACCGTTTGCAATAATTAAATACGTTATTGAAAGCATTCAAGGCATTCACAAGACGATAAATAAAATGCATCAACTAAAGAAAATTTATACATGACATAATACTGTTATTATGATTAATAAATTTATACCAAACCACCTTTTAAGATTAAAATTAAGTGACTATACCGTTTTAATCACCAATTTTAATAAACATATAATCCATTGTTTTAAACTGTTTTAATAACAATATGTATCAAACGAGGGTGAACCGTTTCACTAAATAATATACTATTTCCGTATACAGTATATTATTTTAAGCCATGTGAAAATAAGAAAACAAGTTATTTTCGAAAAGGGAGCCCGAAACAAGAGCACTTGACCGAGCAGCAGAGGCACTCGATCGAGTGCCAGTGTCACTCGATCGAGTGCAGCAGGGGCTCGATCGAGTGACTCTTTAAAACGCAATCGCTGCACTTTAAATTTAAAACGAGTTTATAACTTGGATTTAAAACGTGTAAATCATGAATAAACAACAACAAAAGATTCACATATTGCTAAAAATATCGATTAATTAACAATATGCAAATTATAATCGAAAACAAGATCGATTTCCCACTAAAAACTCACGCACGGGGCCTGGTACGAGGGCACTCGATCGAGTGCAACAGGGACTCGATCGAGTGCCTAGGCAGAAAGTACGGTTTTCAAAAATTTTTAAAACTTATGAAAGACACAATTGTAAAATTTTCATGGCCTAAGGCTCTGATACCACTTGTGGGGAATAAAACGTGTATTCGCCCTTTAATTGCAGGATTATAATGAAAATTACAGTCGTGAATATCGTCATAAGATTAAAAAGCATAAGAAAAGAAGTACAACCTTTGGTCCTTGTGCGAAAGGCCTAAGAACAGGAATTAACACAAATTCCCTCCTATAACTTGCACCCAAGACTTAGAATGAGACGTGGCCGCGTGTGCTAGAAATTCTCTCCAACTGCCTTGCAATATCGGGAGAGCCTTTTGAGTTTCAGATGTGAGATCTGGGTTATAGGAGAAGAGTGCTCTCAAACCCTAATTTTCTTGAGAATTATTTTAACAGTGCAACAAGAGTAGTCTACATAAGGAGAAGGACTCTCCTTATGTAGCCTCCTGTTTCGGCCGAAATAGGGTTTGGGTAGGAGTGGGCTTTCCACTCTTACCTTATCCCAATGCGTGATTCGACCCAATTGCTTAAATATAATTCGCGGGTTTATAATTATAAATCGTAACATGTTATCAGATATTAATACAGTCGATGTATTAATAATGGTCTGATAAAATACGATATTGTATAATTGCCCAAATTAATATAACTGTTTATATTAATACGCGAATACAATATTTAATTAAATATAACCGTTTATATTTAATTTACGAATTAATCTTGTAATCCGTATTAGCTAAAATTATTTAATCCGTATTAAATAATAATCTCAACATCTTATTGACTAATTTATTAGTCTATACCTCTGACTAACTGTTTAGTCGTATCCGGCAAAATGTGACTGTATTTTCATACCTTCACATCTCTCAAACGTGTCCTATAGGTGTGACGTATAGGGACCAGTTGATCACCGCCATCCGTATGACAATAACGTCAAACTTATCTAGCAAGCCAACCGTTATTGATAAACGTGGATCAACTGGTAATAATACAAAAGTATGCCCTTGTGATCCTTAAAGAGATTTAATAAGTCATTGTACTTAATTGTCAAGGACACCAGCCCCAACACAACCTAGTCTTCAACTCTTGGAAAGAACTCTCACACTTGTCGGTCCACACAAATTTGGCTTCTTTCTTCAGTAACTGAGTCATCGGGCGAGCTAATCTGGAGAAATCCTCAACGAATCTACGATAATAACCAGCCAATCCAAGGAAACTACGGATCTCTCAAACATCTTTGGGACTCTCCCAATCAACAACAGCCTCAATCTTCGCGGGATCAACCATAACTCCCTCGCTGGATATCACATGTCCTAAAAAGGCAACTTTCGAGAGCCAAAATTCACACTTCGAAAACTTTGCGAACCATTTCTGTCTGCGCAGAATCCCTAGAATCAATCGAGGATGCTCAGCATGTTCCTCATCGGTCTTCGAATATATCAAGATGTCATCAATGAAAACCATAACACATGTATCCAGGAACTCACTGAAAGTACGGTTCATCTGATCCATGAAAATAGCCGGTGCATTAGTCAACCCAAATGGCATAACTACAAACTCAAAATGCCCATATCTGGTACGAAAAGCAGTCTTCGCAATATCAGCCTCTCTCACTGGAATCTGATGATAACCCGATCGAAGATCAATCTTGGAAAACCTAGAAGCACCTCTCAACTGATCAAATAAGTCATCTATCCTAGGCAAAGGATATCTGTTCTTCACGGTCACTCGGTTCAACTCTCTATAGTCAATGCAAAGTCTCATGGAACCATCTTTCTTCTTAACGAACAAAACGGGAGCACCCCACGGAGAAGCACTAGGTCTAATGAAACTTTTCTCGATCATCTCTTCCAATTGCTGCTTCAACTCTTTCAACTCTGGCGGAGCCATACGGTAAGGAGCTTTAGAAATCGGTCCGGTACCTGGAACAAGCTCAATAGTAAACTCCACATCTCTCTCTGGCGGTATCCCTGGCAAGTCATCTGGGAAAACATCTGGATACTCACGAACAATGGCTACATCCTCAAGCTTCGGTAGCGATGGTTTAGCAGCTGTAACAACACACATGAAGGCTTGGCAACCCTTCCTAAGAAGATGAGAAGCTTTCATTGAAGAGATAACACGAACACCCCTTTGAGGGCGAGTTCCCCTATAGGAAACACGAACTCCTGAAGAACTCCTCAAGCAGATTTTCTGGTCGCGACACTCGAAGCGAGCATGGTATCGCGATAACCAATCCATACCGAGGATAATGTCAAACTCCTCGAGAGGAAATCTCAGTAAGTCCGCTGAAAATGAGGCTTGACCAGTAATAATAGGAACATCCCTATGGGACGAAGAGCAGGAAAACACGTCTCCAGAAGGTAAGGAAATAGAAGTCTCCTCAACCAATGAAGACTCAAGAGCTAGACGGTCGGCGAACTGAGTCGATATAAATGATAAAGAAGCTCCAGTATCGAATAAAATAAGGCACTCAGCGCCAAGAACAGAAAAGATACCGGCAACAATGTCTGGATGAGCCTCTGCCTCAGCCCTAGTCATCACAAAGATCTTCCCTTTCGGCTTTCCTCCCTTAGTCGCTGCAGCAGCAGTGGCAGCCTTGCCAAGTGCGGTGTTCCTCTCAGGACACTCATAAGACTTGTGCCCAAATCCATTGCAAGTGTAGCACTTGAAAGCATTCTTGAAACAGTCAAAACCCGGATGAGAAGGTTTACCACAACGGTGGCAAACACTAGGAGATGTGTCGGTGTGAACAAAGGTCTTAGAAACCGGAGCAGAGAACCTCTCAAAACGCTTCTTCTGAGAAGAAGGCGAAGAAGTAGAAGGAACAAATGGTCTCTTCCCCTGGTACACGGATCTCTGGTGAGGAGTCACACTAGAAGTAGCAGCACGGGTCTCAGCATCTATGGCACGAATAGAACTCTCAGCCCAAATAGCATCATCATACACCTCCACGAAAGAAGTAGAGTCACGACGAACCATGCTCTCGATGCGCGGTCCTAGCTTGCCACGGTAAAAGTAGACTCTCTCGGCCTCATCTCTGACAAACCTCGATGCGAAGTGAGCTAGCTGGTTGAAACGGTCTGTGAACTCCTGAACTGACATCTTGCCTTGCTTCAAATCCATGAATTCTTTGAGTCGCTGTGATCTGAGCTCTTTAGGATAGAACCTCGTCTCGAGCTTATCCTTAAAAGCATCCCAATCGAACAGAGGATCATGAGTAAAAGTAGGTCCTGTCAACGCCCACCACCTGTCGGCCTCGAGGGTAAGAAAGTGAGTGGCTAGCCGCACTCTATCCTCTCTACCCACCGAATACATAGCAAAGCTCCTCTCCATCTCCCTGAACCACTCGGTAAGAGCTACCGGATCGACCTCGCCACCATATGTCTTCACGTGGCTACGGGACATCTGCGAAGCTATCCATGAGAAACTACCAGGACGATTAGCCTCGTTGCCTGGCGGTGGAGGAGGCGGAACATTCCCTGCTTGCTGTCTCTGAGTCTCAAGCAAATGCTGAATTGCTTGCAGCACAATGTTATCAGCAGCCCTAGGTCTCACCATCCTTCAAAAGAGAAAGCAAGTATTAGCTTAACAATTAGCAATCACAAATAGACTACAAAATAAGTCCTTAGATCTACCCATCTCTCATTCATTATCTGTTTATTTGGTCAAGTTAAGGTTGGGGGTCACATGAGTGCGTCGGGAGCAATAATGCTCTGATACCAACTGTAAAACCCCTCGCGAAAGCGGAAATATAAACACATAAAAGTACCAAAAATGCAGCGGAATTTAAAACTTTTTAAAGTAAACTGAACAACATGCGAGAAGTCTTAAACTGAACAGAAACTGAAACTGGATTAAAACCAAAATAGATAAGTAACAGTTCTAAGTATCGGAAACAAATATATACATCAGCCTGGGATGGAACATCCCTACAGGCACCAAAACAAATGTAACAAAAGTCTAAGAGTCTAGCTATGCGGTATAAGGTAAGTCATATGATGACAGCAGGATCATCACTCGCTAGCCCTCTCGTGAACCCATCTCCAACCTGCATGTACCTACATACATGAAAACATGTACGCCACAATCAGTGGGGAGTGACTAGAGTTCTCCTAGCCACCTTTTGTGACAACACGTAACACATAAACAATACAGAATACTCCAACATACATCAACATGTGAAGCATAAACATCTCATCAATTGATCTCATATTAACATGCCAACTCTAGTGCACGGCTCTCAACCAACTTCATAAACCGTTAGGAAAGAGAGCCGGTTTCCCTACTGGTTACCCAGTCGGGGGGTCTTTCAATCCAACTATTTATGAAACCGAACTAAGAGTCACCCAATGCCTTGGATGATCAAACCATAACTCAACAGATATACATTTACTCATCACTATCGATATCTATATCTGACACGTACCCACTCAAGGCAAGCTGATAAATTCAGCAAGTAAAAGGTTCAGCAGTCAACTTAAGACATAACCTAATACCAAACAATCAGCAAGCAAGGACTCAGAGGCCAACTTAAGGCATGGACCTGCCAATCAGCAAGACACTAGACTCAGCGGCCAACTTAAGGCATAGACTAGCATCCAAAAGTAAAGGACTCAGAGGCCAGCTTAAGGCATGTCCCTTCACCACATCACAAGGTACTAAACTCAGAGGCCAGCTTAAGGCATGTTCTAGCACCAAACATCTGCACTCCGGGCAAGGTGTCAGTTCCTTAGCTACCCCGTTGTGCAGCTGCTCTACTCGTCAGACTCAGAGGCCAACTTAAGGCATGTTCTGACGCGATCACTATCACACATGTCTGAACTCAGAGGCCAGCTTAAGGCATGTTCCAGACACGACAAACATACACATATAGGGCTCAGAGGCCAGCTTAAGGCATATCCCCATATATGACAAACAACTCACGTATTAAGTTCAGAGGCCAGCTTAAGGCATAACTTAATACGCATCAATACAATATCAACCAAAGTCTATGAACTAATCTGTAGTTCTACTTTTCTTATCCTCTAATCAACACTTAACTGGCCCCGAGAACTAAGTTGAGGGAGAGCCGGTTTCCCTTTCGGTTACACGACCGGGGGGTCTCTATCCTTACTCCATTCCCGAACCCAATAAAATGTTGCCCATCCTCCGGGGACCTCAAATACATGGCACGGGTATACAAAACGAGTTTCAATCAAAACCGATCAACCGTTTGAAAGTTACAAATAAATTTCGATTTCAAAATAACTTACAGGGGTCCACAGCCGGTCGGCAGGCAGCCGGTCGGCCGGCTGGTGATCCCTCAGCCTACGCTTCTTTTCCAAAACCAAGAAACACCACAAAGGACTCCCAGCCGGTCGGCAGGCAGCCGGTCGGCCGGCTGGGAACTCCATACCCTAGCCTTCACAAAATTCGTATCCATCCCCATATGCACTCCCAGCCGGCTGGCAGGCGGCCGGTCTGCCGGCTGGGCTCCCTTTCTTCCTAGGTTTTTCGCAAAACAACACTAGACACATTGACTACCAGCCGGTCGGCAGACAGCCGGTCGGCCGGCTGGCAGCCCAAGGCCAATATTCCAAAATCACGAAAAACATACAAATGCTCTCCCAGCCGGTCGACCGGCGGCCGGTCGGTCGACCGGCTCAGAGAGCCTGATCGCAAAATCGCAAAAACGCAACCTATGGAAAACTTCATAATTCGACACAACAACTCAAGCAAGACTACAATTGGTGATTTCCCAACATTATCAAACACTAAAAACAACTAATCTAACAGCACATAAGTCCCATAACAATCCTCACGAAATTATATCAAGTATCCGTCTTAACTTTGTGAAAAACTGAAAATAGCATATGAATATGTAACAACATCATAAGACATGGATTTCTCACATAAGAACAATCCTAGGCATGCTTCTAAGTTCATTAAACATAATCCCTTGAACAAAATCAGAAACCATAAGGAAAATCACAACAAAAGTGCTAATATACACATAAAGGCCGAGTTTCTCATTATCGTCACCTTTCGAGCTTATCCGGCTAAAGATTTTCCTCGATAATGTAGCTATCGATCTCTGGATCCTCTAAGCCAACACCTACAACATAGAAAACGGGTCTTAAGCCCTTAAAACGGAAATAAGAGAAAACAGCCCCATTTTCAAAGTTAAGGATTTACAAAAAGAAAGTGATAGATGGCTTGGAAATCGAATGAGGATTCCGAAAATGTCGTTGTTACCTCGATTCGAGTACCGGATGATGAAGAAAAGCTTAAAAGAAGATGTTAACAATGGAGGTTTTTGTGAGGATTTGTTTTACAGTGAAATGAAATGAAGGGGGAAGCATTATGTCGACTAAGGGTTTTGTGGGGGTTTTATGGACTGTCCTTTCCGGGTACATAAAATGGGTCGGACACTTGAACGGATATTTATGATACGAGTTTAAGTTCACCAAGTATTATTCGCCTTAAGGACTTAAGGTTCTTAAGACGGATCTTACTAATTAAATTAAAATCTTCCGAATTAAATTATTAAAATATTATTTTATTACGTAAAATAATTAAAAACGATTAAATTAGATTTTACGAAAATACGGGATGTTACATTATATCTCGATTATTGTATTAGTTTAACCGTGCTATTCTATTATTAAAACTCAATTATTGTATCCTTTATTTACTTCTGGTAACTTATATTTTGTTTTTTGGTGATTTGCAGGTTGAATTAAGATAGACGTGAATAATTGACGTTCAATAGAGAAATTGATGTATATACTTGGTCATTGTTTGTTAGTTTTCAGCTTGTTTAATTGAGTAACTCAGTTATTTTAATGTAGAAACTCGGTTATTGTAATGTAGAAACTCAAAACTTAATTATTGTAATGTAGAAACTCAATTATTGTAATGTAAAACTATGATATTTGTAGTTATTGTAATGTAGTAATTTAGTTATTGTAATGAGTAAATCGTGTTATTGTATTGAAGTGGAACTCAAATATATTCAAATTTCTAACTTGTGCTTGTTTTTATCTTATTTAATTGAATAACTAGTCATTTTCATTGAATTAATAAATGAGTTTGGTTAATGCAGTGACAAAATCTGAAAAACAGAATAATAATATATATAACAAGGTTAAAAAAACAACCTACTTTCATTATATAACTATTTTGACTTCATCATATTGATACACTTAAGCATCTCCAACAATCTATGCATCTTTATCATTACATCTAAGAATTTTAAACAATGCATTTAACAACAGTAACAATCCGTAACGTTACATATATATATCTCCAATGCTACATCTAAAAGTACTTCTTCCCGACGAGAACCATGTGTTGTCGGTGTTTTCACCATTCTTCCGCCGATATTTATTCCCGCCGAAAACGATGACTTGTTTATTGATGAGGGCTGAGCCACTAGAAAGCAAACGGTCACTAAAAGAAATAAAAACAAAAAAGCGTAAATTTAAAATAACTATTCAACCAAAATACAATAATCTCATATAAGTATTGAAATAACCATAATAACATTATAAAATAATTAGATATTCTAGAGAAATAAACAATATATACAACAACTATGACTCTAGGAGTAAACAATACAATAACAGATTTTATACAATACAATAACAGGGTATAAACAAATACAATAACAGGGTATAAACAATACAATAACAGGGTATAAACAATACAATAATCAAGATGTAATGTTATAATAACTCCATTGTAGCCATGAAGTCACTACCAGATACAATAATTGAGTTTTCATAATACAATAATTGTGTTTAAGTAATACAATAATCGAGATGTGTAATACAATAATAGCTATAATGAATTACAATAACAGGTATTACAAAATGGAAAACTGAATACAATAACAGCTATTATGCAATACAATAACAGTTATTATCAATTACAATAACAGTTATTATGAATACAATAACAGCTATAATGAATTACAATAACAGGTATTACAAAATGGAAAACTGAATACAATAACAGCTATTATCAATTACAATAACAGCTATTATGAATACAATAACAGCTATAATGAATTACAATAACAGGTATTACAAAATGGAAAACTGAATACAATAACAGGAATTATGAATTACAATAACAGCTATTATGAATACAATAACAGGTATTATGAGTTACAATAACAGGTACTACAAATGGAAAACTGAATACAATAACATGCAATACAATAATTAACATTATGCATTACAATAACAGGTATTATTATGCAATACAATATTTCACATTATGCAATAACTGTGTTAGAAAGGAAATACAATAACAGAACTTATATAATACAATAACAGTCTTGAATGAAGTCACTACTAGATACAATAACAGGACTTATATAATACAATAACTGTGTAAAATCCATTATAATAACTGTCTGAAAATCATTATAATAACTGTATGAACCCATTGCAATAACTGTCTGAAATCATTAAAATAACTGCCTGAGCCATTACAAATAACTGTCTGAACAAAAATTACAATAACTGTTTTGATGATTACAATAGCTGTCACAAAAATAGCACTTTCTACGCTTTACAAAAACACAATCCTTTCCCACAACATTTACAATTTCCAACATTTAAAAAGAGCTCATTTTTTTGGTCGAGGAAAACCTCTTAAAGCTACACTTTTATACCTTTTCATACAACCTCTCCTATTATTTAAAAGATTCTTCTCTTTTTTCAGTATCTCTTTCCTGAAATTGACCACTTCTTCCAAAAGAGACGCTTTTGTCTCATTGGCACCTGACATCAACAGAACACACATCATCTCAATCCATAGAGCAGTCCTCTCCGTTTTCTTCTTAATTGATACCAACCCCTTGTCATGCTTCCCTTCATATGTGAGCATGTGAAACATGGTAAAGAATCCTGATTCGTGATCATTCATAACTTTTGTTTTCCATTCAAAGTCAACATTAACAAATTGAAATGAGTTAATGGAAATCCCTTCTTTTAAAATCAAGTAAAGCACCAAACCCCAACTCAACAACTGACTTTTTCTGGTTTGGCCCAAGTTTTTGCAAAAGGCTGACTAGAACATTAGGGCGGCAACTGACTTTAATCTTCGAAGCACTGCAAAGAACCATACGAGCTAAATAAACACAAACTGAAGCATAAAATACAACAACACTCCCATGAAGTCACTACTGCATACAATAACTGAGTTTTATAATACAATAACACAACTTATATAATACAATAACTGTGTTTAAATGAAGTGTCTAAACACATTATAAATAACTGTGTACAAACCATTAAAATAACTGTCTAAACACATTAAAATAACTGTGTACAAACCATTAAAATAGCTGTTATTGTATTCATAATAGCTGTTATTGTAATTCATAGTAAAAAAAGGGAATACAATAACAGTCTTAGACGAATACAATAACAGTCTTAGAAAATTACAATAACAGACTCACACGAATACAATAACAGTTATAGACGATTACAATAACAGTCTGAGACGGTTACAATAACTGTCTGATACGATTATAAAAAAGGGAATACAATACACAGTCTTAGACGAATACAATAACAGTCGTAGACAATTACAATAACAGTCTGAGACGATTACAATAATTGTCTGAAAAACAAATAAAAAACTGGAAAATACAATTAAGAAACCCTAATTTTAACTGGAAACAAAATGCAAAGTGACTAATTGAATTACACACCAGTTTTAAGTAAAACCAAACTACATAAACGAATATTTTTAAAAAATTGACGAAAATCAAAGAAGAAGATGAAAAGAAGCCCTAAAATTATGCTAAAACGAGAAAAAAGTACACAAATACTCTAATTGAACTACATAATGAAAAACACTGCGCAAAATTGAAGAATAACAACAGAAAACACAACAAAAATCAACTTAAAAAACCTACAAAATAGCGAAAATATAAGAAAAACGAAATCAAAAGTTTTACTGGAGAAAGAATGCGAAAAATTACCTGAATATGAACGGATTAGCGACGAAAATGAGCGAACAAATCGACGAAGAAAAAATATGAGCAAGATGATGGAGGTTTTACTGGAGAAGATGAAAGGTTTTCCGGTAAAATTATGGAGGTTTTACAGTGTTTTCAGTTGAGGAGTTGAAAAGAGGGGAAAAAAGAAGTGAGAGGTGAAATTTGGGGTTTATATATTAATTGTGAGATTTAATCTCAGCCACTAATCTCAACTTAAAATGGATGGTCCAGATTCAAAGGTGTAACTCACCAAATATACCCCAACTCATATGATCCTATTTCTATATATATATATATATATATATATATATATATATATATATATATATATATATATATATATATATATATATAGGGTCGGGATCCGGTGAGAACCACCCTTATAATGAGAACCATGAGAACCCTCACTAAATCGTCACCATATCTCGCTTCGAAAGTTTCGATGGATCATTTACCACTATTTTAACATATTCAAATACACATTTTACTATCATTAAATAAAAAAAATTTGATTTTATTAGCAAAATATATACTTAGTGTACCAAAATACAATTAGGCATACTAAAATGGTTATAAATGCACGAAAACAACCACTACGTGCATGAAATGTTTTACATGCGTGAAAATGATTATTAGGTGCATGAAATAATAGGATCTACATGCATTAAAACGAGTTGTAGGTGCATGAAAAATGATGGATACGTAAAAATCGGTAGTAGGTGCATGAAAATTAATAAAACGTATCTCTCCTTGATCTCCGTCACTAGTAGATATTTTCTAGACTAAGAAATATGTTCTCTAGCCATAAAATTCCATGCCGAATCCAAATATGTCATTAATTTTTTTTTAAAAAGTCCGTAAGGTAGAGTTCTCGTGGTTCTCATTATATTGGTGGTTCTCATAGGATCCCAATTCTATATATATATATATATATATATATATATATATATATATATATATATATATATATATATATATATATATATATATATATATATATATATATATATATATATATATATATATATATATATATATATATATATATATATATATATAGGGTCAAGATCCGGTGAGAACCACTACTATAATGAGAACCATGAGAACCTTCAATAAATCTTCACCTAATCTCGTTTCGAAAGTTTTGATGGATCATTTACCGTTAGTTTAGTTTATTAACACACATTCTTTTGTATCATTAAACAAAATTTATTGATTTTATTAACAAAATATATACTTAATGTACAAAAATACAATTAGGTATACTAAAATGGCTATAGATGCACGAAAAAACCTACTACGTGCATGAAAATTTTTACATGCATGAAAATGATTACTAGGTGCATGAAATAACATGCTCTAGGTGCATGAAAAAAAGTTATAGGTGCATGAAAAATGTTAGATACATTGAAAACAGTAGTACGTGCATGAAAATTAATAAAATGTATCTCGCCTCGATTTCCGACACTAGCATATTTTTTCTCGACCAAGAAATATGTTTTCTAGTCATAAAATTCTATGACGAATCCAAATATGTCATTAATTTTTTTTGAAAAAGTCACTAAGGTAGAGTTCTCAAGGTTCTCATTATGTTGGTGGTTCTCATATGATCCCAATTCTATATATATATATATATATATATATATATATATATATATATATATATATATATATATATATATATATATATATATATATATAATATATATATATTATATATATATATATATAGGTCGGATCCGGTGAGGCTCTTAGTTATGGTGAGGTCGCCGAACCCTTTCTATGTTGGACATGATTTTTAATGTTAATTGCACTAATTTCAATGGGATGGACATTATGGGGTCATTTCTAGCATTCATTTCGGCCGAAATATTTTCTTTATCTAAAAATGTTATCTATTTTGCTCTTTTTCTTATTTTTGTGAAATTTAAATTTAAAATGTTTGTTTACTCACGAAATGTTTAATTTCTTATTTCGTGAATCCTAGACCTTAATTTGTGAAACTAGAACCTTATTTCGTGAAACTTGAACCATAAATTAAATACAAGAACTTTTCATCGTCTTCCCCTAATTATTTTCTCCAAATCAACCACCTTATATTCAAAATGGTTCCTCAACGCCCTAGCTTCTTCAAGCGCCTTCAACGTAGACTCAATGGCCTCGTCCAGTAAATCGAAGTTGACGCCACCAGGAGTGGCTTTTTTTCGAGTCTTCATAACTTTATCTAAGGTGTTAACCACAGACAACTCACTGACATGGAGACGAGCAAAGTGTGTTTCATATTTGTTATTAAGATCAACAAGCTAATTCTTAACATAAACATCCATATTTATTGTGATGAAACTAACAATGAAAATAGTTTTTGTGGAAGGGGAAGGGATTGAGATTTTTCGAGTCTTTATAGTTTTTGTGATGAAAAGTGGGAAAGTGTAAAAAAAGTGTAAAGAAAGTGGGAAACTGTAAAGATGACGTTAAAATAAAACTGTAAAGATGACGTTTATATAAACATGCATATAAACTGTAACGAGTGTCTCGAAAACATGCAAATAAACCGGCCGTTAAAATTACTTTTAACAAAGGGTATGTGCTTAAAACCCGTTGTTAAAAGTCTAAGTTGAAAGTTATAACAACGGTTATGTTCTTCAAAACCGTTGTCACATTGTCTTAAGAACTGGCGGTAAAAGTTACTTATTTTCCCGCTCAATTTGTTTTCAATGTGTATTAACTTGGTTGCCTATAAATGTGGAACTCCTCTATTAATAACAACTCACAATATCTCATTGATTAAATCATTCCCCTAAAACCCAGTTTTTATCAAATCTAAAAAAAATAATAATGGCAATGAACCCATTTCTTATGAACGACGAATGATAGCTTTCAGAGCAAATAGCAGAACTTGAGTCGCATATCGCAGGCTCTGTAGCCGATAACCCATTGATGAAAGCATCCCTCAAACATCAACGTGATTACTTTCTCAAGAGGCGTGAAGCAGTCCGGTTAGTCAACTAAGCTTCATCATCATCAGATTCATACCATCGACGGCCTGATACTCGCCGCTTGATGGTGATGAAGCTTGGTTGACTAACCGGACTGCTTCACGCCTCTTGAGAAAGTAATCAGTCCGGTTAGTCCCGGTTACGTCCTTGTCTTTCAACATTATCCCCACATGCAAGGCAAGTCCTTGCATATATTCAGTCAGTTATTAGTCAATATGATGAGAATCACCCAGACGTTAGCAGTGCACCAGAGTGGCGTCATTGGTGGCGGCTTGAGAAGATGTTTTTACGCATAACCGGGATTGTCCCTGTTTATTTTACGTCTGATTTCCCATAAATGCTGCAATGTATAAGGTTTAATATATATCCATCTTCATTCTCTTGCGCATCAACAGGGCTTGTATTTCTATTAGTCCTAGGATTTCCCATAAATGCTGCAATGTATAAGGTTTATCATTAATATTAAATGTAAAAGACTCATTTTTCTGATTGCAATGTTAATGTCTTCTGTACTTGTTTTGTGCAATGTCTTCTGCATATTAAGTTTTCTTTAGCTTTTGGTTGCATGTTGGGAACCGTTGTTATTACTTTACAACAGTATAAATCTTTAACAAGGGTTATTAACAACAAAACCATTGTTATAAGGTTATATTTTAACAACGTCTTTTTCAATCTTTGTAACAACCATTGTTATTACTTGTCACTAATTTTGTAACAACGGGTTTTGTAACAACCGTTGTTATTACTTTTGCGCCAAATTAATAACAACTATAATGTATTACACAGTAACCTGTTGTTATTAGTTTAACTATTAACAACGGTTTCTAGAGTCTTACCCGTTGTTAAAACTAATAACAACGGTTGTAAAAAAAAACCCGTTGATATTAGTTTTAATAAAATTCCGCGGCAACATGATAATCCATTAAACAACGGATTTTACTAATTTGCGTGAATAAGTGTTGTTGAAGGGTCGTTGTTATTGCCCGATATTGTAGTAGTGATAGTTTGCATTCTATTTTCCCCAATACATATTTTCAATTTTTTTTACAAATGAACATTGTCTTATATGGTTTAAGTTGACTTTGCATTAGATGTGTCATTTTATTGAGGGGTGGGGATACATAGGTCTTGAGGGTAGAAGTGTCTTAGGGGTAAGATTACTCTCTCACTTTTAATAGCGTGTTTGAGTAGTGCGCTTAAATGTCGCTAAGTTAGAATTGTTCAGGCATACAGTTAGTTGATTTAAGTTGGTTAATTGGGTTATAAGATATGACGAATGCCTAAATGGTGTGGAAAAAGGATAGTAAAACAATGATTAGAAAAATTGAGACAATAATTATAAGAATTTCATTGAAGATTATATTATGTGGAAAAGACACGAGGACATATGCTCTAAAAAAAGGTCAAAAATCTCTTAAACATTATATATACTCAATTTTGATTATCTTATATGATAGGGTTGATTTTATAATGGATGTGTCTATTTTTTTAGAGGTGGGGTTATAAGATCTTGAGGTAGGAGGTAAGTGTTTTTAGGATATGATTACTTTCCGACATTTAAGAGTGTGATTTGAGTAGTACAAATAAATATAAGTACAAAGAGGTTGTTTAGTGACGCATACGGTGGATTTTGATGGTTAAGTTGGTTAGTTGGGTGAAAAAGGTGCGATGAATGCTTGAATGGTGTGGAAAATGAAGGGTATGTTGTAAGAAAACTAAGGAAGTAAATAAATTTTATTTCAAAGTTGTATTATGTGTAAATGACATAGGCATACATGCAATAAAAATAGGTTAAAAATCTCTAAAACATCATGTTTGTAAACTCAATTTTATTTGTTTTTCTTTGTGAAATACAAAAATACCTAATAAAATGTTAATAAATGTCATGTCAATAAAACATTATAACTTTTAACTAGGCTATTTTTTTTTGTCTTGGTGATCGGTTAAAAAAATGTCATGATTTAAATTTTACGCCCAACTCTAATATAACATCTCGGGTATTATATCCTCCATTCATTGCTTGTCACTTCTCTCCTACCTCATTTGTTAACTAAACAAAAAATTGTCTATCATTCTTTCCGCATCAAGCACTTCTCATTAAAACAAAGTCGGTGTTGAAGGTAAAAGTTAAGTTTCTGATAGATGAATGAACTTTTCAATGGGAGAGCTAACTTTGAGTGATAAGTCTGGGTGTTTAGTGAAGGGGGCGAGTTGAATATTTTAGGTGTGTATTGGAAACTAGGAGAAAGGTGTCGATGATGAATTGGATGATTGTTTGAGGTAGGAATAAAGATGACTTCATCACATTTAATTTGGTGGTTGTTAATTTCAGGATAGGTTAATAGGCATGACTTTGGATTGTGGACTATTTCAGGTGTTGTTAGAAGGGTAAAAGTAGTTGTTTAAAGGATTCATTCATGTGGTACTGAAGATGATTGCGGCGAGTTGGGTGGTTAGATGTATATGTGATTTAATACGATAAACGTATGATATGTGTATGGATGATGATAGCATTAATGACATAATAAATGAATATAAACGAGATAATTTTATTAACAAAAATCACATTTATAAAATGAACTAACACTATTTTTATATCAAGAAAAAAAGGTATTACATTTTTTTTTTATTTACACAGTGACAAGTTCTATGAATATCACAAATAATTCAGTATTCGTACATCGCGCGGGCAAAAATACTAGTAATAAATATTAGAACATTAATCTAAGTTTGTGCTTCCTTACTTCACTTTCAAGTTTAAAGTTTCATTTTTTATCTTTTAATTCAAAATCTTTCTTTTATCCTTGATAATGAGGTCAAAGGTCAATTATCCTTTCCTAAAGTTTGTTTTCCATTTTCTTAGTCATTCTAATTTTACAGATAAATAAGAGTAAATTAATTACTCATTTATATGTTTCATTTTTCTAAAATTATTCTTTTATGTATGTTTTTTTTACATTACTCCCTTAAGTTAATCTCAGGTCAAAAGTTGCTACCATTTTGTCGCGTGAGTATCTCCGTCAAATTTTGAATTTTTTTTCAAGGTTAATACATCTTTATTTTAGGAGTAATCATATTTTATCCATGGTCATTCTTTTGTATTAAAAACTGAAATTTTATTGAATTAAAATTGAATTTCAATTTATCTATATTATTAAAACTGTCAGTAATGATTTAATCTCGATGAAGGGATTAGCATGTATAGTTAACATTTTATATTATCGCTACCAGAACGTTCGTCAAAATGGATCCTCTCCATTACTTTTCTTTCCATTACCTCTCACAAACATTACTATATTATATATTCCAATTCCCTTCATTTACCTTTTTATTTCCAAATAAATTAACTAACAACCATCCGATCGATCCCATATTTAATCCGATCCGTTAAAAAGTAATGGACCTCCATTTCTTTTTGAGAAATGGAGATGATCCTCACCTAACGTTCATATTTACTATACAACGTGTTGCGTCATGTTGCCACGCGTTCGTGTCCTTTCAAATTACTCGCCCAAAATTATCTTCTGTTCTGGTTTCTACTAAACCACTACCAGTTTATTTGCGACACGAGATAAGAGAAATCCATAATTTTTTAGTTTTACTTTGTCATTGGTCTGTTAGCTTAACTACAAGCTAGCTTTGTTTTTCTTTTGGGCTTCCACCAAACGTTTTATGTTATATATAAAAAATAAAATTCTATTTCCATAATTCTTGAGAATTGCTAGAATTCTATTTCCAGGTTGTTGCAGATACAGCTGGTATTTTGCTTGATTTCTTGCTTAATGCAGATGTCATGAACAAGCCCCACATGACATATAATAGTAGTTGCTTCTTGATACAGATAAGCATTATATCAATAATTCTGAGAGTGGCATTGAATACGCTCACGAACTTGCATGCACCAAATCTTCCCAAGATTTAACAACACGCAATTAACTTTTTTTTTCTTTTAACACGAATATCCCAATCGGGAGATAAGAGTTAAGACAATCTCTTTTTAAATATTGAAGGTAATCTAATGCGTAGAATTCTCATAAGTTTAATTTTTTCATTCATAAGAGTTAGATATCGCAACAATGATTATTTGTGTAAGAGATCAGAACTCTTACGTTGTGAAATAACTGTTTATTTGTGTAAGAGTTAGATATCGCAACAATGATTATTTTTTCATTTCCATGAAGCTTGAATAACTGTTTTATGTATTGTAAGAAGTAAGAGTAAAAACGGTTATAGAGAGAAAGTGAATAGAAGATATTTTTGATTAACTTAGTCAACTGTACAATACATCATCCTTTATATACAAAGTAGACTTAGGATATTCTAGAAGAAAGTCTGACTATAATCTTCATATACGTTGTTTTAGTTTTGCAAATTAAAAACCGATTTAATGATAGTGAAACTTTAAGAGCATGTTTGGCCTTATGAAAAAACAATTTAGTTTTGTAAAGGAGTTTTTATAAAATTGTTCCTGTTTGGCCAAATTTTTTAAGAATTTCTTTTATCGTGTTTGGCCTAACTAGTTTTTATCAATATTTTTAAATTTTTTGTTATTAAAATATAATTATATATAGATATGGAAAAGAGGTAAAAAATCTGCAAATTGGTACA
This sequence comes from Silene conica, assembly GCA_029255685.2. Lineage (NCBI taxonomy): Eukaryota > Viridiplantae > Streptophyta > Magnoliopsida > Caryophyllales > Caryophyllaceae > Silene > Silene conica. Next base: position 23,608,370 of record CM055315.2, on the reverse strand, counting down.
TGGCGGTATTTTTTTTGGATTTTGGTGCTCAAATAACACATGAACAATGTGAAAATAGAAACAGAAGTAGCAATTTGTTGCTTCTGTGGCTGGGTCAATTTTACAATTTCTGTTTAATAAAATTAGTTTTTAGTTTTTTTAAAAAGTACTGGTTGACCCAACTTTATTTCTTTAGTTGGAAAAACACTTAAAAAGCAAGACCTAATCAATCAATCAATATATATAATTAAAGGAGGCTTTTTTCGAACGACGTGGTAGTCTCCAACTTTTCCAAAACACTTTATTTATAAATTATAATTTATTTATAATTATTTTCCTATTAGAATTAGAAAATAAGAAATTAATAAATTATTTACACTTTTTATAAATTATAATTTATTTATAATTATTTTCCTATTAGAATTAGAAAATAAGAAAATAATAAATTATTTACATTTCTATTAGAATTAGAAAATTAGAAAATAGTTGATTAAATAATAATTTATTTATAATTTCTTATTAGAATTAGAAAATAAAAAATAATAAATTAATTATAATTTTTCTATTAAAATTAGAAAATGGTTGCTTATTTATAAATTTCTTATTAAATTTAGAACAATATTAATATTTAAGATTTGTATAGTTTTTTCGAACGACGTGGCAGTCTCCAACTTTTGCAAAACACTTTATTTATAAATTATAATTTATTTATAATTATTTTCCTATTAGAATTAGAAAATAAGAAAATAATAAATTATTTACACTTTTTATAAATTATAATTTATTTATAATTATTTTCCTATTAGAATTAGAAAATAATAAATTATTTACACCTTTTCTATTAGAATTAGAAAATTAGAAAATAGTTGATTAAATAATAATTTATTTATAATTTCTTATTAGAATTAGAAAATAAAAAAATAATAAATTAATTATAATTTTTCTATTAAAATTAGAAAATGGTTGCTTATTTATAAATTTCTTATTAAATTTAGAACAATATTAATATTTAAGATTTGAATAGTTACTATATAAGGTTATTAACTTTATTCAATATTTCTATTAAATATGAAAATGGGAAATGAGTTAGAAAATAATTGCTTATTTACAGATTTCCTATTACATTTGGAACATTATTTTGTAATATTTATGTATACTTACTATTTAAGGTTATTAAATTTATTCAACCCTTAGTTCAGTTTGTCTTCGTCTTAACATTAAAATGGTTAAAAATAGTCTCACTTGGAGATATAAGACAAATTTAATTTGTTACTCTGTCTTATGTATTGTGTTTTCATCTTTTCCATATTACTTGACCCTTTGTAAATTTAAAATGTATACCCCATCTTAATTAAAAATTTGTGGAACTAATAAATAAAAGTACTTAAGTATTTAACACTATACACTTTCGTACTTAACAATGCGAAAAAATGAGAGAATTCCTTTAATTAAGTAAAAATGAAAATAAGACAAATGTCAAATATAATATACTTTAGGAGTATAAACATAAAGATTAAATACCACAACAATGATGATTTGGATATATCAAGTGGAATAATTGTGGGGATGACAATAAAATATTTTTTCATGCATGTTTTCACTTTATTCTTTATAGATGAGACATTGTTTTGTAGAGTGACGTATTTTTTTCGAGGGGGGTAGATAGGTTTTGAAGGGGGGGGGGGGTAAGTTTCTTAAGGGATAGGGTTAAGTTCCGACGTTTAAGAGTGTAATTTGAGTAGTACAATAAAATCTCGATAGGCTGGGGTAGTTCAGGAATACAGTTGATGATTTTGATGATCAAGTTGGTTAGTTGGGTTATCAAGTTTCGATTTCATGAGTATAAATATATATTATAAATATAAATAATAAAGAACACAACGACGTACGTGAGTCAAGTGGAATAACTGTGTTGGTGAGATAAAATTTAATTGTGTATTAGAAGGTGTTTCATAAATAACAAAGTAATGACAAATAAAATGTGTTTTCGAGAGGGATAGAGTAAGTAGTAAAAAGATCAAAATTATTTTTAATCATAGTAAGTGAGAGGGTACAAAGAATACCTGAATAGTATGGAAAAATGGTACGTGTGTAGTAAGGTTATGATTAGAACACCTGAGAAAGTAAGTTGATAAGTTTTATTTCAAGGTTCCATTTTGTGAAAATGTCACAAGCATAAATGCTGTAAAAATAGGTTAAAAATATCTGATGTAACATGTATATATACTCAATTTTGATTGTTATAGGATGAGGGTTGAGTTTAAAATAGATATGTCTATTTTTTTAGGGTTGGAGGTGGAGATGTCTTGAGGGTGGAGATAAGTGTCTTAGGGGTAGAGTTACTCTCCGACGTTGAATAATGTGATTAGAGTAGTAAAAGTAAATGTCGGTAAACTGGGTTTCCAGAGATACATTTTACAATTGATTTTGATGATTAAGTTGGTTAGGTGGGTGAGAAGGGTACTCGACGGGTAAGATTATTCGCCGACGTTTACGAGTGTGATTTAAGAGAGAGAGAAAAATATATTCATATGTGGGGCTGAGTTTGTCAAGGATAAGGATATGATTATGGTTGATTCTGATGGGTTTGGTTGGTTAGTCGGGTCGAAAAGGTTGAATATGAAAAATGATGGGTAACGTGAGATATTGATTGGAGAAGGTAAATAGATAAATTTTATTTGAAAAGGGTATTATATAAAAATAAGAACCGACATATAATATAAATATTGGCTAAAAACCTTTAAAATATCATGTATATAAACTCAATTTTGTTTCTTTGTTAAAAATAAAACTAAACAATCAAATGTTATACTCATCTAATCGAATGCTCTCTTGGGTCAGAGCATAAATTTTAATGTTGGATGACTTTATAATGTTTTTGTGCTATTAAAATTAGAAAATAAGAAAATAATAAAGTATTTACGATTTTTCTATTATGCTAGAATACAGTTTATTATAAAAAAAACAAGTAATTTACTACCTTCCTGTTATAATTAGAAAACAATAAATTATTTTAAATTTTTCTATTAAAATTAGGAAATAATTAACTAATTTATAAATTCTTTACCCGTTAATAAATTTAGAAAATTATATTCTTTAATATTTGCATGCTTTTTATTTAATTTTAAGTTATTTACTGCCTTCCTGTTATAATTAGAAAAAAATAAATTATTTACAATTTTTCTATTAGAATTAGGAAATAATTAACTATTTATAAATTTTTTACCCCTTACTAAATTTAGAAAATTATATTCTTTAATATTTGCATGCTTTTTATTTAATTTTCTTTAACTTTTTCCAACTTTTCTAATAAACATGAAGATGAGGTATGGGAAGAAAAGAACTAACTCAGTTAATTTTCTTAAAATGAAACTCCGTCTTAACATTATAACGGGTCAAAAGACGTCACAAATTTGTTACTTTTCTTTATGCATCATATTTTGATCTTATCCATATTACTTGACATTTCTTAAACTTAAAATGAATATCTCCTCTTAATTAAGAATTTGTGGAGCTAATATGGGAAAATATTTGGAATAGTTGATTTAAGTAGTTAGTTGGGTCAGAAGATATGAGTAATGCCTAAATGGTGTGAAAAAGGGTAGTAAAACAATGATTAGAAAAATTGAGAAAATAATTGTAAGAATTTCATTCAAGATTGTTAATGTGGAAAAGACCGAGGCATAAGTGCATAACATAGGCATATATGCAATGAAAATAGGTTAAAAATCTCTAAAACATCGTGTTTGTAAACTCAATTTTTTTTTTGTGAAGCACAAAAATACCTAATCAAATGTTAATAACTGTCATGACAATAAATTATTATTGACTTTTAGGTAGGCTATTTTTTTGTCTTAGTGATCGATTGAAAAAACATCAAGATTTAAATTTTACACCTAATTCTAATGTAACATCTCGGGTGTTGCATCTTTCATTCATTCATTGCCACTTCTCTCCTACCTCATTTGTTAACTAAACAAAAAATTGCATGTCTTTGTTTTCCCCGTCAAGCACTTCTCATTCAAATAAGGTCGATTTTTAAGGTAAAAGTTAAGTTCCTGATAGATGAATTAACTTTTCAAAGGGAGAGCTAATTTTGAGGGATAAATCTGGGTGCAGTGTTTCGCAAAAGAGGGTGACTTGAATATTTTAGGTGTGTATGGGAAACTAGGAGAAGAGTGTCGATGATGAATTGGATAGTTGTTTGAGATAGGAATAAAGATGACTCCATCGCATTTCGTAGTTAATTTCATGATAGGTTAGTAGACATGACTTTGGAATATGTAACGCTTCATGTGTTGTTCTAAGGGTAAGATCAGTAGTGGTTTAAAGGGTTCTTTCGTGTGGTACTGAAGATGATTGCGACGAGTTGGGTGATTGGATGTATCTGTGATTTAATACGATTAACGCATGATAAGTGTATGGATGATGATAGCATTAATGACATGAATGAATATAAACGAAGTAATTTTATTAACAAAATATCACATTTATAGATAGAACTAATACTATTTTTATATCAAGAAAAAAATATTATGATTTATTTTTGATTTACATGGTGACACATTTTATGAATATCACAAATAATTTAGTATCCGTGCATCGCACGGGCAAAAATACTAGTACATACTTAATTTGATAACTTTTTTTTTTCTTAAAAGGAAGATACATTATTTTTTTGAAAAATTATATAGTGAATTTAATCCATATATGAAGGGACCTAACTGCTTATAAAAACTTTATACCATTCAAATTAATAATTTAAATTTATTTTATTTTATAAAATAAAGTAAATATATACAATTCACTAAAGGGGTAGATAATTTATCATATTCTCGTAATTTGCTTATTTTCGTTGAATATCGTAACAATTCAAGATGACTGAGTATCTCCTTCAAAAAGAAATATTCTAAATGGAGTGAAACATACCTTTCGATTAAACTCGGCCTGGTTGATGACGTCACTCCAATGTCACCATGAAGAAGTCAAATCACATTAACCGTAGACAAGGGTTAGTAGATTTTGATAATACGATGGCCTATCTTATCTATATTAATAAACAAACATTTACTGTATTCACATTAAGGTAATTAACAAACTTTTTTTGCATTTTTTCTCTGGTGGGCCCGTCTTTGAAACCCCACAACATTATTCAATTTTTTACGATTATTTTCCCGGCATTTAACTGTCTTTTATATTTTTTTCTTAAACTTTTACGTCTATAATTTTTCTTTTAAAAAAATAATTGTTCTATAAATAAATATAATAACAATATTGTTAAAAAACACATATTTAGAGGAAAAAAATAACAATATCGTCTAAATTCTTTAAAAATCAATGTTTAATCACTCTAAAAATTAAATATAACCACATATTCATATGAACTAAAAGTATAAAATGGATCTAAAATATTCTGTATAAAAATAAAATTTATCTAAATCAATTTTTATGATGACAATTCAAAAAAACAAGAAAAACACGTAATTAACCGATCTTATTTAATTTAGTTATTAAAATATTTTAATAAAAATTGTTTTAAAATTAATTTTATGTAAAAGTGTAACACCCCATTTACCTAGGAGCCTGAACTAGGACTTCCAGGGTAAATAAGACCGTTACCATCCTGGTTAACCCAGGGTAGTAGTTAATCATAGTGAAAGATAAACAGTACTTTATAGGTAAATTGTTAACTGAAAGCCGGTACAAGACAAGTTTATGAAAAAGATCCATAAAACCATACAACTGATAACAACCTCAACTAAAACACGCGAAAACTAAGTGATCTAGAACTAGGTCGGTCCATGCCATGTCTCTCCTTCCATGCCCAGCTCCTAATCCTGTTGTCTCTTACCTGAAAGATCTACTCCCCATTCCGGATCATTGTAGGTGAATACGAATACACTTTCAACCTCGCGGTTGAGTAGGAATACACAATAATAAACAATGCAAACAAATGTGATATGCAAATGTCATGAAATGCTCGAGCTCAATCAAAATCTCATTCTCATACCCTTGCACCAAGCCATACCGAACCTCCCAGCAGACTATACTCGGTCGTCACCAAACACCAGCTCAACAGCTGATAAGACACCAGGCCTGGTCTGCGGAACCACCCTGCGCTTTACATCAGAACAATATCTGATCCATATTTTTCTCAAAATTTAATGCATATGCCATGATTATGAATGCAACACCAAAATAATTAATTATAAACTATCATGCTCAGAATTCATACTTGCATTCAACAGACAATGCACATCCACACATAACTTAGTACAGAGTAAAGCACCAGTGTAACCTACCTGTATTAGCAAGTCTGCGAATGCAAACACCCTCTAGAAGTAATCCATTTCGAATTTCGTTCCTATAAATTATTATTCATATCAAATTCTACCCATATAACAACGCTACTAACATTACTTAATCATGTTCCTAATTGATTCATCTATAGCACATTGTGAAAACATCCACATACAACATGCCCATAACATACAATTATTATATACTAATTATAACTTACTATATATAGACTTACCAAAAACATAGGGCTTACTAAAAATAGTACTTGCTAAAAATAGCATATGATCAATTAACCGACTATTAGAAATCAATATCATAACAATATAAATAATTAAGGGTAAGTTAAATAACAAAACATACTAATTGTCAAGCCATATACTAATACTTTAGTATGACTAAAGTAACATTACCCAAACCCCAAACCCCAAACTTTCACCATTAATAACATCATAAAATAACTTCTAAATACCATACTAATAATAGTTAAAGGAAAGCAATATTAATAATATTAATAATAATAATAATAATAATTAAATAATGATATACTAATTGATGATGAAACAACCCACTTAAGTGAGCAAACCCAAGACCCCGTCGAAAACAAGAAAAAACGTAGCAGCAACCACAAACACGAACCCAGCAGTAACACCCCTGACCACTGCCAAAACAGAGCCGACAGCCTTCACAAAAACCGCACCCATCACCAGATTCAACCCCTGACCTCGCCAGTGGCACCACTGGGCTCGCCTCTGAGCCGCGGTGGTTCCAGTGGTGACATCAGTGGCCGCCGACACCCAACCACCACGTTAAACTAACACCCGAAACCCACCAGTCCACAGCCTCTCTCTGTTTTACGTTTTTACTGCCCAAAACGAAACCCAACGTATACACGTTACCAACCACCACGAACCACCACTATAACCACCCCACGTTTCCCCTGACTGCACTCAATCAAACAACCCAAACACCCTTGACATACACGTACACATAAGGATTCGAATTCAATTAAAAACATGCATACATAAAACGAAATTCTGGGAAAACGATTAACATATTCTGACACTGCAACTAAACCACCACCTCTAGCGGTTACCTACGGCCAACGACGACTCCTATGGGGTCCAACAACAACTATTATACATCCAAGATTAAAGGTATGCTAAGAACAGAAACTATCAACACATATTCATGATACAATTCGATTCCAAACATGACTGCAAAGAAAAACGAATGAAACAACACAGTGAGCATACCTCTTTGCCCTTGCCAACGACCACCCCTAGGACCCTCTGACCACCGTGACAAACCTTCCTTTGCAAACTCGGATGTGGCGGCTGTTGGTGTTATGTGTGTGTGAGAGTCGTTTAGGTTAGAATAGGGTTTTATTTGGTTGCTTAAATAGGGCGGCAGTCATGGTCTATCTGAAATTCTGATTTCAGATTTATGAAGTTAGTGTGTGGGTTGTGTTTGGCACGCAACCCTAGGCCCATGAGCATGGTTTTTCGTGTCTGGATCAGTAATTCACGCACTCCAATACCCAAATAATATAACCATGACTCGGTTTTGTTAAAATACACACATACACGACCCGACACACTATACCCAAGACGCCTCATTCAAACAAACTAATATCGCTTATTATCATCTATTTTTATTATAATCCATCGACATCCAAGAAAATAAAAAATTAAAATAAAATAAAACGGAATTAAAATACGGAGTATTACAAAAAGGAAAAAATTGGACCAAAGTTTCAAGATGGTACTGTGGTACACTGGAAATACAAATGAATACTCTGTTTGTTAGCGTATATATCTCAAAAGTACCGGACTTTCGTATGAAGAAAAATAAAATAAAAAAAAACTCAAAAAAACCTTAATTAAAACACTAAAATAAATAAGCGGGGTTAGATGGTGGACTTCTTACATTGTTATCCAGCTCTACACATAACTAATAAACGAAGTACAAGTAATAATAATTCGTATCACATATTCATATGAAAAGTAGTTATTTTATTCCATGTTACAACATTTTCATAATGCAACACATATAACTATATATCCAAGAAAGAAATAACATTACATAATGCTTCGTATAAAAGTTACTATGTGAATTTATTTAACATTTGGATATATCAATGTTTTAAAATATAAACCCGCATAATTTAAACGAGAATAAAACAATTTTTATAGAAATAATATACATGTTTAATTAAATTAGTTGACAATAACTTCAATAATGAACCCGTGCAAATTGCACGGGAGTAAAACTAGTTAAATTAAATTAGTAGAATTATAAAAAGGTATTTAGTAAATAGCATATGATAAGATAATAAAAATGGTTACATATATAAATTGAATATCCTAATATAATACTCCCTCTATTTTTTTTCCACTTAATACATTTACTTTTTTTACGTTTGTCAACACACGTTTTAGGTGCTTAATATCTTTAGCTACATATTTGTAAAAATTATAAAAGTTATATATTTTCAATGTAAAGACGAATTAAACAAGACCCACATGAATATATTTTTTCTTATGTATTAGGAGAAAATTGAAATTGAAGGTTAACTTGTGAATAGTGTACAAAAAAACAAATGTATCCATTGGAAAAAAAATGGAGGGAATATGCTACTATTAGGATCATATTTAAAAATAATAAATTCCGACTAATATATACTATCAAATAGGTTGTTTACCAAACACATAGAAATAATAAATTATTTGATCAATTTACTAATTAGATCGAAATCAATTAATTTTAGTCAATATATTATTCATAGTAGAAAATCCGACATATCATCATTTAAAATAAATATTTCTATAATAGCTAGAACTTTCATAATAAATTACGAATGATTAATTCGATTTGGTTGGGTTGTACAAAATCTCGTAGTCAATATCAATTCGTTTTGCGTCACTGGATCACATGGGACAATGACTTCTATGTGCAAATCTTATTTATTATCCAAATGTCGACCCATCAACTAGGCTTTTTTTAAAACGAAAAAGGACGTTCAACTCCGATTACATAACTACAGATCGAGTTGTACTAAAATCGGAGCATTATAAGTTGAACCTCATGAGGAGAAACATGAAGCTCATGGAGTCATGGTAACCGAGAGGAAACCCAAGAACTAAACTTGACAGCCTATCAGCACTAAAATTTGCTTTCCCAACACATTGCGGAGTACATACATATTCCCCCCTCAGCTAGTAACGCTTGCAATTGTGTTCTTGACAAGCGATCCATAAGTAAGGCCGTCTTCAATATTACAATTAACAAGGTTCACCAATCTTCGAATCTAATCCGAAACTTTTAACCAACTTAAGACCAAACCATAAACCAAACCGATACAACATGCCTATATTGAGTGTATTTATCACGGAAGCAAATTATGAAATGTTACTATGGATATTTCTTTTGGCAGGCGTAAACAATTTTTTATATAGATGACATTTGACTCATTTAGTCAAATGCACTTTTAGTAATGACATAAACACTAATACAAAGGCGTAATTGCATTGGCAAATAACGATGTGTTGATGGCATACAGATGGTTGTCCACAGAAAACAATTTTGACATCCCCAACATTCTTAAAGGGATGATTAGAGCTGGCCAAATGATCGTGCATATCATTACTCATTTCAAGAGACACGGTGTCGGAGAAATACCTGCAACAAGACACAAAAACGTGTCTCGGAGATTCATCACCTTGGTTGCGATAAGCGACATCAGAGGACCATCGAGACCGTTGAACCATGGAAAGTGGGCAAAGTGTACTTACGTCTCTAAACGTAGAAAGAAAAGACGGATAGGAGACCTAGACCTACCTCCAAAGGAGAGAAAACTCCTATACTTTAGGACATAAACATGGACAAGAACCTCGATGCCTAGAAGAAGGAGTAAGAAGATAGCAATCGATATAGAAAAAAACCCAAACAACCTCCTGACCAAAACCATCTCCAAAGACCAGCGATAGATGAACCCAACACAAACCAAACGTAACGTTATCAACCCAAATCAGATGGATATAATATGGGCAAAATGTTAAAAAAATTGTCTAAGATTCTAAATATTCATTATTATCTTATTAAAAGATAGGCAATTCACGTCTTAACTAAAAAGAGACTCCGTCATCTTAACTCACCCAAAGTCAATCCCAGCTTGTATAAAAAGAGCAACCTTGCATCCCATTATCTCATATACATTTTCATTATTATCTTAAACTCATATTATATAATCAAGTAATAAAAAAAATCATGGGTGTGACAGGGAAACTAGAAGTAGAAGTTGACATTAAAGCATCAGGAGATGTATTCCATGAGTTATTTGGAAGTAGACCTCATGATGTCTCCCAATTTACTCCTGATGTTATTCATGGTTGTAATCACCATGAGGGTGAAGTTGGTCAGGTTGGTTCTGTAATTGAATGGGAATATACTGTTGGTAAGTACTACGGAGTATATTATATTATCATTCTTCTTCTTTACATATACTTTAACAGTTTTTCTAACGTACCTTGGTTGAACACAGGGTAAGAAGACAAAAAAAGAAAACAAATAATATTAATTTTTATTAAGAAAACTAAAAAGCAAGTTTGCATGAAAATATCATTTAGTAGTTCTTTCCTTTATATTTTCTTTTTGTGGATTCTTATTTTGTATCAACTGCATATAGGTTAGAAAAACCATTTATTTAATAATGGTCATAAATAATTATAACCATTAAATCGTCACAATATATAGTCCAGATCATTTATAGAAGTAGTGGTCCATTTGTTTTAAGCAAATTAAAAGAATGATTACTTAATAAGAATATTATGAACTATAGTCTGCTCAAAATCCTCTAAAATCTATTTTAACTATCAATATAACCAACTAATATTTTCATTCGTTTTTATTATAATATATGACATGCTACCTGCTAAATAAGTGAAGAAATTTCCAACCTTTCTTTAACCTGTCTTTCACCTCTCACTTCTCCATTAATTTTATTTACTTAATTACACCATTAAAACATGCTACAGTAGGTTAACAAAACAACAAATTCTATTCAAAGCAAATGAAAACATTAGTTGGTTATATTGGTAGGTAAAAAAAAGTTTAGAGTATTTTGAGCAGTTCACTCATATTTTGAAGTATTTTTATCAATTCATCCTTAAAAGAATTCGGACTAACTATAGATTAAATTATGTTTATTCTAATTATTTATTTACGTTTAGTTAGAATAATTATCTAAATGAATAGAAAGAAAAGTAACAATATAATGAGACGGAGAGGATATCATTTTACATATACTTATTTATAAAACATCTTCAAATTTAACTAACTATTTAAAATGATTGTACAATATTTACATTTCATTTTGTTGTCCTTAATTCTATGTTGGGAAAAAACATTATAAGAAAAATGATAAATAACAACAATACATACGTATGTACACTCTAAATTAAAGACCATAAACATTGTATTTTCAAGTAGGTTTTTGAAGAGACGATATCTCAGTAAGTTATTACGAGACCTATTTTTCGTACCCATCTATCTGTTTTTCGTTACCTTTTTATTGTTGATCGTGACATAATCATTTCGTATCATATATATAATAAGTGTACCTAATTTATATTTGATCATGAATAATTGTACCTAATTTATTATTATCTCTAATTATAAAATAATTTGACAATAATATGTTTGCGTGCAGGTGGGAAGAAAGGTGTCGCAAAGGAGCTAGTTGAGCTGGTTGACGAGGAGAACAAGATCGTAAGATTAAAAGTAATTGGAGGAGATATACTTAAGGACTACAAGAGTATGACCGTTACAATTCATGTCGTACCTCAGGGAGATGTTGATGCAATCAAGTGGGAAATTGATTTTGAGAGGTTCGACGATTTTGGACCTTACCCAACTGATTTCATGGACGCTGCAATCAAAGTCACCAGAGATATTGAGGCACATCATCTCACTGAATGACTCATCCATTATTATCGTCTTTCACCCTTTACAGTCTCGTGTTGTGTCGTGTCGTGTCGTGTCGTGGGTAACAACTACACGTCAGTAAGCTAAGGGTCGATGAACACAAGTATTTATGTGAAACAAGTTGCAGAGTATTTTGTTTAATTTGATTTGAGTTTGATATTAAAACTTTGTAACATTGTTGTATCAATGTATTTATTTTTTAATGTATTTCTTATGTTTCGTTCAATCTTATGATACTCCATATTTAAAATTGTGCACAATTTTTTTGTTGTTGTTAAAACTAAGAATATACTTGAATATATAAAGAGGATAAATCACCATAAAAGGATCAAGGAGCCATTATGTCGACAATTGAAGTCTAATGGGTTCAATACCACAACAAAACTATAAAGGCTTATCGTAAAGGATGAGACCCAAAACTAGACACAAAAGAAAGGACAACCGTTCACAAATTTTTAAATAGATGCCCAAAATGTATAAGATACTCTGTTTTTACACCAAACTTCATTGATTGTTCTTGATCACTAATTCATCATTGATGCCCTAGTTTTTCAGGTACAATTCTCTCCAATAAATGCTGTCATTGACATTATACATATTGGTGCCAATTGGCTAATTGACTCTGGTGCTTCAGATCATATGTCTTTTGATCTAAGTTTGTTCAAGACACAAAGGTTATTATCTAGACCTATATATTGTTGTGACTTTACCTCATGGTCAGATCAAAACTGTGAAGCATATATGGGACATTCAACTTACTAGCAAGATTTCATTGTTCAATTTTTTCTTCATTCCAGATTTCAAACATAATCTACTATCTCTTGGTAGACTGTTACTTGACTCTGGTCTAGTTGCTCATTTTACCTCTCATAATTGTCACATACAAGATCCTTCCACTAAGAAGGTTCTATGTTTAGGGAGTAAAAGAAGAGGCATCTTCCAACTTGATCAATCTTATACATACTTTACTTAGAAATAAATGTAGTACCGTGTCCATCAATAAATGTAGTAGTGTGTCCCTAGCCACTCATATAAAAGATCTTGATGTAGCTTTACTTCATGTTAGATTAGAACACTCTTCTTTAACTACTTTAAGACAACTAATTCCCTTTTCCGCTTCAAACAGTCATAAATGGCATTGTGATACATGTGTATTAGCCAAACATCACAAGTTGCCCTTTCCCATTAGTGCCTCTGTCTCTCATAAGATTTTTTATCTAATACATGTTGACTTGTGGGGACCATATAAAGTCAAATCTTTGACTGGTGCATTTTATTTTCTTACCTTGGTTGATGACTTTAGTCGGGTAACTTGGACAATGCTTCTTAAAACCAAAGAAAATGTCACAACTATTATGGCAAATTTCATTGTCTATGCTTTGACTCAGTGCAACCTGTGAATAAGTCTGTAAGGATCAGAAAGCTTTACTCTAAACTTAATGGTTACTCATGTTTAAGGATGCCACCTTCTTTGCTTGATCTGACCAGTTCTAGTCCATATGCTTCCAGTAACTCTACTTACTCTCTACTTACTCTTTCTTAACTGCAACTGTGGATCTCGATGATCATTCACTTGATTATTTACACTTTTGTTCTAATGTACTACAATTATATGAGCATGTTTGTTACTCTCAAGACAAAAATGATCCAGCATGGGTGGAAGCTATGAATAAAGAATTGCAAGCATTGGAGCAAAACAAAACATGAGTTATGACAACTCTACCCCCTGGTAAGAAGGCTATAGAGCCCAAATGGGTTTATAAAATCAAGTTTAATCCAGATGGTTCCATACAGAGATACAAGACAAGACTTGTAGCTAAAGGTTTCAATCAAGTAGAAGGGAAAGATTACACGCATACCTTCAGTCCAATTGCAAAACTGACCACTGTAAGGATCTTGATTGCTATAGAAGCTATGAGAGGTTGGAAATTACACTAATTAGACATCAACAATGCGTTTTTGCATGGTTTTCTGGATGAAAATGTGTATATGAAGCAGCCTGAAAGGGTATAAGGCAGGGAATCCAGGTGATGTATGCTTGTTAAAAAATCCTTATATGGATTGAAACAAGCTTCTAGGCATTGGAATTATGAGCTATCTAAATTTCTGGCAGGCAATTTGTTGTGATATTGGTATATGTGGATGACTTAATCATCACTGGGATAGTTGAGGATCAAATTGCAGAAGGTAATGGTTTTTTGGATACAACTTTTACCATTAAGGACCGTGGCCAAATCAGATATTTCTTGGGCATAGAAGTATCCAGATCAAATAATGGTATACTGTTAACTCAAAGAAAGTATATGGTTGATATTTTGAAGGATTCTCATATGGAAGACTGTAAACCAGTATCTTTTCCTTTACCAACTGGTCTTAAGTTATCAATACTTGAAGGAGATTTGCTTGCCAATCCTCAAGTATACAAACGTCTCGTTGGCAGATTGCTCTATCTTAATATGACTGTTAGGCCTGATTTATCTTACAGTGTTCAACTCTTAAGTTAGTTCTTAGCCAATCCCCGTCTTCCTCATATGCAAGTTGGTCTTTATTCTGTTAGATATCTTAAACATACTCTGAATCTAGGTCTATTATTATATCCATCTAAAGGATATTTCACACTCAGCAGCTACTATATGATGCTGATTGGGGCAATTGCACCTTTTCAGGAAGGTCTTTGACAGGATATTATTGTGTCAATCTTGGTAAATCTTTGATCTCTCGTGGAAGACAAATAAACAGGCAACATTGAGCAAGTCATCCACTGAGACAGAATACAGGAGTATGAGCCAAACATCAAGTGAGATTGTTTGGATTAATGAATTGCTAAAGGTATTTCAGATAAGCATTCCTTTACCTATCACTCTTCACTGTGATAACAAGGCTGCTTAAAGCATTGCAGCCAATCCTGTTTTTCATGAACGAATCAAGCACATCAAGCATGATTGCCATCATATATATTACAGAATAGATAGAGGAAGGGTTAATTACTACTGCTCATGTCTCCAGTTCTATGCAAACTGCAGATATTCTTACAAAAGCTTTGGGACAAAAATAGCACAGTTCTCTTCTTGTCAAGCTCGGTCTTGTGGGTTATACCGACCCACGTCCTCCTTGAAGGGGATATTAGATACTAGTTAGATGTTTACACTAGTTAGTTAGCACAGTACACACACATCGATGACATGGAAGTTAGTTATTTCTTCATGTATATATAGAAGAAACACACTTTGTAACTAATTTAATTATGTTACATTCACAAAATATCTCAATAAAATTCACTCTTTTATTTACTCTGTTCTATAACAAACTTCATTGATTGTTCTTGATAACTAATTCACCATTGATCTGATGAAGATCATGATGATCGATATCAAGTTTCTATAAAAGGGACAACATAAGTCAAATGAGAGTCAACAAAACCCTAATAACCAGTTAAGTTATGCCACGATGGCCAGTTAGTCTCCAGAACTAGTCTTTATAGGCATTCATACCGATTGAAATTGAGTAGGAAAATACTACCTTAATAACAAATTTGCTAAATGGTTAGAGACTTAGAGTTGTGATTAAAGAGAGCTTTAGAAGTGTGTCAGGGTTAAAATGAAGATTAAAAACTGATTATACGAAATAAAAACCCCTCCCCTAATCACAAAATCAAACCGTGGAAATAACCTCAGACCGTCACACTCGGTCAAGTACCAGGAATCTACTCGACCGAGTTGATAAAGAGGTTGTATGTGGACGGTTACAAGTCTAGAGTTTTGTTAGTCTAAGTTCTATGAGTGCTGCAAGAGTGGATGGTTCTCTAGACGTCATATAGTTCGAGAAACACTGTTAGTAAATCACGTAAACCAATAACATCGGCCTGCTTAATCCAGGATGATATTCGTTGAAGGTGCCTGCCAAATGGCTTTTCTAAACTAATATGGCCTAGTAGCTTAGAAAATAAGTACCCTTTATCTGATTTATTATCCAAATATCAAGGCATCAGCTAGTTTTTTTAAACGAAAAAGGAAGGTTGAAGTCGGATTACATATCGAGTTATATCGAATAACTATCAACACTAAAATTTGCTATCCTAAGACATGTCGGAGTACATGCATATTCCTCACCGTCAGTTAGTAAAAGCTTGCAATTTTTGACAAGCGACCCATAAGTAAAGTTGTCTTCAATATTACCATTAACAAGGTTCACCGATGTTTGAATCTTACTCACAAATCACAATGAATTGTCTTACTCTGGTCTCTGAATCTTTTTAACCAATTTAAGGCTAAATCATAAACCACAAAACCTGATACCACATGCCTATATTGAGTGTATTTATCTCGAAAGCAAATTATGAAATGTTACTATGGATATAATATCGACAAAGTGTTGACAAAATTGTCAAGATTGTACATTTTTGGTATAAACTTTGAATTTTCAGAAGTATGCGTACATTATCCTTACTATTTTTCTTTATTCTAAAATTTTCATAATTTTTGCCCCTTTTTGACAACAATAAAGAATAGCTAGCATCACATTCACATAGCTCAAAACTAAACAATATTTCCTACTTCACATCTAAATTCTAACTATCGAAAAAATTAGGTTATGTTTGGCAAAGCTGATATGTTAACTGAAAGCTACGAGCGAATTAAATAATAAATAATTACATAGGAAAGAAACAAATTTATCAAAAACAAAAGAGACTTGCTATAATAATTGAGGTCCTTATCAATTACAATCGTTTTAACTTATCAATGGATTGTGTATTAGAACAAAACTACCCAAAGTCAATCCTCACCTTCTATAAAAGAGCAACTTTAGCTAGCATCCCATTATCTCATATATATTTATTCAAATTGTTATCTTAAAACACATATTATAAGATCATGGGTGTGAAAGGGAAGCTCGAAGTAGAAGTTGCCATTAAGGCATCAGGAGATGTATTCCATGAGTTATTTGGAAGTAGACCTCATGATGTCTCCCAGTTTACTCCTGATGTTATTCATGGTTGTGATCATCATGAGGGTGAAGTTGGTCAGGTTGGTTCTGTAATTGAATGGCAATATACTGTTGGTATGTATATCTATGAAGTTTTAATCTACCATTGAAGTAGTTAGGTAGCTTGATAAGAAAAGTAAGAACAATGAACAAGATGAAGATTGTAAGAAGATGAAATAGAGAGGAAGAAAGGAAAAATGAATTGTATATTTTTGAATTATGTTTCATTACATCATACATCCAATATATATATAGTTGAGGTTAGTTATGAAATCCTAACTAACTTCTATAACAACTTAGTTAACTAACTTTAACTAACTAATATATAATTCCATAACCCCCCCTCAAGCTAGACTACACGGGGTGATGTGGAGACCGAGCTTGAAATTGTGTTCTGCAGCACCAAGGGGTTTAGTGAAAATGTCTGCAAGTTCATCTTTACTGGAAACATGTGTAGTCTGTAACAACCCTTCTTGCTGTTTGTCACGAACAAAGTGGCAATCCACATTCAGATGCTTGGTACGCTCATGGAAAACAGGATTCAAGGATATGTGTTCAGCAGCTGTGTTATCACAATACAAAGGAATGGGAAGTGGAACTTGGACATGGAACTCAGCAAGCAACCTCTCCAACCATACAATCTCTGAAGTAGCATAGGACATACTGCGATACTCAGATTCTGCAGTACTCTTACTAACAGTAACTTGTTTTTTAGTTTTCCAAGAAACCAAATTAGAACCAAGCATAATACAATACCCACTCAACGACCTACCACTGAAGGCACAAGTAGCCCAATCCGCATCTGAATAGGCTGACAGTTTCAATGATGTTGCAGATTTATAAAACAAACCAGTATTAACTGATCCTTTTAGATATTTAATAACATGTATAGCTGCCTGATAATGATCCTCTTGAGGTTGATGTACAAATTGACTTAAGTGCTGTACACTATAGGATATATCTGGCCGTGTCATATTAAGATACAATAGCCTGCCAATTAAACGTCTATATGGTTCTGGATCTGCTAAAACAGACCCATTGACAGTGGACAATTTTAAACCTTTCTGCATAGGAAATGCAACAGGTTTGCAATCTTCCAAACCAGCATCTTTTATGATATCTAAGATGTATTTCCTCTGATTTACTAAGATCCCATTAGAATTTCTTGCAACTTCAAGTCCTAGAAAATATCTCATGGGTCCTAGATCCTTAATAGTAAACTTATCATGAAGGTGTCTTTTTAAATCAGATATAGCATCCAAGCTTTCTCCAGCAAGAAGAACATCATCTACATAAACTATAAAGCAGCCAGAAACTTGCCAGTTACTGCATCTGTTCTTGTAAATAATGAGTAATCCTGTCTGGACTGAATAAAACCTAAAGTTTTCAGAAATTTTGTTAATTCCAGGTTCCATTGTCTGGAGGCCTGTTTAAGTCCATAGAGGGATCTTTGTAGTCTACAAACTTGACCTTTTTTTGCTTTAGAATACCCTTGAGGAGGCAACATATACACTTCTTCCTCCAAAAAACCATGGAGGAAGCGCTCAACTCTGCCATTCTGTTGAGGCCGGCCTGCAATGCTACGTTGATGAATGATGCCTTTATCTTTAAAAAACTCAGAACATTGTGATTAAAAGAACTCAGTTCCATTATCAGACCTGATAATCCTGACATGTTTCTGAAACTGAGTCTCAACATAAGCTATGAACTGTTTAATCATATTAGGAACTTGAGTTTTGTTCTGAATCAAGAAAGTCCAAGTATTTCTAGAATGATCATCTAGGATAGTCAAAAAAGAGGATGCACCAGTGATAGAGGGAACCTTATAAGGACCCCATACATCCAAATGAATTAACTCAAACAATGTCTTAGCATAAGAAATACTTCTTGGAAAAGGCAACTGATGATGTTTTGCCATAACACAAACATCACAAAAGAAAGGTTTATTATTTGTAGTACAATATGGCATATGATGCATTTTATCAAAACTAGAATGACCTATCCTAGCATGAAAAAGAGCAGCATCTATAGCCTTTGCAGCATTACAAATTCCTCTTTTACAATGAACAAAAGAACATAAACTGAGAACAGTAGAAGTATCTGCCTGAATGTTGCTGGTATTTAATTTGTACAAATCTCCATGCTTGCAAGCAATAGCAATAAGCTTCTTACTGGAAAGGTCCTGAAATAAGCAATAATGTTTGCCAAAAGAGACATCTAAATTAGTAGATGACACCAACTTGCCAACTGACAAAAGATTGTGTTGGAAGTCAGGAATATAGAAAACATTGTGCAAAACTAAATTATTAGTTAAGCAAACTTGACCAGTTCTGTAGACAGTCTTAACTGTCCCATCAGGAAGACCAACTAATATAGGAGTTTTTAACTGCTTAACATGTTGTAAAAGACTCAAATTAGAAGTCATATGATCAGAAGCCCCTGTATACACAATCCAAACACTACTTACAACTTTGGAAGACACTGTATTAGCATAAGAAAAAGACTGACCTGCAAAATTAACAGAAGACTTCAGAACAGAAGCAGAAGTCTGAGGAGTATTTGGAACCCCAGACTGAGTAGAGGAATCAGAAATAGCCATCAAAACACTTTGAGTAACAGAATTGATGATTCCTTGAATCATATCAGAAGAAAGATTAGAATGCATAGATGACACTGCATTCTGAGAACACTGTGGATCAGAAGAGGGAACAAAGTCTTGTAAGGGTGTAACAAGCTCATATTGAGAATCTTGACCACCATTAGAACCAAGTATGTCAACATTATTTGCAGTAGGCCTAGTATATGTGTTGGAGTTCTTTCCAGAAACCTTGCCCTTACCCTTCTTAGCAAGGTGAGCTTTGTACTTATAACAATGATCCTGGATATGACCCTTAACATTGCAAAAAGTACATGTTTTCAGCTTGAAACAGTCCTCAACAACATGACCATCTCTATTACAATGTGTGCAATGCTTAACAGTATCATCATAATCTGAATCTTTTTGCTTTTTCACATGATTCTGATGATCTGAAGCAGAAGCATTAAACCTTTTCTTAGAAGCAAACGCAACAGAACTGGCTAAAACATCAACAGAATCATTGATATGCTTTTGTTTTTCTATTTTTTGTAAAAGTCCTAAGGCCTTGTTAATTGGAGGTAATGGTTCCATAGAAAGAAGAGTGGTCTGTACATGCTCATACCCAGAATTCAACCCCATAAGCAATTGAATGAGCTTAGAATGAGCCTCTCTATCAAGCAAATGCTTAAGAAGGTGGCATGAACATTTAGACATTATCCCACAAGTACACTGTGGAATAGGATCAAGATTATCAACTGTCTCCCATAGACACTTCAACTTGCTGTAATAATCAATCAAAGATGAATTATCTTGACTGACATTACTCAAGTCCTTCTTTAAATCATAAAGTTCAAGAGCATTCAACTGACCATACCTCTCTACAATCTCAGACCAAAGTGCCCTGGAAGACTGAGCATACTGCAAATTCTCACGAAGATTCTTCTCCAAGGAGTTGAGTATCCAACGCAGCACAAGAAGATCAACACGCACCCATTGATTATATTTCTTATCAGTCTTTGAAGGAGCAACAACTTCACCAGTTATGAAACCAGTCTTGTTTTTTGAAAAGAGTGACTGAATAACATCACGCTGCCACTGGATAAAATTTGAACCATCAAAAAGCTGTGCTGTCAACTGAAGGTTTGGTTGATCAGTGGGAGACAAAAATAAGGGATCATCAAGCATGGAATAGTAACTGGATTCTGTTGAATCAGCCATTATGAATCAAATTCAAAAGAAAATAATTTCTGAGTATTGAAAGGAATAAAAGAAATCAGAAATGATGAAACATCACCAAGAATTTGTAGAAAAAAAACTCTGATGTTGGGAAAATCAGAAAGATGAAGAAAGCGGAAGCAAAAACAGAATGTTATTCGGATCGAATTTTGAAGCTGATACCATATGAAGTTTTAATCTACCATTGAAGTAGTTAGGTAGCTTGATAAGAAAAGTAAGAACAATGAACAAGATGAAGATTGTAAGAAGATGAAATAGAGAGGAAGAAAGGAAAAATGAATTGTATATTTCTGAATTATGTTTCATTACATCATACATCCAATATATATATAGTTGAGGTTAGTTATGAAATCCTAACTAACTTCTATAACAACTTATCTAACAACTTAGTTAACTAACTTTAACTAACTAATATATAATTCCATAATATCAATCACTCTTCTTCTTCATCTTATAACTTTTAACGGTTTTTCTAACGTATGTTTAGTACTGTGTCCAGTGAATATAAGTTAGAAACGCTTATGACCATTACATCATCACAATATTTAATCATGGCCGTTTATAAGAAATAAAAAATCCATTTCTTTTAAGAAAATAGAGAAAATCTGAAATGACTGTAGGATTATGTTGATTATATCAGACATTTATTTAACTTTAATTAGAATAATAACTCTGTGACAGAATATGAAAAAAAAAAGAGTAAATAAATGGTGAGACGAAGAGGGTATATATTTTACATAAACTTGTAAATGTAATATGAACTAATATGAGAAGGATCAGAAGGTAGATCATAGGCATTCATAGCTGAGATTATTATTGTGAATTAATTATTTTATTTATTAAGGTATTTTGAATTGTTGCATTCAATTTGAAAATTAAATATAAGAAACAAAATACAGTATCAGCTTTTGACCTTTAGCTCAAGAAATCGTATGACTTAAAATTCACCCAAATGATATTGATTCAGCCCGAACCATACCCAAAATGAACTCCAAGTTACATGAGGCGATTAAAGTGTATGTATAATCGAAATGAAACCGATTAAAATCATTTTGATATTGAAATTATGATCAACCCGATAAAACCAAATTGTTTAACCTAATTTGGGTTTGAATCCAATGACCCATTTACAACGTCTACTTATCCGTACTCTATTCGGTTTCATAGCTATTAGTTGTTGAACAATACTTCGTATTAGAGACTTGTACAATAATTTGATTACGTGCAGGTGGGAAGAAAGGTGCTACAAAGCAGGTAGTTGAAGTGGTGGACGAGGAGAAGAAGATCGTAAGATTAAAAGTACTGGAAGGAGATATGCTTAAAGACTACAAGAGCATGACCCTTACTATTCATGTCGTACGTCAGGGAGATGTTGACGCAATCAAGTGGGAACTTGATTTTGAGAGGTTCGACGATTTTGGACCTTACTATTAGAATATATCAAACAATATATTCACACGTTTACTGTATTATTATCTTTTCCATATTACGCTCCCTCACTCGAATGCCCATTGGGCTTGAAGAGTGGTTAGTTTGCACAGGCCCCCATACCGTGTGCTGGGTTTCCATTTCGTGAGTTTTCGAGAGGTTGAGGTTGCCAGGATTCGAACCCGTGACCGTTGGTCACACTGGAGATAATAATACAGTAAACGTGTGAATATATTGTTTGATATATTCTAATACTTACCCAACTGATTTCATGGACGCTGGAATTAAAGCTACTAGAGATATTGAGGCACATCATCTCAATGAATGAATGAATGAATGAATGAATGATCCATTATCATGGTTTTCACCCTTTGCAGGGTCGTGTCATGTCGTATCTTGTCGTACAACTGTAAGTGAATAAGGGTCAATAGACAAATATTGATTCATTATTGGGTTTGTTCTGTGTTATTTTGTTTAATTTGATTGGAGTTTGATATTGAAACTTTGTAACATCGTCATATTCAATGTATTTGTATTTTTCGGTTAAATCTTATGATACTCCATATTTTTAAAATTGTGCATGCACGTCAATGTTTTTTTTATTACATGTAAGTATATACTCGTATATATGTTTGGTCGCCATTATGAAACTCAAATGTTATGAAGCTCCTTCGTATGAAAATTTGAAACACCATAAAGATTTAGAGATGGTAAAAAGCCTATTAAATTTTTGCTTAAATTGAAAATGTAAAACCCCTCGTGAAAGCGGAAATATAAACATACAAAAGTACCAAAAATGCAGCGGAATTAAAACTTTTTCGAAGATAAACAACATGCGAGAAGTCTTAAACTGAAACTGAAACTGAAACTGAAACCAAAATAGATAAGTAGCAGTTCTAAGTATCAAAAACAAATATGTACATCAGCCTGGGATGTAACATCCCTACAGGCACCAAAACAACTGTATCAAAAGTCTAAGAGTCTAGCTAGGCGATATAAAGGTAAGTCATATGATGACAACAAGATCATCTCTCGCTAGCCCTCTCGTAACCCTGCTCCAACCTGCATGTACCTACATACATGAAAACATGTACGCCACAATCAGTGGGAGTGACTAGAGTTCTCCTAGCCACCTTTTGTGACAACACGTAACACATAAAACAATACAGAATACTCCAACATATATCAACATATGAAGCATAAACATCTCATCAACTGATCTCATATTATCATGCCAACTCTAGTGCACGGCTCTCAACCAACTTCGTAAACCGTTAGGAAGGAGAGCCGGTTTCCCTACTGGTTACCCAGTCGGGGGGTCTTTCAATCCCACTATTTATGAAACCGAACTAAGAGTCACCCAATGCCTTGGATGATCAAACCATAACTCAAACAAACATTCATTTACTCAACATTATCAATATCTATATCTGACACGTACCAACTCAAGGCAAGCAGATAAATTCAGCAAGTAAAAGGTTCAGCGGTCAACTTAAGACATAACCTAATACCAATCAATCAGCAAGTGTAAAGGTTCAGCGGTCAACTTAAGACATAACCTAAACACCAAAACATTCAGCAAGCAAGGACTGAGAGGCCAACTTAAGGCATGGACCTGCCAATCAGCAAGACACTAGACTCAGCGGCCAACTTAAGGCATAGACTAGCATCCAAAAGTAAAGGACTCAGAGGCCAGCTTAAGGCATGTCCCTTCACCACATCACAAGGTACTAAACTCAGAGGCCAGCTTAAGGCATGTTCTAGCACCAAACATCTGCACTCCGGGCAAGGTGTCAGTTCCTTAGCTATCCCGTAGTGCAGCTGCTCTACTCGTCAGACTCAGAGGCCAACTTAAGGCATGTTCCAACGCGATCACTATCACACATGTCTGGACTCAGAGGCCAGCTTAAGGCATGTCCCAGACACGACAACCATACACATATGGAGCTCAGAGGCCAGCTTAAGGCATATCCCCATATATGACAAACAACTCACGTAATAAGTTCAGAGGCCAGCTTAAGGCATAACTTAATACGCATCAATACAATATCAACCAAAGTCTATGAACTAATCTATAGTTCTACTTTTCTTAACCTCTAGTCAACACTTAATTGACCCCGGGAACTAAGTTGAGGGAGAGCCGGTTTCCCTTTCGGTTACCCGACCGGGGGGTCTCTATCCTTACTCCATTCCCGAACCCAATAAAATGTTGCCCATCCTCCGGGGACCTCAAGTACATATCACAGGTATACAAAACGAATTTCAACAAAAACCGATTAACCGTTTGAAAGTTACGATTGAATTACGATTTCAAAAATAACCTACAGGAGTCCCCAGGCGGTCGGCAGGCAGCCGGTCGGCCGGCTGGTGACCCTCTCAGACTTTCTCTTTTCAAAACAAAGAACCACAAGGGACTCCCAGCCGGTCGGCAGGCAGCCGATCGGCCGGCTGGGACTCAATTTCCCTAGCCTTCATTAATTCGTACACCAACCCACATGCACTCCCAGCCGGCTGGCAGGCGGCCGGTCTGCCGGCTGGCAGGCGGCCGGTCTGCCGGTTGGGCTCCCCTTCTACTTAATTTCTTCGCAAAACAAACACAAAACACTACACAAGAGACTACCAGCCGGTCGGCAGGCAGCCGGTCGGCCGGCTGGCAGTCCTAAGGCCAAAACTTCAAAAATCGCAAAAACACACAAGACGCACTCCCAGCCGGTCGACCGCGCGGCCCGGTCGGTCGACCGGCTCAGAGAGCCTGTAACGGATTTCGGGTTTTTCCAGCCCTTTCAAAACTTCACAAATCGACATATAATCTTCAATAATTGCTACAAGTATGATTTGCCCAACATCATAAACATCCAATACTACTATCCTAACAGCATACAAATCCCATAACAATCCTCAAATGATTATATCAAGTATCCGTCGCAAAATGTGTAAATTTTCAGAAAACAACATAAGAGCATATGAACATCAACAAGCATGAATTCATCACAATAAAACATTCCTAATCATGTTACTAAGTCCTTTAAACATTATACTTTAACAAAATCAGAAACTAATCATAAGAACACATCAAACTTGCTAATATACACATAAAGGCCGAGTTTCTCATTATCGTCACATTTCAAGCGATTCCGGCTAAAGATCCTCCTCTACCAAGTAGCTATCAATGTCCGGGTTGTCCAATCCTTCACCCACAAACACGAAAAACGGGTTTAAGGACTCAAAAACGGAATTCAAGGAAAACAGCCCCATTTTCGAAGTTAAGGATTTGCAAAATGAAAGTGATAGATGGCTTGGAAATCGAATGAGGATTCCGAAAATGTTATTGTTACCTCGATTTGATTAACGGATGATGGAGAAAAGCTCAAAAGAAGGTGCTTAACAATGGAGGTTTTAGGAGAGTTTAGTTTACAGTGGAAATATTGAAGAAGGAACAATTGTGTCGACAAAGGGTTTATGGGGGTTTTATGGACTGTCCTTTCCGAGTCAATTAAACGGGTCGGACACTTGAACGAATATTTAAGATACGAGTTTAACTTTACCAAGTATGTATTCGTCTTAAGGACTTAAGGTTCTTAAGACGGATCTTACTAATTAAATTAAAATCTTTCACAATAAATTATTAAAATATTATTTTATTACTTAAAATAATTTAAAACGCTTAAAATAGATTTTACGAAAATACGGGATGTTACAATCACCCCAACTTCAAAAAGTTTCGTTCTCGAAACTCGAACGGAGATAAATTCTAACTAACTCTACCTCAATTGAAAAGAGAAGGATGCGCGATATGCATCAATGCCTCGGTCTCCCACGTCTGCTCCTCAACCTCACCGCAACGCCAAAGGATCTTCACTAGCGGCACCACCTTGCTCCTAAGCTTCCTATCCTGACGGTCCAGGATCTTCACGTGACGCTCCTCGAAAGCAAGACTCGGCTCCAAGTTCTCGATCTCTCTAGGCAGAACATGACTCGGGTCACTAACATACTTACGGAGCTGAGAAACATGAAAGACACTATGAACCTTGCCCAAACTAGGAGGCAAGTCCAAACGATAAGCAACAGCACCAA
This sequence comes from Silene conica, assembly GCA_029255685.2. Lineage (NCBI taxonomy): Eukaryota > Viridiplantae > Streptophyta > Magnoliopsida > Caryophyllales > Caryophyllaceae > Silene > Silene conica. The sequence continues at coordinate 23,581,810 of CM055315.2, read as the reverse complement.
TCCTCTTCACGATCTCAAAAGGTCCAATATACTTAGGACTCAACTTGCCCTTAACTCCAAATCTCTTAACACCCTTCATCGGTGAAACTCTCAAGAAGACTCTGTCACCCACCTCAAACTCTAAGGGTCTACGGCGAACATCAGCATAGGATTTCTGCCGATCTTGTGCGGCCTTCATCCTACCTCTGATAAGCTGGACCTGATCAATAGTAATAGCTAACTGGTCCGGTCCTAGGTCATGCACGTCACTCGCCTGATCCCAACAGATCGGACTACGGCACTTCCTACCATAAAGAGCCTCGTACGGAGCCATACCAATGGATAAATGGTAACTGTTGTTGTAAGAAAACTCAACCAACGACAAACACTGCTCCCAAGAACTCTGAAAATCAAGTGCACAAGCACGGAGCAAATCCTCTAGTGTCTGAATAGTCCTCTCGGACTGACCATCAGTCGAGGCATGAAAAGCGGTGCTCATCAACAAACGGCTACCCATAGCCTCCTGCAAAGCCTTCCAGAATCTGGAACAAAACCTCGGATCTCGATTTGAAACTATCTCCCTCGGGACACCATGATAGCGGACTATCTCAGCAATATAAGCCCTGGGTAAACGGTCCATATCCCATGTCTCTCTGATAGGCACAAATCTGGCACACTTAGTTAGCCTATCCACAATAACCCAAATCGTATCCTTGCCTCCAACTGTCTTAGGCAATGCTGTAACGAAGTCCATAGATATACACTTCCACTTCCACTGAGGGACGGGAAGCGGCTGTAGCAAACCACCTGGCCTCCTATGCTCTATCTTGACTTGTTGACAAGTCAAGCACCTACTCACGTAATCCAAGATCTCCTTCTTCATACCGGGCCACCAAAACATAAGCCTCAAATCCTTGTGCATCTTCTCTTCTCCTGGATGAACTGAATACGGTGTCAAGTGAGCCTCATCAAGAACCCTCTTTATCAAATCTGGCACATCGGGAACATACATCCTACCACGGAACCTAAGGAAACCATCAGCATCAATCCCCAAGTCAGGTGCAATACCACTCGAAATCTTAGCCTCGAACTTCTTGAAATCGGCATCTGAAGGTAAACTCTGGCGAATCTCCCAATATAAAGACGGCTCGGCAGTCATAACGGCTAACCAATCAAAACCACTACCCACCATCTCTAACCTCAGCTTCCGAAACTCGGAACACAACTCATCGGGCAATACTCGCATGGCACTCAACGAGTGAGAAGTCTTGCGGCTAAGCGCATCAGCAACTACATTGGCTTTTCCCTCATGATATAACAACTCAAGGTCGTAATCTTTAACCAACTCTAGCCAACGTCTCTGTCTCATGTTAAGGTCTTTCTGGGTGAAAATGTACTTAAGACTTTTGTGATCTGTGAAAATGCGGCAATGGGATCCAATCAGGTAATGTCACCACATCTTCAAAGCATGAACGACTGCAGCCAACTCCAGGTCATGTGTCGGATAGTTCACCTCATGAACTCTCAACTGTCTAGATGAGTAGGCTATCACCTTACCACTCTGCATCAGTACACATCCAAGTCCTAACATCGAAGCATCACAATACACATCAAAGTCAACCCCGATCTCTGGCAAAACAAGTATAGGAGCGGAGGTCAACCTAGTCTTCAACTCCTGGAAAGAACTCTCGCACTTATCGGTCCACACAAATTTAGCTTCTTTCTTCAGTAACTGAGTCATCGGGCGAGCTAATCTAGAGAAATCCTCAACAAATCTACGATAATAACCAGCCAATCCAAGGAAACTACGGATCTCTCCAACATCTTTGGGACTCTCCCAATCAACAACGGCCTCAATCTTCGCGGGATCAACCATAACTCCCTCACTAGATATCACATGTCCAAGAAATGCAACCTTAGAAAGCCAAAACTCACACTTATAGAACTTCGCGAACCACTTCTGACGACGCAAAATCCCAAGAATCAATCTAAGATGCTCAGCATGCTCCTCATCGGTCTTAGAGTAAATGAGGATATCATCGATAAACACCACAACACAAGTGTCAAGATACTCACTAAAGGTGCGGTTCATCTGATCCATGAAGATAGCAGGTGCATTAGTCAAGCCAAAAGGCATAACCACGAACTCAAAATGCCCATATCTGGTACGAAAAGCAGTCTTCGCAATATCAGCCTCTCTCACTGGAATCTGATGATAACCCGATCGAAGATCAATCTTAGAAAACCTCGAAGCACCTCTCAACTGATCAAACAAGTCATCTATCCTAGGCAAAGGATATATGTTCTTCACGGTCACTCGGTTCAGCTCTCTATAGTCAATGCAAAGTCCCATGGAACCATCTTTCTTCTTAACGAACAAAACGAGAGCACCCCACGGAGAAGCACTTGGTCTAATGAATCCTTTCTCGATCATCTCTTTCAATTGCTGCTTCAACTCTTTCAACTCTGGTGGAGCCATACGGTAAGGAGCTTTGGAAATCGGTCCGGTACCTGGAACAAGCTCAATGGTAAACTCCACGTCTCTCTCTGGCGGTATCCCTGACAAGTCATCTGGGAAAACATCCGGATACTCACGAACAATGGCTACATCCTCAAGCTTCGGTAGCGATGGTTTAGCAGCTGAAACAACACACAGGAAGGCTTGGCAACCCTTCCTAAGAAGATGAGATGCTTTCATCGAAGAAATCACACGAACACCCCTTTGAGGGCGAGTTCCCCTATAGGAAACACGAACTCCTGAAGAACTCCTCAAGCAGATTTTCTGGTCGCGACACTCGAAGCGAGCATGGTATCGCGATAACCAATCCATACCGAGGATAATGTCAAACTCCTCGAGAGGAAATCTCAGTAAGTCCGCTGGAAATGTGGCTTGACCAATAATAATCGGAACATCCCTATGGGACGAAGAGCAGGAAAACACGTCTCCAGAAGGTAAGGAAATAGAAGTCTCCTCAACCAATGAAGACTCAAGAGCTAAACAGTCGGCGAACTGAGTCGATATAAATGATAAAGAAGCTCCGGTATCGAACAAAATAAGGCACTCGGCGCCAAGGACAGAAAAGATACCGGCAACAATATCTGGATGAGCCTTAGCCTCCGCCCTAGTCATCACAAAGATCTTCCCCTTTGGCTTTCCCCCCCTAGTCGCTGCAGCAGCAGTGGCAGCCTTGCCAAGTGCGGTGTTCCTCTCAGGACACTCATAAGACTTATGCCCAAATCGATTGCAAGTGTAGCACTTGAAAGCATTCTTGAAACAGTCAAAACCCGGATGAGAAGGTTTACCACAACGGTGGCAAACACTAGCAGCTGTGTCGGTGTGAACAATGGTCTTAGCAACCTGAGCAGAGAACCTCTCAAACCGCTTCTTCTGAGAAGAAGGCGAAGAAGTAGAAGGAACAAACGTCTCTTCCCCTGGTACACTGATCTCTGGTGAGGAGTCACACTAGAAGTAGCAGCTCGGGTCTCAGCATCTATGGCACGAATAGAACTCTCGGCCCAAATAGCATCATCATATACCTCCACAAAAGAAGTCGAGTCACGACGAACCATACTCTCGATGCGCGGTCCTAGCTTGCCACGGTAAAAGTAGACTCTCTCGGCCTCATCTCTGACAAATCTCGATGCGAAGTGAGCAAGTTGGTTGAAACGGTCTGTGAACTCCTGAACTGACATCTTGTCTTGCTTCAAATCCATGAATTCTTTGAGTCGCTGTGATCTGAGCTCTTTAGGATAGAACCTCGTCTCGAGCTTATCCTTAAAAGCCTCCCAATCGAACAAAGGATCAAGAGTGAAAGTAGGTCCGGTCAACGCCCACTACCTATCGGCCTCAAGGGTAAGAAAGTGAGTGGCTAGCCGCACTCTATCCTCTCTACCCACCGAATACATAGTAAAGCTCTTTTCCATCTCTCTGAACCACTTGGTAAGAGCTACCGGATCAACCTCGCCACCATAAGTCTTCACGTGGCTATGTGACATCTGCGAAGCTATCCATGAGAAACTACCAGGACGATTACCCTCGTTGCCTGGCGGTGGAGGAGGTGGAACATTCCCTGCTTGCTGTCTCTGAGTCTCAAGCAAATGATGAATTGCTTGTAGCATAATGTTATCAGCAGCCGTAGGTCTCACCATCCTTCAAAAGAGAAAACAAGTATTAGCTTAACAATTAGCATTCACAAATAGACTACAAAATAAATCCTTAGATCTACCCCATCTCTCATTCATTATTTATTTATTTGGTCAAGTTAAGGTTGGGGGTCACATGAGTGCGTCGGGAGCAATAATGCTCTGATACCAACTGTAAAACCCCTCGCGAAAGCGGAAATATAAACATACAAAAGTACCAAAAATGCAGCGGAATTAAAACTTTTTAGAAGATAAACAACATGCGAGAAGTCTTAAACTGAAACTGAAACTGAAACCAAAATAGATAAGTAGCAGTTCTAAGTATCAAAAACAAATATGTACATCAGCCTGGGATGGAACATCCCTACAGGCACCAAAACAACTGTATCAAAAGTCTAAGAGTCTATTTATGAAACCGAACTAAGAGTCACCCAATGCCTTGGATGATCAAACCATAACTCAAACAAACATTCATTTACTCAACATTATCAATATCTATATCTGACACGTACCAACTTAAGGCAAGCAGATAAATTCAGCAAGTAAAAGGTTCAGCGGTCAACTTAAGACATAACCTAATACCAATCAATCAGCAAGTGTAAAGGTTCAGCGGTCAACTTAAGACATAACCTAAACACCAAAACATTCAGCAAGCAAGGACTGAGAGGCCAACTTAAGGCATGGACCTGCCAATCAGCAAGACACTAGACTCAGCGGCCAACTTAAGGCATAGACTAGCATCCAAAAGTAAACGACTCAGAGGCCAGCTTAAGGCATGTCCCTTCACCACATCACAAGGTACTAAACTCAGAGGCCAGCTTAAGGCATGTTCTAGCACCAAACATCTGCACTCCGGGCAAGGTGTCAGTTCCTTAGCTATCCCGTAGTGCAGCTGCTCTACTCGTCAGACTCAGAGGCCAACTTAAGGCATGTTCCAACGCGATCACTATCACACATGTCTGGACTCAGAGGCCAGCTTAAGGCATGTCCCATACACGACAACCATACACATATGGAGCTCAGAGGCCAGCTTAAGGCATATCCCCATATATGACAAACAACTTACGTAATAAGTTCAGAGGCCAGCTTAAGGCATAACTTAATACGCATCAATACAATATCAACCAAAGTCTATGAACTAATCTATAGTTCTACTTTTCTTAACCTCTAGTCAACACTTAATTGACCCCGGGAACTAAGTTGAGGGAGAGCCGGTTTCCCTTTCGGTTACCCGACCGGGGGGTCTCTATCCTTACTCCATTCCAGAACCCAATAAAATGTTGCCTATCCTCCGGGGACCTCAAGTACATATCACGGGTATACAAAACGAATTTCAACATGAACCGATTAACCGTTTGAAAGTTACGATTGAATTACGATTTCAAAAATAACCTACAGGAGTCCCCAGCCGGTCGGCAGGCAGCCGGTCGGCCAGCTGGTGACCCTCTCAGACTTTCTCTTTTCAAAACAAAGAACCACAAGGGACTCCCAGCCGGTCGGCCGGCTGGGACTCCATTTCCCTAGCCTTCACTAATTCGTACACCAACCCACATGCACTCCCAGCCGCCTAGCAGGCGGCCGGTCTGCCGGCTGGGCTCCTCTTCTACTTAAGTTCTTCGCAAAACAAACACAAAACACTACACAAGAGACTACCAGCCGGTCGGCAGGCAGCCGGTCGGCCGGCTGGCAGTCCTAAGGCCAAAACTTCAAAAATCGAAAAAACACACAAGAGGCACTCCCAGCCGGTCGACCGGCGGCCGGTCGGTCGACCGGCTCAGAGAGCTTGTAACGGATTTTGGGTTTTTCCAGCCCTTTCAAAACTTCACAAATCGACATATAATCTTCAATAATTGCTACAAGTATGATTTGCCCAACATCATAAACATCCAAAACTACTATCCTAACAGCATACAAATCCCATAACAATCCTCAAATGATTATATCAATTATCCGTCGCAAAATGTGTAAATTTTCAGAAAACAACATAAGAGCATATGAACATCAACAAGCATGAATTCATCACAATAAAACATTCCTAATCATGTTACTAAGTCCTTTAAACATTATACTTTAACAAAATCAGAAACTAATCATAAGAACACATCAAACTTGCTAATATACACATAAAGGCCGAGTTTCTCATTATCGTCACCTTTCAAGCGATTCCGGCTAAAGATCCTCCTCTACCAAGTAGCTATTAATGTCCGGGTTGTCCAATCCTTCACCTAAAAACACGAAAAACGGGTTTAAGGACTCAAAAACGGAATTCAAGGAAAACAGCCCCATTTTCGAAGTTAAGGATTTGCAAAATGAAAGTGATAGATGGCTTGGAAATCGAATGAGGATTCCGAAAATGTTATTGTTACCTCGATTTGATTAACGGATGATGGAGAAAAGCTCAAAAGAAGGTGCTTAACAATGGAGGTTTTAGGAGAGTTTAGTTTACAGTGGAAATGTTGAAGAAGGAACAATTGTGTCGACAAAAAGGGTTTAAGGGGGTTTTATGGGCTGTCCTTTCCGAGTCAATTAAACGGGTCGGACACATGAACGGATATTTAAGATACGAGTTTAAGTTTACCAAGTATGTATTCGTCTTAAGGACTTAAGGTTCTTAAGACGGATCTTACTAATTAAATTAAAACCTTTCACAATAAATTATTAAAATATTATTTTATTACTTAAAATAATTTAAAACGCTTAAAATAGATTTTACGAAAATACGGGATGTTACAGGAAAAGAAACCGAAAAAAAAGTTCATTGCCAAAGATTACACTCAGGACACGTTCATTAGGGTAAGATTATTAGCGGTCTTAAGACAAGATTTTGGTAAGTCTTATAACATGATCTTTTACTAGAATGACCATTTTTTTTAAAGTATTTACCAAACTAACCACTCTCTTAATTACCATTTTAACCATTTTAAAACTTTAGAAACATAACCAATCTTGATAACGGCTAGTTTGGGAAATAAATTAGGCTTAAAGGCTAATTTGGTAAAATTAATTTTCAGTTATGATAATTAGTATTACGTAGTATTTATTTTCCATCAATCCATGTATTTTGAAAGATTTATTTTCCTTAATCTGTATTTTACTTATTATTTTAAATTTTAATAATTTTTCATTGAGCATATTTAATTTTCATATAAAAGTTATTATAACCGTAAAAAAATTTTATAAATATGTTATTTTATGACGAAATAAAAAATTAAATGGGATGATTCATTAAGGGAAGTAAAATGGTCGTAATTTGTTCAACCATTGTTTTATTTGATTTTTTGGTTCTAAATATTAATTGTAATTTTATCACTTTGCTCGTAACTTAAATGTTAATTTTGCTTTTTGTAAGAATCTAAATTTGACTAAGGTTGATGTGTTAAATAGAGAGAGAAGTTTATTCATGTCACACTATTTATTTAATATAATCACACATTACTTTTATGCAAGTATTGTAATATACACGTGACATTTATAAAAAAAATAAAAAATAAAGATTGAAAAGAAACAAAATTAGTGTATTAATATCTATACGATGTTAGAAAATATATATGGATTATGTATTAATTATTTGCCATCATGAAAAACTAAATTTTAAAATTGTATAAATCTCTTACCGAATTAATCATTTTGCCCAAATTATTGCCCAAACTAGCTATTGCCAATATTAATTACATTGTTAAAACCTTAAAAATGGTTAAAATGGGAATTAAAATTCGAAAATGGTTAGTTTGGGAAATACTTTATAAAAAATGGTCGTTTTAGTAAAAGACTCCTTAAGACATGACTAACTCAAAACTACCAATGATCTACCAAAATCTTTACAAAGTCTTAAGTTGAATCTTGGAAATCCAAAACCCAACTTAAAACTTTGGGTAAATCTTGACCCCACTTTTAATATAAATTATCCAATGACTTGATACCATGTGTCAATGTAATGTAAAAAGTAGAGTCTTAGATGGACCTGACGGAGAATGTATAAAGTCTGAGGTGAATTTGAACAATTAAAAAATAATAAAAGTTAATAAAAATCTGATATGACAGAGTTTTAAAACTTTGGAAAGTTTTAAGAATAATCATGCCTAAATTGACTCACTTAAAACAAAACCAATAATCTGTTGTGTCTTACTTAAGAAACTTTGAGGAGCCCTCACTCTTCAATGTGAAATAAGTGAGGAGCCTGAGGATAAAATTGTTAGGTTCTTACATGTTCTTGATAAAATATGTTGTCCAAGATATTTCTTTACTTATACTTCACATTTGAGTTAAACACTCATTCAAATATTCAAATATAGCATACTCAAGCCAGCTGACCCATACACTAAAACTATATTGCCCTGCTTTCATCTTTTGCAAAATCAGAATAAAACAATACTGATAACCCAGCTAATATATTTACCAAGCCGGTTTCGCATACCAAGTTCCAACCCTCTTAAAATTGCTAAATATTTGAAGCATTTGATTGCCATGCTGACGACAATATCTAAGAGAGAAGAGAGAAGAGTTTACGGTACATATGACTATTAGGCCTCCAAATTATCATTTTTTATCAACCGACACATGGCAACATTTGAGTGGGTAATCTCATGAGATTATGGATTGATGACATGGCACCTCCTTAACCACAAGATAAAAAGCAAACAAACACAAAAAGGAAATACTCACGTGAGGGAAGAAAGGCAAGTGGCAAGAAGAAGTGTGTCAAAGAAGTCTCAAGGATAGCCTAAAAAGGCTATATGTTAAAGAAGCTCAGGAAAAAGGAGAAAAGCAGGAGAGCTAAAAGAAGAAACATGTACCCAACAAAAGGACAAAAGGCATGGCTCCATCCAACGGATACTAACCAAGGAAAGTAGCATAAAAGGAAGAGGAGAAACAAGAGAAAGGCATACACATCTCACTAGAATACAACTTATCTAATTAGAGTAATTTATTTTTCACAAGTAACTTGTAACAATATCGACATTTTCAAGTCGACTTTCATAGTTAATTTGGCGGAATACCATTTCCCCCGCGTTTTTTCCATACGGGTTTCCCGCGTCAACAAAAATCGCTCTTTTCATTTAATCTCTTTTTTAGCTTGTTAGACCCGAAACTAACACACAAATACATGAAATCAGAACCAAAGATCACTATAACACGACTTAACAACTTTGGGAATTTTCGACCGACTTTGGTAATTTTTGACCAAAACAATGACATCATTGCGTGTCGTTTATGCACCAAAAATAAATGCCTAGGTACTAATAACAGAAGCTAGTGGTAAATAGGGTCAGTCTCCTCAGGGAAGCGAACTTGTTCAACTATCGGTTTTTACCTATGGTCACAAAATTGGGGGTTTTCAAGAGTGATAACTAGACTACGAGTTATAAGATATGCAAGGGAATAAAAATACGAAAACTAACACAAGATGATATAAAAATCAAGGAAAGGGAATATGTTGGGAATTCGGGTCGTTGTGTCTCATGTATGATTGTCGTAATTGGGATAGGCCAACTATTTAGTGGGAAAGGCTGATTTATTACGGTCAAGTCTCAAACCCAACTATACCTTCCGGTCTTAAGTCGCCCTAAGGTCGTTTTTGCTTAACTTCCCCTCTCACAAAAACTATTTAAAATCGTTCAACAAGTCTTACCCTTCCAACCTTCCGGTCTAGGTCGGGAATTAACTAAATGTAAGGTCTCATACGTGCACTCACTAAACCGAACATGAATTAAATTGTTTTACGATTACTCCCGCCAAAAACGGTCTATCCCGACTACTACATATCAAACGTTCGACACAATTTCCCTCATCCCAACATATAAAGGGGTTTAGCTACTCATGATGGGATTAACAATGACTATGATGATAACGAGTGAACTAGCATATGACATAGCAAGATGAGAGACAAAATCAGATTGTAAGAACAAGGCAGAAGACACGAATTCAGCGAGAAACAAATTAAAAGGGAAAGGGACACGGTTTTGGTATTCTTAAGACGGATACAAAAGCATTAACAAACATACGATATGAGATAAACAAGGCAGGGATTTAGTATGACTAAATTAAAACTAGAAACAGGGACTAACAAAGAGAGACGAACGAAATCAGAAAGTGAAAATCAAGGACAGATAGCGGTCAAAAACAGCGATGAACACAAACATACGAAAGCAGAGTATACGCGCGAAACAGATCGGAAATCAAAGAACGGAAACAGTATACAGAAACTAAGATAAGAATAGAATAATAAAGGATGAGAAAAGAAGAATTACAGTAACAAAAGGCAAGAACAAAGATTGCAATCCTTAGAAAGAAAGAACGAAGAACTCGGTATTATTACGAAAATGTGACGGCTACAAAGTTCTGGAAAATGAACTTAAAGTAAAAAGTTGCAGAGAGTAAAATTAGGGTATGAATTCTTAACCTAATGCTCTCAAACGAGCTCTTTAAATAGGCAAAGAAATTTAAACTGAAGTAATAACTGTGGTGAACACGAAGGGTCAGAAAGCTCTCGATCGAGAGAAATTTCTTCTCGATCGAGCACTTTAGTCTTCAAAAACCGGTCGATCGAAGATAGTATGTTGCTCTATCGACGCCTCTTCTTTGACACCTCTCGATCGATCAGATCAGCTATCGACCAAATACTTTTCTTCTTGGGTACCTCTCGATCGAACATAGGACTGCTCGATCGATAACTTTTCTTCCTCTAGACCTCTCGATCGAGCACAAGACAACTCAATCGAGGATTCTTCTTCTCGAATGGGGTCTTCGACAGACCATTGGTTGCTTAATCACCTCAACACTCTCGATTGATGCACAACCAACCATGATTCTTCCATCGTCTATTGAAAAACAGTGCTTTCAGGTAGAAAAAGCTCGGTTTCCGCTACTATTCGGTCATTATCTGCAAAATAGCAACACGAACACAAAGTAGCACATACGGGGCATAAGGTGATATAAAATCACCAATTATCGTGAAAATGTATGCTAAAATAAGATTGAAAAGTCTATACAAAATTCACACATCAAAATCCCCAAACCGAACCTTTGCTTGTCTTCAAGCAAACTAAATGCAAAGTAAAGATAAACTACGGACCTAATGGATGGAGAAAGACTCAAAGCTACAAAAATAGTCAATGCGAAGTACATACTATGCCCAAAATCAACCGATGCCAAGATTAGAAATAAGCGAACGAATTTGTACGCATCATGGGAAACACATGTAGACTTTCAACCTTGCTAGACTCATCAAGTTTCGGACTCTCCCGGAATCACTCTTCTCTCAATCAAAGCAAATGGTAAAATATATGTGAAGAGAAGAATAAGGAAGTATAGACTCTCGCCTAACTACTACCAACAAAACATGTATGCTAGACTAGCATGAATAAAGGTTTCAAGCACCGTACACACGCACAACCACCAACGATGTCCATTACACGCCGAACTATTGCAAGTTTTGGGTAAGTGAGGCTAAGTGGGATAAAAAGGGGTAAAACAAGTATGGATTAGTGAGGGCTTAAGCCGAGCTAGAACCTTCAAATCTCATGAAAATACATCCCCAAATTTTCCAACTCTACATTGAACTCATTGCCTTTGCGAGGCAAAGAAAACACTAGACAAAATCTTCAAACTATCAACCGGATATCAATTTTTCGTTTTTCATCAATTTTTCTCTTTCCTTTTTTTTCTTTTTTTCTTGAATTTTTCTTTTGAATTTTGAATTTTTTTTCCGATGAATTCTTTCGGTTGTTTGAACAGTGGTGATATCTCCTCGATCGACCAAAAAGGGTGGTCGATCGAGAACTTTTCTTTCCCAGATTACTCGATCGAGCAAAAAGTGCTTCGATCGAGCACTATTTCTCAATAAGCTCTCGATCGATCATGCTAAACCAGAAAAACCCCTCGATCGAGGATCAAGGGCTCTCGATCGAGTAAAATTCAGCTGAGAACTTCCGTTTCCTTTGAATAAACTCCAAAAACAGTGGAAACAGGCCAAAAACTGATAAAATGGCACAAATCCTTCACTACTCCTAGCTCAGCATAAGGTAAGCAAGATATAGAATGTAGTTTAAAGGACAAAAGGCAGTTTTGGCTAATGTGGAGCTAAATGGGCGAATCGAAGAAAGGGATGATGCAATAGTTCTCCTACGTGTAATACCAACCTCAAACCGGTGCGTGTAGGCAATAAGAAACCAAGACTCATACACATGCAAGACATGAAATGTAGGGAGTACTACTCACAAACCTAATGTAACCGGTCATAGATGTCACCAGTTTAAAGGCTCTAAAGCTCAAAATGTCTAGTAGGTTGCCAAAACTATGAGTCAAGTCTAGTGATCTAACATGAAGTCCATGACAAAATTCGAGATGACGCTTAAAACTTCGCAAGGCAAGGGTCGAAAATTGGCATAACATGACATGAAATTGACTATAAACAGCTTTGTCATCATCAAATCTCCAATCCGACTCGACTAAATGCAAAAGGAAACGTGATATTTGTTGAAATGTTGAAAATTTTCTGAAATTTACATAAAGTAATAAACGTGAATGCAAAACGAAATGCAAATGGAGACGCAAAAGGATGCATACCCTCCCCAAACCAAAACAGACAACGCCCTCGTTGTCTTCTCAGCACATCAAAACCAACAAGCAATGGGAAAGGGATATCAACCTAATACATGCTCCTAAAAAAAAAAAGAAAAATAAAAGAAAAAGATGGAAAGAACGGTGGTACTCACAAACTGGCTTCCCCAAACCAGTACCAAAACTAGGGAAGCCCTAAGCATCACGAGAAGCCTCCTCCTCCCGAAACGTGGGATCTTACTCCTCCTCTCTCGTAGCACGCCTCGCTGCAGCCTCGGCACGTAGGCGAACCTCTCTCGCTACCGGTGTCTCCTCCCTCTCCTTATCAGAAGAAGGAGAGTGAGGGTACCCACCATCTGGATATCGGCACTAGTAGAAAAAACATCTATTGCGTCAGTTAATTTACGTCAGTTTTACAAAAACTGATGTAAAAAGTACTTAATTTTGGCGGGAATTCATTTGTGCTCTATAGTCGGACTTTTTGCGTCGGTTCTTAAGAGAAACTGACGCATATAATGCATCAGTTCTCAATAAAACCGATGTATTTGATCAAATACATCAGTTCTTAGAAAAACCGATGTAAATGTATTTGATCAAATACATCAGTTCTTAGAACAACCGATGTATTTGAACATTCCCATATTAACATCAGATTATGAGATCCTAGAACTGACGTTTCAATACATCAGTTTTAAAACCGACGTTTCAATAAACGTCCCCTCGATATACGTCAACCCAGAACCGACGCAATAGGTCGCCTAGAACTGACGCAATAGGGGATTTTTGTACTAGTGCGGTAGAAAGAAGGATGCACCGATCCCGCTGGAAGGGGACGTGCTGTGCGGATGTAGTCCTCATAGATAGGGAACAAGGCCAAAGCCCGATCACGGCGCATCTCGGTGAGGTACCTGCAAATGCCATCAAGCACAGGATCACGACGCCCTTGGTCGGAGACCGCAGGCGCCTCAAGGGCAGGAGGTAAAACAAAGTTGGGAGGATAAACCATCCCAGAAGAAGCAGGGGTAGGGGTAGGAGTAGGTGAAGGTGAAGGTGAATGAGTGATGGATGGAGTGGGCATGAAGGTGAACGTGGACGCGGACGCGGGCGTGGACGTGGGCGTGGACGTGGGCGTGGACGTGGGCGTGGACGCGGGTGTATGGTATTAATACAGAGCAAAGTTCATCCCTTTTAGTTTGTTGTTATCATGATTGGCCTACATAACGAACGCACGATCATGTATTCATGTTGTTGAACAATTTTGTATATATTTTGGAGATTATCAAATTGATTTGCAGGCTTGCATCATTAATCAAATATGCTTATTATTAACACTAATCAATATTATTAAAAGAAAGTGGTTATCATGATTAACAATGTGCTTTAAGTATTTTTTTTAAACACAAATTCTTATTTGCGGCGGAACTACCCGTCGCAAGCTTGCGACGGGCCAAGTACGTACCATTTCCAACAAAATGGATCCGGGTCAAACATTTATTTTGAGCTTGATTGCTGCATTTCATAGGGAAATGTGTGTACTTTTTTTCCTTTTTCAATTAACATTAAATGCATGTTCCTTCATTTTCCTCTTTCACACAAATAATCCATCACTTTTCAATACTTTTTCTCTGCACAAGTTTTCATCCACAAATTCATCTTTTTCTTCCTACTATTTTTTTGCACAAATTCAAACAAGAAAATTTGAGAGAAACTAAAAACTAAAACCCAGGAAGAAAACACTTTCTAATCTAACCTTATTTCTACACTACATTTCATATTTCCCTTACAATTTAAGAAAGACCCGAAATTATATTAATCTCATAATTTATATACATGGTAAGCAAACTATATCACCTAAGAAGAAGACAAGAACAACACATGCATGTTTTTTGTTTTTTTATTTTATTGTTATAGATTCATGATTTTATTGTTTTTTAATTGTTGTGGAGTTTTTTAATTTATTATTTGAGTTTCTTGTCATAAAAATATTAATATTGTTAAAAATAAAAAAATAATAAGTAAAACAAGACATGCAAGTTTTATGTTCTTAATTATCAATTTTATTTTTCTGGATTTTAGATTTTATTGGTATGTTGTTCTTTATTTTCTGGGTTTTTGTTCTTCATTGTTGGTTTTATTTTTATTATTATTTTAGGTCGTTTTTTTGTTTTATTTTTTTAGGATTTGTTATTATTTGTTTTGCAACCATTTTATATTTGTTTTTTCAAAATTAATAAATTTGTGTTTGTTCTATATATTGATTGATTTTGTTGTTCTTATATTAATCTTCATCTTCATGTTCATCATTTCACTTCGTTTTCGTTAATGTTTAAAAATGTTGTCAATACAAGTGATTCGTAAACATTAACTTATGTTACCCTACAACAGATGTATACATTATGACAAACTTTCGTTATATCTATATTAATACGACACTCAGAAAATGTTAACATATTTTAGAAGTTTGTAATGTGACAATGCAACAAAACAATAAAGGTCAAACTATGAACATTTTTTAAAACTCATTACGAATATGTTACAAAGAAATTACACTGTATGTACTCATTTGTAAGACTTATGTTCTCCTATATCAAATGTTTACATTATGCAAAATATTCATTACATTTTATATGAAGCAGACATTCAGAAAATGTTTCCACATTTTACAGCTTTGTGATATCATAAATCAACTAATAGAATATTCTCCCAAATATTCTGTCATATCTTTTGTATATCAATTAGTTATATCTTCTGTATATTTTATATTAGTGTATCCCTAACTTATAGGAGTAGTGATAAGCTTTGCCATAATTATAGGATTAGATTATGGCGTAGAATAAGCTAACTGATGTATATATACTCTACTGATTGAATGCAAACCGCACGGATTCAGACTCTTTCATGGTATCACAGAGCCTCTCTGATCCTATCACCTACATTTCTTAATCTTCTCCTTCCTTCTTAATCTTTTTTTTTTCTCTCTCGAGTGCATCACCATGACAGGCGAAACATCCAAAAACGCCCCCTTCCATCCAGCTTTTGCACTCTCCAACATCAAAAATCACATCCAAATCATCCTTGAGACAGAAAACGTTCATTACGCATCTTGGGCCGAGCTATTTCTGAATACAGCGCGCGCTTTTGATGTCGTTGACCACATTGAACCTTCTGCTGACTCCGATCCCGAGAAGGATGATCTCTGGCCGCGCATCGACGCAATTGTGAAACAGTGGATCTATAGCACTATTTCACTTGATCTGCTCCATACTATTCTCGAGCCTAACGCCACTGCCAAACAAGCATGGGACCGTCTCAAAGACATTTTTCACGACAATAAGAACTCGAGAGCCGTTTTCCTGGAGCAACAATTCTCCCAGACACATATAGACAACTATCCTAATGTGTCTGCCTACTGTCAAGCGTTGAAGATGATCGCGGATCAACTGGCCAATGTCGGAGCACCCGTCTCAGATAATCGACTCGTGCTTCAACTCGTTACTGGACTCTCGGATGGATATGATGGTGTGGCCACCATCATACAACAAAGCGATCCATTGCCCGCCTTTTACAAAGCCCGTTCCATGGTTACCCTCGAGGAGACCCGTCGTAATAAGGTAATCCCTATCTCCCACGACTCTGCTCTTGTTGTTACTAATAAAGACCAAACAGATAACAATAATGGTACTCAAACATCACACTACTCACGCGGCGGCAACAACTCTCGCTCTAACAATTATAAGGGCAAGAGGGGTCGTCACCGCGGAGGAAACCGTAATAAGAACAACAACAACAGTGGGTCCTCTGGCGGACAACAGAACAATGGCTATCAAGGAAAGAACAGCAATGGCAACCGCGGATCCAGCCAACAGCAGAACGGAGGTCAGACGTGGACCTGGGTGCCATTCTCTCCCGCATCGGGTGCTCAAGGCTGGACACCGCCACCGTGTCCCTATCCCACCTCCGGGTGGACCCCGTCTGCACTAAACCGCGGTGGTCCAGGAATACTCGGTGCCAGGCCGCAGCAGCAGGCATTCATTGCCCAACCAAACACTCTTGGCTCTCCTCCGGGAATGCTCATCCCGACCGATATCGCTGCTGCAATGCAAACCATGACGCTCCAACAACCTGACGAGAATTATTACATGGACACTGGAGCAACATCCCATATGACGTCCAACCAAGGTACACTCTCGTCTTATTTTAATTTGAGTAATAATCGTAGTATTGTTGTAGGGAATGGCAATGAAATACCAGTTCGAGGTTACGGCTCCACCACCTTACCTAGCCCATGTCCCCCATTTGTTTTACGCAATGTCCTTCACGTACCCAATATAATTAAAAACCTTGTATCGGTCCGTCAATTTACAACCGATAATTGTGTTTCAGTTGAATTTGACCCTTTTGGTTTCACTGTTAAGGATCTGCGGACGGGGAATCGACTTATGAGGTGTAAAAGCTCGGGCGACCTATATCCTTTAAGCTTCACCAAAAATGCATCCACTGCTCAAGCTCCTCAAGCCCTTACTGCCGTGTCACCTACAACTTGGCATGATCGTCTCGGACATCCGGGCCTTGCCAATTTTAATAATATTCGTAGACAAAATTTAATTTTTTGCAATGCTTTACGTCAAACTTTTGTGTGTGCTTCGTGTCAATTAGGCAAACAAATAAAACTTCCGTTTTCTCCTTCCTCTACTTCTACTTTGTCACCGTTTGATATTGTTCACAGCGATTTATGGACCTCACCCGTCACAAGTTCAGCCGGCCACCGTTACTATGTCTTGTTTTTAGACGACTTCACTAATTTTTTATGGACCTTTCCCATTCAAAATAAATCACAAGTTTTCACAATTTTTAACAATTTACACAATCAGTTGGTCACTCAATTCCAACGTCCCATAAAAACATTTCAATGTGATAACGGCCGCGAATTTGATAATACATCGTTCCATAATTTCTTTGTTCAACAAGGTATGATTTTCCGTTTCTCTTGCCCCCACACTTCACCACAGAATGGGAAAGCGGAACGGACAATCCGTACCATAAACAATATTGTCTGGACCCTACTTCACCACGCCCACATGCCCTTAAAAATGTGGCACCATGCCTTAGCCGTAGCTACATATTTGCATAATATTATCCCACACAAAAATGACCCACAAAGCACTCCTACGTCTAAGTTATACAATAAAAACCCGTCTTACACCCATCTCCGCACATTTGGATGCCTATGCTACCCTCACATTCCCTCCTCCACAAATCACAAACTGGCTGCCCGCGCCACACCTTGTGTCTTCATCGGTTACCCGTCTAACCATCGCGGCTATAAATGTCTCGATCTCTCCTCTCAAAAGGTGATCATTGCCCGGCATGTGACATTTGATGAATCGGTCTACCCGTATGCCAAACACAACCGACAATCCCATTCCTCAAACACACCTACTGACCATGCCATATCACCCTATTTATTCCCTTACCCAAGAGATCCCACACCAAATAGCCCAACAGCCAGTCCCCAAAGAAGCCCAATCCACACCTTTACAAATCACCACAGGAGCCCAGCTCACCCATCTCCCCAAACCGAGATACATGCCACTGCTCCACCCTCACCTGACCCAACCCCACTCTCTCCTACGGCCAGCCCAACATCCACCATCCCTGCCGCCACTGACCCACCACAACCATCCCCGCAAATGACGACCCGAGCTCAACATGGCATTTTCAAACCCAAAACTGTCCTTGACCTTTGTGCCATTACCAAACTCTCACCAATTCCCAAATGCCCCATCAAAGCTCTAAATGACCCGAATTGGTGTCAAGCCATGAACGACGAATACGATGCTCTTATTAAAAATAAGACTTGGGTTCTCGTACCAAGGCCCTCTAACGTCAATATTACGCGGTGTATGTGGTTATTTAAACACAAATTTAAGTCTAACGGGGATTTGGAGCGATACAAGGCTCGTCTTGTTGTTAATGGCAGGTCTCAACAGGTAGGAGTGGATTGTGACGAAACATTCAGCCCCGTTGTCAAGCCCGCAACAATCAGAACCGTTCTAAGCATTGCCGTGTCCCGAAAATGGTCCATCCACCAATTGGACGTAAAAAATGCGTTCCTCCACGGTCATCTGACAGAAACTGTGTACATGTACCAACCGCCCGGGTTCCGTGACCGTACAAAACCGGATCATGTTTGCTTGTTACAGAAGTCACTCTATGGGTTGAAACAAGCCCCATGGGCTTGGTACCAACGGTTTGCCTCCTACATTGCCACAATTGGGTTCACTCACAGTGTATGCGACCACTCTCTCTTTATTTTCAACCAAGGGTCCAACACTGCCTATTTACTACTTTATGTCGACGACATTATTCTTGTAACTTCCTCTACGGCCTTACGAGAAACAATCATTGCTCAACTACGCTCCGAGTTCGCGATGACGGACCTTGGTCCACTACATTACTTTCTTGGTATCTCTGTTGTTCAACATTCACATGGCCTATTTTTACACCAACACAAATATACCAACGATATCATCGCACGGGCTAATATGAGCAACTGTAAACCGGCCCAAACTCCCGTCGACACAAAGTCAAAGCTATCTTCCACATCGGGTAAGCCTATTGCGGACCCGACTCTCTACCGTAGCCTTGCGGGTGCATTACAATGTTTGACATTTACCCGGCCCGATATTTCATATGCGGTCCAACAAATATGCTTGTATATGCACGACCCATGAGAAGAACACATGGCAGCTCTCAAAAGAATAATTCGATATTTACAGGGGACAAACACACTCGGCATCCATATCACTCTTTCAACGTCGGCCTCTCTCACGGCTTACACCGACGCCGACTGGGGTGGCTGCCCCGATACTCGTCGCTCTACCTCCGGCTATTGCGTATACTTGGGTGATAACATTATCTCCTGGTCCTCAAAACGGCAGCCCACTCTCTCCCGCTCTAGCGCCGAGGCAGAATATCGAGGTGTTGCTAATGTGGTGGCGGAGTCTTGTTGGCTTCGCAATCTCCTCCTAGAACTCGGCTGCCCTATTAAACATGCTACCATCGTCTACTGCGATAATGTCAGCGCTATATACTTATCCGGCAACCCCGTTAACCACCAGCGCACAAAACACATTGAAATGGATATCCATTTCGTTCGAGAAAAAGTTTCCCTTGGGCACGTCAAAGTTCTTCATGTGCCCTCACGATTCCAATATGCAGACATCTTTACCAAAGGCCTTCCAAAGGCCCTCTTCGACGACTTCCGCTCCAGCCTCAACGTTCACAAGCCTCCCGTTTCGACTGCGGGGGTGTAATAGAATATTCTCCCAAATATTCTGTCATATCTTTTGTATATCAATTAGTTATATCTTCTGTATATTTTATATTAGTGTATCCCTAACTTATAGGAGTAGTGATAAGCTTTGCCATAATTATAGGATTAGATTATGGCGTAGAATAAGCTAACTGATGTATATATACTCTACTGATTGAATGCAAACCGCACGGATTCAGACTCTTTCATCAACAAAACAATAAAGGTCAAACTATGGACATTTTGTAAAGCTGATTACGAATATGTTACAAAAAAATAACACTACATGTACCCATATATAATAGATATGTTTCCCTACACTAAATGTATACATTATGCCAAAAATTACAAGTTTGTGATGCCACAAATCAACAAAATATTGAAGGTCAAAGTGTTGACATTGTTGAATAATATGTAAACAATATCGTCAAAAATGTTAACATTGTTAACATTGCATTAACTTACAACTGTAAAATATAAGTTATACTGGACGTAAAATATGTCACCATTTCAGTTATGTAAACATTGTCAAAAATGTTAACATTGTCAACATCCTCTATAAGGTAACAAACCATAAAAATGTATAAACATTTAATTTTCTACAATTTCTTCTACTATCTAATAAAAACGTAAACAATTAATAGACGAAATTTGTGATATTCTGCAACGTCCTCTTCATCAGGACCAGCCTTTATCTCCTCTTCTAAATCTTCAACCTCCTCAGGAATAGCCTTACCCTTTCCCAAAATATTGAAGGTCAAAGTGTTGACATTGTTGAATAATATGTAAACAATATCGTTAAAAATGTTAACATTGTTAACATTGCATTAACTTACAACTGTAAAATATAAGTTATACTGGACGTAAAATATGTCACCATTTCAGTTATGTAAACATTGTCAAAAATGTTAACATTGTCAACATCCTCTATAAGGTAACAAACCATAAAAATGTATAAACATTTAATTTTCTACAATTTCTTCTACTATCTAAAATAAAAACGTAAACAATTAATAGACGAAATTTGTGATATTCTGCAACGTCCTCTTCATCAGGACCAGCCTTTATCTCCTCTTCTAAATCTTCAACCTCCTCAGGAATAGCCTTACCCTTTCCCACAATAAAAGTCATCTGCCTCTTCATGGCCTTTTGCGGTAGTACGTCCTCTTCAGCCCCTCATCCACACCATTATCCTCCTCTTGTACACCAAGACTTTTCCTCTGCCCATATCTCTTCCCAACAACACCTTCTTCTTTCCCGGCATCTAATGATCACAATTTCAGCATCTAACAATCACAATTTCAGTAAAAAAATGTTAACATAAAAAATAACATATGTTTAACAACAAAAAATGGTGACATAAAAAAATTATATGCTAACAAAAAATGAACACATTCTAAGCCTGTTTGTAAATGTATCAACTAAAAACAAATACGAACACTACAAAGTCCTCAGATCTATTAACAAATCAACTCAAAAATACTATCAAAAATTAACATATTACAACCATAAAAGTTACACATTTTAAGTCATTTTGTAAACAAATCAACTAAAAACAAATACAAATACTACGAAGTTTTCATACTGTTACCAAATTAACTATCAATGGCCTTCAAAAAAATAACATATGCTAACATAATAATGAACATGTTTCAAGTCGTTTTGTCAACATATCATCTAAAAACAAATACAAACACTAAAAAAATTCTCACTACCAAAAAATGCTCACAAAAAAATAAAATATGCAAACATACAAATGAACATATTTTAAGTCATTTTGTAAACACATCAATAAAAATTAACATACGAATACTACAAATTTCTGAGATCTGTTCACAAATCAACCACAAAATAGTGACATTAAATAAAAAAATCGCGAACATAACAACCAAAACAGCAATAACCAAACATAATAATAATATACACAATCTTCAGATCTGATAACGAATCAATTACAAAATGATGACATTAAATAAAAAAAAAAAGCAAACATAACAACCAAAACAACAACTAAACAACAAAAACGCAACAATAATATCTTCTAAGATAATCAAACATCTATAACTACAATACGGTAAAAAAAAAAGTACAATAACAAACGTATTTAATGGTTCACAAATAGGATCTGCTCCGACTTTGACAACGGTTTTGTTGCTCTTGTTCCCTTTTTTAGGGTTGTCGTCTTGCTCCTTGCTTCATCACCATGTCTCTACTTTCTTTTTAAATTTTATGTGATGATTTATTAAGTTTCACTACAAAATAGAGGAATAAATGAAAGAAATAGTGTAGATTTCTGGGAGGAATGGTTGAGAGAGAAAGATGAGAGAGAGAGAGAGAGAGAGACGAAAGAGAGTAAATTAAAGAGAAATGGGAAGTTAGACGGTAATTGATAATGTTACAATTCAATTGTATGGTAAATAAAGTACCTAGGGAAGTTAAACAAAAAAAAACCCTAATTATAATTGTGACACAAAAGTCTCACTGCCAAATAGTGTCTACTGTCAGACCAATTAATGTGCATACCCATCAATTCCAAACCCATTTCCAGCTAAATGCTACTATTCGACCCGTCGCAAGCTTGCGACGGGTACGTCCGTCTTAAGAAAAACGGACTGTTTTTTAAATTGCAAGCAAGTTCTTCTTATTAATAACCACTAGTTTTAATCCCGTGCAAATTGCATGGGATTGCAGTTTCAAGTATTATTATTTATAAATAATGTTTAAAATAATGGTTAGCCGTATTTAAGATTTTCGATTTGTAATATAATTTCATATGACCGACATACTAAAAATATTGTAATATTAACAACATAGTTTATATTCAAAGTATATCAAAACTCAATGATCTAAAATTTGAAATATCATAACGGAATTACAATATACAATGATAAGTAAGTGTTAATACAAAAATCTCAAAATTTTCTTCATTATATATGCATTTTTCATCGTCACAACTCACCCATAAATCAGAGTTGTCAACATGTCGAATTCTTCAGAGATGGTTTAAAAGCTGGCGATTTCAACTTACCTCATTCAAAATAATGAAATAGGCTGGTACGCTCCTACTCTAGAGGATCAATATAATTTTTTACCTTATCAGAAAAGAAAAGATATGATTGTCCACAAAACCCGTCATTACTCGTATTTTTGTGAATGTTAAGTATATCTATCATGATACTTTTCTTTTACAATTTCAATATCCCATTTTTTCATCGTGTCATTATTATTTAACTTTACTCAATTTTTTTCGATTGCAAAAATCCTCGGGTCTTAATTATTATATTGTTTATTGTAATTATTTATTGAATATAAATTGTTATGTAGTAGTTTTAGAAGGACATTATTCGAAATTATTATATTTTACTTTTTGAGTATACAATATTAAAGTTAATGTAATACAAATGACCTAAAGCTGTATTGTAACATCCCGTATTTTCGTAAACAATATTTTAATGGTTTTAAATTATTTTACGAGATATAATAATATTTTAATATAAATTGTAAAGTTATTTTTAAAACTTCCGTTAAGATCCGTCTTAAGAATCCTTAAGTTCTTAAGATGTTAATAACTTGGCATATCTTCAACCCGACTAAAACCCCGTTTCACAAACAAGTAACACTACTACAGAAACCCTTAAGGACATCGGTTAATGGACATCAGATTTTGGAAAAATCTGATGTAATTAATTTGCACATCAGCTGCCTACAAAAATCTGATGTGTTTATAAAATAAAGGACATCGGTTTCTATTTCAAACCCATGTCCATAGGGATTGATTTTAAAGCACATCAGACTAAATAACAACCCATGTACATTAATTGGTCAAGGACATCATTTATTTAGCTAAGCCGATGTTAATTATTGTTGTAAAATAATGCGCGCAAAAAATAAGACTCCCTCACCCTATAATAATAAACTGATGCAAATGATATTTAATAGAAAAAACACTCATTAATGTCGCTCTCAAACACCCTCGCTCTCCAAAACCTACTGCTCATATACCGTAGCTCTGCTACTGTCATCGCACATCCATCGTCCCACCACCATGACCACCATCACCGACCTCCTTCTGTCGTCGCACATCCATCACCGTGCTGCAGTCTTTTGTCGTCGCTCAGAACAACCATTAGTTATTTACAATCAGGTAATTTAATTATCCTTGTACTATTTTTCAATTTCATAATAGTTTTATTAATAGTTTAGAACTTAATCGTTAATTTTTTGGTCATATTAGATTTATATACTCTTAAAAGTTAATTCTTCATCTGAATTTAGGGTTAGTTGATACAAATTTTGGGGATTTTGTATGAAGTTAGTGATTTTGTATAGTACCCCTTAAAACCTCAATTTCACTCTTTAATTTAAATTCAATTTCAATTTCAATTTGAATTTAATCTCGTAAATCAAAGAAATCGAAAGATGATGTTTGGAAATTACACCTCAATTGACAATCAGAAAGTCTCCGGATCTATTCCTGTAATAATTCCCTCACTTTCACTTACATTTACATTACCTTACATTGCTACTATCATTCTACTTACACTGTTCTTTGTTTTTGCAGGCTGTGTCCGATTCCACTCATACTTCTATCTTAGTGCTTTCAAATGGTTAATATGGTTGGTGGTGTGCATTTAACTTTGATTAAAATTTTACATGGAATCTAAACAGGTTCTTCAGCTTGACCTATCTGGACACTGTATATTAGATGCTTCATTGCACAAGGTTGTATTGCCAAAGGGGCTGCCTGTGCTGACAACTATCTCGTTGAAGGGTGCTTGCCGTATTTCAGATGCTTGATTGAATATGATTGTTCCTGTTTGATATTTAGAATATGGTTATTCTTCTAAAATTTTGGCTATTTTGTTCATTACTCTCTTCTATTACAGAAACTTGACGGATTCATCTCTGAAGGTTATTGCTAAAACTTGTTCTCAGTTATGTGTGCTTGATCTGAGCTATTTGAGAAAGCTAACGGATATTGGTATGGCACATCTTACTAATGTCTGCTATGGAATTCAAGATCTGCGACTATGCCGCAATACATTCAGGTTCATTCTTGATTATTTCTTACTTCACTCTCTCTTAATAATGTACCTCCTTAAGGTTGCTTAAAATTTTTGGTTGCACCCAGGTACGCATGTCTTTTCTATTGTGATTTGGTGCACCCTACTTGACTTGCTTTTGGACTACTTGCTTAGTGAATGTAGTGAAATTCGTATATTATCTTTTAGACAACAAGCGATGATGCATTGTGCAGAACAATCTAACGCAATAAGAAGCTTCAGTCGGTCAGTTGGAGCTTCTGAGTGTGTGAATTAATAGGACCAGGTGTAAATAGCCTGGGTGTGCTCTTAGGCGAGAGTTAAGAAACATCAGTTAACTCTGATCGGAATGGAAAGGTCAGAAAGCATCAGCGAGGTCTGGCACGAGGACAGAATCAGCGCAGCAGGCTGTTTTGCTGGTTCTGGGGCATTCAGTGTTCAGAGGGGCTGATCAGATGCATTTTGGGTCTGATTGGCGTTTCTGTGTACGTGAATGAATTGGACCAATAGTAGGTAGTGCGTGTTAGTTAATAAGGAATAAGGGGCAGGGATTTAGTAGCAGTTTTCCTGTCTGCAGGAAGTTGCAGGAACTTGTAGAAGGTCCATGTTCTTGCAAGTGCAAGCAGACTTGTGCAGATTAAAAATCGGGGTTAAACGACCTATTATTTATTAGAAAATATGATATGAATATTATAATAAGATAGAGATAGAGATTATATAGAGCGGGTTCAGGTGTCTTATGGTGATACTTTGGTATATCGGATGATTTGGGCCTGTTTCACAATTGAATCCTGTATAATGAGCTTAAGTGAGAATTTGTATATAGTTTATTTTTGATTCTAATTAGTTGGTCTCTTTGTTATCACATGGGTGAAGCTAATAAGTATACCCCTGACGAACTATTGCTGATGAAAACCCAAGATATTGGATATGTGCTTCAGAAAATTCAGAGTGAAAAGAAGGAAAGGATGCTAGCTCATTATCTCAAATTTGTGTAGTCATTCATTGTTTGTATGTGAAATAGTACCCGTTTGCTTAGTTTTTGTATTCAAACACCCATTGACATCATTTTTCGGATTGTTACAGAAAGTTGAAAAACTGAGAGCTGTGCTACATTCTTTGGATGACCAACCTTCAAAGAAACACATTTACTTTGCAGAAGACAGGTTTGTGTGTAAACATATATGTCATTGATGGCCCTGTGTTTTCTTTCTGTATGTGAGATGGTGGAATTGTAGACCTCATATTATCACTTATCTTGCAAACATATCTCTGCAGTGAAAAAGCTAATGAGATACAATCAAGAGTCTCGAAAAATGATGAGCTGCCTATATTAGGGTTTTTACCACCGACAGTTAAGAGGTATATATCTGTGGTTAATATTTCATCTCACTATATTATGCAAAATTATACTCTACTGTGTCTCTTACTCTTTTCCTGTTTGCACTTTTTAGGTACTTTTTAAACTTGTTGTGATAACAGTACTTATAATTGAATCCGCTGATAATTGTATTAAAACGGTATATACTTGAGTCCTTTTTTTGTTTCTGATTTACCCAGATTGCATAAAATGTGGTGTTAATTGCTTTACTTTTTGCATGTTAAGATGTTGCGTAACTGCAAAGTTGCTCGTGTACTTCCCCGGATAGCAGACTGTGCTAAAAATGATAAAAATGCAGCGCTGCGTGCAAGGTTTGATTTTTATTTAACTTGGAGGAGATCATGTGAGAACTCAGTCTGAGTTCAATGAATAAAGAGTCAGTTTAAATCCTTTTGGCTTCTGTTGCAGGTGCTGTGATTATGCACTTCTTGTTCTGGAGCATTGGCCTGATGAACCTGAAATTCAGCGATCTGCTGATCTTTATGAAGATTTAATTAGACGTTGTGTGGGTGATGCAGTGAGTGAGGTATGCATCAGTTTGCCGTCTTGTAATCGTATATGTGTTATGTTATTCCAAGAGTCAAGAGTGCTGGAATGTTGGAGCGTTCATCCCTTTTATATTCTAGAAATAGTTTTTTTTCCTTTTACTAAAATGAAATGCCAAATAGTTATGTCATATCGAAATGTCAGAGTATATACCCAACACGTAGCCTATGTGGAAGTGTTTATGTAACATCCTCCATACGACCTTTCCGCTTCTGCCACACACCTGTCTAAAATGATCTTAATCCCTCAAATATAATACCTTACATTCTATCCTAGCTTATTCTTAATAACTAAGGTGTTACTATGACAGGTACGTACAACTGCCAGAGCATGCTACAGGATGTTTGCTAGGACATGGCCGGAATGCTCTAGGCGTCTATTTCAATCATTTGATCTTGTTATACAAAGGGTACTTTCTGTCTCAAGTCTAAACCCGTACTATACAAAAGCTACATTGTAACCCTGACCCCTTATCCTGCTGCTGTCTGTCCTTGAATTGTGTGCCTGAGGCTACCAAGGCAGGCTGCCCGTGCCCTTGTCTTCAGTATATATATATTATTTTATGAAGTTATTTTTCCGTATTATTATTAAAGCTAGAATTTTGTGTATTATTTACAGGTTTTCAAACACTGCCATATTCCCAAGAAGAAATCAACGAGGTCAGGGACTTGTGGGCGGACTATTTTCTAAATGCATAGTCTTTCTAGCTAGTAACGTAGTACTTTGATTTTGCAAACTAAGTCGATGTTTGGTTAGTTGTTGAACTTGTGATCTCTAGACTATTTTGGATGTCGTCTAAAATGACGCATAACCCTATATGTTTGGTTAGTTGATGAATTTGGATAATGTATATGAAAGACGACCTTTGTCGTGATTTGCTTTGAACTTGTTTAATGAAAGACGAACGACTTTGTTGTGCTTCGCTTTGAATTTGTGTTTGTTTGGTTGATGGTATGGCAGTCTGGCTGGCATCTGAATAATGTATACTGGTGGTACAAATTACCATCAATACCAACTGTTTTTTTTAAAAAAAAGGTAACATCAAGGACAGCGGTTTATGCAATAGTATGATGCATATTAACTTGTAATGCACATGGGCTTCGGTCAACAACCGATGTACAAAACATAAATGGACATCAGATTACAGCTAAAGAATGATGTGCATAAATATGAAGGACATCAGACTTCTTAAACCTCCGATGTGCAATAACACATGGACATCAGATGTGAGCTAAAGAATGACGTGCATAAGGATGATGGACATCAGACTTATTAAACCTCCGATGTGCATTAGCAAATGGACATCGGTTGCAAAACCGATGTCCTTGATACCCATAATGGACATCCGTGAACTCTACATCGGTTGCTAATCCGATGTCCTTGACCATAAAAGTCCGATGTCCTTAAGGGTTTCTGTAGTAGTGTAACCCGTCTCATTTAGTGAAAGGACACTACTTAAACCCTAAATAGACCCTTCCATCGTCACTTTCTCATTTCACAAAAACACAATACACCGTTACATTGCTTCCACCATTGTTCCTTCTTCTTTCAAGCTTAAAATCAACTTTTCAAGCTCTTCCCGGAACTCGAATCGCGGTAAGTCTTACATTTTCGGAACCCTTGCGAAATTTCCAAGCCATCTATCTCTTTCAATTTCATTTTCGTCGAACTCGAAAAAGACGCTACACATTGCGATGTGTAGTCGGTTAATCTTGACATTGGAGCTCGGGATGTGGTGTCTTTCTTTGTATATTATGTTATATGAATCTATTATTAATATGTAAGTTTTTCTACAACAAATAATAAATCATTGGTCCGCCCTTGCTGATTCAACCAAGCGACTCTTAATTACAATTTTTTTAAAATCATAACTAAATTGTGTATAATCTAATAATAGATTTATGTGCTAAATATAAAAACTTAACCTTGGTTTATGAATCAAATCGTAGCCTGATTGATATTGAGAATTGAGCACATAATAAAAAGCAAGCCAAATTGGGCCATTAGTTTTCGATTCAAAAACTATCGTTCACAAAACATTTAACAGGGTACAAATAGCAAAGACGTTCCTGTCTGATGAATCAGGTTCGAAAAGAATGACTTTATTGATCAAAAAATCGACTTTATATATGGTGTGGTGGGGGTATGAAGATATCGGGTGTTAGGCTCTGTTCTTTCTGGCTTAATTTCAGCTCCTTTCAATTTTACTTGGTTGTATTCCGTTAAGTTTTATTTACGTTCATCAATTATGTTCAGTTAATTTCTTCATAAAATTAACTTTTAATTTAACTAACTTCACTTGAGCTCAGTTCCACTCAATTTAGTTCATTTAAGCTCTACCCCAATTAATTCAGTTCAATTCGTTTCAGCCGAAAAAAATAGAGCTTAGTCTCCCACATTGGATAAAAAGATAGAAATATAGTCTACTTTATAAACTAAAGACTTTTTCCACCTAGTGGTTAATGCCACATGGTTTTATCGAAAACTCTTTGCACTTGTCTGATCGCAACCCTAACCAATGTACAAATTGAATACTTCTAAATCGGTCCGATCGCCACCCATCGCCATCCCTTCTTAAAACTAACCTCAGTTTTTAAATTTTTTTATTTTGTCAAACTATGTAAGTTTGAGTTTTGAAGAGGTTTTTTTTACCGAGGAGAAAGGTTTGCATTAGCAAAAGTTGCCGGTACAAACATGAGAATTGCAATCAACTAAGGCCTATGCATTACATACGACTTCATTTTACACCAATAAAACTTATTTGATAATATTAAAAATTATAATTATTAAAACTATTTTAAACAATACAATGATCTTGCATGCATAGACCAATTAAAATCTATTTTTAAACATTTGGATAAAAGCACCTTATACTTGTATATTAGGGTCAGTTTTGCAGAAGTCAAACTTACATTCTATATAAACATGACCTTGCTTCCTAAATATTTCATCATCTCTCAAATTAGCCTACGAACCAAACCACATTACAATTCTTAATTGAAAACTACAAGACGGATATATCCGTTTTAAGAGAGACTTGTTATTGAAATAACTAAGATGGGTGTCACAGGAAAGCTTGAAGTAGAAGTGGACATAAAGACATCAGGAGATGTATTTCATGAGTTATTTGGAAGCAGACCTCATCATGTTTCCACTATTGCCCCTGATGTTGTTCATGGTTGTGATATCCACGAGGGTGAATTTGGTCAACTTGGTTCTGTTATTCAATGGGAGTACACCGTTGGTAAAGAATTTTCGTAACTATGTTTTTACGTCTCCTGTCTCAATTATTTCTTTGCTTTTTGTATTTATTGTAAGGGTGTACCGTGTACTTTACGTGCAGATGGGAAGAAATGTGTTGCGAAAAATGTTGTCGAAGCCATAGACGAGGAGAAGAAGATGATACGATTAAAAATCATCGATGGAGATTTACTTAAGGATTATAAGAATTTGACATTTGGTCTTCATGTTATAACAAAGGGCGATATTGACGCAATCTTGTGGTGTATGGAATTTGAGAGGTTTGACGATTTTGGACCGTACCCGACTGATATCATAGACGCTGCAATTAAAGTGACCAGAGATATTGAGGCTCATCATCTCAATGCATGACTAATCGTTTAGTAGATTATTACTAAACGTTGTCTGATTTGGTGCGTCCTCCCTTTGTCCCAATGAGATGGTTACCTTTATTGGAACGGAGGGAGTATTATTTCCGATTGTATGTAATGTGTGATATGACTTAAATTGTATGATTGTGTGACATTTGATATGTAATTGTGTTTTCAATGCATTTGTAAACGACGTCTCAAAATGGATAGAAAATTGACGATTACTTATCATATACATGGGAAATGCAGGGTGATATCGAAATTTACCACCATTTCATAATGCTAACTAAGCCTAAGAAAGAAGTCATTCGATCCAGTTTTGGATCGATTTGATAGTATAGTAAACAGTAAACAGTAAACACGAGAGACGAATGTGGAGAACTTGCTTGGCGGTGATTTACCTTTTTGATTACAATATACCCCTCCTATTCATAATAACATTTCCTCCTTCATTTTTTAACAATTCGTAATATCTTCTCTATTTTCTTTTTTGATAGAGTTTTATATATATTTTTTAATCACCTCACCCCACCACAATACCCCACAATATTCATACTTTATACTTATTTTAATTACCTTACTCACAACAATACCTCATAATACATACCCTCTTCCTATTCTTTGTCCTTCCCAAATGGAGAAGGTTTTATTAAATAAGAGGGTGTATCAGTAATATACTTATACACAGCTACGGCGGAAAAGTTCATCTAAAAAAAGATACAAACTCTTTGAATATAGGCAAATTGAATTTGTTGTGCAAATTAAATTGGGTTGATATGCCCCCTTTAAAGGTTTTGTAGTGCTGAACCACATTGTCAGTTTGTAACCATGCTATTTCCTCTTTCTATAAAAGGAATAACATTTCAACTCTTTTTATTGGTCCTTGAATTTTTAGAAATTGAGAAAAAAAATTAGGATTTTTCCCATTGATACCCCTATAATTTTCACTTTTCCCACTTGTACCCCTGCGTATAGTACTTTCCTAGTCGTACCCCTAAAGTTAATTAGTTAAACCCATCAGTAGCCAAACATGTTATGTTGTCTGTTTTAGACGTTAAGTGCCATGTTGGCACTCTATTTGCCATAAATAAGCACTTGACTTGGCAAAGGGTTTTTCCCATTGATGCCCTTATGGTTTTCACTTTTCCCATTTGTACCCCTACGTAAAAAAATAATAAAACGGAGTGAAAAAATTGTTGGAATTGAAATTACATGAGTCGGATATCCGATTTAATGTTCAAATTTCCCGATGTTTAATCAAGGTATTACAAATATATCTTATTGTTGATATTCGAAGATTTACCGAAACAATCATAATAAAATTTAGCGGGCCTCAAATTACATGTAAAAGACAATAAATAAAAAATTTATTGAAACTGAAAAAATATGGGAAAAATTTATGATAGATCAAAAGAAAGCAGGACTGATAATCTAAAATTTAGTTGGTGCTTCAATGATGAAATGGATAAGTGACGCCGCAGGGTCGATATGAGCATTAACAGGTAATGACACTCATAATAAAAAATTTTGAATAAAATAAAAGGTAATATATAACGGTATAATCTCATGCGATATAAAAAGAGATATAATAAACGATATATTACATTTTTTATTAATTTAAAGGAATATAATAAGCAATGCGGTTTTAAAGATATCGGACTCAACATCGAACCAAAAATGCAAAAATGCAGGGATACAAGTGGGAAAAGTAAAACCACAGGGACATCAATGGGAAAAACACTTTGTCAAGTCAGATGCTTATTTGGCAAACAGAGTGCCAACGTGGCACTTAACGTTTAAAATAGACGACATCAACATCTTTGGCTACTGATGGGTTTAACTAATTAAGTTTAGAGGTACGGCTAGTAAAGTACTATACGCAAGGATACAAGTGGAAAAAGTGAAAATCACAGGGGCATTAATGGGAAAAACCTAAAAAATTATTTAGGTAGGGTCGCCCACTTCCCCACTTACTTGGTAAATAATTAATTACTCTCTATACATTAATGATTCCATGATTTGATTTAATTTAATTCTCTTGATTCATTGATTAAATTAATTACAATTTTATCTTATATTATGAACATCACCAAAAAAATTGCTTTATACATAATAATTTTAGCACAATTTACCAAAAAAAACATATATAACAAAAATGCACTTAAAATTTGAAGGAAATTAGTAGACTTAAAATAGTAGCTATATAAATTTAAAAAAATCGAAAAAAAATTAATTAAATAATTAAAAAATAATTTTTAACTTGGTGAAATTAAAAATAATCAACAAATATATTTTTTATTCAAATATAAGATGAAATCATCTACGACATTAGTTTCTTAGAAAAATCATAAACATATCTACCCACCTTCCATTTTTTTCCAAAATAGAGAAAAAATGTGTGTTTTCGAATTCAGTTTACCAAGTAAGTGGTAAATTAGCGAGGGCTTCTTTAGTATTATTAGAATTTTTTATCATAAAGATGAGCCATTTATTTCATGATAACATAATATTTATTTATTTATTTACGTAAGTTGGACAATTTAACAAGGGTATATTCGTCAGAAGTTTAAGACGAGTTAAATATGTTAATTATGACGATTGATGAATAAGTGCAAAAGCATAACGCATAGTGAATAGTAAGATTTATCCCATATGTACATGTGAGATGATATTTAACCCGTTTTAATATTAGGACGGGTATCTCCGTCTGAAAGGTTGAGAAAAATTAATTTAAGTTTATAATAATCTTTAAAAAAATTTAATTCAATAGCATTAAAATAAATAGGAGTCAAATCATTTTCACCATATTAATAATTTATATATTTCTCATATTTCATGTAAAAAATTGTATCTGCGTTGGTTAATCGAACATATTTACGAATAAC
Source organism: Silene conica (assembly GCA_029255685.2). Classification (NCBI taxonomy): domain Eukaryota; kingdom Viridiplantae; phylum Streptophyta; class Magnoliopsida; order Caryophyllales; family Caryophyllaceae; genus Silene; species Silene conica. The sequence goes on along the minus strand of CM055315.2, from coordinate 23,548,349 downwards.
GAAATTTTTAAACATTTTTTGTACGGGTATAAAACTAGTATGTAATGAAAAATACATGAGTTATTAAGATATTATCCACGTTGTTGTGAAACCGAAATTATTTGTGAACGGAAATTTGTCGTTTTTTTTGCGTAAATTAGATAGCTATTAACTCAAACAAAGGTGTGTATGCACTATGCAAGACTAAGACAATGATGATCGTATTTCGTTATTTGGTGATTAAAATTAGGAAAACGGAAATGATGAAAGTAGTTTGTCATGTACTAAAGGAACAAGAAACTTCTCGTTGTCCTAGACAGCGATAAGCTAAGACTTCATCTAAATAAAGTTTTATTTTATGCTATTCAATTTGGGACATATAACTTGCCCTTATCCGGGATTCTAAATTTCAAAAAGAAAAACCCAAAAAGGATGAAATGAACACATTTTTGAAAAATAATTTAAATCTCTCGTTATTTTATTAAATAATTTAAATTTCAATCCCGTTTAATCGAAAATTTCTTGATTTTGTGCTTTTCTTACTTAGGGTAACATTATTCGTAAGACTCCCCAAAGTATTAAGACTCTGCCACATCAGATTTCCACTAATTTTTATTATTTTTTTATTGTTCAGACTCACCCAAAACTTTATACATTATCCGTCAGACTCACCTCAAACTCTACTTTTCCATTTTACTTTTTCTTTTTACATACTTATTAAACTACTTTTAGTGGGGTCAAGACCCACCAAAGTCTTAAGGAGAGTCTTGGATTTTCAAGACTCGACTTAAGACTTTCCTCAAGACTCGGTAGATTATTGGTAAAATTGAGGGAGTCTTGTCTTAAGACTTAAGAAAGTCTTGTCTTAAGACCCCCCAATAATGTTACCCTAAGGGTAACATTATTGAGGGTTTTGAAACAAGACTTTCATAAGTCTTAAGACAAGACTCCCTCAATTTTACCAATAATCTACCCGGGTCTTGAGGAAGTCGTAAGTTGAGTCTTGAAAATCCAAGACTCTCCTTAAGACTTTGGTGGGTCTTGACCCCACTAGAAGTAATTTAATAAGTATGTGAAATGAAAAGGTAAAATGGAAAAGTAGAGTCTGAGGTGAGTCTGACGGATAATGTATAAAGTTTTGGGTGAGTCTGAGGTGAGTCTGAACAATAAAAAAATAATAAAAGTTAGTGGAAATCTGATGTGTCAGAGTCTTAAGACTTTGGGAAGTCTTACGAATAATGTTACCCTTAGCTTAGTCCAGGCCAAGTATTGTCAGTCCCATGGAATGGCTTGCCTTGGTTAATGTTTATGTTGTGTAATTTCACCGGGATGCATAATCTTACTTTGTCTTCTCTCTACGTTTGTACTCCCTCTATTTTTTTCATTCAATACATTTGCTTTTTGTACATTATTCACAAGTAAACCTTCAATTTTAATTTTCTCCCAATACGTAAGAAAAAATATATTCATGTGGGTCTTGTTTAATTCGTCTTTACGAGTACATTGAAAATATATAACTTTTATAATTTTTACAAAGATATTAAGCACGTAAAACGTGCATTGGCAAACGTGAAAAAGTAAATGTATTGAATGAAAAAATGAAGGGAGTATAATTTATTATATTTCTTACAAAATGTGACACTTTCAAAATGTAATAAGATATCTAGTAAGTCTTGCTTGTGACGGGTCACCATTTATAACGGATATTTTGTGAGATAAAATGGATAGAAAATGAGTTAGTGAAGAAAGGGGACCACATGGGAGAGAGAAAAAGTGGATATTTTGTGAGATAAAATAGTACCCGTCGCAAGTTTGCGACGGATATACCCGTCGCAAATAAGAATTTGTGTAAGATATCAATGAAAAGGTGGCGTACTATATTTTGAATGTTTATTTAAAATATAATATAAAATAATTTACTAATTTATATTGTACTTCCATAATTATAATATATATTTGTATATTTTATTATATTTAAAAAACATGTCCTTGAGTCTTACATTTTATAGCATGTCTATATCCAACGAGTCTACATATATATATGTCCGTGTTTGTATCATTTGTTGTGCTACCTAGATTTCAGGTGAGTCGATCAATGACAAAGTCTAACTAAATTGCCTGGAGTCCTTGATCAGGCTCTAAAACTGAGGCCCCAAATATGTGTAATCTATGTCTTTATAACTAAATAACTTGAACGGAAAATGACATATTATCGGCCGCTTCTATCCTAATTGATTGCAATATTGAAGAAACAAAAATTCAAGTGTGGCGGCACAAACCGCCACACAATATTGACGAGTTAGCTCACGTGCTTCCCTAGCTAGCTCGGTTTGAACATTAGATCGATGGGAGACGCATTTTAACATCGGCTAGAAACTTCTGAATCGTCTAAATCAACATAAGGCCCCATAGATATAATATATATAAGAACACATAATAATATATTTATTGTTTAACAACATGCAAACAGCAAACCATATATTTGTACTAGCATCTAATATGAAAAAAGAAAAAAATGGTGGAATGTATTGCACTCCTTCGGTCTCAATCATATATTTATATTTTTTTATTTTATAAAAAAATATAAAGAAAATATAAATATATTACGTAGGGAGAATTCAACAAGTATGTATAACATCTGGCTCATCATCATATATCGCTTTCACAAAATTCAACAACATTTTTGGACATAAACTAAACAAAACACCCCAATCATGTTAACATCAAATTAATCCGTCTTTTGTCAACGGATTAGATACCATAATGGAGTAACTCTTGCGTGTAAATTTTAAATAATAATAATAGGTAATCAATGAGCCATTAGTCTACGAAAATGAAATGATTAAGGTTATACACGTAGTTAAATTTGATATAATTATGTAATGCAATTGGTGTTATTGATATACAGTAAAGGATATGAAAACAATGAAAATAATACCGAATTGCTACGTTAATTTTGTAGAACAATTCGTCCTGTATATCAGTGCCCGGGATGTACGGAATTTTCTACAGAAATAAGACGGTGTTCTTCGGTTTTTGGCACGAAAAACAGAGATGTAATTTCGAAATTTTTATGTGTAATTTGTTTTCTATGTTCAAAAAGATTGATTTCAGTTATTTTCTCTTAAGAAAACTGATCCATTTATCTTGTATATATATAGATAAATGAAAGGGAAAAGGGAAGGGATTGAGTCAGAATTCTGAAGAGTTATAACCCTTCAAAATCAACTATACTGCGAACTTGTAAACAATAGACTAGTATACACTCCGTACTTCCCGAACTAGCTTTATTATTTATAAGTTCGCCCGTCTTTGAACCAAACCCAAAATACGAAAAAAAAATGAACCGATAATTACAGTTAAATTACCAACAATTAGACACCTAAGTTTTTTTATCAATCATGTTAAGTTGTTAACTACTCCTCCGTCTGCGTCAATAATTTACGTTTGATAAAAACAAAATGTTGTACACCGTAATTAACAACAAATCTGTATTTTGTCAAAGGACTTGATATCATAATAATGGAATAACTTTTGCCTGTAAATTTGATAGGATAATAGGGGGAGAATATAATAGAACTATAGTATTGATAGGTGGTCTTAAATTGATATGTGATGATGTATTTATATACATCGTTAAAACTTAAAATAATAAACCCTAATGATGGATGAGCCTAATATAACCCCAATATTCTAATAAAATTTAAAGATAATAGGTTTTTATAATACGTAATTATTGAGCCATTATATTTGTCAACGAGAATTGATGACGGAGGTGATGATCAAGATAACAAAATCTCATAAGATAAACAATTGAATTATTTTAAAAATACAAATTTCCATCAAGATTGTTTTTTAGTCAAACCCTAATTTGTGAAATTTCAATAAGTCTTATCGTGGAGACGGGTATATCCGTCACAAGCTACGCTGAAAGCAGGTCAATTAATATTCAAATTGATAGATAAGACAAAAGTAAAATACATAGCGAGTAACATTATGCTTTTGTTTTATCTACTCACTAGGGTATAAGATGATTTGTTTCCAAGTTGTGATGGATATGTCCGTGTTCGACTTGAATTTGTAAAATTTTATATACCACCTTTGAGAAATACTGTCTTTTAACCACCAAATGGTGATTGGTGAATTACTCTTCTAATCCATTCTTATGTAAAATAATTTTATTTGTCATGCTCGTATAACGAGTGAACTTAATACTTCAACGATTTAACTTCAATTAAATAGTAATATTATTTACCATTAATTTGTATGAAATTAATTTGTATGAAATTAATGGTCGAAATATTGACTTTTTTCACTCCATAAGAAAAAAGTACTTATGATAGATTGATAGGTGGTAAAAACAGACTGTTTAACTATTTGATGATTAAAATACATATTCGTGAAAAGCTAAATGCATACAAATATTAACGTCGTTAGAACGTGCGAAACTGTTAAATTTAACAACGGATCGGAGCCACATCCGAACGGAGGAAAAAGTGTTTACAATATAAACCTAAGAGAGTTCCACTCTAAAACCAATTGACAATAGAGGGAGTAACTCCTTGCTTTATAAAGTGATGATTCTTCTCATCTTTTATCAATATCGGATAATCCTCACGTTTGGAACTTTCGGATTTCTTCAGAAACAGTCTCATAAATTCATGCCACGTTTTTTATACTTTATGATCATTTTGTTCTAAATTGATCCGAAATTGGGGTTACTGCCTAGCTCTATCCGAGCTCCAGCTTAAATCGTCTTGATTTCTATGTGCACCTCGCAGCCAACCAAAAAAGTTTCGAAAAGTTTTATGGAAAAAGTTTAGATTTATAATACAAGTAGTCTTTCGTAAGATATCCGTCTTAATAATAAAATCGGTCAAATATTATTTCACATGAATATATATGATTTTTTTTGTTTTTCTGAATATATTTCGCTTTTATCTTATTCTTCCAACATAAACACGTTTAACCCATCTTAATCTTATTCGTTTCAATTTAGAATTTGCTTTTATTAGACACAAATAGATTAAAAAAGTAATATTATAACAATTACTTATATAATTGAAATAATAATTAAAAAATTCAAAATGATCCATCTATCTCTATAAAAGGGATAGATTTGCTAGCCCTCCCATTGGCTCCTGTTTTTTAGGGAACTATGGTCCACCACTTTCAACTCAGAATTAATTTCATCTTTCCTTCCGTACTATCCCACCACATTCAACTCAGATTTAATTTCATCTTCCATACATATTCCATCTATTCCATACATATATAAAATCCAACACACAATAATTATAAATTACAAACTGCACAAATAATGAGTCCAAAAAATAAATTACATTTTATTTCCCCACAAAATAAAATACAAATTAAAATTTTAAAGATGATTAAATACTATATACAACGATGCAATATATAAAAAACCCTTATACTGAAAAAAAAAACAAAAAACCCTGCACAAAAAAACGTCTGATATTATTAAAAAATCACATTACGCTAATACCATCATAAAATAAAAATAAAACAATAATACAGTATCAGCTTAAAAAAAAATTATATTGCTATTTTCGGGGATCAGAAATTTGAAAATAATTCAGTATCAGCCCAAAGAATATTATTTAAATTGAAAAAAATGAATATTTTACATTCAAATTTCAAATCCATAGAAATAGCATTAAGACTCGAAATCGAAAACAGCCAAACCACTGATCATAAGTTAAATTACTATAAATAAACTACTATGACTTCACATAAGTCGCATGAAACTAAAACCACAACAATACGAATGATAATCATATGGAATTACATTACTCCTATTATTTTTGTTTTTTTATATAAATCGAGACAAAGACCCAGTATGACAATCGACCAAAATAAGTCGATAATTTAAATCAAGATGTTTATTAGATACCTTTGCAATCCATTTCCTCCGTGAATCTTGATCTTCCTTATTAGTATTTGAATTAATGTGTTCGTTGTTTTTTTTTTTGCTCTAACAAATGTTTATACTTGAAAGATTTAATTATATTAGACAAATTTTGAACGACTTTTATTGATAACGAATAGTAGCCTTACGCTAATACCATCATAAAATAAAAATAAAACAATAATACGGTATCAGCTTAAAAAAAAATTATTTTGCTATTTTCGGGGATCAGAAATTTGAAAATAATTCAGTATCAGCACAAAGTATATTATTTAAATTCAAAAAAATGAATATTTTACATTCAAATTTCAGATCCACAGAAATAGCATTAAGACTCGAAATCGAAAACAACCAAACCTCTGATCATAAGTTAAATTACTATAAATAAACTATTATGAATTCACATAAATCGCATGAAACTAAAACTCCAACAATACGAATAATGGAAACAACCAGAGAGATCAGTATATCAAAGTTGACAAAGGGATCAACAGGAGTATTTGTGGAAACTAGAGTACTGCGGAAATGGAAGAACAAAGACTACGGAAAAAGAAATGCTCGAGAACAATTTTCATTAGAACTACTATTAGTGGATAAAGAGGTACATACGAAATTTTACTTTGTTGTTACTTTATTTATATTATCTAGATTATCTAGATTATCTAGATATGTCTTTTGTTAAATTTTATTACTAACAAAATTATGCATTGTAGGGAGTGGTTATTCAGGCAACCGTGGAAAAAGCTCTTATCAAAAGGTTTGATGACAAAATATTAGAGGGTAACACCTACAAAATCGACAATTTTCAAACATATCGAAATTATGGTCACGACATTGCTACAACCGATAAATGTCGTATAAGGTTTGGATACACTACTAAGATCGATATCATTGAATCCACAATACCAAAATCTGCCTTCAAATTCGTTTCGTTTCAAGATATATTTAACGACAACTTGCACGAAAGAAAGATTATAGGTAAATATTCTTATTCTTAATAATTAAATTCTTTTAACAGTAACTTAGAAAATACTAATATTACCAACTTATAATTATTTTATTTTTCAACATTTTTATGTTTTTTCTGTAGATGTGATGGCCAAAGTGGTAGAATATGACATGGTTTCTAACCTCAATAATTTGGAGAGAACATATTTGACTTTACAAGATCTAAAGTAATGTTTATATTCCAAACAAATATAAATTCATTTCATAATTTTTCATACAAATCCTAACAAACATTAATTTTCACAGTGGAGATAGGATGCGTTTTTATCTTTGGGGACCCTATGTTGATGATGCAAAGAAAATTTCGGCAGAAATAAAATACAAGAAAGAAAAACCAATTGTGGTTTTGCAGTGTGTGATTAGGGCAATTTTAAACGATGAAATCACGCTATCAACAACCAACAACGCCACGAAGATACTAATCAATCCTAATATTCCAGAAGTACACGAATGTTGGATAAGGTATTTATTATTTTAGGGAAATGTATTAATTTTTCTAATTTAGAGAAAAGTATAAAGTATATCATTAACCATAATATTTTTTAATTAACATGCAGAAATAACAATGAAAAAGATGTCATCAAAAAATGAAGACAGTGCAACAACAAAAAAGCGTCACATCAACAAATAAGTATCCAAATCTGAAGTCGGTCAAAAAAAAGAAACCTTTCTACATTCCTAAGTCAGCATAGATAAACAGACATTAAAGTTAAGTCAGCTAAGTCCAGTACCGTATCCGTGCAGTATCTAATAATCCCATTATTTAATGTATTGGATACTAAAATCCTTTTTACATTCTCCAAGTCGATGTAGTTAAACAACGATAATGATTTTGAAAGTTATGTTTTTGAAAATTCTATTCATTTCACACTCCAAGATACAAATTCAATAGTAAAACGTTCAGTAAAATACCCAATATTATGATAATTTTAAAATTTTACAATTAGTAAAATAATATCCCGATTTATTTATATTATGCAACATTCAAAAATAACGAATTTAGATTTTTAAAAATACGAATACGGCAAAGAATGATAATTAGAAACAAATCCACGTTTAAAATTTGATACATTAATTAATTGCACAACAAAAACAACAATGTAAATTAAAAAGTTACAGAAAAAACTACCCACTACTAAAAATACGAATACGACAAAAATATAAACAGATACGAATACAGAAACGAATGATAATTAGATACTGCACGAATACGGTACTGAATTGTGTACAGAAACCTAGAATGATTATCAGATACAAATCCACATTTAAAATTTGATACATTGATTAATTGCACAACAAAAACAATGTGAATTAAAAAATTACAGAAAAAACTACCCACTACTTTTAATTCCACCACCAACTACAAAAAAACTACCCACTAAACTACCCCACTAAAAATTACCCCACCATCAACACCATAAAATCTGAGAAACTTCAAAAAACAAAAACTAATCACTAACACAATCAAAGTCAGGGTCAAAAGTTCAACAAAGAAACTACAAAAAATCTAACACAAAAACACATAGAACTATGTTAGACGAACCAAAGAAAAGATTCATTCGTGATATGCGAATTGGAATTTGTCACGCCTATGTTGATGTCAAAGTTGTACATTTATGGAATATAGAGAACTACGACAATCCGGGCAAAGAAGACTATCATAGCATTCACTTATATTAGTTGACGAAAAAGTAAGTTGACAAAAAAACCTTTATATTAATACACATTTATGTTTTAATTATAAAATTATGACAATTATTCTAATGTGTTTTTTAGGAAGGTGTTATTCAAGCAAGTATCGGAAAATGTTTAATTCACCGTTTTAAAGATAAAATCAAGGATGGTCACTCCTACAAGATTTCCAAATTTCAATCTATATACAACAAAGGAAATAACATTGCCGTACCACACTTATGTCGCCTCCGATTTTCATATTCAACGACCGTGGAGGAAATAGAGATTGAATCGATGCCCACTTATGGATTCAAATTCGTAAGCTTCAAAGTTGTTATCAACAACAACTTAGATGAAAGACAACTAATAGGTAAACAATTTTATACTATTCACATAGACTTTAAAAGTTAAAATAAAATTACTTCTATTCCTATTTATTTTATATAATAAATTAAACTAACTTATTTGTCAAATATTATGGAATTAGATGTCCTTGGAAATGTGGTAGAATGTGGTGAAATAATGGAAAACAGTGATAATTGCAAAATCAAGGTTGATATTGCAGATTCCTTGTAACCGTATGGTCAAATTAAATAACATAACATTCAAAATTTGACATTACTAAGATTAATATTATTAAAAAAATTATACAGCCAAGACCAAATACCATTTTGGCTATGGGGCCATATGTTGTGGAAGCTAGAAAACTTACAAGATCAAGTTATTTCATGGTAGAAGCACCGATTGTGGCTTTGCAATGTGTAGAAAGGATTGTTACAAGAATTACAATGTGATTATTCTTTTTCACTATTTATATTTGTTATCTATTAATTCGTTTAATACACATGCAGATGGAGAAGTAACATTGGCAACAAAGTCAAATACTTCAAAGATCTACATAAATCAAAAAATTGAAGAAATTCAAAAATACCGAACAAGGTAAAAACAAATTTCACTTTATTCGTTATATATAAACATGTTAATTAAGAAGTCTAATTTTATCCATTTTAAAATGAATATGTAGCATGTCAAAGAAATCATCAACCACCTTCGGAATCAAAACAGAAAATGGCAGTATTTCAGGAGGAATTTGCAAACCACTTGGTGACATCCTTAGGGAATGGAAGGTAAAAAATAAAAATTTGCTGTTTTTACATCACTACCATCTATGATCAGTAAATTTATTAATTGCATGTTCTATATAATTTTTTGGCTGGAAAATTTGTTACAACGGCATACATAACTGAAATTGACGACACATACAAATGGTTTAAAAATGTATGCAAGAGTTGTTCAACATGGGTGGGTTTAAAACAAGATGGCAAATGGTATTGCTCGAAAGAGTATTGCAATGCATATGAAAATAGGAATCAAGATAGGGAGACAAGGTATCATTCAAATATAATTCAATGATATAATGTTTGTTAAATTTTTGTTTTAGAATGTAACAATAACATAATATTTTCATTATCAGATTTAAAGTGAGGTATTACATTGAAGATGCTAAGAAAAATCAAGCCCAAATACTAATGGGTGATGAACTCATACAAAGGAAAATCAACAAGACAACATTTCAATGTATGGAATCACTAATGAAGGTATGACATGTATTATAAATAACAAAATTAGAACCAAAACTAAAGAATATTTAATAAATGTATGCAATTTGTCTAACGTGATTATTTAATTAAAAACTACAGATTGGGGACAAGTATGGAGTTCCAAATGAACTGATTTCTCCTTTCCTAGGGAAAGAATATGTGTTGAAACTCGAAGTTCATCGAAGATATAATTTGGAACAAAGTTCAACATGTTATAAAGTTCTTGATTTTACCGACAAGAAAGAAATTATACATGAATGGAACCACCAAAACAAGACCCTAAAGGTAATATCTTGACATATTTACAAATTATATATTCCCAAATTATTTATAAACATTAACCTTTAAATTGTTATAAAATACGATATCATGTCACAGGAAATCAATGAAAACTTGAATGATGGGCAAGCACAAGTGATAGTAGACACGGAAGAGAGGGAAGAAATGCATAAAAAAAACGCGTAGAACGCGAGGCTTGGTTGTCTTCTATTGCGAAGAAACCAGATCAAGGAAAAAGGAAGCTGAAAATACACATATAAGAAGCCCAAGACATGCTACTGATTTTGATTTAGATTTCTTATATGCAAATTAGACTAAGCAAACATTTCTTTTCAGCAATTTGTTTCCGTTATTTCAGCAATTTGTTTCCGTTATCTCAGCAATTTGTTTCCGTTATTTTGTTTATCAAGCATTAAGCAATTTAATTTCATCAAATTTTTTGCAGTACTGAATTTAACATTCCAATTTCAGCAACTTAATTATCAGTTTTTTTTTCATGAACTAAAAAAACAAGTCTCATAAACAAGCACTTATAAATAATAATAAATCAAATGTACAAATAATGTATACAACAGTTATAATAAACACACATATTTAGGCATATTCTTAATGGCAATTTTTCGTATCAATATAACAGATTAAATTGTTTATTTTTATTATTCCCCATTTGTCTTATTAATTTTAATAATAATAGTTTATATATTATTCTGCATTATTGGTTACCGATATTCTACATTATTGGTTACCGATATTCTACATTATTGGTTACCGATGAATAATTATAAAATAAGAATTCAGAAACATATCTTTGTTTCAACAAACATCAGCATATGCAAAAATATTTTCCGATCCATAGTTTGACCATCACCTAAAAAATAAAAAATTAAAAAACGTATTAGAAGAGTATTTGTGCCAAATAAACTACTAAAATTCAAGAATACTGTACATATAGTGTGTGTCTAAATACTGTACCAATACTATACTCTACAAATACGAGTTAGCATACGGAGTCAAAACGATGCAGAAACGATAAATATAAAGCGGAAAAAAATAATTATCTATGAATATACCTAACATGATTTTTTAAATCAATTTTGTTCAAACTTTAATTATAAACCATCATAAAAACCAATAATTTTATAATAATTATTTCAACAGCCGCATATATTTATACCAATTTTCAAGTTATTAATTAAAAACAACTCAAATTAAATAAAGCATAAATAACACAATTTCATTACTATCATAACATTACACCCCACTTCATGTTACGAAGTTATTATATTAACCCATGACAGTGAAGCACTACTTAATATCAACCGCCAATAGTAACTGTCTTTAAACCAATACAAATAAGCTAATCAGATTTTTTTTGGCATTTTCTTCAGAATCAACGACCAACAAAACAAAAAATAATCATTAATCATGGAAAGAGGATAAAGTTCCAAAAGTGGTGAAAAGAGAAGATTGAGTACAAACGAAAACAATTCAGGTAAGTGACTAATGTTAATATTTATTAATCCACATTTTGGTTATTAATTTTAGGGATAATATTTTATTCATTAATCAAAATTATTCATATATCTATAATACAAATTATATCCAAATATCTATATAACAAATTATAATCATATATCTATATAACAAATTATATGTTGATTCATTATTATCATTATTGACAAATATATACATACATATATAAGAAATCATATATTAACATCTAATATAATAAGAGAATACATAAAGTTAAACATGAAACAAACTTAAAGAGTTCAGAAACATATTTTACAACAAGTAGTTGTGCAAAATAAACGAATTCAAATACGGATGATAAATATATTAGAGCAACATAAACAGTAAACATACTATAAACGTGAGTAAAACTTAAAATATGAGAAACATATCTTAGTTTCGGCCAATTTCAGCATCATTAAGCTCAACCTAAAAAGAAAAAAATTTAAAAGGGCCATTAGTAATACTAAGATTAATCAATACGGACTAAAATCTAAACCAAATTAAAATGAGTTTAAAAAATTCGACCCAACTACCCGACCCAAGATACAAACCTGACCCAACTACCCGACCCAAGATACAAACCCGACCCAACTACCCGACCCAACTACCCGACCCAAGGCTAAAAATTTAATGAGCCGTATACAAAACGGGATCCAATTCAAATACGGATTAAAAATTGTATAAAAAATCAATGTTTCTGGGTTGGGTATGAATGTTTCTGGGTTGGGTATGAATGTTTTTGGGTTTGAAAACAGAAGTTTATCATTCATTCCCAACAAAAGAACATACCAATTTCAATAAATCAATCTTTCACCTTAAAGATTAAAAAAAAAAACAAGTTCTCAGGTAAACAAATTAATATGTATGATTAAAAGTCAATTAAAGCTATAAATATTTTGATTATTAATTTATAGTTCAAAACGCAAACACAGCCATATAAATTAATAGATCTGAAAAAAACTGAAAAAAATAAGAAATCTGTTAAAAAATTACTCATTCATCATAAAATTGAAAAAAAAGAACATGCAAAGAAAATTAATTCGTATAATAAAATAATAGATCTGAAAAACAATTGAAAAAAATAAGAAAAACGAAAAATTTGAAAAATCACTCTTTCATCATAGATTTGAAAAATACGAAAATGCAAACACAATAAATTCGTATAATAGAATAACAGATCTGAAAAAAATAAAAAAAAACTCGAAATACTAAAAATTTTAAAAAATCATTGTTTCGGAATACATTTGAAAAATACTAACATGCAAACCAATTAATTCAAAAAATTAAAGATAAAACTAAGCTATAAACATTTAATTATTAAAAACAAATTAGTTTTCCTTAAAAAAATACAAACAAAACCCATAAAAATTAAATAGGAAATAATAAAACGAAAAAAATTAAAAAAACAAGAAACAATATTACTTACCATTCATAATCAGATTTGAGATCTTGATTAACTAAAATATTTTCTGATTTTGGTAATTGATAAGATTGGATTTTAGTAAAATAAAATTAATGGAATATAGAGTGAAGAGACAGAGAGGCGAGAGAGACGGAGAGGCGAGAGAGGCGGAGTGATTAGGGTTGTGTAATAATCTAGGTTATGTGGCTTATATAGCCGATTAATTTGAGACAAAATATCAGATTTGGGCCCAAATTGGTGGACTGTTAGTCTAGGAAATATTAGGCCCAAGTTTTGACTTAAATTGTTTTTTAATTTACATATTTCCGTAATTGTTTAAAAATCAAACTTGGGCCACCAAACAATTACCGTCAAATTTGGGCCATACAATTACCGTAATTATTTCCGTCAAACACTTAAAACTGATTTTTAATCGTACAGTTACCGTCAAACAATTACCGTCAAACTTAAAGTAATTGTTTTAATCAAACTTGAGCCACCAAAGCTAATTGTTTCCTATCCAAATAAGATAGGCCCAAGTTTAGTGGGAGTATGTTAATTTTATTCATGTTGGGCTGCACTTAATTTATATTATAATTGGACTATGTCAATTGTTTTCGGTTTTTTATTAAGTGCACTTGATCTATTTTGGGCTGGAGTATGTTTATTGTTTTTGGTCCAATTAATATGTTTTGACCCATTTTCATATAATTTTTCAATGGATCAATTAGTTTCTACATAACTATAAAATAATTATGTCATAAAAAAACACACTTTTACAAAACTATAACTTATAAAATAATATTTTAATAAATAAAACATATTATATCCTTTGTAAAATACAAAAATATTGTAATATATCCTTTATTATATCTATTTATACATCGCATGAGATAATACCTTGATATATTACCTTTTATTTTATTCAAAAAAATATATATTTTCTAATATTCACATATTATTTTATATTAGGTATACCAAATGTAACTCTTATTCGTGTATACATCAACCAAACTATTAAGTTGTTTTTAGATTAATTAATATATTTTGGCCCAACTTTCACATAATTTTTCAATAGGTCAATTTACATCTACATACGTATAAATTAATTATTATACATAATAAAAACACTGTTTTTGAAAACTATAAACTAAAAGCATAATACTTTACTAAAAAACATAATATATCCCTTATCATCCCTTTTTAGATTAATAAAAAAAATTGTAATATATTATTTATCATATCGATTTTTATATGTCATGAGATAATACCGCAATATATTACCTTTTATTTTATTCCAAAAAAAAATCTAATATTCACATCTTATTTTATATTAGGTGGACCAATACGACAAACAAGACGAGTGTCATCACCTGCCAATGTTCATATTGACCATACGGCGTCACTTACCTCTGACACAACAGGTTCATAAAAAATCATGATTACAAATACAATATTTACCACGGTGAATATGCAAATTAAAATCTTATTCGCGTATACATCATGACTATATAGGTAACGGTACTCCAAATGTCCTTGAGCGATTAGTAAGAGAACTATGTGCAACATTTGGTGAATCTTATGATGATTTTAGTCCTTTGATACCACAACCTGAGGAAACACCCCGCAGTGCAGAAATTCACTCTTCTCAGTTGACCGATGAAGGTTAGGTTAATTATACTTATTTTATTAAATATATTCATTTTAATATGTGTTCAAAAATTTGAATATTACTTACAAATGATATGTATTTTCAACCGTAATCTGTTGTTTATAACTTAACTACGTAGGTAGCATTGATCGATCAGATGTCGTCGACCGATTAGTAAGAGAATTATGTTCAGACTTTGGTGAAACTTATGATGACTTCGATAATTCAATTCCCCAATACGAAGAATTAGTCAGTGGACATGAAAGAAATTCACTCCGCTCAAACGGAGAATGTTCCCAACGTCGACAAAATCAATCCTCCCAGTTTATCAATGAAGGTTAGTTTATTTTATGCTACATATCGGTCTATTACAAATAAATATAAATAGTTACTTTAAATAAAAATTAACGCTCTCATATTATTGTGACATTTCTTTTTTTCAGTTCTTGAGGGATACTGGGATATTGGAGACCCGAAATATGAGTGTAAAAAATGTAGGGCACAAATGTGGTATCAAGAAAGAAAAGAGAAAAAAAAGGGTACTAAATGCCCTAAGTTCTCATTGTGTTGCTCCGATGGCAAAGTTGTGCTGCCGTATTTAAAAGAACCGCCTCGGCTTCTAAAGTCCCTATTAAGTAGACAGCATCGCTTAAGTAAGCATTTTATTGAGAATATTCGAGCTTATAATGCAATGTTTTCGTTCACATCTATGGGAGGCAAGATTGATCACTCCGTCAATCAAGGTCGAGGTCCATACACATTCAGGATGGGAGGCCAAAACATTCATCGAATAAGAAGTTTGTTGTCATCGGCGGGATCAGTGCCTAAATTTTGTCAGTTATACATATATGACACTGAAGAAGAAGTTGAAAATCGAAAAAACGCACTCAGGTATATGATATAAGATTCAAAAGTGTTAGATTCTTATTTTATCGGATTATTGAAAATATCAATCGTTCATTATTTATTCGGCCAATTAAAAAAAATCACCTTATCATTAATTAATTGTGAATGCAGCCAGAATACTCCACATAGATATGATGATGAGCTGATAGAATTGTTGCAAAAGATGGTCGATGAAGAAAATCTTGTTGCAAAGAACTTTAGGATGACTAGGGATAGACTATCTTCGGATGGAGACGTTGATGTGAGTATCTGACTCAACTCTAGAAGAGACACGGACGGAAGAACATATAATCGCCCAACGGCTTCAGAGGTGGCAGCATTGATTGAGGGTGATTTGGGTCCAAACATGGATACACGAGATATTATTGTTCAAAAGTCGTGCGGCCGTTTACAACGCATATTTGAGCTACACCCGTCATACATGGCCCTACAGTATCCTTTATTATTTCCGCGCGGGGAAGACGGTTATCGATTGGGAATTCTTCACGGTGAAGAATCTCTTGGAATTAGTCAATCTGAAAATGCGCGTAACAAGCTGGCACTGAGAGAATGGTTTGCATTCCGTATACAGGATAGACCATTTTTGGTGGAGTCTCCGATACTGTTACTAGCCCGTAGACTGTTTCAGCAATTCTTAGTTGATGGCTATACAACGGTTGAAGCTCATAGACTATTGTTTGTACGATTTAAGCAAGACTTACTTCGCGTGGAAAATTACAATAATCTTTCAAAAGCTGTTCAACAGGGGGACGTTCAACCATCTTCCGCCGGTAGTCGATTTATTGTTCCCCCTTCTTTTGTGGGAGGTGGGCCATACATGAGAGTGAATTACCTTGATACGATGGCCATTTGTAGGTGGTTCGGCTACCCTGATCTCTTTATCACGTTTACATGTAATCCCAAATGGCCTGAAATCACCCGGTTTGTTACTAAGAGGGGTCTTAATCCCGAGGACCGTCCTGATATTTTGTGTCGTGTATTCAAGATTAAGCTCGAAGAGTTGATGACTGATTTCAATGATCGCCATATATTTGGTAGGGTTAGAGCAGGTATGCACTAATTCATCTGTCGTGTTTAATATCTTTTACATAATCTATCATGACGGAATATATATTCTCTAATGTTTTCGCAATTCTATCACAGTGGTGTACACGACTGAATTTCAGAAGCGTGGTCTTCCCCATGCTCATATCCTATTATTCTTACATCGAGATGACAAGTTCCCCGAGGCTGCAGATATCGATAAAATCATTTCTGCGGAAATTCCCGATCCTATCGCGAATCCTGTGCTACATGCTGTCGTTTCTGCACACATGATTCATGGACCCTGTGGGACTGCAAGACTTTCATCACCGTGCATGGTTGGGTCTAAATGCTCAAAATTTTTTCCCAAGAAGTTTACTGAAAGAACGACTATCGACAAAGACAGCTACCCCGTGTATAAGAGAAGTCAAACAGGACCCACAATATATAAGGACGGAGTGGCAGTTGGCAATGGATTCGTTGTTCCATACAATCCGCAATTGCTATTGAAGTATCGTGCACATATCAACGTGGAGTGGTGTAACCAGTCGCGAGCGATCAAATATCTTTTCAAGTATATAAATAAAGGATCTGATCGAGTGACAATGCAGTCTTCCTATAGACGCCGCAATGACGAAGATCCTGAGCAGGTAGATGAAATTAAACGATTCTACGATTGTCGGTACCTTTCAGCAAGTGAGGCTACGTGGAGGATATTCGCATTTGACATTCACCATAGGACACCCGCCGTTGAAAGACTGCAGTTTCACCTTCCTGGCGAACAAAGCGTTATTTTTAATGATGAAGATCCTATTGACGAGGTCGTAGGTAAATCATCGATGGGAGTGTCAAAGTTTTTTTCTTGGATGAAGATGAATAACAGTGACGAGGAAGACGTGCAAGTAGCTAAGGATCTATTGTACTGTCAAATCCCAACGAAGTTTGTGTGGAATAGAGAGAAGCGGGAGTGGAGCCTTAGGAAAAGAAAGTTTGCGATAGGCAGGTTGCAACATGTACCACCGACTTGCGGTGAATTATATTACATGAGGATGTTTTTGAACCATGTAAAGGGGCCGAAAAGCTATGAGGACATAAGAACAGTGAACGATATTCTATATCCCACGTATAGAGAAGCGTGTTATGCTTTTGGCTTGATCGGTGACGATATAGAGTACATTGATCCGATAGAGCAAGCAAACGAATGGGGATCTGGATTTTATCTTAGAAACCTTTTTGCGACTTTATTGTTTTGTGGGGCGTTAGCCATGCCCAGTAGAGTCTGGGAGAAAACATGGCCCCTTCTATCGGATGATATCCTTCGCAGGCAACGCAATATTTTTCATAACCCAGGTATTTCTTAATTATGATGATTTGTGTTTTGTTTGTTTAGTTTATATTCATTGTCCATGATGTTAATGATTATAAATATTACACATGGTGCGTGATAAAATATAAGAGAATAGTTGTCAACACGTTATGATGAAACTGTAAAACTCATTACAGGTTTAGAACTAACCGAAGAGGAGTTGAAAAATTATGCTTTGATCGACATTGAAGAATCACTCCAGTTAAATGGGAGTAATTTAGCAAGATTCGAAGGAATGCCCCAACCTGATACATCGACAATGTCATATCACGGGAACACGTTGGTCATGGATGAGTTGTTTTATAACAGAGAATCGTTGCAGACAGAACACATGTCTCTACTATCTTCAATGACTAATGAACAAAGGTCTGTCTATAATCAAATTATGGAAGCTGTTGCTGTTGGAAACTAAGTTCCCTTATTTTATACTCAAATCTAATGTGAGTTTAATTTATTTAAGTTTAGTCATAAAACTTAATTAGATCTTATGCATGCATGATGATATCATAAGATGTGATAGTCCTTACATTGGTTTTAGAAGGTTTATACTCAATAATCACCTATTATATGAGTCTTCAAACCACCGAAATACCCTTAAACTATCTAAGAAAAATCGTCTCCAAAAGATGCGTATCAAGGACCCGATCTCAAACTAATACTAATTTTGTTACTAGAAAATTAGTATAAGTATACTAGAAATAATAATAATATTACTCTTAATATTATTAGTATGGAAATAATTATTTCCTTAGTAAAAACTATTTTAGCTAAGGAGTTATGAGAATGAGGTTGTAGTATGAAAGTGCTTGTAGAATGAGAGAGTAAACATCTCACATCAAGTAACAAACTAAGGCATGAATGGTGTGTATATATTGAGCAACATAGGCTTGTTACACAAGCCATATGGCCGGCCAACATGCATGCCCAAGGCCAATGCATGGCCTCTTACACAATGCAAAAGAAACAAAGATGCCTTACATGTTTCTTACACACTTACACACCTATTCATAGGTTTTGTAAGGCTTTGTGTAAAGCATACACAATCACTACACACTACCATATACACGGCTGAAATGGGTCTAATATGGACCCATTTTATCTTTGTCAATTGTGTTAATTTGTAACATGTCACACATGTCCCATAACACATGACCCAATTTGTTAATTGTGCAATTTTAACTATTAAAATTCATAATTTACAAATTTATTACATTTAAATAATTACACTAATAATTTCGAAATTATTGTTGCACAAAAATGTAATGTCATAATTTAATTACAACTCTTTGTAATTTTATGATCAACCGTGTTCATTCTCAATTTAATCGTTTCCTAAACGAATAAACAAAACCGAGTAATAAAAACAATTTTATTACTTTGACTTTAATTATTATTATTATAATCCCATTATAAAAATATTCGTCATATAATATTATTTCCAAAATTTCCAGTTATTAATTAATTTGTATCCAATACAATATTAATTAATTATTCCATTGAGACGGAATTCCCTAAAGATATGACCTTAAGGGATCAACTGATCACCACCATCATATGACGATAATGTCAAACTCTAGACAGCCAATCATTATCGATAAATGTTGATCAATTGACTTTAAAAGAGTAACACTCCCAGTTGTGTTTCATTTAAATGAGTTTTAATTACGTCAACACACTATTGTCGAGGACACTTCCTCCAACAATCTCCCACTTGTCCGAGACAAGTGTGTGTTACCAATTCTCTTGCCCTATTACTATCTCCCACTCAATGCATGGCGTCCTCTCAGGTCGTGCCGGCAATTGATTAAAATCTAGAGTGGTTTATCTCGATCTGGAGTTATAACTACTGACCGGAATTATCTACCATAGATACCTTCCGAGCGTGGCCACGCATTTCTAGTTATTATTCTCCTCGAGTGGCCTAGAGATATTTCTCAACCCTGACAAGGGGTGGACAATTCCTAATCGACTTATTCCTTCCGGCTAGCCACAGCCCATCATAACCCAAAATATGTCCTTATAAACCCCGGTTACGAAGGTGTTAGGACATAAATCAAAGTTAATCTGAAAACTATGCCACCTCAGAGAACAGTCATTAGTCCAAGAACTGACTCATGTGAAACACGATAGATGCTCCCGCCACGACCAAGCAGTCTTTCAATAAGAGTACGCCAGAGCTCTATCAGCGGTCATTAGCCCGGCAAATGTATCTTAACATGTCTATGCCTAGGTGATCGATTAGTCATCTCGTATGACTCTATGGCAATTGAACTCGCCATCAATCGCATCACACATCCGATTGCATTGAGATGTCACCTCACTTAAGCAACTAGGGGCGAGGTCATGATAATTCAATTCACTTTAATGGGGTTCAATATGGTCTTACCATCCCATTTGAATTTTACTTGACCTTTCGTGAGTTATAAATAACTCAAACAATTAGTGGATTACACCATCCAAGTGGTCAACCTTTGAACACCATTTAATTTACAATCAGCTTTAGGGTCTCTCGTTTACATCCTTTAAAATTGTAATTATCTCCATTTTGAGTAAACCAGGTTTACCACGGTTCGTGCGATCGTTCACTTTGCGGATCATATCCACACATTGATCTTTCCTCTGAAAGAGACAAGTCATTCTCATGACTAGCGAATAAGATTATGTGCATTGTGTAACTCCCAGCCACAGTAATGCCTTTACATAATTTATGAACTTACACATTTTGTAGAATCTTGTGATGACCATGTAGTTAAAATACAAGTCATTGAGATGCATAGTCAATGAATGTAAGCCAAAGATTATCTCAAATCTTTGCTTGGTTTCTTGGAACTTGAGTCGTTGCAAACCTTTTACCATACGACTAAGTTATCTTCCAAAATCTTGAATTTGTCTTTCATCTTCATTGGAGAATACTTTGACAATTTACCAAGGTTTAATCATTGGTTTAACACCTGCTCCAAGGGGTTGTCCTGCAAGCGGTGCGCATCCACTTTACACGATTATACTAATGGCGGAAACATTAGTGATTTAAACGTGCAAACAATAGTACTTAAGGTTCGATAAATTTCCATGATCCCATCATGGTTATACTATCTTCATCTCTATGAACAACCTTAATACTTTATAAACAAGACGTCTTTTATAATCTTAACCAAACATCCCATGTTTAATTAGATTTAATTCATATCAATATGTTATCTAGAACCAAAAACTCGTGTACCTCTCATGAGTATCAATGCTTCATTCCAAACGAGCAATGAGTTGTTTTAGATAACGTTTACTCCCACTAAACTCTTGTTCTTGCCTGATTCTGAAGATCCCGAAGTCATACCCATGACTCAATAGCTTCAAATCCTGGAGCGAGAACTCCCACTGAACTTTACATTTAACCGTAAATCATAAAGCTCCCACTCAATTCAATGTTCCTTAACATTTAATGAATTGAAATGGTTGGGACTTAACCATATGTGCTAATAGTCACATCCTTTTCAAATACCCTTTTGAAAAGCGGTTATTAAGTTTACTGAATTCATTCTCAATGAATTACCTTACTACTTTCAACAAAGTTACCCTTAACTTTGCAGACTGCTGGCATCTACATGTCAACGTATGCTTCTCCCAATAAATCTCATTTATTAGCATGTATGTCTTATAAATTTCATGGTCTTTAGAATTTGCATTGACACATTTAGATCACCATCTAAATCCAAGAACCCTTTCTTGAGCCTTTGCAAAATCTTTTGAATAATTTTCTTCGAGTGTCCTCCCGTAGTTTCTATAAGAGTCTTTTCTTATGGTATACAATTTCTGTGTGTAGGAACTTTCAGTTCCCCACATTTATCTTATCTTGTACTGTACGAGGACTATATCATGGATCTTATCCATGTATAGAATTTTTCCTTACAAACTTCAAGAATTTATCCTTGAAGTATCCTCCAGGGCCGGGGCCGTTGGTATATAAGGCGTAGAGTTTTACCAAACCGTAGATCTTATCCACAACCTTTGGGTTTATCCACAACTTTTGGGATGATAAGGCTTAGAATCTTATCCACAGCCTAATCCACCTTTTACAACCATAAGGTGTAGATTGCTCTTGGGATATAAGGCGTAGATCTTATCTACAACCTTTGGGCTTATCCACAACTTTTGGGATGATAAGACGTAGAATCTTATTTACAGCCTAATCTACCTTTTACAACCATAAGGTGTAGATTTTCTTAAATCGTATATCCCATCCACAACTTAATCTTCCTTCTTATCTTTCACATAACCAAAACACAATAAATCCTACTATTCACTAATAGATCACATCCATTGTGCTTATCAAAATCACCAATTTCATGCATCTATAAACCAATTATAGATGCATCAACTTCATGCACACCGATTTTAACATAAATCATGTGCTATTTGTGGCTTTTTCAAAATTTCTCCCACTCTATCTTTGTAATAATAATCCCATTTTATCACCAAAGATAGCTACTAAGGCCACAAGCAATGACTTTGATGTTGGTTTGTGTATCCTTATGGTTTATTACAGAAAATATTCAATTTAAAGCTTTAGATAGTTTAGAATGGTTGATAACTTTGAAGTTGGTTTGTGTACCCTTATGATAACTTTTCCTCTTTAATTAAGTTCTTAACTTAATTTGATTTTGATTTGATTTGAATTGGGTATCCTATACCTATTCGGTTTCAATGGTCATACATTGAAATGTGACAATCAATTCTATTCTATGTTTAAGATTTGCAAGTGTTAAAACTAATTAAGAACATAAATATAAAACCAATAGTGACTTGGGTTGAAAACCAAGTCACCTCATTATCCAAAATACAACCAATTGTTTAAAGGATTAACATTTCCTCGTCCAACAAGGAAATAAAATACGGATTTTAAATTGTTCTTTCAACACTTGAAATAAAATAAGCAGGAAAAACAAAGCTCCTTGATCATCCTGAGTGGAGCTACTCTTAGTTCCATTGATCCATTATGCTTGATTTTTCTTTCCCTTATTTTTGTTTCCATGCCCTAATTCAAGTAAGAAGAGCATTCACATCACAACTTGTATCATAATACGTTAGTTGAGATTAACACAAAATAGAGACAGTTATCATACCAACTTGGAAGAATCTTCCCAGCTTTGAGATCGCTGAGATATCTGGAACAATTCCTCTTCTTATGTCCTTTATTATTACAATAAAAGCACCTGGCTCCTTGAGGAGCGCTCATGTTGGGATCTGATGTACTTGCCTCCGAAGACACATTCTTTAAACCTTTGGAAGGTTGCCTCCCCTTAGCCCTACCCTTCCTATCGAACTTTCCTTTGCCCTTAACATTTATATAGAGCTCATCCTTAGGGGAACTAACATTTAGGTCCATATCCCTTTCTACTTGCACGATCATATTGTGCAATTCATCGAGAGAGACGTCTTGGTTCCTTATGTTGAAATTCATCCGGAATTGTACATAAGTCTTCACCTTAGACAAGGAATGGAGGATTCTGTCAATCACAAGTTCTTCAGGAATGTCCACTTGATTCATCCTTAGGGTTACTACATGCTCAATTATCTTGAGTACATGTGGGCTAGCCTTTTGCCCCTCCTTAAGGTTGAGATCAAAGAAGGCCGATGCCGCCCCGTATTGGACAATTCTCGAAGCCTTTGAGAACATTGTCAGAAGCCTGCAATAGATCTCATAAGCTGTGCCAATCTTTAGGGCAATCCTTTGGAGTTCCGGCTCCATCGAGAGGATCAAAACATTTTTCAATTCCCAAGACTCCTTGTGATAAGTATCATAAGGTCGTCTTGCCGCGGCGGTGGCATTTTCTGCAGGTTCGGGAGGTGATGCTTCAATAAGGAATTCGGTCTTACCGTCACCTTGTGCCGCCAACAACAGTTGGGCATCCCAATCGGCAAAGTTTGCCCCATTCTCTTTTAGCTTACAATGATCCGTGAAGGATTGTAACCATGAAGTGTTTGTAGTAGTGGAAGTAGTCATGATTGATATTGATACGAGGACTACAAAATTTTAAACATATGAAAAAATTAAATGCTAATCGTTTTAATTTTCATTTTAACTTGTAAACATATTTACTAAGTTGATGTATCTATAAAATGACCTCTATCCAATTTTATAAATGATTCCAAGACCCAAACCCATACTATCGAAATCGTGAACCACTGGAACTCCGACCCAATGATATGGTTTGGTGGGTTAAAATAAACCGGTTCTACCCTAGAACTCTTGGTTGATGATAAATCATAA
The DNA here is from genome assembly GCA_029255685.2 of Silene conica. Lineage (NCBI taxonomy): Eukaryota > Viridiplantae > Streptophyta > Magnoliopsida > Caryophyllales > Caryophyllaceae > Silene > Silene conica. The sequence continues at coordinate 23,523,751 of CM055315.2, read as the reverse complement.
TTTATACATCTTAGCCCGGAACACATTGACCACTGGTCCTCTACACTTCCGTTGAGTACAAACCAAATTTCAAATGCATCGGGATGCGATCCGCCCACTGGACTGAATCCACCCCATCGCCCCACTTATCCTACGTAATGGGGTTCGTACTGCCCACTGGACTAGCACCACCCCACGAAATAGAAGCTCATGGGTTCTACTATTTGGTAAGGCTAATTCTAAATTGTTTTGTTTAATATAGAGGTCTTGTCAATTTATTATCTATCTCCTTTAAGCGAATTAAATTGGTGAACTCGATAATTATAATTGACACGGTCGTTATTAACGATCTAAACTAGTATGCATGTTTATGGCGATTTGGCTATGCATGCAAACATATTAAAATGCAAAAATAAAAGCAATAAAGCAATAAAATCCTAGTATGGCCTTCCTAGTAATAGTAAAAACTAATTAACTATTACAAATTCGGAAACCAACTCCTTGGTCCCTTGAACTTCATTGGCACGCCATCCAAGAAAACACCGTCTTGTCGGAACTCCTTTCCGTATGGCACCGTCTTTTGGATCTCCGGAATTACAATAAAATAATACAACTATTCTATTGCAAAACTGAAAATTTAAATTACAAACCCGTGATACGAGATCACATAAATTACAACCGAATCAATATTCCCTTTCATTACGGGTAATATTGATTAAAACTAAGGCCATACTAAGAAAAATTACATAATTCCAAATTATATAAATAACATTCAAAATATGACATTCATATTAAATAAATTGCAATAATAAAATATGTATGCACATGCTCAATTTTTAATGCCAAATCGCCTTATGGGAGCAAATATCTCATATTTGTTTACGGTTCTTACGGATATGCGCGATTTTAACTATTAAAATCATCCAAAATTACATAAATCTCATTTATGTCCAAGTTAATCATCCTAACTTACTTTAGGAATCAATGTTTAGTCTCTACTAATATTTGATCATGATCTAACTTGATTTTGCATTATTGTTCATAAATTACTTGTATTTTCGGGAAAAATAAACAAAATATGGCCAAATGAGTCAATAAAATTCGAAATTTAAAATTCAAAATTTTAAACTTTCTGGAAATTTTCTGAAAATTCAGAAATTAATAAATGGTCTCATGCAAATACTTATGGTTTATTTTTTAAATAAATCCTATAAAAGCCGTTTTTATGGTTAAAAATCCGATTTAAATTATAAAAACTTGAAATAAATTGCTATAAATTTTTAGTCATCCTAAAATACATATTAGAATCTGAAAGTGACCAAAAAATACAGACCATACTCGAAAATTTTATTTTTCGACTCATAAATTACGATTATTAGCTAATTAACTCATTAAAATTAATAATCATAAAAACAGAAACTTTTTGATATCTAACTTTTAGATCTGATGTTCCTATCATATAAGACATCTATGGGTAAAATTTCATGCCATAATATTAAGATTAACTATTTTTAACACAATAAGTCACTATTTATCCGATTTTAACCATTAAAATCATAAATCATGCATCACTTGGGAATAAATTCCCAAAACTTACATACATACTGTAAATATTGCATGTGACATTGTGTAAAGTTTTTATGGCAAAATTCCAACTATAAATATTAAAGTCGAATTTAAGTCACTATTAATCCGATTTTTACTATAAAAATCATTAATCATGCAAAATAATTCCAATAATTTCAAAAATTCATACAGGAACTTTATATATTGCATGTGACTTCTCATAAAATTTTTAAGGTTAAATTCGAAATATAACCATATATACCCATTTTTGCTCATATTATGACTATTTATCTCATAAAATTCATAATCCATGCATATTAACTCCATTTCTTACGAAAAATCATATACAATATATTAAATATGCATGTGAGAACATATCAAAAAATCTCGGCCAGAAACTATATTTAGCTATTTTTCCCATTAATTGTTGTTTAAAACCGATTTAAACTACAAAATATACAAATAAATATAAAAATGAACAATAAAAATCCATAAAATTATTTTTATGTCCTCAAAACCATTTTAGAATCAGAAACTTTAACATGCAAAATTATTTTGTGATTTATCATAATAAACACAATAATTTCGAAAATTTTCGAAATGTATGTTAAACCGATTTTAACATAAATCATGAATCCGATCATGCATGCAACAACCGTAATGCTCTGATACCAATTGTTGGAAACTAAGTTCCCTTATTTTATACTCAAATCTAATGTGAGTTTAATTTATTTAAGTTTAGTCATAAAACTTAATTAGATCTTATGCATGCATGATGATATCATAAGATGTGATAGTCCTTACATTGGTTTTAGAAGGTTTATACTCAATAATCACCTATTATATGAGTCTTCAAACCACCGAAATACCCTTAAACTATCTAAGAAAAATCGTCTCCAAAAGATGCGTATCAAGGACCCGATCTCAAACTAATACTAATTTTGTTACTAGAAAATTAGTATAAGTATACTAGAAATAATAATAATATTACTCTTAATATTATTAGTATGGAAATAATTATTTCCTTAGTAAAAACTATTTTAGCTAAGGAGTTATGAGAATGAGGTTGTAGTATGAAAGTGCTTGTAGAATGAGAGAGTAAGCATCTCAAATCAAGTAACAAACTAAGGCATGAATGGTGTGTATATATTGAGCAACATAGGCTTGTTACACAAGCCATATGGCCGGCCAACATGCATGCCCAAGGCCAATGCATGGCCTCTTACACAATGCAAAAGAAACAAAGATGCCTTACATGTTTCTTACACACTTACACACCTATTCATAGGTTTTGTAAGGCTTTGTGTAAAGCATACACAATCACTACACACTACCATATACACGGCTGAAATGGGTCTAATATGGACCCATTTTATCTTTGTCAATTGTGTTAATTTGTAACATGTCACACATGTCCCATAACACATGACCCAATTTGTTAATTGTGCAATTTTAACTATTAAAATTCATAATTTACAAATTTATTACATTTAAATAATTACACTAATAATTTCGAAATTATTGTTGCACAAAAATGTAATGTCATAATTTAATTACAACTCTTTGTAATTTTATGATCAACCGTGTTCATTCTCAATTTAATCGTTTCCTAAACGAATAAACAAAACCGAGTAATAAAAACAATTTTATTACTTTGACTTTAATTATTATTATAATCCCATTATAAAAATATTCGTCATATAATATTATTTCCAAAATTTCCAGTTATTAATTAATTTGTATCCAATACAATATTAATTAATTATTCCATTGAGACGGAATTCCCTAAAGATATGACCTTAAGGGATCAACTGATCACCACCATCATATGACGATAATGTCAAACTCTAGACAGCCAATCATTATCGATAAATGTTGATCAGTTGACTTTAAAAGAGTAACACTCCCAGTTGTGTTTCATTTAAATGAGTTTTAATTACGTCAACACACTATTGTCGAGGACACTTCCTCCAACAATCTCCCACTTGTCCGAGACAAGTGTGTGTTACCAATTCTCTTGCCCTATTACTATCTCCCACTCAATGCATGGCGTCCTCTCAGGTCGTGCCGGCAATTGATTAAAATCTAGAGTGGTTTATCTCGATCTGGAGTTATAACTACTGACTGGAATTATCTACCATAGATACCTTCCGAGCGTGGCCACGCATTTCTAGTTATTATTCTCCTCGAGTGGCCTAGAGATATTTCTCAACCCTGACAAGGGGTGGACAATTCCTAATCGACTTATTCCTTCCGGCTAGCCACAGCCCATCATAACCCAAAATATGTCCTTATAAACCCCGGTTACGAAGGTGTTAGGACATAAATCAAAGTTAATCTGAAAACTATGCCACCTCAGAGAACAGTCATTAGTCCAAGAACTGACTCATGTGAAACACGATAGATGCTCCCGCCACGACCAGGCAGTCTTTCAATTCTTTTGGTACCAAATTTAGGTCTCCAAATGTCAAAAATACTAAAAAAAAAAGCAATCATTATATGTTTTTGTGAATGCAATTGCTTGATCAAGTTTCGTATATGAATCCTGGAAATGCAGCCGGGTTAAAATTCACGAGGGAAAACTTTATTATGAGTCAGAGGCTTTTCAATAATATGTTTTCATGACGGTTATTGACAACGATTGTAAAACAAAGTTGATAGTGATAATGAATTGTATACGTTTGATTAAACAAGAATTCATTTATGTACACATACAGATGGGAAGAAAGGCGTGGCGAAGGAGATAATTGAAGCCATAGATGAAGAGAAGAAGATGATAAGATTCCGAATTATCGAAGGAGATATGCTTAAAGAGTACAAGAGTATGTCAATGGCTCTTCATGTGATACCAAAGGGTGACATTGATGCAGTCTTGTGGAAAGTTGAGTTTGAAAGGTTTGAAGATTATGGGGCTTACCCAACTAATGTCATGGACTTTCTAATCAAAATGACTAGAGATGTTGAATCCCATCATCTTCATGCATGATTCATCTATTTTTGGTTATGGTTACTTGTGTGATGTGTGTTGTTCTCAGTTCATCTCTTGTCTTAATTTTCAACCATTGAATAAAATGTATGTTTGATTTGGTTCAAGAAAATCTTCAGAATAGTGCTATGTTTGCGTTCTACGGAGTATATATCATAACGGTATATTCGTCGCAAGTTTAAAGCGAGTTTTTGCGACAGGTTAAATATTAACTACATAGAAAGATTGCACAAAAATGAAGTGTTTAAGAAGTACTAACATTTTATGTTGTGTATTATCTACCCATTTGGGTAGCATCTCACCCGTTTATATGATCTTCTTTATTAAAACAACAACCACAGTGTTGACGTGTCGGCCTGTTACGACAATGTAGGCTAGTCTTGCCATATTTCGGTTACGACAATGTCACTCTCTCATATATGCCCAGACCCGTCTAATCTGAAAATGTGACTGATAAGGTAGTTGGAAATTAGAATCTGATAAGTAGGTGATTATACAAAACATATGTTTGACAAACTAGCCGTAGAAAAGGTAGGTAATTTTTTGCAAAATGAAATAAATGGACATAATAAGTATTTAATATTATAAAGTGAAGGGACAAATAAGTAAAATAAAATAAGACAATAGCTTATTTTCCAAATGTTATTTCATGTAGCTTTATTTCAAATAACTTATTTAACAAATTAGCTACTTCCCAAACACTCTCTCAAAAATTTCAGGTAGCTAGAATTTTGGTCAAAATTAGGTAGTTTATTTGCCATGTCAAACCGAGCCTTATTTTTGGAGTTCTTAATTATTGCATGTGATCTATCCATTATTATTGGCACACCCATTTATTGCATGTGAGAGAGGACATTGAGGTTTCGTTTGACAAAACTACCTGAAAATGCAGGCTATGCAGCTGAAATCTGAAAAAGGTAGCAAAAAATTAAGACCTGATAAGATAGCTGATTTTTGTTAAAACTGTTTGGAAACTAGTTGAAAAGGTAGCTGATATTTGACAAAATGACGTAAAAGGACATGGTTTATTATTGATATATTTTACGTTTTTACTATTATTCTTGTGTTATTGTCGTTGGTGGCGTTATTATTAATAGTTCAAACTAGCCTCAAGTCCCGAGAAATTAGAGAGAATGTTGTTAAACTGAACAATGTTGTGGGTTGACGCGGCGGCTGAGATGGGAGGCACCGAGGAGGCTTACGCGGCGGCTGAGGTAGGCCGGCGAGGTGGTGATGGAGGGAGGCTCGACAGCGGCGGCAGCTGAGAAGGGCTTGTTGTGGGTTGTATTTAATTTGGGAATTACGTAGAGGGTTTTGTATTGAGTTTGATTTTTGTTACTTGACGTTATAACATCTGAGGGTAAAATAGGGAGGTAAAAATAAATTAGGTAATTGATTTCTCAAATAATGCTATGTCATGTAGCAACTTATTTGAGGTACTTTTTTTCACTCAAAAAAGTAGTTGTCAAACACTCCAAAAAAATAAGCTACATAATTATTTTGGCAAAAAAATTATTTCTGACAAATCAGGTACCTGAAATGCACTGCTAAACGAAGCCTGAGATTGGGTGCCACCCATTTTCCTAGTAATATATGTATAGTGTTGCCCGTGCGTTGCACCGAAGAAAGTTGCCCTATTTAAGGAGCTTTCCTCTATTATACGACTTCCCGAGCCCACGTATTCTAAAATAATTGATAAATGTATAATAATACGTGAGTACGTTTTAACCTTTATCGTGTAAAGTTAATTATTGGCATTTTCTCCAAAATTTTAATAGCTACGTCACTTACGTGCATTTTCCGGCAATTGTGCGTTAATATTTATGTATAATCGCGGGGTTATCGCATCACATCGTCCACATGTTTTGTACTTAACAAGTTAACATCTGGCTGACCATCATCAATCTCTTTCGTTTGCCTAAAGAAATATTCAACAGCATTTCATTTCTGACCATAAACTAATCAAAGCACCCTTAACCTGTTAACAACCTGTAAGTTATATAATAGCTATGTGATTCTCTGTAGTTGACATCAAAGCCGTCTTTTGTCAACGGATTAGATAGCATAATTGCGTGTAAAACTAATAATTATTTTATAAAATTAAGTAATCAATGAGCCTAGCTAGCCAGCATTTGTCTAAAGATTGCAAAATAATTGGATAAGAAATAAATTGATCGGATTCATAATTAAGGAAGACTATCCGTTTGGTCCGTTTGGATAAGTAACGGGGATAACTAATTAATTTATTATCTATTTAGGGATCAATTCAAGTGAGTTTAGGTAGGTTTTGTGAGAGATTGCTATCACTAATTTAATGGGAGATATAATAAGAAAATTAAAATTTTATTGGGTATCATATAAGAGGTCTGTCAACATTAATATTGAGAGATCGTTTCTCTCAAGTATTTGTGGGAGGTTTAAGGATAAATAATTAAGTAATCAATGAGCCATTTCTCGTAATTTTCCAATCAGAAATAAAAGATGTTATGTTTGTATTTAGGTTGGAGGTAGACCTACCAAATGGGTTAACGAGGTTAAATTCGAGTTGTGTAAGCTTGGTTCTTGAGAATTTTGGGTTTGCAGGAACTTGAGTCATATCGGGTTATTTCGTGATTTGATCAATTTTGGGTATTTATTATCATCTTATTTACGGATAATGATCTAGGTCAAACAACAAATATTCTGGTCAGGTCACAGTGCAGGATTTGTTGAGTGTTGTAACCATAGACGAAGCTATGTCTGGGCTGGTCGGGCCACAGCTCATGCTAGCTTTTTAAGAACAAGTAATAAATAAGCATGCTAATTTTCAATTAAACTCGTCTAGCATAGTGGTAATTGGTGAAGTAGTAAGTACATTCTTTGCAAGTGGTTTAGGGTTTGAAGAACTTATCTAGCATTTTAAGATTTATTTTTGAGTTTGGGGTTTTTAACAATTTGCTTCATTTATTTAGATTGTCATTTCGACCCAGCTACAAATTTCGTCCTAGCTTCGTCCTTGTTTGTAACACAAGAGCTTATCTCGTCCTTGATCTACTTCTTGCCATTCCGCTTTATTAGGACACACTTCTCTGCCTCCGGTTGAGTAGCGAAGATTCACTTCACTCATACACCAAGGACACGTCGCTTTTCAAGGAGCTTACCTTAACACTGATGGATCAAGTTCATGTGTTTAGTACAAGCCAGGTGTTGGGTTGCGTACAAATCAAGTTATTCGAGTTAGGTTATACGGAACAGGTTAATTTTATCGGGTGTAATTGGAATTATATACTATCACAATCTATTTGTGAATTATATGCAGTATTAGGTACTTATGCCAATGCGGTCACTTGCTTATTGAATCATTTTGAGTGGTCACAAATCTATCTCTATAAAAGGAGTAGAATTTAACTCATTTTGATTGATTTATTGAAATAAGAAAAAAAAAATACCCACTAACTTTAGTTTGATTTAATTTCTCTCTATCCTAAATTCACATTTCGTCATTGTCATAATAAAATACGATCCGATCAAATTATTGTTCATCGAAAATATAAATAACAATATACAACGTTTCAATAAAATACGATATAGAACGGTCCAAACATAAAAATCAAATCCGAAAAATAAAAAATTACAAACACGAAAAATAATTACAGTCCAAAAATTAAATTACATTATATTCTCCAATTTTTCAATCAAATCAAATATAAATTAAGATACCAAATAAAATAAAAACGGTAAAATACGATATACAACAGTCCAATATATATCAAAATTATTACGTTTTCGCCACTATCGTAATAAAAATCTTGTATATTAAAGAAAAAAAACTGAAAATCAGCACAAAAAATAAACAAAACGGGAATGCCAACCTAAATAACTCAAAGTCAACTAAAAATTATTTACGTGGGGATACCACCTTTATTAATCAGGTTGCATAATAACGATTAATGATAATACTAATTATAATACTAATACTAATAAAATACTGGAAATAAACTGAAAATCTAAAAATTATAATTTTATTTTGTTAAAAAAACTGCAAATTAATCTTATTCATGTAAATCTACCCCTAAGAGATTGAGACGATATTGATAATAATCAAATAATTGACAGTTATAAAGAACACACAAGTAGGTAATAAAAAAACACGGGATCAATATCTAATAAAAAATCAGTTAATTCTAAACCATAACAAATAAAATTTGCCTTTTACCTTAGTAATGAAATCGGTCGGATTTTATAACAAAAAACTGGTTTATTTTAGTAATTCATGATTGATAATAATTTATATATTATCTACTTAACTTTTATTTTGAATTATATTTGTATTAATTAGTCACATATTTATTAGTAGCCAATATTTAAAAACAGAACCGTACATTTATTGTACGGGTATAAAACTGTGGTTATTTAGTACTCTATTTTGATAATGATTTTATTGTATTATTCTCATGTATTTGTATTTTAATCCATATGCTAATTAATGTCACAACTATAACTTTTTTTTTAGTCGTTGTCCCAGAACTAATGTAGACAATTATTTTGGACAAAGAAGTAGACAATAATATTTTTCTTCACATGAGTTTGCACCCTAACATTATATAAAACGAGTTTTCTAATACTATTAATACTAGATGTCATACCCGGGCGTTGCCCGGGTAATATCTTGACATGGTTTCAAAGTAATTATCGTAACAGTTAATCTTTTAAAAAGTATAATAGGCATATATAGAGAATAATTCATGTATTTTTTCTATGTCTAATGAAACATCAGATGTATCATCATCAATGGAACAACATGGAACGTTGAAAGTGCGTGAAATTTCAATGGAAACGAAAACTTGTACCTTCGATTCAATGGTCTTGGAAAGACACTTACATATTACGCATCACTGTCGTCAATATAATTTGTTAGCACACGTATTTTTATAATAACTTGTACGAAGTATATTTATCATTTAAGCATCATCTTGAAATTTTTTTTATCCAATATATCTAGTATTTGAAGATAGTCGAAGTTCATACTCTTTTAACATTAACTCGTATTTTTTTACATTCGATCGTTTTTTTTTTACTTTAACTCATATTCTTATCTTAATAACACGTATTCTTATCTTAGTAGCTCGTATAATTTTTACATTAGCTCGTATACTTTTTACATTAGCTTGTATTCTTATCCTAATAGCTCGTATTGTTATCTTATTAGCCCGTATTCTTCTTACATTAACTCGTATTCTTTTTATATTAGCCCGTATTCTTATATGCTCATATTTATAAGTTCGTGATCCTCTTATATGCTCGTAAGTGTTTTTTACACTTGCTCGAATTCTTATCTTAATAGCTCGTATTTTTTTTATATTAGCTCGTATTCTAAGCTTAATAGCTCTATTAGCTCGCATTCTTACGTTAATAGCTCGTGTTCTTATCTGCACATATTTTTTAGTTCCTGATTCTTTTAAGTTCTTATTTCTTTTACATTAGCTCGTTTTTCTTATATATTCGTATTTTCTAGCTCGTATTCTTTTAATTATACCTCGTAATCTTAAGTGCTTATTATGTCATGAAATTTGACGTCTTGCAAATCTAGTTCTATTTTTTTAGCTTGAGAAGTGTTTCAATTAGCTTGTATTTTGATATTTTGTTTACATTAGCTCGTATTCTCATCATAATAGGTCGCATTCTTATTATGTGCTCGTATATTTAAGTTCGTGATCCTTTTAATATCGTATTCATATTCGTTTGTGCTCATATATTGAAGCTCGTCTTAATAGCTCGTATTTTTTTTCATTACCCCGTATTCATTTGTGCTCGTATTTTAAAGCTCGTCTTATCTTAATAGCTCGTATTGTTTTTACATCAGCTCGTATTCTTAGCTTAATAGCTCGTATTCTTTTTATATTAGCTCGTATTTTTAGGCTAATAGCTCGCATTTTTTCGTGCTTGTATTTTTTAGTCCGTGATTCTCTTAAACTTTTTTTTTACATTAGCTCAGATTCTTATGTGTTCGTATTTTGTAGCTCGTATTTTTTTTAATTATATCTCGTAAACTTTTAAGTGCTTAATATATTTATCAATACATCTATTTATGTTTTTAATTAAATAAGAGAAGAGAAACAACAAATTATACCAAAACTCTACGGTAGCCAAAACTCTTAGTTTACAATCAATTATTTTATTAATTAATTCAATAATTATCCAACTTATATTTTTATTTATATACTAAATTTATTTAACCAAACTAATAGCCAATGAAATTGCTCTAAAACAATAGCCAATGAAATCAATTACTTTATTAACTAATTCAATAATTATCTAACTGATATTTTATTACTATTTAATTATCTTTTTATTTATATACTTAATTTATTTAACCAAAGTAATAGCTAATTTAATCTCTCTAAAAATAATAATTATCCAACTCATATTTTATTACTATTTAATTATCTTTTTATTTATATACTTAATTTATTTAACTAAAGGAATAGCCAATGAAATTGCTCTAAAACAATAGTCAATGAAATCGGTCGAAAAGTTCCTCTTTTAAGTATATATATTGATTGATTGATTGATTAGATCACTTAGAATGTCTTACTTCTTACCTTTTATAGTTTGTTTCATTTTTATTTCTAACAACTTATGAAATATGTTTTGTGATAATTTATAATGCGAAACGGTTTCTATGTAAACAGACTTGTTTATTTATTATTATTAAGAAAATAAAGCAATAGTAGTTAGAACTACGTTATCCTATAACACATATTCTTGTTTTAACGGCATTTTTGGTCCGAAGTTTCAGACCAATTATATGTGACCATTTTATAGTTAAATATAACCACAATAGTGCGACCAATGTTACAGGATAATCTGTTTGTCAATAATAATGACATTTGACTGTAAAATGGTAATATAAGGCTCGTCTGAAACTTCAGACCAAAAGTGCCCGTCTGAAGCAAGATCAACTGATCCTATAAAGGGGACACATGACCTCCCAATATTTGCATCGCTCAAATTCATTAGCTTTAAACATTCATTACAATTCTTAAGGGTATATTATTCTATTATTATTACCAAATAATTAAGATGGGTATCTCAGGAAAGATTGAAGTAGAAGTTGACATTAAGTCAAAAGGAGATGTGTTTCACGAGTTGTTCGTAACCAAACCACACCATGTTTCCAATATTGTTCCTGATCAAGTTCATGGCTGTGATGTTCATGAGGGTCAATTTGGTAAACCCGGTTCTATTATTCAATGGGAATATACTCTTGGTAATTCAATTCTATTCATCACTAACTTAATAACCAACTTGTTTATAATATCGCCATTATTTTCTTTGTCCTGGTTAATTTGTTTTTTTAGAAATAGTTAATTATTGGTTTGCAGATGGGAAGAAGAGCGTGGTAAAGGAGGTAATTGAAGCCATAGACGAAGAGAAGAAGATGGTGAAGTTCCGATTTCTGGAAGGTGACATACTGAATGGTTACAAGAGTATGTCATTGGCTCTTCATGTGATACCAAAGGGTGACATTGATGCAATCTTGTGGGAACTTGACTTTGAGAGGGTTCATGATTTTGGGCCTTATCCTACTAATGCCATCGACTTTCTAATCAAAATGACTAGGGATCTTGAGGCTCACCATCTTAATTCTTAATAATGCATGATTCATCTATAAATCTATTTTTGGTTACTTTGGGTCGTAAAGTATCATGTCGTGTTGTGTTTGTATCGTGTTGTGTTATGTGCAACGAGTGAATAAATGTCTGTTTGATCGTTATTGTAAGAATGCTATTGTTAAGCCGTTAGGCAATTTCCATATGTATTTATAAGGTATTGTAAGAATGTGATTGTAAATTGTCGCTTGTCAAGTGCCTTTGTAAATATATCGACACTATTACAACCATAGGAATGAAGGCGGTTGAAAACCGTCCTTAAAGGCTGAAGGAACCGTGCTCCCATTGGCTTTGCTCTTTGCCTAAGAGAACTCTTTCTTTCGGCCTTTAGTTTACATTAGTGTTAAACCTGTGCAAAAAATTAACGGGTGGAAATAACAATTGTTATTAGATGCAGAAAAACATAATTGAGCATGGTTAATCTGCAATGCCGAAATAATCCAATAAGTTCATATTTTAAATTTAGTTGTACGCAGATGGAAGCATTCTGATTGGTAGAAAATAAATTAGAGAAAGAATATTGAGAGAGTAATTAATTCCGGTTTAAAACGTGGGTTTGATTTTTTTTTTTTAAATTCTACCCATCAGAATGCTTGATTTGGAGAGAGACTAATTAATTCTAGGGTTGAACGTGGGTAGCCTTTTAACAAAAAAAAAAAAAAATCGACCAATAAAATTGCTTAAAATGTTGTTCCTTTTATAGAAAGGGGATGTTCGATTCTTTCTTGAATAAGAGAATTTTGTGCAATACTCCCAGCAAGCTCAGAAGCCAACTACTTAGTTTCAGTAGATGAACTACCAAACTTATGTCGATTTTTTGTAACCCACGACACGAGATATATATGACTCATATGAGATCGTTACTATGTTCAATCCGAGTCACACTGTGCTTGTACCAAAAGAATCATCCTTTATTATCACAATAGAGGACAGCAGGCAACAGAAAATGAAACTGTAAATCCCCGTGGAAATTTACATGAAAACTATTTGCCTGGTTGTGTAAGACAAGATCGATGCGGAATTCTACTTCAGCTATACTCTTATTCATGGTCTGATGAAGCATATATATGGAAGGCAGAATGGGAGCCATGGAAAATATAGGGAAGCCGTTGGCCTACCCAACGGCCAACGGCTTTAGCTGTCTAATTGTTGTACAAATTCGTCTCACCCCTGAAAATTCCGATCATCATTTTGGCCCCAAACTTTGAATTTTGGCTCAGCCACTTTTAGGTTAACTTCTTTCCCTGTTTTCCCATGCATGTGTTTCTCACTTATTTTAGAGCCTTAGAAGATTTGACATTTCTTGTCGAATTAGAGAAGATTCTTATGTCAAGGGTTGATGATGCTGTTGTAAGGATTTGACATTTCCTTTTTTCTAGCAAAGCCGCTCGCTTACCCAGCGCCTTAGTGTAAAAATTTGAAGAAAAAATAAAGTGATAACATGGACCCATTTGGAAAAAATAATTTCAAATGAGCCCCAAACCGGTAATTAATTTGCTAAATAACGTCATTTCGTCGAAAACTATGAAATATTTTACTTCTTACTCTTTTTTTTGAAATAGCGATCCTTCGATATAGTTTTCGACGCAATTTTCATCCCGAGTCATTAAAAAATAGTCTATTTATATTACTAACACAAAAGCAAGGTTGTGTACATACGACCTCCCTCTATTTCACAATTTGCAGAAGTCATTGAACACTACTAGGGTAATACCGTCGTTGTCATAGTATTATTTCTAATAAATTATGAAATGTCAGACAGTTTCTAAATAAACAAACTTGTTTAATTATTTAGATTATTTAACAAGAATATTCTAAACTATTGGTGGTCTTCTCAAAATAGAACTTCAATTTAACTCATAATATACCATACAATTACCCTCATCTTCTCGTATTTCACTAGGCTCATTATTAACCTGTAAAATCAGGTCAGAAAGTCATGTGGGTGGCGGTGGATCTCACTACTATCGCTACATACCACAAACACTACCTTATTCTTCTCCGTTCACAGCATAACAACCACATAAACTACCTCCTAGCTATGGACCATCACCATCACCGTCACTATACGTCTACACCCTAGCTTTAAAGCACCACCACGCCACACTTAACCACCAACTGTCCCATTCATGCATGTTTCTCCACTAACTGCACCATTCACGTCATGTTTATCCACCATCATGGCCATACATAATATTCATTCACAACATGTATCTCCACCACCATTCACACAACCAACACCACATCGAGCTATACCATCGCCTTCTTTTCTTCATTGCCTCACTTTTCTTTCCCGGTTATAATTCAAATATAATGACATGCCCTTTCTTTAGTCTTTGACTGCCACAACTCCAACCTCGTGCGTCACATGTCTTCATCTTCGTTGTCATCGTCTTTCCCTCAAAGTTTTTGCTAAAATAGGGTCGGAAACCAAACTATTTATCAAATTGGGGCTCTTTTCAAACTAATTACCAAAAATGGTTCCAGACATCAAATTTGATTTTTTAATTTTTTTTTTTTTTTGAAATTCAGAACATGTCGCTGTCCTCGACAGCGACATGTTGCTTGCATAATTCGAGCTCTAACGAGCTCTCTTCGTCACGTCCGTTTTCTTTGCTCCGACCATCAAATAATGAAATACGACCACCATTCTCTTCTTCTCACTTTCCTTATCGTATTCACATGGTTTTTTGAGTTATTTGATCCATGGTTTGCGCAAAAAATGAGCCGTAATATCGCCGTTCACCAACAATTTCGGTTTCAAAAACTGCTTCTCCTCTGTTTTGTTGCCTCTCCTCTATTTCATCCCTCTTCTCTTTGGGTTTACTTCCCTGGGCAGAACTGGTAATGTAATCCCTACCGTCTTGTTATGCATCTTTATCTGTTTCTATGTATTTAATTTGTTTTAAGTCTTTCATATATAATACATATACACCTATCAATTTATTCATGGATACTCGGTAATTCTCGACTCTCACTCCTGCTTATGGAATTTTGATCAAATCATTAACTTCTGATCTTATTATGTAGACTTTATATAAAGTTCCAATTTTTAGGACCTGATAATGATTTGCTGATGGAATTTTGATCAAATCATTAAGTTATTTCACTCCTGCTTTAATGTATCACTAGTTTTATGCCCGTGCAAAAAATATGTACGGGTTGAGATATATTAATTGATACAACACTGAAGTGATGAAAAATAGCCGAATGGTAGCATGTTATAAGACACTAATTAAGAATATTAGCAATAAGAACATACAAAACTGATGATAATTATATTTTTATTGACTCGTTTCAACTGTAATATATAGAGTATATATATTAAACAAACGTATGAAATGCAAGTAAAAAGGGAATTGTTAATTTATATGACATAAAATTAATATAAGATTTAT
Organism: Silene conica; assembly: GCA_029255685.2. Taxonomy (NCBI): domain Eukaryota; kingdom Viridiplantae; phylum Streptophyta; class Magnoliopsida; order Caryophyllales; family Caryophyllaceae; genus Silene; species Silene conica. The sequence continues at coordinate 23,508,170 of CM055315.2, read as the reverse complement.
AAATATATTTTATGATTTATGAGCCTTGTATATCTTTTCAACGCTATGTGAAACATTAATTTTAGAGAACGAAATATAAGAAAAAATTTCTGAATCCAAGTGCCGGAAAGGAGATCGATTAATTAAGAGAAGGAGTGAAAACAATTAAATCTATAAAGAAAGTGGGGTCCCACATAAATTTATGTAGTTTCACTCTTAAACTTGAACGGCCAATAGGAAGCCACGAAATTCTATTCCTTTTATAGTAAAAGGATGTAATCGCCTTTAAATTTTGTAGTCCTGGTGATTGTGTGCAGTCAATTGCATCTTTAGTTACAGTATATATGTACTGATAATGGGATAATTTTATGAGAAATGCACATAATTATGGTTTATTCTTTTCAAGTCTGTACTCCGTAGTTTACACTATGAAGCTACCGGTCTATTGTTTTGCTTGGATTCATAATTTTGTTTCCGGTGTATTAGACTGTTAGCTGATTGGATTGAGTGTTGTTTAATTGCTGGTAATGTGGATTTAAAAGCTTGAATATTGGAATACCTGACGGGACTGACTGATTACTGACCAGATAACATTCCAAAGCAGATGTCGACCATTGACAAATCTTCAAACATTGTGTGGCATCAGTGTTCCATTGACAAACCTGAAAGACAACACTTGCTACAACAAAAGGGCTGTGTCATTTGGATAACTGGCCTCAGCGGTTAGGTTTCATAAATTTCATTGTTTCACGCTTCAACTAACTGAAAGAGAAGAGGGATGAAATAGAGGAGAGGCAGCAAAACAGAGGAGAAGCAGTTTTCGAAACCCAAATTGTTGATGAACGGCGATATTGCGACTCATTTTTTGCATGCACAAAACATGGATCGAATAACTCAAATAACCATGTGAATACGATAAGGGAAGTGAGAAGAAGAGAATGGTGGTCGTATTTCATTATTTGGTGGTTGGAGCAAGGAGAACGGATGTGACGAAAATAGCTCGTTAGAGCTCGAATTATGCAAGCAACATGTCGTTGTCCCATAATATGTCCAACATTGTTCCTCATCAAATTCATGCGATTTGCATCAAGGTGAATTTGGCAAACCTGGTTATATTATTCAATGGCACTTACTTTCTATTCTAACATTTCCTTTCTTTTATGATCCATGTTGTGTATACTTTTCCGACTGCTTCGTAGCCGCGTTTAAGGCCATGTTCAGTCATGAGCGTTATGAATTAGGTTTTCGGTTTTGGACATCAAATTTACAAGTTTTACTCACTGAACTGAATCCTAACCTGTGCATTTGTACTCTGAGCCTTATTTTTTTGTAGTACTGAAACTCCATTTATTTGAAAATTTTATTTGTTATTTGGGTATAGAACTATTGACCGTGACCAGCTAAAAGTTTAAGCTGATGATCAATTTGAAGTTCAATCAATAGTTCTATACCCTAATTGAGTTGCTCTTATCGTTACTAGGTTTTAAACAAGAATTTGTTTGTATACAGATGGGAAAAAGGGCTTCGCAAAGGAGGTAATTGAGGCCATAGACGAAGAGAAGAAGGTGATAAAATTCCGAGTTATTGAGGAAGACTTTCTTAAGGAGTAATATGTGGGTAACTGTTCGTGTCATACCAAAGGGAGATATTGATGAAGTTTTGTTTCAGGTTGAATTTGAGAGGTTGGACGATTTGGGACCGTACCCGACTAATTTGATGGACTTTTTTAATTTATAACTCTCACTAGGTATGTTGAGGCCCATCATCTTGAGGCCCATCATCTTAATGCATGATCGATCCATATTTCCGTATTTGTATTTGAGTTATCTTATGTGCACCCACTGATAAATAAGTGAATATGTATATTTGCATGTATATCACAAAAATTTGAGACTCGAGAGAAACGATGGTTTAGTAAATTATTGAGAGATCATTCTTTTATATTCTTTTATTTGTATTTTGACCTTTTTAACGTCAATGGTGAAAAGAGATCTCAACTGATGAGTTAATGGTGAAATCATGCTTATGAAAAGATATCTCAACTGATGGGTTACTTATTCCAATATATCACAAATTCATGGCTTCTCACTGCTCCCACTTCAAGATCAAATACTAAACTCCATAAAACTCTATAGCATCAATTTATGAATTTAACCTAGTTAAAAAAACTTAGAGATCACATCCAATTTAATGTTGGGAAGCAAGTATCATGGGCGAACCCCCTTGTAGCAAGGGGTGGCGGTCGCTACCTCAAACTTAAAAGTTTTGGTTTAGAAGACGGATTTTTGCTACCTTAAATATTGCTAAAACGTAAATAGGTACATGTTATCCTATTGAATGAACAATAAACTTTTAGTAGTTTAGTGGTAAATGTTCTAAATTGTTACCCATTGGTCTTGGGTTCGATTCCAACCATATGCATATTTACATATTTGCTTTTAAATTTTTTTTTATGCTACCCCAAATATTTGATCCTAGGTTCGCTCAAGTAGGAACCCTAACATTATTGATGAGCTTGTAATAAATTGAGTCTTTATATTTTAAGTTATGTTTTTTAAGTTATTTGTATGTACACTATGGCCTTGTTTGGTTACCCATTAAAATTATGGGATGCTAAACTTCCTAGTAAGTGTAAAATCATAATGTTGTTTGGTTGACAAGATCATGGAAAATAGTACTCCCCACATGAATTTACTTCCTCATTTATGTGGGAAGTCACCCACAAGGCCACAAGTCCCCCTGGTCATTGGAACTTCTCGCATGAATTAACTTCCCTTTATGCGAACCAAACACTTTTTACGAATTCACATGAATTGGAAATTCATGTGATCTTGAAGTTTCCGGGAACTTTAATTTCCTTATGTCAACCAAACAAGCCCTATATATGTTATACTACCTTTGTCCCGCTCAATTATTATCCTTTGCTTGGCAAAAAAAACCAAAAAACGAGAAGAGGTCAGCAATTATTAGATCACTGTAACACTCCATCGGATTATGAGGTTGAGAAAAAATTGAGATGTGTGGAAAGTTGTTCCACATCGGTAGAATATGAGGCCTGTAATATGTTTATAATAACTCACATCCACCACTTAGTAACAAGGCCTTGTGTTTTTTGGCTTAAGTTAGAACAAGTAATGGGTCCAAAGGCATACCTCCCCTCTTATTGGGGGTGTGTTACGACCGTGGTGGGTCGGTTTGTTACAAATGGTATCAGAGCGACCCTGCGACCGTGTGGTGAGCCTGTGGTCAGGAGTACCCGGCTCACCCACTTAACGGGGAGGCTGCGGTCAAGTTTGAGGCACAACGAGCACGTTGTGTTCTTAAGTGAGGGAGATTGTAACACTCTATCTGATTATGAGGTTGAGAGGAAATTGAGATGTGTGGAAAGTTGTCCCACATCGGTAGAATATGAGGCCTGTAATATGTTTAAGTTGTCACACATCGGTAGAATGGGTTTGTGCTTTTGGGCTTAAGTGAGGTGGGTCGGGTTAAAGGTAATCCTAAATTAGAAAAGACAACAAGTGACTGGGATAGACAAAATAAAATAGGATAACAAATGATCAGGACGATGGGAGAATATTATTAGTAGTAAATATTACTCCCTAGTAAGGTTAGGACGAAGGGAGTATATTATTAGTACTAAATATTACTTTCTCCATTCCAACCAATTCTATACATTTCACTTTTCGGATACTATTCATAAGTCGAGTGAATTTTCGACACAACTTCTAATATATAATATAAAAGATAGTCATGTGAGATCTTGTTTAAATTGTCTTACCGAGTATATATATTGTGAATATCAAATTTTTTTATTTTTATCTATACGTAACTAAAGATATTAACAAAAGAAAACGGGTATTGACAAACAAGAATAAAGTAAATGTATAGAATTGATTGGAATGGAGGAAGTAGTAGTTAGGTTAGGGAGACATTATCAGGACGAAGGGAGTATATTATTAGTAGTAAGTCTTTCTTGTGACGGGTCACCATTTATGATGGATATTTTGTGAGATAAAATGGATAGAAAATGAGTTAGTGGAGAAAGGGGACCACATGGGAGAGAGAAAAAGTGGATATTTTGTAAGATAAAATAGTACCCGTCGCAAATTTGCGACGAATATACCCGTCGCAAATGAGAATTTTTGTTATTAGTGGTAAACTAGTGTAACACCCGTGAAAAATCACGGGGTTGTGTACACTTATTTTTAAAGACGACGGAGGTATATTCATTTCAATATATAGCAATTCTATATATTCGAACGAATAAAATTTTAACGGGATGTTTGCATATAAGATATATTCGGTCAAAAGGTGAATTTTCTGGTGCACTAATTTTCAAATAGCTATTAGTAATGATGATAATATTTGGATTACTTATGATAACATTAATGAATAAGGTATATAAGAAAAAACAATAGACGACTAGAAAAAATTAAATAACTAATAATGAGTAGTTTGAAAAGTTATTGTCTTTTGATGAATTGCTTACGGAACATAATTTGACGGACAAATACGATGAACAAAATAACTAATCAGGTAGAAATATAAATTAAATGGGTGTATTAAAATTCGATAATGTAGGACGAAAATTACAGTTTCTCGAAAATCTGCTTGTAAACAACATTCGTTGTTGTATTAGTCATCCCTCCTTCTTCATCAAGAAGTAGCACTTTTAGTTCTTATCAAGTGGAACTCTGTAGGAGGTAAAACTCTGTACTTAGGTAATATTTACAATTCAGTCGTGTAATTAGCTTATGGAAAAATTATACGTATATTAATATTTACGTTATATTATTATTTATTAATTTGTATATTAATTAATATTGGCAAAGATTACCATTCAGCCGTGTAATTGGTATTAGATGATTTGGGAAACTTTTATGATTTACCATTCATCAACTTACCATGATTTACGTTAAATCAAGCAAAGATTCCATAAACTTTTATGATTACCATGATTTGGTTTCTTATTATATGATTTGGTTTCTTATTTATGGAATTATGGAAAGACTTCCTAAATCATGGAATTATGGAAAGATTTATGGAATATTTTGTTTTTAATTATATAATTGCAAAATCGTTACAATATTTTACTATCAATCATCAATATTCAATATTAGTCAATATTATATGATTTGGTTTCTTATTATATGATTTGGTTTCTTATTTATGGAATTATGGAAAGATTTAAATAATTTAGTTATGGAAAGATACAATATAAGACCGAGAATCCTAGAAAGTTGTTGTGTTTTGGCAAGATTTAGTTATTGATGTTCATATCTTTTACTATTGACGTTCATTTAGATAATAATAATAAAATAATACTCCCTCCTATTCTATCTATTCTTCCCTATTTTCTAAAACGGATTATTCAGGTTTTCTTCCCCTTTCTTATTTTGAAAACTTTTACTCTTATTTTATTCATTTCTCTCTCATATTATCAAACCCCATCCAACTCACAATTTCTTATTTAATTCCTAATTATTCATTTCTCTCTCCTATCACCCAACCCCACCCAATTTTTTACACTTATTTTACCTCCTACCTTAATTCTTGTGCCCCACTCAAAGGGGAACAATACATAGAATAGGAGGGAGTAGAATATTTGCTTCAAATAAAAACGGACCAGTAATAAATCATAGAATAGAATATTAGTTGATTTCTGGGATTTAATAGAATATCTTTTCTGGAATATTAGGATAGAATAAAAACGGACCAGTAATTAATTTTGGAAACGTTTTTTATGGCATAGAATAGAATATTAATATTTTAATATTTAATTATTAAATAATTATTAAATTATTATGATGTGGCATAAATGGGAAATGCTGATTGGTCTACGAAACAGAAATTTCTGAGGGTGAATGTGAGAGCGAGAAACACCTAACTAACGCTGAAACCTTACTGCGCCACGTCAGCTGAAAAATATTCTTCTTTTATAGTAATAATGATATTAGGTAGTTAGGTTAGGGAGACATTAAAACTCTTGATGTGACTATACTAGAGTTATGACTTAATATTTTATACTCACATGTAAAGTAAACTTTAAACTAGTCGGGCCGAGGGAATCATATTTAATCTAAATTGATGTGTTTATTTTGGATAAACTAGTTGTTGTACGGCACGCTTCACTCGTCTATTGAAATTTGTATTAGTTCATATATTTCGTATTATTGTCTGTTGCTCTACTTGACTATCTCAACGCCGATAATTACGAATGTTGTCTATAACATTAAAGAGGCATAAGTTTTACCATTAATAGAAAATAGAGGAAGGGCTAAAAAAGTACTACGTATATAGCAATACTTTGGCTCTGTTGAAGTTTTTCATTGGGTTAGAAATTAGCTTGTATGTAATATTTGAAGGTCTTCCCTAATAACTCCTTACAAATGAACTAAGTTTATGACAATTATTTGCAAGCGAGCCATAATATCCGGCGACAGGCGTGAATAGTAGACGGAATGCTATTAAGGCCTTATTGGTGTATTAGTTGAGGAAGAAACTTAAGCTGATGGTTTAACAAAGCAAGCCCGCCCATACCCATGTAGAACTCTACATGTTAACTCAAATCACCTAATTACCTCCTCTAATTGTAAGATGTAATCATACTTAGTCAGCTGACGTGATTAGTCTTTTAATTCCAAAGTTATTGCTTTCGCCGCAAGTGATCTCAATGCTTAACAAATACTCCATATCACATGTAAGGCATTAGCTACTAGGGCTGAGCAAAACCGGATATCTGATCCGGTTTTGACATTCGAATCGAATATCCGAATTTGAAATTTTCATTTTTCGTGATCCACATCCGAGCCTAATATTCGGATATCCAATAATCTGGAATCCAAAAATTCGGATATCCAGATTTCGGAAACCGGATTTGATCCAGATTTAAAAGTGGACAAAGTTTCACAAAAGCTACTGGGCTATTGGCCAATGTATTGTTACAAACTAAAACTAAAGGTAATTTTAGTCCATTTCAGATTTTGCAACCCACTTTAAAAGGGGTTTTCGATGACATAAATTACAAGTGTTGAATCTTAATCGCATAAATTATTAAATTACAAGCCTCGATCGCAAGAATTATTAAATTATAAGCCCCGATCGCATGAATTATTAAATTACAAGTCTTTATTACAAATTCAAAATATGTTTAAAATCCGCATAAACTAAACATGAAGTTTGAAATCATTTTTGTATAAATTTTTAAAATTCGGATCGGATTCGGATATCCAGTTTTATGAAAATCTTGATCCACATCCGGTCCAGTTTATTCGGAAAAAACCGGAACGGAGATCCATTTTAATCGGTATCCATATATTCGGATTTTTTTTCCGGAATTCGGATCGGATTCGGATAAAAATTCGTATCGGATTTTTTTTGCTCACCCCTATTAGCTACCTTAAGGCCATGTTTTTTCTGGCTTATTTTCAGCTCGTTTCGGTTCAACTCTGTTCAGTACAGCTCAGCTCCATTCAGTTCAGTTCAGTTTAGTTCAATTCGTTCAGTTCAATTCATATAATTCCGTTCAATTTAGCTCAGCTCAGTTTTATTAAGTTCAACCCACATTATTATTATTGTTATTGTTGTTGTTGTTATTCTTATTTTATATTTATTGATTTTTCTATTTTTTTATTAATTATTGTTAATTATTGTTTTTATTATTATTATTATTATTATTGTATATATATATATATATATATATATATATATATATATATATATATATATATATATATATATATATATATATATATATATATTTAATTATTAATTATTAAATATTATTATTATATTATTATTATTGTTATTATTATTATTATTAGTGAAACATGGGAGTGTAGAGAAAAATGTACTTGTGAAGTAAAATTTTTTAACATTTAAATAGTAATATTTGTTAACACAATCGAAAAGCATAATCTTGAAAATATAGATATCATTAACATGAAACACATTATCTATGTTGCTTCGTTATTGACTTTCATATCATCTTGATCTGTTTCATTATCGTGGTCATTATGAACACCAATAACACGTCCTCTTTTTTTTCGAACTTTGTCCATGAGTTTCATCCATTCTTTATCATCCATGTTTAAATTTGTTTTTCCTTGAGTACTTTAATGTTGTATAACTGGTATACCAAGTTTATCCATCCGAATGAAATTATTAATAACTTATTTTATTATTATTATTTTTAAACCGCAAACTTTTATTAACCAAACAAAACTATTATTATTATTATTAATATTATTATTGCTAAATAAACGCGTACTATAATTATTATTATTACATTTGTTATTATTATTATTATTATTATTTACTTAGTTCAATTTTATTAAACTTCATTCACTTTTATAATTTCAGCTTCATTCAGTTCAGTTCAGTTAGATTAAATTTAGTTCAGTTCAGCTCAGTTCAATTCAGTTCAGTTCAGCTCGATTCAGTTCAGTTCAGCTTTATTCAGTTCAGTCTTGTCCAGTTCAGTGCAGTTCAGCTCTAAAAAGCGAGAAAGAACATGTCCTAAGTCATTAACTGGAAGGCCCACTGAATTACATTATTATAGGCTAAACTCGTAGTTTTTGTAAAATCCTATGCAATCATAGTATACTATATTTTAGTGGGCCGCCAAAATTTCAGTGATACAGTCTATTATCAGCAAGAGATCTTTTTTTTGTACCTTTTTCCCCTTGAAATCCATACATAACTAAACATGAATTATTTTATAGAAACGATTGTTATTGAGTAATAAGGAGAAGACGTTTGAAGCCAAAAACCAGCAAAATACATCTTAAAAATGACTGGAAGTCGAGATTAAGCAATTACTCACGCTTCATACTCCCAGCCAATATTAGGCAACTTATCCCTACTGAGTTGTGACAAGTAACTCTTTAAGAAGAGCCCTCGTTGAGGCATTTCATCGAATACTTTGATGACATTATCGTTGAGGCATTGAATTGTACACCCTGATGGAATCAACAAATCCATGTCATTTCACAGTTGAGATGAAGATGGAGAGCCTCGTTCTTAACTATAACTCATTTGAGTCTCAAATATTGGCTTACGAACAATATACTGGTTATCTTAATCGTAGGCTAAAAATGGTGAAACAAACCCCATATCATTTGAAATTTCAGCCGCCATACTATACTGGTCATCCATCACCAATAAGCAATAAGTGATTCTAAGTTTTTACAGAGGTACGTAAGCTGATTGCCGACGAATTTGTTATTGACGGATCTAACGGTGTAGTTAAGATTAAGGTTCAAAAAATTTAGAAAAGGGAGATGGGGGGTATGATATTTCTGAGTTGGGGAAAGTAATCGCCATGGAAGGACGAAAATGGTAGCTTGAGAAGGAAGATATGGAGAAGGAAATTGGGTGTGTGGTTTTGGCCAAAAAAAGCAATTTAGTTGATAGCAACCAGTGGTTCTGAGTTAAACTTTGAAGCTTGCCAAAGGCAGGAGTTGGGAGGTCTCAGGTTCGAATCACGGGGGTGATGATTACTTGGTCGTTGTTGCCCCCGAAAGGGGTGGGTTACATGGTCTATGTGGTAGCGCGGGAATGTATAGGTCCGGGGGATTCAATCCCCTCATCGTCAAAAAAAAGATAATCTACGCCTATCCATTAGTTATCATTTGCCTAAACCAAGGTAGGTGACACTTTAGTAAATAACAACTTACATAATTTAGGCACATAAATTCTTATTTAATTTAAGACGAAAGTATCTGTATTAAGTTTAAGACAGACCAAATAATGACCAATTTGCATAGGTATGACAAACTTTTTTATTCTTCCCTAAACCTTTTTAGTTTTGACTTATTCGTACAAGTGGATATTACTTGATCCATCTTAACTTAAGACAGATATATTTGTCTTAAGGGAGACTTATTGATTTACGGGTATCCATGTGTTAACATTTGCCTAAAGCAGATGTAGGTAGCAATTTAGTTGATAGCAATAACATAATTGGCTAAGTGTCTAAGTGACTCAAGATATTATTTTGCGAAAAGTAATAGATAATTAATAATCACGATGGAGTATATTTTGGACAAATATTAAAGTGTCTCGATTCACAATAATGACATTAAAATTACAAAACAATTTAAAAAGGGTAAATTCTGTACAGTCAAAATATTCTCATTGTTTTATAAAACGGATATATCTATCATAATAATAAAATTGTTAAATAATTTCTTATTTGCATAATAAATGGGAAATGTGACAAACATTTTGTTAATCTCAATATATATTCGGTTTTTGTCGTACGTATAATATACTAAGGTTTAAATGACTATGCTTATTTTGTGTAGAAATATGAAGTCGATTAATAATATATGTAGTGAGTGTAAATGCAAATGACTAAAATTCATTGTTTTTTACTGGACGATATATGATTTACGTTGTTGCTTATTTTTTTTAATTGGTTATTGCTAGATTAAGAAATGAAGGTGTGCATTGTGATGATCGGATGAATGTTGCATTGTGACGATTAAATAGCCTTGTTGTTTTATTGTTAGCTAGAAGACAAAATAAAAGTTACTATTCATTATGAATAGTAACATATCTTACCCACTTTTTAGTAAGGGGTATAGATAGACTCGCGGGTGAAGCTTGACGAGTCTTGACTTTGGAAAAATAAATTGGGTTGTCAAATAATAACAATAATTGACCGGTCACCCAATTGTCAGTAGACCCACCGCCATCGAAAAATCACGGTTTTATTGCTTAATTCTTCTTCTTCAACTTTTGCCAAAAGACTGGGGAAGGGGGTCCCCCCAGTCGGGTGGCCGGCTGCCCGGCTGAGAACACATTCTCTGCATTCTACCATCTCCTCTCCTATGCTAACTTTGGGAACCATTCTTCTTGCTTCCTTGCTCCATTTTCGACTCAAATCATACAATATGAGACGGAAACACATAGTATGGGAGTAAGGGGTACAAAATGCGAGATAAAGGAATGAAACTGTCCCTAAAGGATGAAAACACAAGAAAATGATGAGGGAGAAATTGAGACTATATATGTGAGTATAAGTTTACCATATGGTCAAATATCATTCATGTAAGCTGATGATAAGACAGTATAAGAGCATTAACAATGGCGTCTTTCAAATTCGGTTTTTCATTTGACACATAGGCGCCACATCATATAAGAACAAACTCAACCATATAAAAACTATATCAAACAATGACAATAGTCCTTTCTTTGTTCTTAAATGGGACCTAGCCGACCTACAATCCACTATCTATATAAAATTACACCAACCACCACACATACTTTTAGTTAATACGGAGTATAAAATATAATACATACTAATTTTTTCACTTATTTAAAACTTATTTAGCATTAATATTTAAAACATAAACAATGAGACGTACCACAAATAATTATTACTCGCATAAGAAATTTTTAAACTAAAAGACATTTTTTTTTGACAATCGCATAAGATAAACTTAAACGTAATTAAACGCAATAAAATTAGATTTCGACACTTCCTCCAAAGCTTTGCCAAATATGTTCCACCAAATCCGCTTTCAAATTGTTGTGAATATCTCGATCACGAATTAATTTGTTTATCTTACTTAGTTGAGTTAATTATTTTGGGAATGGAAGAAATTAATTACAACTTTTGCAAGTGGGGGTGGCCCACAAGCAAAAAAGTGAAAAAATTGATTACTTGAGTTGTTCATGCGTGAAAGTGAAACAAGGAATCAAATTGATTTTTATTTGGTGTGTGGTTCACACCCACCTAAATTCCATGCACTCACAATTTCCTTAGCAATGGTTTTTCTGCAAGAACCCTTAAGGACAAAACAATCAAGAACTGAGTTGAGCAATGGTTTTGTTTTTGTCCTTCAATAAAAACAGATGGTAAGGTACCCCATTGTTAATGCTCTAATGTTATTCTCAAGACTCTTTACTTTTGTATTATCTACCCACATGGCGTGGATTTGACGAATTTTTGTAAGTAAAGTGATTTTTTAAAATTTTTTTTATTGACTTTGAATAAAAAATTAAATTAAATTATGCCTTAAGAGTTAGTGGGAGAAGAGTTGCCGAGCGTTTGTGTTGTACAAGTCGTTCTATGAAACCAACATAATTCTATATATAAGGGCAACATGATCTCCTAATATTTCATCACAATCAAATTCATTAACATTTAAACCAATAATAATTCAAATTAATTGTTAAGAGTAATTAAAATGGGTGTGACAGGGAAACTTGAAGTTGAAATTGACATTAAGTCATCTGGAGATGTGTTTCACGAGTTGTTTAAAACCAACCCTCATCAGGTGTCCGACATTGCTCCTGATCACATTCATGGTTGTGATTTACACGAGGGCGAATTTGGCAAACCTGGTTCTATTATTCAATGGAACTATACCATTGGTACTTGCTTTCTATTCTAGCATTTACTTTGTTTTGTGATTTATGTTTTACATTTTTTCCATTTTGATCGGGACAAAATTATGACAAGATCAGAACAAGGGTCCATTTTCGTTTTGTTGATGTATATTTGTTTATTGGCTCATTGTAGATCTCACGTCATTGAATAGCATTGTTAGTATCTAACAAATACTTCCTAATACTTTTAGATTATAATATACTCCGTATAACATAAAAATTAATACTCCCTCCTATTCTATCTATTCTTCCTTATTTCCTAAAACGGATTATTCAGGTTTTCTTCCCCTTTCTTATTTTGAAAACTTTTACTCTTATTTTTATTCATTTCTCTCTCATATTATCAAACCCCACCCAACTCACAATTTCTTATTTAATTCCTAATTATTCATTTCTCTCTCCTATCACCCAACCCCACCCAATTTTTTACACTTATTTTACCTCCTACCTTAATTCTTGTGCCCCACTCAAAGGGGAACAATACATAGAATAGGAGGGAGTATTAACTTTTATTAAATTATCGAATTATACATTAGATTATATTAACTTCCTAAAAGACGGTTTTATAATAAATTAATTAAGGTGGAGCAAAGACGACTATAAATAACAAAGTTTATAAAACAGCAAGAATTTCCAACGATAAAAATATGGAAGCTAAGAAAGCTCGAACCCACAACCACTATGACAGTCTCACTTCATGTGAAATTATATAACACATTTATTACTTATTTTTAAAATGTCACCTCGGGCCATGGCCCGCACAACCTAGACATAGCTTTGCCATTGATCTCGATCATTTGTTTATGTTCTATTTTGGCAACGATTATGTATAGTGGTTGTTAATGCATGGATGATATTATGTCAAGTGGAAAACGATAGAACTGGGAGATCAAATTACCCCAACCATTTTAATGTGGAAATGTAAACAAATAAATGAGAAGAAGAAGAAGGTAGTACATAATATACGTTTCCGACTGTTTCTTCGATCAGGATTAGGAACCAATCAAATAGCATTAAAAAACTTCAAATTTTTTTACTTTTTTTTTAAGAAAAAAAAAACTTCAAATTTTTGAATATTTCTTAGTTGGGTAAAGACCTATTCAATGGGCATTAACGAAAAGTTTAAAATGATGGTTGATTTGAAGTCCACAATGGTTTTATGCCTTATTATTTACAGAGTATCATCATTCATTTAGCTAGAGGAACAATTATTGAGTTGTTTTTACTATTACTAAGTTTTAAACAAGAATTTGTGTGTATACATACAGATGGAAAAAAAGGCTTTGCAAAGGAGGTAATTGAAGTCATAGACGAAGAGAAGAAGATAATAAAATTCCGAGTTATTGAAGGAGATTTTCTTACAGAATACAAGACTATGACAGTAGCTGTTCATGTCATACCTAAGGGAGATATTGATGCAGTCTTGTGGGCGGTTGAATTTGAGAAGTTTGACGATTTGGGACCCTACCCGACTAATTTGATGGACTTTTTTATAACTCTTACCAGAGATGTTGAGGCCCATCATCTTAATGCATGATCCATCCATAGTTTCGTTATACAAATTCTCATTTGTGACAGACATATTCATCGTGAATTTACGACGGGTTAAATATTATCCACTTGGATAGGAAAAGACTAGCCGATTTGAAATTTTTTATGCTTTGTTTTAAATACTCAAGTGGGAGAATTTGATCCGTCACAAAAAAGACTTAGGGGTCGTTTGGTTCAATATACTTGTCTACTTGATCGTCTCTCTGAAAATTATGTGTATAAAAAAAAGCTTGTATTTCGTATTTGTTTGTAAACCCGGTTAGATTTTGTAGACGACATTTTAGTAAACGTAGACGGCGTTTTTCATAAAAAAGACGGAAACTACCCTTGTCTCTCTCTACCTCTCTCTCTCACGTTGAACCCCCTTTCCCAAACCCAAATAATTACCAACATTCAAAAACTCACACCCACCACCACCCACCCAACACCACCGTGTCCCACCACCGCCCATCACCACCCCGAACCTTGTCGACCGGCGCACAGCCAGCACCGGCGCACGTGGACGACCGGCGACTGCGACGTCCGGCCAGTAGGTATGTTGTATTTTTTTTTTTTAAAAAATTTGTTAATTGAATGTTAAATTAATGTTTCAAAGGCCAAATTGATAGTAAAATAAGTTTTTAAATGATATATTGATATGAATATGTGATTAGTAGCTTTAATTTTGTTACAAATGTAGTATTAATATGAGTTTTTGTGAAATTTGAATTAGGTAGTAATATGTTTGTTTTTTGTTGTAATTATTTGTTTAGTTTATAAATTGTAGTGTTGTTAATTGTTGAATAGGTAGTAATTGTAGTATTTTTAATTGTTGAATAGCTAGAAATTGTTGGATTTAATTTGGGCAAAAATATGAACATTAGGTTGGTAGTGGTCGAAATCTGGGTAGGGCGTGGTAATCGTCGAAAATCTGGGCAGGAAGTGCACGAAATTTGGGTAGAAAATGGTTAATTTCTAGGCAAGGTTGAAATTTGGGTCGAAATGTGGAAGGATGAATGGTGGAACATTGATATTCAATGTGAGAACCATGGTGGAACATTGAATATCAATGTGAGAACCATGGTGGAACATTGAATATCAATGTGAGAACCATGGTGAACATTGATATTCAATGTGAGAACCATGGTGGCACATTGATATTCAATGTGAGAACCATGGTGACACATTGATATTCAATGTGAGAACCATGGTGGCACATTAATATTCAATGTGCATCCATGGTTGCACATTAGAACTCATAGTCCTTCCCACGGTTGCACATTGAATATCAATGTTCGTCCATGGGTTGGACATTGATGGACCATGGGTTGGGGTTTAGGTTAGGGTTTAGGGTTAGGGTTTAGGTAAGGGTTTAGGGTTAGGGTTTAGGTTAGGGTTTAGGGTTAGGGTTAGGGTTTAGGTTTTAGATTAGGGTTACGGTTTAGGTGATGTTAGGGTTATGGGTTTCGGTTAGGGTTAGGGTTAGGGTTAAGGGTTTAGGTTTAGGTTTAGGGTTAGGGTTAAGGGTTTAGGGTTTAGGGTTTAGGGTTTAGGGTTTATTTTTTTTAATTTAAATTTTCATTTTACTTGTTAAATTTTCATTTAATTTCTTTATTTTATTTTTATTAAGATGTTTTTATTTTGTTAATTTAAATTTCCATTTTATTTGTTTAGTATTTGAATCTGTCTTTGAACATTTTTTATTTTAATGATGCAGATGACTAGCGAAAGAGATAGAGAGTTAGATCGGAGAGCGACAGAAGTAATGAAAATGCCGGATCGGACCCAAGGTAGGAATGTGACATCCTCGAAGCGTCGTTTGGTGGTTCAAACTTCGAGACGTGTACCACCAGGACCTCCTCGTATAGTAACGGTTCCTACACCTCGTCACGGTAGTAGTGGTGATTCGGAGAGGGAGATGGGACGGGAACTAGCCACTTGTTTCCGACGTGTAGCAGGGGAGTTGTCTGAGGAGGAGATAGAGGAGGAGGAGGGGAATGAGGAGGAGGAGGAGGAGGAGGATGTTGCTCCGAACCGTACACCACCCGATACTCAGACGATAGGGCGGACGGTGGTGCGGAATACTTTCGGCCGTTTTATGAGAGTTGGGGAGAGCTCATCTAGGAGGGAGAGGTCGAGGACGGGGAGAGATGATTCGTGGGTCATTAGAGGTTCAGTTGAGGGTGGGCCTAATAACCCTTATGTCTTACGGAGTTTTGGTGGACACGTAGCGTTCAGTAGTTGGACTGAACCCGATCCGGACCGTCTGAGATCGTGGATTAAGTGTTACGAAAGGCCGTCTGCTTCGAGGGAGATTAGGAAGATGAAGCTCTCCGAATATGTATCCTTTTCGACTTTTACGCCCATGATTTGCTTTTACCAAAGCAAAACCGTTCGAAAATGCAATCGATTTTGCCCAACCAAATGCTTCATCACGAGTTTCAAATCCACGATCCGTAAAGAACAAACGATTATAATCAACCAAATTCTCGCCAAATTCCTCGAACGAATCCTATTAATTGAAAATTAAGTATTGGATTAGCATATATATTTTAAATAAGCAACATAAATTAAATTAAACGGAAAACAAAGTATTAAAGTACGCTAAAATGGGGAATAATAATCGAAAACTAAAAAAAAAAAAAAAAAAAAAACCTAGCCATGGGCGGCACATTGAATATCAATGTGTGGCCATGGATTACACATTGACATTCAATGTGTGTCCATGGACAAACATTGAATATCAATGTGCCATCCATGGCTGCACATTCACATTCAATGTGCGGCCATGGATGGCACATTGATATTCAATGTTTGTCCATGGACACACATTGAATGTCAATGTGTGTTCCATGGCCGCACATTGAATGTCAATGTGCGGCCATGGAACGCACATTGACATTCAATGTCTGTTCCATGGACAAACATTGAATAATATGTTTGCAAGCATTGAAAGTGCACTAAATCGAAAACTAAAAAAAAAAAAAAATTATAAAATTGTCCATGGGCGAGACATTGACATTGAATGTGTGGCCATGGAACACACATTCACATTCAATGTGCGGCCATGGAACACACATTCACATTCAATGTGTGTCCATGGACAGACATTGAATGTCAATGTGTGTTCCATGGCCGCACATTGAATGTCAATGTGCGGCCATGGAACACACATTGACATTGAATGTCTGTTCCATGGACAAACATTGAATAATCGAAAACTTTAAAAAAAAAAAAAAAAAAAAAAAAAAACGAATCAATGGGCGAGACATTGACATTCAATGTGCGGCCATGGAACATACATTGACATTCAATGTGTGTCCATGGCCGCACATTGAATGTCAATGTGTGTTCCATGGTCGCACATTGAATGTCAATGTGCGGCCATGGAACGCACATTGACATTCAATGTCTGCTCCATGGACAAACATTGTATGCTATTTTCCTAAAATGTCGTCTACAAAACCTAATCGGGTTGAAAAAATCGATCTCTATCATTAATCTTAAACGAAACTATAAATTAAACATAACATAATTAATAAAATGTTAAGAATTCGATAATTAATAAAATGTTAAGAATTCGATAACTAACCGAAGAATTGGTTGAATGAGATTCCGTCATGAATTTTAGGTGATTTTCGTGTTTTTTATTTTTTTGGGTTTTAGATGAATTAGTCGGGTTTTCTCAAGAATTTTAGAGAATTTTTTCTAGTGAGATAAAGTGGTCAAGGGTATTTTCGTCATTTTTATGAAAAACGCCGTCTACGTTTACTAAAATGTCGTCTACAAAAACCAACCCCCTTTGTAAAATGGCTCTGAGCCATTCTATTTTATAAATAAAAAAGACAAAAGTTTGTGTTCGAGCCATTCTTTTTCATACTCCCTCCTATTCCGAATAAATGTCACATTTGCCATTTTCGTCTATTCACCTAATTGTCACATATTCCATTTTGGGACATATTTTTGACCATAAAAGGACAACCTTACCCTTAGTACTTTACTTATTTTACACTAAAACCACCCCTAACCCAACCCCTAATTTAATTAACCTTTGTTTATGGACGACTTTACCCTTAGTTTATTCACTTCCTTAAATATTGTGCCAACCCCCAAATGTGACATTTATTCGGAATAAGAGGGAGTACCTTTTATGTATTTGACTTATTTTTCAAACTTACTTTTTGGTACCAAAAAAGAATACGTAGTTATTCATAATAAGAAAGTTGAGCAAATTATGTTCTTAACAATACTTATGACTATTAATCATCGCAAAATTTTGAATAGACGGTGCTACTGAGAGCATCCACATCTATGGAGAGAAAACTCTTTATAGAGTGAATGGAGAAAAAAAAAATCTCCATAGTTTATACAACCATGGAGAGAAAATAGGATGGAGATGGAGAGTTGGGTTTTCTCCATTTGAATGGAGATCTCCTTAGAGAAAAAGGAAGAGGAAAAGGGGGTTTAAAAGAGGACAAGTGGAAAGGCGGAAAAAAAATGTAGAAAAGTGAAGAATAATTATAAATGGGTCCTAAAAATGGAGAGTTTTTTTTATCCATGGTTGTAGGTTGATTTTGTTATAGAGAATTAACTAGTTTTATCCCCGTGCAAAAATGCACAGGGTCGTTTTAATAATATTGTTATTTTAGATAATTCTATTAATAATCCGAATATATTTTTGATGATGAAATTTTAGGCAGTATGATATAATTGATTAAGATTTTTGTAATATCATTGACATTCTAAGTATTTTTTTTTGACGTTATTGTTATTTTAATTTATTCTTATTGCTATTTTAATTTAGTACTGTCATAAAAATTGTACTTGAAATTTCGATCATGTTTTTATCATTTTCTGTATTTTGTTACATTTTTCTATCAATTATTGTAATTTTGGTTAGTATTTATTATAATTATGTATTATTTATTGTATTATTGATTGTTAATCATAACTCATTATTTAATAATTATGTATAAATCGACATCGACAATATATTTTAATATATAATATATAAGTTAGACGTTATAAATATAATCGTTTACGTATAAATTATTATTTACGAAATAAATCAGAATTACTACGTAATAATAACACAACTAATAAAACGCAAACATTTATTTGACAATTAATTCAGTAAACAAAACTATGGGTCCCACCATAATTGAATTAAAAAAAAAGATAAAATGATGGATTAATGAGGTGGCTTCACCAGAATTCATTAAATGTTTCTGTATTAATATAGATAACATAAGATAGGATGAAGAGTTGAGGTGGATGATTTGGGTCCCACAAATGGAGAGTTTTTTTATCCATGGTTGTGGATGGTCTGAGTAAATAAACCATGATATTTGAAATTAAACTAGCTAGTTTTAAATCCATGAAATATGTACGGTTTTAATTTGTTATTTCAAAATTATTATTAGCACAATCGATGAAAATAACGTTTTTTTTATTAGTCACATTTATGATTTTGATTTATATAGGTCGTTTGTAAAATTTTAAGATCTAAACTTATAATATCTGAACTGAACCAATTTTATAAAATCTGAACTAAACTTGACTTATATGATCTAAATTGAATTGAATTTATATAATCTGAACTGAACTGAACTTATAAAATTTGAGGTGAACTTAAATTAAATGACTTTAATACAAAGAAACATGACCATACAATAAAATATAAGAGCACCAAAAATAAACGGACTGATTGACGTTGAATTTAAATTGGCAATTTCATATCCATTATACCTTTATTTTAAATTTTTAACCATTAAAATAAAACATCATCAATTAGAAGACTTTTAGATCCACGGTGATTCAAGGAGATATATTTAAGGCGTTAGTAAATGTGATAATTGGTTCAATTGAATTGGTTCAAATCGGTTTGAATTTGGGTCGGACTGTTACCGAATCAGGTCATTTTCGGTAAATAATGTATCGGGTTAGGCCTAGTCAATATCTGGTCAAATAACTTTATCACATTACTTAATATTTTTATCTATTAAGTTTAATTTTTGACAATTCGTGCTTTTGTTACTCCATTATCAACTAAACACTAAAGTACATTTAATTTGATTAATATTAAGCTTAATAATTGTCGCGCCATCAACTTATCATAGGATCGTCGTGTCAAGTTATAGCTTGTCATCAGATATTGACGATTTTGGGCCTTACAAACTGGAGTGATGGACACTCAAAATGTGAAACCATGGAGACATGGATGAGCGCAATGGTGATGATAGACGCCATTGATGATTGCTGTAGATTAACAGAGAATTTAGAGAGAATTTGTCATGAGAGAAAGAGTAAATAAAAGTGAGTTGATTAATTAATGAGTATGTACAAGGAGTTGGTTATATATAGTAGAGTAGTTTGTTGTAACAAAATTCTAACTGAATAACAGAATTGTAACAAACTACAACTAACTACTCTTTCTAACTAACCACTATATTTCACATCCCCCTCTCAAGGTGGGTTTGCTAGATGAGGATCAAATAGTAAACCCAACTTGGAAGTAAGGAAAAAATGTTGTTGATTCCCCAGTGGCTTAGTTAACAAATCAGCCAGCTGCATACTAGACTTCACATATGCAGTAGCTATGATCCCTTCCTGTACTTTCTCACGAATGTAGTGACAATCGATATTGAGATGTTTGGTGCGTTCATGGAATACGGGATTGGCTGCTATGTGCTGGGCAGACTTGTTATCACAACACAATTGGACAGGAAGAACAACATGTACACCAAAATCCTTCAGCAAATTCTGCAACCACACTATCTCTCCTGCAGTATAGGACATTGCCCTATATTCTGACTCAGCAGATGACTTGGAGATTGTCTTCTGTTTCTTCGTCTTCCAAGAAATAAGTGCTTTGCCAAGGAAAGTGCACTGACCCGTGATAGACCTGCAACTAAATTGACAAGCACCCCAATCTGCATCACAATAGCTTGTGAGAGTCAGGTGATTATCTGCTGGATAAAAAAGAGCTGCATCTCGTGTTCCTTGAAGGTATTTGAGAACATGATTAACAGCTTGTAGATGAGGTTCTCTGGGAGCACTAAGAAATTGGCTTAAATATTGTACAGAATAAGCCAAATCAGGTCTAGTGAGGTTAAGATAGAGTAGTTTTCCCACTAGCTTCCTATAAACTTCTGGCTCTGTGAGAAGAATGCCTTCATCAGTGGAAAGCTTAAGTCCTCTAGGCAGAGGAAAAGGGGCAGACTTGCAATTTGTCATGCCAGCATCATAAAGAAGATCTGCAACATACCTCAAGACCAAGGAAATATCTTATATCCCCTAAATCCTTGATTGTGAATGCAGAATCAAGGACTCCCTTCAAATGAGTAATATAGGAAGTATCTGATCCCGTGATCAGTAAATCATCAACATAAACGAGTACAGCAGTGAATGACTCATGCTGACTTCTGATGAACAAAGAATAATCTGACTTGGATTGAGTAAAACCTTGAGCAATGAGGAGCTTAGACAACTCTAAGTTCCATTGTCGAGAGGCTTGTTTAAGCCCATAGAGTGACTTCTTGAGTCTGCAAACTTGACCATTCAATGCCTTGGTAAAACCCTCAGGAGGTTGCATATAAACTTCTTCTTCTAAGAACCCATGTAGGAAAGCATTGTTAATGTCTAATTGTTTGATGTCCCAACCCTTGGCAGCAGCAATGGCTAATAATACTCTAACTGTTGTAAACTTAGCAACAGGAGAGAATGTGTGCTTAAAATCTTTCCCTTCAATCTGATTGTAACCTTTGGCTACTAAACGAGCCTTAGCTTGTATCGCTCAATGGTACCATCTGCTCTGTGTTTGATCTTAAACATCCACTTTGAACCAATAGCCTTGAAGCCCTTTGGTAATTGAACAAGATCCCATGTCCCATTTGTCTCTAAAGCCTCCAATTCTAACTGCATGGCCTTTATCCATTTAGGATCAGAACTGGCCTATTTATAAGTAGATGGTTCATGTATAGAGAGAACATTGGTCAGAGAAGCCCTGAGTTCATTTGGGTATGTGTTTACATCAAACACAGAGAAAGCAGATGAAGGAGCAGGAGCTTTCAGGGTTGGACAAACAAAATCTTGAAGATTATTTGGTGTTTTACTGACCCTACTTGATTTCCTGGAAGGTTCTAATGAAACACCACAATGTTCATTTCCAGTATTAGGTGGTATAAGAGGTGGTATAGGAGTAGCAGTATACTGATTATTATTAGTTTCAGGAATGGGAACAGCAGTATGTTGATTACTGGTAATTTCAGGAATTGGATCAGGTATACCAGCTTGGATTTCATCAGTGGATTGACTAAACTGACTGTTACCAGGAAATTCAGGGATATGAGACCACATCTCAGTGGCAGTACCATGAGTAGTATTCCTATAGGGAAAGATAGTCTCATTAAAGACCACATCTCTACTCACTATGATCTTATGTTCATCCATGTCATACAATTTGTATCCTTTTTTACCAAAAGGATACCCAACAAATACGCACCTTCTAGCCTTGGGATCAAACTTATCCCTTTGTCTAGATGGAATCAAAGCAAAACATAAGCATCCCAAGATTCTTAACTCATCATATTTTGGTTGCTTCTTCAGTAAAACTTCATAAGGTGTATGTCATCCCAGAATAACTGATGGCAGCTTGTTGATAATATGGGTGGCTGCAAGAAGACACTCTCCCCAAAACTTCTTAGGTAATCCAGCATATAACCTCATAGCTCTAGCTGTTTTAACTAGATGCCTATGTTTACGCTCAACTCTCCCATTTTTTTGGGGTACACCGGGTATACTTCGTTGATGCATTATCCCCTTACTAGCAAACAACTTAGAACAGACTTTTTGAACCACTTCTGTCCCATTATCACTCCTCACAACTTTTACTGTGGTGTTATACTGATTTGTCACTTGAGAGAAGAAATTATCAATGACAGTGGAAACAAACTCCTTGGTTTTCAAAAGAAAAGTCCAAGTGATCCTTGTATGATCATCTACTATAGTCAAAAAATAATGGGCTCCAGTAATGGTGCCTATCTTATATGGCCCCCATAAATCAACATGGATCAAATCAAAGGGTTTGACTGCTCTAGAAGTGTCTCTTTCAAAGGGTAACTTGTGCATTTTTGCAGAAATACAAGTTTCACAATTATAGTCCTTCAAAACCAAATTATTCATTTCTAGCATATGTTTCATTTTTACAACTGATGTATGACCAAGACGAGCATGAAACAAATCCACTTTGCTATGACTATTACATCTATCATTAGCAGTGTAACATCCCGTATTTTCGTAAAATCTAATTTAAGCGTTTTAAATTATTTTACGTATAAAATAATATTTTAATAATTTATTTCAAAAGTTTTTAATTTAAAAGTAAGATCCGTCTTAAGAACCTTAAGTCCTTAAGACGAATACAAACTTGGTAAGGTTAAGTTCCCAACTTAAATATCCGTTCAGGTATCCTAACCCGTTTTATTTATTACGGAAAGGACAACTACTTAAACCCTTATAAACCCCCAATGTCGACATATTGCTTCCCCTTCAACTCATTTCCACTGTTAATCAATTTCTCCTAAAACCTCCATAAACATCATCTCCTTTTGAGAAATTCTTCATCATCCGTTCTTCAAATTGCAAAAGTAAGTACATTTTCGGAATCCTCGTTCGATTTCCTAGTCATCCATCACTTTCATTTTTCATTTCGTCGACTTTGAAAAACGGGCTGTTTTCCTTAAAATCCGTTTTAAGAACTTAAAATCCGTTTTCTATGTTGTAGGTGTTGGCCTGGACGATCCCGAAACCGATAGTTACGTGATTGAGGAGGATCATCTGCCGGAATAAGCTTGAAAGGTGACGATAATGAGAAACTCGGCCTTTATGTGTATATTAGCATGTTTGTTGTGATTTTCCATATGTTTCTGATTTTGTTCAAAGGATTATGTTTAATGAACTTAGAAGCATGCCTAGGATTGTTCTTATGTGAGAAATCCATGTCTTATGATGTTGTTACATGCTCATATGCTATTTTCAGTTTTTCACAAAGTTCAGACGGATACTTGATATCATCGCTTGAGGATTGTTATGGGACTTATGTGCTGTTAGATTAATTGTATTTAGTGTTTGATAATGTTGGAAAATCACCAATTGTAGTCTTGCTTGAGTTGTTGTGTCGAATTATGAAGTTTTCCATAGGTTGCGTTTTTACAATTTTGCGATCAGGCTCTCTGAGCCGGTCGACCGACCGGCCGCCGGTCGACCGGCTGGGAGAGCATTTGTATGTTTTTCGTGATTTTGGAATATTGGCCTTGGACTGCCAGCCGGCCGACCGGCTGCCTGCCGACCGGCTGGTAGTCAGTGTGTCTAGTGTTGTTTTGCGAAAAACCTAGGAAGAAAGGGAGCCCAGCCGGCAGACCGGCCGCCTGCCAGCCGGCTGGGAGTGCATATGGGGATGGATACGAATTTTGTGAAGGCTAGGGAAATGGGGTCCTAGCCGGCCGACCGGCTGGGAGCCCTTTGTGTTGTCGTTGTGTTTAAAAGAAAGAAAATAAGGCTGGGTTGCCAGCCGGTGGACCGGCTGCCGGCCGACCGGCTGGGAACCCCTGTAGCATGTTTTGAATTTGTAATTCATTCGTATCTTTCAAACGGTTAATCGGTTTTGGTTGAAACTTGTTTTGTAAACCTTTGACATGTATTTGAGGTCCCCGGAGGATGGGCAACATTTTATTGGGTTCGGGAATAGAGTAAGGATAGAGACCCCCCGGTCGGGTAACCGAAAGGGAAACCGGCTCTCCCTCAACTTAGTTCTCGGGACCAGTAAAGTGTTGATTAGAGGATAAGAAAAGTAGAACTACAAATTAGTTCATAGACTTTGGTTGATATTGTATTGATGCGTATTAAGTTATGCCTTAAGCTGGCCTCTGAACTTAATACGTGAGTTGTTTGTCATATATGGGGATATGCCTTAAGTTGGCCTCTGAGCCCTATATGTGTATGTTTGTCGTGTCTGGAACATGCCTTAAGCTGGCCTCTGAGTTCAGACATGTGTGATAGTGATCGCGTCAGAATATGCCTTAAGTTGGCCTCTGAGTCTGACGAGTAGAGCAGCTGCACAACGGGGTAGCTAAGGAACTGACACCTTGCCCGGAGTGCAGATGTTTGGTGCTAGAACATGCCTTAAGCTGGCCTCTGAGTTTAGTACCTTGTGATGTGGTGAAGGGACATGCCTTAAGCTGGCCTCTGAGTCCTTTACTTTTGGATGCTAGTCTATGCCTTAAGTTGGCCGCTGAGTCTAGTGTCTTGCTGATTGGCAGGTCCATGCCTTAAGTTGGCCTCTGAGTCCTTGCTTGCTGAAAGTTTGGTGTCTAGGTTATGTCTTAAGTTGACCGCTGAACCTTTTCACTTGCTGAATGTTCTGGTATTAGGTTATGTCTTAAGTTGACCGCTGAACCTTTTACTTGCTGAATTTATCTGCTTGCCTTGAGTGGGTACGTGTCAGATATAGTTATCGATAGTGATGAGTAAATGTATATTTGTTGAGTTATGGTTTGATCATCCAAGGCATTGGGTGACTCTTGTTCGGTTTCATAAATAGTTGGATTGAAAGACCCCCCGACTGGGTAACCAGTAGGGAAACCGGCTCTCCTTCCTAACGGTTTATGAAGTTGGTTGAGAGCCGTGCACTAGAGTTGGCATGTTAATATGAGATCAATTGATGAGATGTTTATGCTTCACATGTTGATATATGTTGGAGTATTCTGTATTGTTTTATATGTTACGTGTTGTCACAAAAGGTGGCTAGGAGAACTCTAGTCACTCCCCACTGATTGTGGCGTACATGTTTTCATGTATGTAGGTACATGCAGGTTGGAGCAGGGTTACGAGAGGGCTAGCGAGTGATGATCCTGTTGTCATCATATGACTACCTTATATCGCGTAGCTAGACTCTTAGACTTTTGTTACTTTTGGTTTTGGTGCCTGTAGGGATGTTCTATCCCAGGCTGATGTATACATTTGTTTTTGATACTTAGAACTGTCACTTATCTATTTTGGTTTCAGTTTCAGTTTCCGTTTCAGTTTAAGACTTCTCGCATGTTGTTTAGTTTGCTTTAAAAAGTTTTAAATTCCGCTGCATTTTTAGTACTTTTGTATGTTTATAATTCCGCTTTCGCGAGGGGTTTAAAGTTGGTATCAGAGCATTATTGCTCCCGACGCACTCATGTGACCCCCAACCTTAACTTGACCAGATAAACAAATAATGAATGAGAGATGGGTAGATCTAAGGACTTATTTTGTAGTCTATTTGTGATTGCTAATTGCTAAGCTAATACTTGTTTTCTCTTTTGAAGGATGGTGAGACCTAGGGCTGCTGATAACATTGTGCTGCAAGCAATTCAGCATTTGCTTGAGACTCAGAGACAGCAAGCAGGGAATGTTCCACCTCCTCCACCGCCAGGCAACGAGGCTAATCGTCCTGGTAGTTTCTCATGGATAGCTTCGCAGATGTCCCGTAGCCACGTGAAGACATATGGTCGCGAGGTCGACCCGGTAGCTCTTACCGAGTGGTTTAGAGAGATGGAGAGGAGCTTTGCTATGTATTCGGTGGGTAGAGAGGATAGAGTGCGGCTAGCCACTCACTTTCTTACCCTTGAGGCCGACAGGTGGTGGGCGTTGACAGGACCTACTTTCACTCATGATCCTCTATTCGATTGGGATGCTTTCAAGGATAAGCTCGAGACGAGGTTCTATCCTAAAGAGCTCAGATCACAGCGACTCAAAGAATTCATGGATTTGAAGCAAGGCAAGATGTCAGTTCAGGAGTTCACAGACCGTTTCAAGCAGCTAGCTCACTTCGCATCGAGATTTGTCAGAGATGAGGCCGAGAGAGTCTACTTTTACCGTGGCAAGCTAGGGCCACGCATCGAGAGCATGGTTCGTCGAGACTCTACTTCTTTCGTGGAGGTGTATGATGATGCTATTTGGGCCGAGAGTTCTATTCGTGCCATAGATGCTGAGACCCGTGCTGCTACTTCTAGTGTGACTCCTCACCAGAGATCCGTGTACCAGGGGAAGAGACCATTTGTTCCTTCTACTTCTTCGCCTTCTTCTCAGAAGAAGCGTTTTGAGAGGTTTTCTGCTCCGGTTGCTAAGACCTTTGTTCACACCGACACATCTCCTAGTGTTTGCCACCGTTGTGGTAAACCTTCTCATCCGGGTTTTGACTGTTTCAAGAATGCTTTCAAGTGCTATACTTGCAATGGATTTGGGCACAAGTCTTATGAGTGTCCTAAGAGGAACACCGCACTTGGCAAGGCTGCCACTGCTGCTGCAGCGACTAAGGGAGGAAAGCCGAAAGGGAAGATCTTTGTGATGACCAGGGCTGAGGCAGAGGCTCATCCAGATATTGTTGCTGGTATCTTTTCTGTTCTTGGCACTGAGTGCCTTATTTTATTCGATACTGGAGCTTCTCTATCATTTATATCGACTCAGTTCGCCGACCGTTTAGCTCTTGAGTCTTCATTGGTTGAGGAGACTTCTATTTCCTTACCTTCTGGAGACGTGTTTTCTTGCTCTTCGTCCCATAGGGATGTTCCTATTATTATTGGTCAAGCCACATTTCCAGCGGACTTACTGAGATTTCCTCTCGAGGAGTTTGACATTATCCTCGGTATGGATTGGTTATCGCGATACCATGCTCGTTTCGAGTGTCGCGACCAGAAAATCTGCTTGAGGAGTTCTTCAGGAGTTCGTGTTTCCTATAGGGGAACTCGCCCTCAAAGGGGTGTTCGTGTTATCTCTTCGATGAAAGCTTCTCATCTTCTTAGGAAGGGTTGCCAAGCCTTCCTGTGTGTTATTACAGCTGCTAAACCATCGTTACCGAAGCTTGAGGATGTAGCCATTGTTTGTGAGTATCCAGATGTGTTCCCAGATGACTTGCTAGGGATACCGCCAGAGAGAGATGTGGAGTTTACTATTGAGCTTGTTCCAGGTACCGGACCGATTTCTAAGGCTCCTTACCGTATGGCTCCGCCAGAGTTGAAAGAGTTGAAGCAGCAATTGGAAGAGATGATCGAGAAAGGTTTCATTAGACCTAGTGCTTCTCCGTGGGGTGCTCCTGTTTTGTTCGTTAAGAAGAAAGATGGTTCCATGAGACTTTGCATTGACTATAGAGAACTGAACCGAGTGACTGTGAAGAACAGATATCCTTTGCCTAGGATAGATGACTTGTTTGATCAGTTGAGAGGTGCTTCTAGGTTTTCCAAGATTGATCTTCGATCGGGTTATCATCAGATTCCAGTGAGAGAGGCTGATATTGCGAAGACTGCTTTTCGTACTAGATATGGGCATTTTGAGTTTGTGGTTATGCCATTTGGGTTGACTAATGCACCGGCTATTTTTATGGATCAGATGAACCGTACTTTCAGTGAGTATCTTGACACTTGCGTTGTGGTGTTTATCGATGACATCTTGATATATTCGAAGACCGATGAGGAACATGCTGAGCATCTTCGATTGATTCTAGGGATTCTGCGCAGACAGAAATGGTTCGCAAAGTTTTCGAAGTGTGAATTTTGGCTCTCGAAAGTTGCCTTTTTAGGACATGTGATATCCAGCGAGGGTGTGATGGTAGATCCCGCGAAGATAGAGGCTGTGGTTGATTGGGAGAGTCCCAAGGATGTAGGAGAGATCCGTAGCTTTTTGGGTTTGGCAGGCTATTATCGTAGATTCGTTGAGGATTTCTCCAGATTAGCTCGCCCGATGACTCAGTTACTGAAGAAAGAAGCCAAATTTGTGTGGACCGACAAGTGTGAGAGTTCTTTCCAGGAGTTGAAGACTAGGTTGACCTCCGCTCCTATACTTGCTTTGCCAGAGATCGGGGTTGACTTTGATGTGTATTGTGATGCTTCGATGTTAGGACTTGGATGCGTACTGATGCAGAGTGGTAAGGTGATAGCATATTCATCTAGACAGTTGAGAGTTCATGAGGTGAACTATCCGACACATGACTTGGAGTTGGCCGCAGTCGTTCATGCTTTGAAGATGTGGCGTCATTACCTGATTGGATCCCATTGCCGTATTTTCACAGATCACAAGAGTCTTAAGTACATTTTTACTCAGAAAGACCTTAACATGAGACAGAGACGTTGGCTAGAGTTGGTGAAAGATTATGACATCGAGTTGTTATATCATGAGGGAAAAGCCAATGTAGTTGCTGACGCGCTTAGCCGCAAGACTTCTCACTCGATGAGTGCCATGAGAGTATTGCCCGATGAGTTGTGTTCCGAGTTCCGGAAGCTGAGGTTAGAGATGGTAGGTAGTGGTTTTGATTGGTTAGCTGCTATGACTGCCGAGCCGTCTTTATATTGGGAGATTCGCCAGAGTTTGCCTTCAGATGCCGATTTCAAGAAGTTCGAGGCTAAGATTTCGAGTGGTGTTGCACCTGACTTAGTGATTGATGCTGATGGTTTCCTTAGGTTCCGTGGTAGGATGTATGTCCCCGATGTGCCAGATCTGAGGAAGAGGGTTCTTGATGAGGCTCATTTGTCACCGTATTCCGTTCATCCGGGAGGAGAGAAGATGCACAAGGATTTGAGGCTTATGTTTTGGTGGCCTGGTATGAAGAAGGAGATCTTGGATTATGTTAGTAGGTGCTTGACTTGTCAGCAAGTCAAGATAGAGCATAGGAGACCTGGTGGTTTGCTACAGCCGCTCCCCGTTCCTCAGTGGAAGTGGGAGTGTATATCTATGGACTTCGTCACAGCATTGCCTAAGACAGTTGGAGGCAAGGATGCGATTTGGGTTATCGTTGATCGTCTAACTAAGTGTGCCAGATTCGTGCCGATCAGAGAGACGTGAGATATGGATCGTTTAGCCAGGGCTTATATTGCTGAGATAGTCCGCTATCATGGTGTCCCGAGGGAGATAGTTTCAGATCGTGATCCACGATTTTGTTCCAGGTTCTGGAAAGCTTTGCAGGAGGCTATGGGTAGCCGTTTGTTGATGAGTACCGCATTTCACGCCGCGACCGATGGTCAATCCGAGAGGACCATTCAGACACTTGAGGATTTGCTCCGCGCTTGTGCCCTCGATTTTCAGAGTTCTTGGGAGCAGTGTTTGCCGTTGGTAGAGTTTTCTTACAACAACAGTTATCATGCTTCCATTGGTATGGCTCCGTACGAGGCTCTTTATGGTAGGAAGTGCCGTAGTCCGATTTGTTGGGACCAGGCTAGTGACGTTCGTGACCTAGGACCGGACCAGTTAGCTGTTACTATTGATCAGGTTCAGCTTATCAGAGGTAGGATGAAGGCCGCACAGGACCGGCAGAAATCCTATGCTGATGTTCGCCGTAGACCCTTAGAGTTTGAGGTGGGTGATCGAGTTTTCTTGAGGGTTTCTCCGATGAAGGGCGTCAAAAGGTTTGGCGTTAAGGGCAAGTTGAGCCCTAAGTATATTGGACCTTTTGAGATCGTGAAGAGGATTGGTGCTGCTGCGTACCGTTTGGACTTGCCTCCTAGTTTGGGCAAGGTTCATAGCGTTTTTCATGTTTCCCAGCTCCGTAAGTATGTTAGTGACCCGAGTCATGTTCTACCTAGAGAGATCGAGAACTTGGAGCCGAGTCTTGCTTTCGAGGAGCGTCCTGTGAAGATCCTAGACCGTCAGGATAGGAAGCTTAGGAGCAAGGTGGTGCCGCTAGTGAAGATCCTTTGGCGTTGCGGTGATGTTGAGGAGCAGACATGGGAGACCGAGGCATCGATGCGTATCGCGCATCCTTCTCTTTTCGATTGAGGTAGAGTTAGTTAGAATTTATCTCCGTTCGAGTTTCGAGGACGAAACTTTTTGAAGTTGGGGTGATTGTAACATCCCGTATTTTCGTAAAATCTAATTTAAGCGTTTAAAATTATTTTACGTATAAAATAATATTTTAATAATTTATTTCGAAAGTTTTTAATTTAAAAGTAAGATCCGTCTTAAGAACCTTAAGTCCTTAAGACGAATACAAACTTGGTAAGGTTAAGTTCCCAACTTAAATATCCGTTCAGGTATCCTAACCCGTTTTATTTATTACGGAAAGGACAACTACTTAAACCCTTATAAACCCCCAATGTCGACATATTGCTTCCCCTTCAACTCATTTCCACTGTTAATCAATTTCTCCTAAAACCTCCATAAACATCATCTCCTTTTGAGAAATTCTTCATCATCTGTTCTTCAAATTGCAAAAGTAAGTACATTTTCGGAATCCTCGTTCGATTTCCTAGTCATCCATCACTTTCATTTTTCATTTCGTCGACTTTGAAAAACGGGCTGTTTTCCTTAAAATCCGTTTTAAGAACTTAAAATCCGTTTTCTATGTTGTAGGTGTTGGCTTGGACGATCCCGACACCGATAGTTACGTGATTGAGGAGGATCATCTGCCGGAATAAGCTTGAAAGGTGACGATAATGAGAAACTCGGCCTTTATGTGTATATTAGCATGTTTGTTGTGATTTTCCATATGTTTCTGATTTTGTTCAAAGGATTATGTTTAATGAACTTAGAAGCATGCCTAGGATTGTTCTTATGTGAGAAATCCATGTCTTATGATGTTGTTACATGCTCATATGCTATTTTCAGTTTTTCACAAAGTTCAGACGGATACTTGATATCATCGCTTGAGGATTGTTATGGGACTTATGTGCTGTTAGATTAGTTGTATTTAGTGTTTGATAATGTTGGGAAATCACCAATTGTAGTCTTGCTTGAGTTGTTGTGTCGAATTATGAAGTTTTCCATAGGTTGCGTTTTTACGATTTTGCGATCAGGCTCTCTGAGCCGGTCGACCGACCGGCCGCCGACCGGCTGGGAGAGCATTTGTATGTTTTTCGTGATTTTGGAATATTGGCCTTAGACTGCCAGCCGGCCGACCGGCTGCCTGCCGACCAGCTGGTAGTCAGTGTGTCTAGTGTTGTTTTGCGAAAAACCTAGGAAGAAAGGGAGCCCAGCCGGCAGACCGGCCGCCTGCCAGCCGGCTGGGAGTGCATATGGGGATGGATACGAATTTTGTGAAGGCTAGGGAAATGGGGTCCCAGCCGGCCGACCGGCTGCCTGCCGACCGGCTGGGAGCCCTTTGTGTTGTCGTTGTGTTTAAAAGAGAGAAAAGAAGGCTGGGTTGCCAGCCGGTGGACCGGCTGCCGGCCGACCGGCTGGGAACCCCTGTAGCATGTTTTGAATTTGTAATTCATTCGTATCTTTCTAACGGTTAATCGGTTTTGGTTGAAACTTGTTTTGTAAACCTTTGACATGTATTTGAGGCCCCCGGAGGATGGGCAACATTTTATTGGGTTCGGGAATAGAGTAAGGATAGAGACCCCCCGGTCGGGTAACCGAAAGGGAAACCGGCTCTCCCTCAACTTAGTTCTCGGGACCAGTAAAGTGTTGATTAGAGGATAAGAAAAGTAGAACTACAGATTAGTTCATAGACTTTGGTTGATATTGTATTGATGCGTATTAAGTTATGCCTTAAGCTGGCCTCTGAACTTAATACGTGAGTTGTTTGTCATATATGGGGATATGCCTTAAGTTGGCCTCTGAGCCCTATATGTGTATGTTTGTCGTGTCTGGAACATACCTTAAGCTGGCCTCTGAGTTCAGACATGTGTGATAGTGATCGCGTCAGAATATGCCTTAAGTTGGCCTCTGAGTCTGACGAGTAGAGCAGCTGCACAACGGGGTAGCTAAGGAACTGACACCTTGCCCGGAGTGCAGATGTTTGGTGCTAGAACATGCCTTAAGCTGGCCTCTGAGTTTAGTACCTTGTGATGTGGTGAAGGGACATGCCTTAAGCTGGCCTTTGAGTCCTTTACTTTTGGATGCTAGTCTATGCCTTAAGTTGGCCGCTGAGTCTAGTGTCTTGCTGATTGGCAGGTCCATGCCTTAAGTTGGCCTCTGAGTCCTTGCTTGCTGAAAGTTTGGTGTCTAGGTTATGTCTTAAGTTGACCGCTGAACCTTTGCACTTGGTGAATGTTCTGGTATTAGGTTATGTCTTAAGTTGACCGCTGAACCTTTTACTTGCTGAATTTATCTGCTTGCCTTGAGTGGGTACGTGTCAGATATAGTTATCGATAGTGATGAGTAAATGTATATTTGTTGAGTTATGGTTTGATCATCCAAGGCATTGGGTGACTCTTGTTCGGTTTCATAAATAGTTGGATTGAAAGACCCCCCGACTGGGTAACCAGTAGGGAAACCGGCTCTCCTTCCTAACGGTTTATGAAGTTGGTTGAGAGCCGTGCACTAGAGTTGGCATGTTAATATGAGATCAATTGATGAGATGTTTATGCTTCACATAATGATATATGTTGGAGTATTCTGTATTGTTTTATATGTTACGTGTTGTCACAAAAGGTGGCTAGGAGAACTCTAGTCACTCCCCACTGATTGTGGCGTACATGTTTTCATGTATGTAGGTACATGCAGGTTGGAGCAGGGTTACGAGAGGGCTAGCGAGTGATGATCCTGTTGTCATCATATGACTACCTTATATCGCGTAGCTAGACTCTTAGACTTTTGTTACTTTTGGTTTTGGTGCCTGTAGGGATGTTCTATCCCAGGCTGATGTATACATTTGTTTTTGATACTTAGAACTGTCACTTATCTATTTTGGTTTCAGTTTCAGTTTCCGTTTCAGTTTAAGACTTCTCGCATGTTGTTTAGTTTGCTTTAAAAAGTTTTAAATTCCGCTGCATTTTTAGTACTTTTGTATGTTTATAATTCCGCTTTCGCGAGGGGTTTTACAAGCAGAACATAGAAAACTACTGACAGAATTATTATGATTGATGACTGCAACATGCTCTAAATGTGAAGAGGACTGTTTGAACTTGTACAGACCTCCCTCTTTTGGACACACGACCACAATCCTCTTATCCAGGGCCTGTATAACACACTTATTGTCATCAAAAAATGCGGTCATACCAGAACGAACAGACAACTTCCCAATGGACAATAGGTTGTATCTAAAGTCTGGCACAAATAACACTCCTGACAACATAATTCCCGAGTGTAGACTAATATCACCAGAATGGCTAACAAGTTTAGTAGTTCCATCAGGAAGTCCTATCAAGGTAGGTTTTGACATTGGACTCAGATTTGTGAATAAATGTTTCTGAGATGTCATATGGTCTGTGGCACCAGTATCAAGTATCCACTCTATTTGATTAAAACAAAAAGAGTCTGAGATAGCATTTGTGGCCAGAATTATACCTGCAAAGTTTACAGATGCAGAAGAATATTGCATTCCATTGTCCTGATTATTGGAAATGGCTTGCATAACTTGTTGATATATGGCATTGACCAAAGCTGGATCCACCTTTGGCTGCTCACATCCCCTGCTACAACCACCTTTGTCAGTTTCAAGAGGATCATCCTGCATATCCATAGCATTCGCAGCAAATCTCAGATTCTGATTTTGAGAATTGTCCTTCTGATTTGCAGCAGCCTTTTCTGGATAAGTATCTTGTACGAAGCTCTGGATGGAGTACAAAGCAGGTTTCAACAGTATGACCTCCCTTGTTACAAGATGTACACCACCTATCATTGTATTTGGCTTTCTTACTGTTGTCTTTCTTCCAAACATTCCAAGGAGCCTGGTTTCCTCCATTTATAACTCCTTGAGACTTCACAGCAGCTAAAACACTAGCATCTTGTCCAGGTTGAAGTATTTGAGATATATTCTTCTGACTTTCCACTTGTTGCAGAATAGAGTAGGCCTAGTTTATATTAGGCAAGTAAGGGATCCATAGAGAGGATATTAGTTCTTAGATTCTCATATGAACTGTTCAATCCCATCATGAAGGTGATCAACTTCTCCCTGGATGCTGCTTCCAACATTTTCTTCAGAATCTTACAGGTGCATTTGTCAAGAGCTCCACAGTCACAATCAGGAAACGCCTCAATTTCATCAATATCATCCCAGCGTCTCTTGAGATTAGTGTAATACACAGCAATAGAATCATTCCCCTGAGTAATATTCCTTAACTCCTTCTTCAATTGGAAAAGTAAAGGTCCATTAGATTGACCATACCTCTCCCGAATTTCTGTCCATAACAGAAAAGCAGACTTAGCAGATATGTAAGCCTCTTTGATTCCTGGAGCAATTGTATTAACAATCCAGCATCGCACCATAGAATCACTCCTAAGCCACATGTTAAACTTTGACGAATTTGAAGCAGGTTTCGTCACCAATCCTTCAACAAAACCTCGCTTGTTCTTTGATTCAAGCGCCAGAAGCATTCCTCTACTCCAGTGAGCGTAATTCTGTCCATTGAAGACAGTTTCGAGTAATTTCATTCCAGAATAATCTGATGTGGAAAGAAATAAGGATTAATTGATAAGAATACTCTGAACTATGGGTGTCCTGCTCAAAATACTCCAAACTTTATTTTAACTACCAATATAACCAACTAATGCCCTTATTTGCTTTGAATAGAATTTGTTGTTTTGTTAAGTTGTTGTAGCATGTTATAATGCTGTGATTAGGTAAATAGATTAACATAAAAGTAAAAAGAGAAAGACGGGTTAAAGAAGGGTTAGAAATTTCTTCACTTAATTAGCATGTAACAGGTCATATATTATAATAAAAGCGGATAAGAGTATTAGTTGGTTATATTGGTAGTTAAAATAGAGTTTGGAGTATTTTGAGCAGGACACCCATAGTTCAGAGTATTGTTATCAATTAAAAGGATCATCATACGAATTGTTGATGACAGCTGCAGATTCTGGCATTTTGATTGATTCTCAAACGAAAAAGGAGAAATCAGATGATCAAGCAGAAGAAGACAGAAGATGAAATCAAAGAATGAAGAAACGATCAGATTTCGTTAAAACCTAATTTTTAGGGATTTTGTTTTTTGTGGAAAGGAAATACGGAAATAAGAAACAAATTTCTTAAGAAAAGAGACAGGTATCTAAACCTGCTCTGATACCATGTGAAACCATGGAGACATGGATGAGCTTATAGCAATGGTGATGATAGACGCCATTGATGATTGCTGTAGATTAACAGAGAATTCAGAGAGAATTTGTGATGAGAGAAAGAGTAAATAAAAGTGAGTTGATTAATTAATGAGTATGTACAAGGAGTTGGTTATATATAGTAGACTACTTTGTTGTAACAGAATTCTAACTAAATAACAGAATTGTAACAAACTACAACTAACTACTCTTTCTAACTAACCACTATATTTCACACAAAACAAACTAACTTGAGACATCGAGGCCCATTCTGTTAACGTATAATTGATCCATTAGTGAATCCCCAATGTGATGTGGCCTGCTCCACTTATGTCTTAAGCTTAAATAATTCAAGTCTTCATTAAAATGACAAAGCACGGGCTCATGAGTTTTGACACTACAAAGTGTCTTGTTTACGACGGATAATATCCGTCATAAGCTAAATACGAATATTTTCCTCTTATAATAAGTGAAGTAGGAGACAAGTGGGAAGGAAATGTAGCACCTATAGATACTATCACTTGCATATTGTGGAAGAGACAATATCCGTCTTTAACTTGTGATCAATATTATCAGGATCGGGATCCTAGTTTGGATCGAAGAAGGGTGGTAATATCGGATCGCAAGATGGTAAGATCCTACCAATAGCTTTGATAAACACGTTTATGCATACAATTTGGTATAATTTGTGATCTATAATGTTATAAGTTAATATAATGACCTGAAAGTTGTAATAATCATATTACCATATTGAATATACCTTAATTTGGAGTTAAGTATAGAATAACAACTAACTCACAAATTTGTAATACAAATAAGCATTTTACTATTCTGAACGATCCTACCATCGATCCTAACCGATCTTGACTGATCCTTCTACCGCTAAAACGATCCTACAACAATTTGAATCGTTTTCCACTTTTGGGATAGTAGAATTGTATGATTCTACAATCTGGATCGCGATTTTAACAATAATACTTGTAACAGAGGATATCCGTTTTTAATGAGAATTTGTGTTGAGAGTATTACTCCTTGTATTCTAAGAACTGAAAGGAGCAATATTAATGAGTTTATAGTTGAAAGGGAGAAAATGCGCATCAGGTGAAGTTAGTCCACAAAATTAGGCACCAACTATTCTACTAATTGAAATGTAATACATCTATACTCAGTTGATAGTGATCAATCATTATGCTTCATTTGTCTTCTATGGACGAGCTTCCAAATTGTTACATTGACCAAACTGGGCATTCTTGTTTTTAGTAAGTCTTGCTTGCGACGGGTCACCATTTGCGACGGATATTTTGTGAGATAAAGTGGATACAAAATGAGTTAGTGGAGAAAGGGGACCATGAATAGTGTTGGAGAGAGAGAAAAAAATGGATATTTTGTGAGAGGAAACGGTATCCGTCACAAGGTTGCGACGGATAGTGCCGTTGCAAATAAGAATTTGTATTCTTGTTTAGGCATGCAGACTTGTCAATACTCCAGACTACTCTGCAACCACAGTCCACACGTCCACACTCTTAGACTATATCTTATATTCTCCATATCTTTATTATTTAGCATGTATATCTTTCGGTTATTTGATTCCTTTGTATCTAACCTAGAATATAGCTAACAGCCTCTTGTACAAACGATATATATATGTAAACCTAACAAAACCCTATTCAAGGGATTGTACACTTTCATGGTATCAGGTTGAATCCACGATCCTCCTGCATCCTAGTTTTGCCCACGGCAGACTCTCCAATTCACAAACATGGTTGAGGGCGACACTTCGACCCCAACCAAACCCTCTCTTCATCCCGTCTACACCGTTACCAACATCCAAAACAAGGTACGTAAGTTAGATGGCACTAAAGTATCCTACGCGTCATGGGTAAACCTATTTACGCTTCATGCACGCGGATACAAAGTTCTTGACCACATCGATGGTACACCCGCTCCGGCCAAGTCTGGCGCCTCGTATGAATCGTGGTACGAAATCGACGCCCACGTTCTACAGTGGATCTATGGCACGATGTCGGATGAGTTGTTGCCGCGTGTCTTGGAACCGGACTCCACCGCCCAGGAAGCTTGGAATCGGGTCCAGAACATCTATCTCAACAACAAGGGTGCTCGTGCCGCCAGTCTTGAGAGCGAATTTCACAATCTCAAACTTGGCCAATTTCCGTCTTTCGATGCCTATTGCCAGAGACTCCGTGAGTTATCTGGTCAACTGAAAGACGTCGGCGCCGCAATTACGGATCAAAGGTTAGTTCTTCAATTAGTACGTGGTTTACCTAAAGAATACGACACTGTCGCCGCGTATATTAATCAAACTCTGCCCAACTTCGAAACGGCTCGGAGTATGATTGAACTTGAGAATCACCGTCAGTCCAGCCGTGATGATGCCACGGCCCTTGTGGCTCCGTCTGTCCCCTCCACTGAGTCTCGTAACTGGGACGACACTAATGCCTCTTCTCGTAATAATAAGCGTCACAATGGTGGTAAGCGAGGAAATAAAGGCCATGGTGGAGGAGGACGTAATCAGTCGAAAACCTCGACAACCACCACTGTTACACCTACGGTGTCTCCCTGGGGTCCTATGACTGGCTGGCCCGGTCTGTGGACACCACCACCTTGTCCGTACCCTACGTTCTCCGGCTGGACCAACCCGTGGCAACCATGGCAAGCACCCGCTCCATCCTCTGCCTCTCGGTCCTCCCAGCAACGTACTGGCTCTCGGCAGCCTACACCTAACTTTGGACAGGCTCATGTTGCTACAGATGAAGCCCATTTAACACCACAAGCAGATTTGGCCCAAGTGTTCGCTGCACTTCAAATGCAGAACCCGACCCCCAATCCGTTTTATATGGATACCGGGGCCTCGTCTCATCTCAGCGCCGACGCAGGTACTTTCAAATCTCCTCTAAATTCTAGCACGATTAATTCTATATTTGTCGGTAATGGTGCTCGTATTCCGGTTCATGGGTCTGGTAATATATCCCTAGCAAACCCCCATAGGACCCTTCACCTACAAAATGTCCTATACACTCCAAAAATAATTAAAAACCTCATATCCGTTCGACAATTTACCAAAGACAATAATGTTTCCGTCGAATTTGACCCATGTGGTTTTTCTGTGAAGGATTTAGCGACTGGGACTCTGATTCTGAGGAGCAATAGTGACGGTGACCTATACCCCGTGTCAGCAGCGTCGTCCTCCCCGAAGTCAGCCGTGTCCAGCCCCAACCTCATTGCCTTTTCCACTGATGTATGGCACTCCCGCCTCGGCCACCCGGGTGCCAACGTTTTACAGTA
The DNA here is from genome assembly GCA_029255685.2 of Silene conica. NCBI lineage: Eukaryota > Viridiplantae > Streptophyta > Magnoliopsida > Caryophyllales > Caryophyllaceae > Silene > Silene conica. The sequence goes on along the minus strand of CM055315.2, from coordinate 23,468,963 downwards.
TCTTAAGTCCAAGTTATGCGTTGATTGTAATGTTAAGTCAACTTCTTCTTTATGTCACTCATGTCAAATAAGTAAACATCGTCGGTTACCTTTTTCTGATTCGAATTCTACTACTTTGGCTCCCTTCGATATTATTCACAGTGACTTATGGACTTCCCCTATACAAAGCAAAGCCGGTTACAAATACTACTTAATTTTACTCGACAACTTTACTCAATTCGTTTGGGTCTACCCCTTAAAATTTAAATCAGAAGCATTCACAAAGTTTCTCAATTTTCGTAACTACGTCACTACACAATTTAACCGCCCCATCAAAGCCTTCCAATGTGACTTAGGACGTGAATTTGATAACCATGACTTCCGTAAATTTTCCGATCAAAATGGCCTAGTTTTCCGTTTTTCGTGTCCTCAAACATCTTCTCAAAACGGTAAAGCCGAGCGAATGCTCCGTCGCATAAATGAAATAATCCTTGCCCTTCTTCACCATTCCTCCACCCCACCTGAATTTTGGGTCGATGCCCTTCACACAGCCGTACACCTCCACAACATACTACCCACAAAAACTCTTCATTTCCGCTCACCCACTTCCGCCCTCTTTCACAAAAATCCGTCTTACTCCCACCTTCGTGTCTTCGGTTGTGTCTGTTACCCCAACTTATCCTCCAAACGTGCCCATAAACTTGCCTCCCGCTCCACCAAATGTGTCTTTCTCGGTTACCCACAAGAATTCCGTGGCTATAAATGCCTCGATCTGACTAGTGGTAAACTTATAGTGTCGCGTCATGTTACCTTCGATGAATCCGTCTTTCCGTTCGCTAAATCCTCATCATCACACCCGTCCCCTACCCCTGACCAATCCCTGCCCCCTGCCATTATTGACGCTCTCACACACCCAAACCCACCTCCCACCATAAACAACACCGAAAACCCACCCCCGACCCCCGCTGTCCCAGAACCCAATTCCCCTGCTTCCCCTCCCATACCCCCTGTACCGCCCCTCACCAACTCACCCACACCCTCCCCCATACCCTCTCCCACTCCCTCACCCCCACCACCACCACCCCCTCCTCCCCGTAACCACGCCATGAGTACCCGCGCTATGCACGGAATATTCAAACCTCGCATCCCCACCAGCCTCGTTGCCACTGCCTCACCCGCCATTTCCCCTCTTCCCAAATCACCAAAACTCGCCCTCCAAGACCCCAACTGGCGAGCCGCCATGACCGACGAATACTGAGCATTAATCGACAATAACACATGGGAACTAGTACCACGTCCTACCAACGCCCCTGTCATACGGTGTCACTGGCTTTTTCGCCACAAGTATCGGTCAGACGGTACTTTACAGCGCTACAAGGCACGCCTTGTAGCAAATGGCAAATGTCAACAAGTCGGAGTTGACTGTGATGAGACCTTCAGTCCGGTGGTGAAACCCACCACAATTCGGACCGTCCTTAGCCTTGCTACTTCCCGGTCTTGGCCCATCCATCAATTGGATGTCAAGAATGCATTCTTACATGGCAATCTCGCTGAAACTGTTTTTATCCATCAACCGCCTGGCTTCGTCAACTCCTCTGCTCCACATCATGTGTGTCGCTTACGAAAGTCCCTATATGGTTTAAAGCAAGCCCCACGGGCTTGGTATCATCGTTTTGCGACCTTCATTCAGTCACGGGGTTTCCGAAGTAGCGTTTGTGACCAATCCCTCTTCATTTATCGGGATGGAAATCACATGGCATACCTACTGCTCTATGTCGATGATATAGTATTAACAGCGTCCTCTGATTCTCTACTTCGACAAATTATCCAGGCCTTGTCTTCCGAATTCGCCATGTCCGATCTCGGGGGACTTAATCATTTCCTTGGGATTAAAGTATACCGCAACAGTTCGGGGCTGTTTCTATCGCAAACACAATACGCCCGCGACATCCTCTCACGAGCCAATATGGACTCTTGTAATCCCGTCACTATACCAGTGGAACCTGGTGCAAAATTATCCTCCACGGCTGGCCCCCTTCTTGCAGATTCTACGTTATATCGTCGCCTAGCCGGAGCACTACAATATCTTACTATCACTAGGCCCGATATCACATACGCCGTACAACAAGTATGTCTCTTCATGCATGCCCCTCGAGAGCCACACCTACAGTTCCTCAAACGTATACTGCGATATGTCAAAGGAACTCTTGATTATGGGCTAACAATTTCGAAATCTACTTCCTGCAACATCACGGCCTACTCAGATGCAGATTGGGCAGGTTGCCCCGACTCACGACGATCGACTTCCGGTTACTGTGTATTTCTCGGTGACAATCTAGTATCTTGGTCTTCCAAACGCCAACCTACTATATCCAAGTCTAGTGCGGAAGCCGAATATAGGGGTGTTGCAAATGCGGTCGCTGAGACAACATGGCTACGTAATCTGTTACTCGAGCTTCACGTCCCTCTCACTCGTGCCAGTCTTGTTTATTGTGATAATGTCTCCGCAGTATATCTATCCGGCAACCCTGTTCAACATCAGCGAACCAAACACATCGAAATTGATATTCACTTTGTTCGCGAACAAGTCCGTCTCGGTTTAGTCAAAGTTCTTCACGTTCCAGCTGAATACCAATATGCGGATATCTTTACGAAGGGTTTGCCAAAGCACTTATTCTCCCGTTTCCGTTCCAGTCTAAACGTTTGCTCTACTCCCGTTCCGACTGCGGGGGTGTCTTAGACTATATCTTATATTCTCCATATCTTTATTATTTAGCATGTATATCTTTCGGTTATTTGATTCCTTTGTATCTAACCTAGAATATAGCTAACAGCCTCTTGTACAAACGATATATATATGTAAACTTAACAAAACCCTATTCAAGGGATTGTACACTTTCACACACTTTCAGGACGAGTATGTCTATTGTGCTATCACTACCATGCATGTCGATTACTGTATTTTTAACGAGGAACTCGCAGACGTTATTTTTGATTCACATTGGATAAGCTAGTCGTGACAAGTGCGTATGTTGATTCTGAGGATACATCACATAAGTTAGTACCGACAAGTACGGACTAACAAACAATAACTCCATAATACATGATAATATTATTGTGTCCTTGACCAATATGACCAGTAAGCGTGATTATTTGACTGTATTCGTCAATCAATCTCCGTTACTCTTACTAAAGTTTACATTGTTGAAGGCCCATTATAATTTCCATTCACCCAATGATCTAAAATTTGAATTTGGGTTTTCAAAGTCTAAAATTTGAATAAACAACAATCATAATCTACTCCCTTCACAGTTCGCACTAAATGAACAACTTGTTCTTCAAAATGGGGGAAGGATAATGAAAAGATGATGACGGATAAAATAACAATGTACATTAGAAACACTACATGAGCTTCTCAAATGCCGACCATTACTTGACATATAACGGCCTTATAATATACTGTATTATCCACTTTGTTGCGATTAGTATAATAAAATACATAGGTATATTATAAGATCGTTTTACGCCATATCAAACAGTCATACCAAATTACAACATATAGATGACGAGAAAACAAGGCAAAATGGCACGAGGATCAAACACTAACAATTCCCCGTTCTTCCCACTCATCGAATCAAATTCACTGGAAACACTACTCATGTCAATCACCGGGTCAGCCAATCCAATCCGATTCAAAACCCGACCCGCAATAACCCGACAAACAACCATAACCCGTCTACCCATCCCACCACCCGCACTCTCATGGGCGACACCACTCCCCGAATACGTACATACCACACGAGCCAACGCGACCCCATCCGTCTTTGTACACCCTAAGCAATTAAACCGCATCATTTCGTTCCCATCCGCCATAAACCGGGCCCCTGAACCCGAACCCGGCCCAGCACGAGACCGGACAAAATTCCGGTACTCCTCAAACCCCGCCAGGCCACGGGCCGGGCCTTTCACCTTGAGGACTGTCTCGACGTGGCCCGGGAACCCCTTTGGCCCCCACCTCGTGTGGAATATTATCTCTACCACATTTCTCGACGGGTGACCTTTTGCCAGCTCTGTGACAGCCGGGTAAAACGGGCTTACCCCTACCGGATCCAAATCCAACCCTTTCGCTATCGGGGCAGATACTGTCCATCTGGCTATATTGGCCCGGTCCGCAGTTTTAGGCTTTGACTTTGGTTTCTCAAAATGGTCAGGTCTGAATACGAGCCTAGAGACGGACTTTGGTTTGGGTTTGGGTTTGGGATTGGGATTGGAGTGATCGACATTGACGACGTCTTTAAGGTTTTTGTAGGAATCACGGCAGTTGGTAGTACGATAAACATCATCGTACACACGTGACTTGCATTGCAACGACTTCACCCAACCCACCGTCATTTTCTCCGATCTTTTTTCTCTGAAGAGAGCCACAAAAGCGATTTTGATGAATTACAATGATTTTTATTTCTCCATGATATTAAACGTTACGCATTTAAACTACGTGATTTGCGTTACGGGTGATATATTAGTATGATTTATATGATTTGGGTATTGAATGCGGAATGAAATATGGGTGGATACGGATTAATGAGTTGGATGGAGAGGGATTTGAAGGGTTTTTGAGTTTGAAGTCGAAATGAGAAATGAAAAGGTAGAGACAAAAGTAAAAGAGGGTGCAAATTTAATGAAGGTTTGAGGGAGTGAATTAATGATGGAAGAATATTTTATTTGATGAAATGTGGGAATTTACGAAAGTGGCCTTTACATAGGAGTACAATATTATTTAACGTTTTATTTATCTTCTTTTCAAGTCTCCCCATTATGGCTAGAAGTGAAGAAGAGTAGGACTTAGGAGTACAAACTTAAAACGATTGAAAGAGGAAGATGGGAGGATTTAATGTTTTCTTATCCACTGTTTAAGACGGTTTAACGTTTGAAACTCAAATTAGGTTTATTGTCTTTCCTCTTTTGATCATGCTCTCTTCACTCAAAAGTGTAAAACTGTAAATCATGTTACTAGTAATCTACCAAGATAAGTCATACTCCGTAAAGTGGTGATAAATATTCGAGAAAGTGGTGGTTCACAAATTAACCGCATAATTTCAATTGAAGATTCAATACAAAATCTCACCAAAATTTCATTATATATTAACATACTAACACGTATAACTATAACTATATGTAATATACTAAAATTATACGTATTACATATTATATTAAAATTATTATTTTTATATACGTATATAATTCAATATGATTTTTAAAAAAAAAAACAATTAACAATTTAAATTGATTTTTTTTGGAAATGTTAAAAATAAAAAGATTTGAATATTTTTTTATCCTTTTATTATATTTTTTGTGAGAAAATTTTTATTCTAACTGATTCTAACACACCTACCTAACAAAATACTTTGCAGTTATAAGTTTTTTACAAAAATTGTTAGAAAAGTTGAAAAATCTATACTTTAGATTATAAATATTAATTTGTTTGATTATCTCATCGATAGATAGTTATCTATTTAAGTTTTCTATGACTTAAATTTTGAAACAAAGATAACAAACTATTGATTGGAACAGAGAGATTATACATTTTTTTTTTGAGGAAAATAATATACATTTTCAAATGTGAATAAAATAATTTGTCTTGTGACACAAATCTCAGGATGGTTATACTGATGTCATGTTCTTTTCGGCTTAATTTAAGTTCTTATTCGGCTTACTTTAGGTCATCATAAAAGTACATACAATAAAATTGGCCCTTATAGATATATAGTAAAATAAAAAAAAGTTCTTTTCATTGCTTAGCTGCTCTCGTTCTCAGACTTCAAGATGAATTTGCCTGGGGTCAGCCCCAAAGTCAGCTTTCCCTAGACAAGAAAAGAAGACAAGAGCAAACAACAACACATCAGCCTACTCTCCCCTAACACTTCGGGTTCACACCCTCAGATGATAAAACACATGCAAGAGACATGAAACAACCTATTCTTCATCACCTACGGTTCATACAGAACCTACTCTTTCAATAATAAGATTATTAAACATAAAATACCCCAAATTAGGATAGAAAAGAAAGAACCAAGATTAGGCGCGATCACCCCCCTTTTCTTCTCTTCGTCAGGCTTGGTAATACGAGGGTTCTTCCAGTATAAGGAAAGAAAGCCGGGGTTGGCCTTGAGGGTTCACCTACCCCTCGCCCGCACTTATCCTATCTATATATGCATGTTAAAGTAAGAACTTGCGAACCTATTCTTTGAGCTTGGCTCTAGCCTTTTTTGTTTTCCCTCCCCTTGTAATTCAGTTTATTTCAACTCTATTTAGCTCAGCAAAATTCAGTTATATTCATCACACTTCAGTTCATTTCAGCTTAATTCAGTACTGTTCAGCTTCATTCATTCAACCAAAGAGAACATGTAGAAGTATGAATTTTAAAACGCGAGGATGTAGCAAATTACCTTCATAACTTATATATTATGTGCAAATCAACCTCTTAAGTATCACTTGGAGCGAATCAGCCACATAAGTTTCAAAAAATTTCAATTAAACACAAATTAAATTTTTTGTCAACTTTTTATAGCTAAAATGTATTATTTTCTGTTATAAAAAACCATTTTAAATATATATTTGTATTAAAAAATAAATGTAACATTTACATATTCAACAAAAGAATGTAAACCAAAATTAATATAAATAAAAATTTACTCATGCAACTATCCATTGTAAATTCACTTAAAATTCTCATATGATGAATACTTTTTTACCAAATTAAAAAGAATTGAACATCCTTTCTAATAATTAGGAACTTTAGGAATTAATATTTTTTTTTTTTGAAAACAAAGAGCAATTCATTAATAGAACGTCATACGGCACTTACAAAGAATAGGTATAATTGAAAACAAATCTAATGGAAACCAAAGAAAAACAATTTTCTTAAAAACTAGGGATCTCAAAACAGCATCTTAATATTTGATTAATAATTTTAACATTCAATAATAGCAAAATATTTAATTTAACAAATTTCATTATGAAAATAAGATATGCGGTTAATTGTACATAAGAAAAATTTATGGAACTAATTTACTACATGAATAAGTTGAGCGGCTTAATTGCACATAATATCAAAGTTATAAGGATGATTTGTTATATTTCCTTGTAAAAAATTAAAACAATGATTAAAATATTATTCTTAAAGACTCGAGTAAGTATTAGAAAGATCTTTAAAATGCGCATTCAAAAGCATTTTACAAGATACAATCTAATTATTACAAATTACTCCGTATATATTCAAGGATCTCATTTATTATCATCATTAATGATAATAATATTGACGATTGTAACTACAAATGGGTCATATATTACGCATTAGTTACGGAGTACTTTACACTTTCCTTATCACAACATTACTCAAATCTTGGTTTATAAATTAATGGCTCCGCGATTTTTAGTATGTTAAAGTTTTAAAAATTTCGCATTTTATGCTGCAATATTTATACGGTTTTTCTAATGTGTGTCAAAGAGAATAACATAAGGGATAAAATATTTGTTGATTTTGTGTTGGTTACATTGATATGTGACGACGTAGTTATAATATATCATCAAACCCTAGAATGAAACCCTAACGATAGATGGACTTGCCTAGTATAGGCCCAATATCCTAATACCCTCCTGTAAGGCTGTAAATCTGTAATCATAAAGGAGGTACATAGTGCGAACTTTACGATTGGATAAATATAAAAAAAAAAAAAAAACATAATTAATGTAAAAAATCATCTTCGCCTATTTATCTTATATTTTTCAAGACATTAATATAAACTCAGGGTTCCACTCTAAAACCAATTGGCAATAGAGGGAGTAACCCCTTGCCTTATATAAAGGCTGGCCCATGAATCCCAGGTCTTTAGCCATGAGCTCTGATACCATGTTAGAATTATAAAGATAGAATAAATGTTTTTTTTGGTTCAAATGAGCGCACTATGACGCGGATGCGAATCGCCCCCAACTTCATGGTGGGATAAGGGTGCTCTGATCTTACCACTTGAGCTAATTCAAGTTCTCGGTTACATTGATATGTGACGATATATTTATAATACATCGTCAAACCCTAGAATGAAACTCTAATGATAGATGGGCTTGCCTAGTATAGACCCAATATCCTAATAGTGCCCTTAGGGCACACATTAATAAATCGAATGTGGAAAAATTTATAAGATATTTTCACTAATTATGGTAAATCTAAGTTTATACTTAAATTTATCAAGAGAATATCCTATTAATCTTCCCATATTTAATTTATTCGTATTATTGTTAGGTTTAAATGTGTGATCCAAACCCTAATTATTTGAAATAGTATAAATACGTAATATGATGAATCGAAGAGGTACATTGTTACATCGTAAATATTTTTAACACATTCCTCTCTTCTTATAATTGTAAATTTTCTAGTGAAACGAAGGGGGTACAATTTATTTTTTCTTTGCCTGTTTATGTTTTCTTAACGTAACTTTATGAATAATAGACTAAGTTCACCCTTCCAAGAAACTATTATTTTTTGAAAGATCCTTGTCTTTATAACTTAGAACACTATGGAAAGAAAATTTGTTTGTATAGAAAATGCAAGTGACAAATAACAAGCATGCCAAAAATTCTTGTAAAATGGTGGATGAGGAGCAGGTTACTAATTATTATGAAACTCCAAAAATATATTAATGGGAGTTTTGGGATGAAAACAAATTGATCATAAATACACTTCACGGGATTACTATTATTCCATGTTTGCAATTGCATGTAATGAGGAAAATTATCATGTGCTCTAACATTCATCATTTTGTCCATTGTTTATATATGTTAATTATTTTACATATTGCAAATAAAACTGTTTAGAAACAGGAATTAAATTACAATGATTGATTATTTTGGTACATGTTTACATGAGTCACATTGGATCTAACTATTTTTCATGACACCAAAAACGTTGCAATTAAATGGAATAATGAATTTTAACCTGATATTCGAACGGACTGATGGTAATTAATTTTCAACGGTAGATCAAACTTAAATATAACATGGAAAAAAACTGCGAAATCTTAATTTCGCAACTGAAATGAAAATTCCATCGATGTAGAGCTGGCCACTTTCACGGGTCACCCGGGCCTGCATTGACCCAAGTCCCTCGAGTCTGCATTCCTAGGCCCGGCCAACCCCGATCTAGAATGATCCGTAAACCGTTTGAACCCATTCACGGTTGAAGAAAATGGATTCGACCCTCAATGACCGATTTTGTGTAGGCCTCACCATTAACTGGTTCGACCCGGCCAACCTGCCCTTATCCCGTGGGCTGGTTTAGGATCGAGTTGGGTGAACCCGACCCTAACCCCGTGCGTGGCTACCTTTACATGGATGATATATCTAGGTTTTAATCTCATCCCTTTTATTTTTTTATGGGCTCTTCCAATAATATAAAGTGATATGATTAAAGATGTGAGAAGGGATTAATTCTACAATATCTAGAATTTGATTTGCACTTTAAAACAATTATTATAGTGATCATTGTTGGGGCTGGTGTCCTTGACAATTAAGTACAATGACTTATTAAATCTCTTTAAGGATCACAAGGGCATACTTCAGTATTATTACCAGTTGATCCACGTTTATCAATAACGGTTGGCTTGCTAGATAAGTTTGACGTTATTGTCATACGGATGGCGGTGATCAACTGGTCCCTATACGTCACACCTATAGGACACGTTTGAGAGATGTGAAGGTATGAAAATACAGTCACATTTTGCCGGATACGACTAAACAGTTAGTCAGAGGTATTGACTAATAAATTAGTCAATAAGATGTTGAGATTATTATTTAATACGGATTAAATAATTTTAGCTAATACGGATTACAAGATTAATTCGTAAATTAAATATAAACGGTTATATTTAATTAAATATTGTATTCGCGTATTAATATAAACAGTTATATTAATTTGGGCAATTATACAATATCGTATTTTATCAGACCGTTATTAATATATCGACTGTATTAATATCTGATAACATGTTACGATTTATAATTATAAACCCGCGAATTATATTTAAGCAATTGGGTCGAATCACGCATTGGGATAAGGTAAGAGTGGAAAGCCCACTCCTACCCAAACCCTATTTCGGCCGAAACCTAGAGCTACATAAGGAGAGTCCTTCTCCTTATGTAGACTACTCTTGTTGCACTGTCAAATAATCTCAAGGTAAAAATTAGGGTTTTGAGAGCATTCTTCTCCCAAAAACCTCAGATCTCACATCTAAAACTCAATAACTCTCCCAATATTGCAAGGCAGTTGGAGAGGATTTCTAGCACACGCGGCCACGTCTCATACTAAGTCTTGGGTGCAAGTTATAGGAGGGAATTTGTGTTAATTCCTGTTCTTAGGCCTTTTGCGCGAGGACTAAAGGTTGTACTTCTTTTCTTATGCTTTTTAATCTTATGACGATATTCACGACTGTAATTTTCATTATAATCCTGCAATTAAAGGGCGAATACGCGTTTTATTCCCCACAATCATAACATAATAACATATGTTAATGGATGATTATTTTGTGGATCAAGCCGATCAACGATATCATAACACCAACATAATATGCAATTATGTCGTTAAGATCGAATGTTAAACTTGGCCACTTGGGTGCACTTTTGGAACGGGAAAAGGGGTGCCAAATGGAATTTTCGTTCCACCTAGCTAAGGGTAAGATTAATGGTAGTCTTGGGACAAGATTTTAGAAAGTCTTAAGATAAGACTCACTCAAAATTATCAATTACAAAAACTTCCGAGAGACGGTCTCTCAATAACGTTATTGAAAGACCTCTCACATGATGGGGTGAGGGACGCACTGAATGTTTTGTTTTCCTATTATGTCTCTCACTAAATTAGTGAGAGACGGTCTCTCACGAGACATACTGACTAACAATAATCTAGTAAAGTCTTAATAAAGTCTTAAATTGAGTATTGGAAATCCAAAACTCAACTTAAGACTTTGGGTGAGTCTTGACCCCACTGTCATTAAAATTATCCAATGAGCGGTTGACATGTGTCATTTTTTTTGTAAAATAAAAGGTAATGTAAAAAAAGTAAAGTCTGAGGTGAGTCTGACGGATAATGTATAAAGTTTTGGGTGGGTCTGAGGTGAGTCTGAACAATAAAAAAATAATAAAAGTTAGTGGAAAGCTGATATGGCAGAGTCTAAGATTTTGGCTGGTCTAACTAATAATGTTACCCTAAGTCTTACCAACAAGTTTAATCGGGAACAGTGCGGGTTGGAGTGGTTAGGGTTTGACTTCGGGCATACTAGTTTCTAAATGTCCCGATTATTTCGGGTTTGGGTGTGTTGTTATAAGAAATATATATTTTGGGTATTGTCGCCTTGTCGGTACTCTATAATTAGAGCTAGTAAGTCTGACCGACCTGAGAGACTCGACTGGAGTTCGAGAATTTTTTAAATTGAAATTGACTAGTCACGATTCGATGATGAATTGTAACTCAACATGACCCGGAACTCAACATGACCCGATATTCATTGACCTAAAACTGACCCAACTCGTGTTGTAAAATATATTTACGTGTAATGGTCAGTACATTATAACACGCCATAATGGACTAATTACCAGATAGATTAGGGTTCCGATTCCAATTCGAATCCAGGTTCCTCATGCGAATTTGATCGGTTTTGTCCGGTCTATTTTTCATCATCTTCAGAGAGGCCACCACACGACAATTAATAAAGTATCTTTTTTTTTTTGGTAAGTAATTAATAAAGTATCTTCAGAGAGGCCATCACACGACAATTATAAATAGGTTACTAATAATATTATGAAGATACTGTGACTCAAAATTCCTACTCTTTTTCAAATAAGACACTCGTATATTTATTAAACAAAAAATAGGTATAGTTTCCGTTACAAGGGAGTGAGTGACATGTACCAACAATAAACAAAAAGAAAACTAGTGAGTGGGTGACATTAGGAAATCATGGAGTAAGCGAATTATACATTTTGTTATTATTACTAGTGTTGTAGTTTTTGAGTTTTATAATGAAGTTTTCGAGTTTTGTTTTAAAGTTTAATTTTTAAATGTATTGTCAGTTGTGAATCCAGGATTTTTGTGCAAGAGGGACAAAAACATTTTGACGCGTTATCTATGCGTGTCTAAGAAAATAATATTTAAGTAAAAATTGGGAAAAATTGGACTTATAGATATTTTTTTTTCAAAAATAACGTTTTCTCAACATGATGTAGCTATGGGAAATCGAACCTGCATCTCTAGGATAAAAATTGACACCTCTACCAATTATGCCATGATAACTATATATCTATATTGGAGACTAATAAAAATTTATTTCGAAAATTTCATTGGGGGCACGTGCCCACCCCGACACCGCCTAAATCCGCCCCCGTGTATTGTAAAGTTTTGAGTTTATTCAATTAAACATTAAGATAAAAAAAGTTATAATATAACTAAAAAATATTATCTATAAGCTCAATTAAATTATAATTTTAATAAATTAAAATTTAACTTATAAATTTAAAAAAATCGGAAAAAAATACAAATAAATTCAATAACAAATAAGATCTGAATATCTAATACGTTCCTATTTCTCGAAAGCATGGCGTTTGTTTCCAACAACTCTCATTTTAAGAAACAAAACTGCGTTAATGACATATGAATTATGATACTCCGTAATACATGAGAGAAGGGCATAAACGTACTTCTAGTGATTGATACACTTGCCATTAATTTTGAATTTAAGTATTGCAACAACGTAGAAAGTGGTGCGTTAAGGGAAGATGTTATGAGATAATTAAATGGAATATAATATTTTAAAGAAGTTTAAAACTGAATAACATGGGAGCACAGAAGAATAGAAAGAGAATGGAAACTGATCTATTATTATAAAATTCACTGATTTCATAAATATACTCCTAATAAGTCAAGCTTAGCACTAAATTTGTGATAAAACGACAATTAAATTAGCAATATTAAATGTTAAATTGGAGAGCACTATGTGTTTGTTTGTTTGTGTGATCTTCCTAAATTATGTGGTTTATGTTGTGAGAACTCTACATGCATTGCGATATAAATTCTTGGGAAAAAACAACAATATCTTCATCAATATGCGACAATAACATTAACATGCGCAGATCTGCTTTCATTTCAACTTACTACTAAACCCATTACTAATAGTTACCCTTTTAGAGGCACCCTAATAAACATTTCTTATACAATATGTATGTTTTTAATTTTTAAAATCAACTTTTTAAAAGGTTTCTAATTTTTTTTACTACTTAGTTTAATCAGGATTTGAGCTAGGAAGATTGTGAGTAGACCTGGTAAATGAGTTAATCGGGTCAGTTTGGGTCGTTCGTGTTGAGTTTATCGATCCGGTACTTAAGAGGGGGAGGGGGTGAATTAAGTACCCTTTTTAAAATTAAAGCGGAATTAGCGTTCACAATTTATGCTGAAGCAGTACACAGGCTAATTGAACAGTCACGATGTCTGTTCAAACAATTAAAATTGTGCTGTACTGTTCTGATTGTTTCCGTAAAAGAATACTATGAACGAGAATGAAAATAAAATAAATAAAAAGAAGAAAAGCACGAGACACAAGATTTTTAACGTGGTTCGACCTACTCTCTAAAGGTCTACGTCCACCCTCTTTCTCTTATTAAAAATCTCCTTATAACCAAACCCGATTACAAGGAAATATCTCCACGATCAACCCGATCGTGCAACTCGAGTACAACTCGTACTCCAAATGTATTCTTACAAAATAAAGAAGATTACAACTAAAATTGCTCCTTAATAAGATTCACTTAATCAGAACAAAGGAGACAATTAAAATTCCTACGAGTATAAATACTTGTAAGAAATAAGACGGTCTCAAGAATACGACTTAAAGGAGTTTTGCAAAAAACATAAAAATTGTGAACCGGTTAAAACAGATTTTGCAAACTAAAGCTTTTTAAATGATATTGTATATAAGTAAAGCTTTTCAATACTCCTTTTGTTTTCTGTGAAAAGCGTTTTTTTCATTGATGAAATTGTCTTTCTTATATAGTCATGGTTGACTAAGTAAATTAGGCAATATGAAAGATATGCACAATATTTTCAAACGTCAAAAAAGGATGTCAACAAAACTTCTTGCTTGAAATACTTTGAAGGATATTCTTTAAAGATTTTAGAGCAAACTTAGAGGCTTGAATTATGGCAAATGATCAGAGAATCATTTGTCTATAATTCATTTCTTAAAAAAATCCTTTTCTTTTGTTCAAAAATAAGTCGTATATAATAAGACCGAATATTTATCACAAATTTAAATACTCTTACAATTCTTTCTAAATTCAGATATATATAAGAGATATCACGATGGCCTTCATTTTCCGAATCCGAAAGTCTTCAAGTATCTGTCACAAAAATCTCATATACACATTAGAACACAAAATAAGGAAACTTGTCATCATCAATATAATGTCTCAACAAATTCCCCCTTTGATGATGGCAAGTCCCTATGAGTATATTCCCCCTCAATCAAGCAATAACTGAGAAACTTAAGCAACGGAACGAAATATGCTGAAATCGAGAACATTAAATATTAACTGAGATCAAAGTTTAAATTTCCATCCGCTATGAGAACGCAAAGAGAAAAATCATCATAGTCATAGATCTAGTAAACCAGTAGCTATTAAGAATCATGAGTCCTAAACATTTTCCCCCTCTTGACATCATCAAAAGGAGAAAGATGTGCAAAACATGGTACCGTAGTGCATCACAATTAGTCAGAGACAATGGAATTGCCGGACACAGTCAAAATTCATCATTGCATGAAAGTCAGGCAAGAGCAAAAGATTAGCAAATACACACGAGCATGTAAAAGATAAGGCAAATGCAAGGAGGGGACAAAGTTTTGGAGAAGGAAGGGTCATAAGTTGGTTAAGAGTGGTTGGTATAGAGAGCAGGGGTTTAAGGACATCTTTAAGGTCATCCAGTTCATTTGCAATTTTTCCGAGGCCGCTAACCATGATATCAGAAAGGTTCACCAACTGAGCTTTCACACTACCCAAATTTTACGAACTCGAGCCAGCTCCATCGTACCCATCTCCCTTCAAGCCCACTAATCTATCATCAATCATATGGAGATTCATCTGACCAAAAATCCCATCTGCCATACAATCCAACATCGGAACACAATATCCATCCTCAGAGCTAGAGCACATTTTGTTGCTCATGAAATGTGACAGACACATACCACAACTTTTTTTTTTTCTTTTTTTTTTTTTTTCTTTTTTTTTTGGAGCAAATCCAACGCAGAAATATGTCCCATTTCAATCCCATAATTTAAGGCGTACCAAATGCAGCCTAAAGAGTTAGACATACTACGCCTTACAAAAAGGATCTTCACATTATCATCTATGTTAAATTACTGAATAATTGATAGTCATAATTCATAACTTATAATCTAGTTGGTCGCAATCCACTCTTGTAATAACCAAAGTCAACATTAAACCCACGCCATCTCATTTCTTTAGTTCTTATCAACTTCATACCTAAGCATCAGTAACTTTGTCATCGTCCTCTTCCACAGACTGTTTTCGTTTCAGAGATAAGACTTTACCCTTGGATATTACTTGTAAGGTTTTCAGACTTTCAGCAAGAGTCTTATCCCATGCATCATTAAACGTATCAACCACCAATTTTTTCTTTCCCTTTCCCGAAAATATCCACGGGTTCATTTATTGTCACACTGTTACGCCGGCGAATAGCTCGAGAAAGGGTCTTTGTTGCAGCGGTGATGGGCTCAGTTAATGCAACACCTTCGTCTACCACAGCAGGAGACACATTATTTGTGATATGCACAGATCTGGACCGGGTGGAGGTTTGGGTTTAGCGAAAGGAAAGGGTTTTGGTGAAGGGACAGGAGCTTTGTGAGGTTTTGTGGTGCCGGAAGTAGGTTTGGTGGGTTTTTTTTTTTTTTTTTTTTGTGTGGAATGGGGAAGATAAATGGATAGGTTGGTAACAGAGGTTAAACATGAGGAAGGTATAATTTGGGTTCAGTTGTATTTGAGGTGGGCTAGGAAGGAGGGTTACGGGTTTAAGGCATAAGAGGTGGGTTTGGGTGTTTTGAGTTGGGCCTGGTTATTTGATTTGAGTTTTGGTTTCTTATGAATCGGTCTGGGTATGTGTGGTAAGGACGGAAATGTGGGTTATACTTGCCAGAAAAGTCATGCTATGAGTATACAAGTTAAACATTTTACGCAAAGAACGACTCAATGGTAGTCTTTGAACAACAACCGACTAGAGTAAGCAATTACATTGAAACTAAAATCATGTGAGACATGTAGAAATCACATATGCACAACTCTTCCAAATTAGCGAGTCATGGGAGGAGAATCATTAGGACAAAGACGCTAAGAGCTACTATTTAGAAGACCTAATTCTAATCCGCTTTTCTCAAATTGTTCTCTTGCTAATGGTTTAGTAAAAAAATGTCAGACAATTGATCTTCAATTTTGCAAAACTTCAAACACGTGTTCCCTTTTTCGACATTATCATGCAAAAAATCAAGTAAGTGTTTAAGACCTTTTACCATCATCACATCATCTATGAAAAGTGAAAAAGACTTACTGTTTTTGCGAATACCAACTATCTCACCTTTTTCGTTGTCTCTGAATGTCACATTTCCACCATTGTAAGCCCTTAACGAGAGGAATTGGTTCTTATTACCTGTCATAAGTCATGAATATCCACTAACAAGATACCAATGGTGGCCTCCTCTCATATGGCCCTGAAATAAGATTAGTTAGATGATCTAGGAACCCAAACAAGTTTGGGTCCCTTCTTATGACGAACAGTGTCAAGAATATCTTTTCTAATCCACATTTTTTTAACGACTTTTATGTTATTATCCAAATGTCTCAGTCGTTTGGCACAAGCATTAAATACGTGACCTGTTTTTCCACAAAATTTACAAATGATATATTCAGGTAATCCAACATATTTATGCTTGCGAAAGTCTCTATCACTGGGTTCAGTTTTCTTAGCGTAAATGAAGTCACCCTGTTTTGAACAGTATGGAGGAGTGTCGAATTTGCGTTCAGGAACCCGGACAGTACGATATTGAGGATCGTTTTGTCTGTTGTCAGAACTAGAATCATGCACATTTGAACAGTCTGGAGGAGTGTTTAGTTTCTGTTCAGGAACCCAGACAGTACGATATTGAGGATCGTTTTGTCTAATGTCAGAACATGAATCGTACCCTAATCCAAGTTTCTTAGTGTTCTTAGATTGATTGACTAGGAAATTTAGCACGGTATTGCTTCCTTCCCATTTGGATGCAACATTTCTAGCATTATCCAGGTCTGTCTCTAGGTTTTTTTACTCTTTCAAGTAGTTTCTTATGTTTATATAAAAGAGCATCATAATCAACGTTTAATCTATCAAACCTAGAGCATGTGTCTGAGTACCTAGAAGTTCTAGTAGCATGTAAACCTTTTTGTTCCTCCAGTTCGTTAGTAAGCATGTGAATTTGATTGACAAGAGACTCATTTTTGGCAGTAAGTTCAGTCAGTTCAGATTGAACAGTCTGGTTGACTGTCTGTTTGCCGACTTTTCTTAACTCACGTTTTAAGTCTATGTTCTCCTCCGCTATACTTTCTATTTCAGATTGCATAGCATTAAGTTGTTTGTTCTGCTCATAACTATTGTCTAATGTTTCATCAAGTAATCTTAAAATCCTTTCTTTAGACAAAGACCGCATTTTAGTTTTAAGTTTTGAAAGACTTACCTCATCTTCGGATTCATTTTCTGATTCACTATCTGAGCCGTCTGAGTGAGCCATAAGACATCTGATTGTATCCTCATCCCTTTTTCGTTGAGATCTTGGTTTGTAGATTGATCTCAGACACAACTTCTCATTTTTTCCGACATTAGAGGGTTCATCGTCTTCTGAATCAGACTCACCCCAAACTGCAGCCATCATTACACGTTTGTACTCTTGCTTAGATTTTTCACGTTTGTCCTTCGATTTTTCTTCTTCCCACATAGGACAATTTCTGATTTGATGATCACGTTCCCCACACTTGAAACAACCCATTCGAGATGTGGAACGTGTTGAAGATGATGAAAAATCTTTTGGTTTGTAACTATCAAACTTTCCTTCATTCTGTTTTCTTATGATTTTAGCAATTCGTTTAGATAACAGAACCACTTCCTCCTCAAGATCATTTTCATTTTCACTTGAAAAGGCGTTTAAGGCTAGTCCCTTAGCTTTGGGCTTCTCTGCATCATTATCGAGAACTAACTCGTGTGCCATGAGAGATCCCATTAAAGCTTCATAGGTAAGAGTTGTTAAATCTCTAGCCTCTTCGATGGCGGCCTGCCATTTCTTAGTTAAACTTCTTAAAATTTTTCGGACAATGTCCTCAGTTTCAAAAGTTTTACCAAGATTGGAAAGTTCGTTAGTTATGTTGGAAAAACGTGAAGACATGCTTTTAATTGATTCATCTTGTTGCATTTTAAAGGACTCGTATTGTTGCATTAAAATGTCAATACGTTGTTTCTTTACTTGCATTGTTCCCTCATGGGCTAGTTCTAGACTATCCCATATTTGTTTGGCCGTTTTACATCCTGCAATACGACTTGTTTCGGATTCTCCAATCCCAGATTGCAGGAGTGATATGGCTCTAGCATTCTTCTCCGCCTTTTTGTAATCATTAGATGTGTAGTCCTTTGGTGCCTTTTCACTCACAATACCATTAGCATCGGTGGAGGTGATGGCAAGGGGACCATTTTGAATGATTACCCAACATT
The DNA here is from genome assembly GCA_029255685.2 of Silene conica. Taxonomy (NCBI): domain Eukaryota; kingdom Viridiplantae; phylum Streptophyta; class Magnoliopsida; order Caryophyllales; family Caryophyllaceae; genus Silene; species Silene conica. The sequence goes on along the minus strand of CM055315.2, from coordinate 23,450,146 downwards.
CATAATTCGTTCCTTGTATGAAGTGCATTATGCGATTTTTCCACCAGCCATAATCCGTGCCATCAAAGACAGGACATTGGGCAATTTTGGAATTCATTGAAAAACAAAAGATATGATAAATAAACTCAGAAAGGATCAAACTCTTTGCGGTAAAGCAATCAAGAGCACGAGGCTCTGATACCAATTGTTGAGTTTATCGATCCGGTACTTAAGAGGGGGAGGGGGTGAATTAAGTACCCTTTTTAAAATTAAAGCGGAATTAGCGTTCACAATTTATGCTGAAGCAGTACACAGGCTAATTGAACAGTCACGATGTCTGTTCAAACAATTAAAATTGTGCTGTACTGTTCTGATTGTTTCCGTAAAAGAATACTATGAACGAGAATGAAAATAAAATAAATAAAAAGAAGAAAAGCACGAGACACAAGATTTTTAACGTGGTTCGACCTACTCTCTAAAGGTCTACGTCCACCCTCTTTCTCTTATTAAAAATCTCCTTATAACCAAACCCGATTACAAGGAAATATCCCCACGATCAACCCGATCGTGCAACTCGAGTACAACTCGTACTCCAAATGTATTCTTACAAAATAAAGAAGATTACAACTAAAATTGCTCCTTAATAAGATTCACTTAATCAGAACAAAGGAGACAATTAAAATTCCTACGAGTATAAATACTTGTAAGAAATAAGACGGTCTCAAGAATACGACTTAAAGGAGTTTTGCAAAAAACATAAAAATTGTGAACCGGTTAAAACAGATTTTGCAAACTAAAGCTTTTTAAATGATATTGTATATAAGTAAAGCTTTTCAATACTCCTTTTGTTTTCTGTGAAAAGCGTTTTTTTCATTGATGAAATTGTCTTTCTTATATAGTCATGGTTGACTAAGTAAATTAGGCAATATGAAAGATATGCACAATATTTTCAAACGTCAAAAAAGGATGTCAACAAAACTTCTTGCTTGAAATACTTTGAAGGATATTCTTTAAAGATTTTAGAGCAAACTTAGAGGCTTGAATTATGGCAAATGATCAGAGAATCATTTGTCTATAATTCCTTTCTTAAAAAAATCCTTTTCTTTTGTTCAAAAATAAGTCGTATATTATAAGACCGAATATTTATCACAAATTTAAATACTCTTACAATTCTTTCTAAATTCAGATATATATAAGAGATATCACGATGGCCTTCATTTTCCGAATCCGAAAGTCTTCAAGTATCTGTCACAAAAATCTCATATACACATTAGAACACAAAATAAGGAAACTTGTCATCATCAATATAATGTCTCAACAGTTCGGGTTGGGTTTTTTGGGGTTTGCAATAACTCGGGCCGGCCCGAGTCGACTCGGGTCATTTTGAGTGAGTTGCTTTCAAGTAATTTGGGGAAACACAATTAATTTCCGATAAAAAATATTAGGGCCGGCTTGAATAAAATCGGTTAATTTGGGTTTCGGGTTAGATTCAACTACTCAATTCGGGTGCAGGCCTGATCTGGTTCGAGTCGGGTTATTCTGGCCGGGTCAATTTTAATAGGTCTGTTAAGGTCTCTTCTCATTTGTATGTGAAGGACAGTGTCCAAATCGGTAGAATAATACTGAAGGGACTAGCTTGTAAGTAATTGTGTTACTCCTCCCATTACCAATTGATTTTCGGATGGAACTGCAGTTGTTTATGGGTCGGTCTCATGCACCTAATTTTATAGGGTTATTTAACAAAAATAATCCCAACTATGACAGTTCTTCTCAAAATAATCCCAGCTATCTATAATCCCGTTATAATCCCAACTTTCATATCAATATTCTCAAATTAGTTTAATGTGACTGGTAACTTGCTGAGGCAGTAAAAACCAAAATCTGATATTCAAAAAAGAGAAAAACTCAAAACAAAAGGGTCTTCATTAATATCCAGAAGCTTTCACCTTCAAACACTTTTCTGCACATTATTGAATGAAATGACCAGGTAAGTTCTTAACAATCATTCTAATCTTCAATACGATCCTTCTCCATCAAATTTTGACTCAACTAATCTATAATCTCTTCTTTAATCTCCTTTTTAATTTGATTAAAATGTCAATTGATTTATATTAGTAATCAATGTTAGTCTCTAGTCAGAAATACATGAATTAGATGGGCAGAGGATGTTAGTCATTAGTCTATATTCATTGTATATACGTTCCTTGCTCATCACTTCACATATATTCTGTGTATATTCTTTTCTTTTGATTGTATTCTTGATCTCAGTCTCTAGTTTAGGTAACTTAGATTATTTACTTTCCTATTTACTGTATCTGTACAAACTATAAATACTTGTACCTCCTCTGAATAAAATCATCACAATTCATAATATCTTTTACAGAGGACTGGGTGCAGGAAAGAGTTGGATGTGCTGCAGGTCTGATTGTAGGAATTGAACGTGCTGATGATTTGAGAAGAAGCCATTTTTCTTGTTTAAGCTTTGTTTTTAAGCTAAATGCAAATAAATTGAATCAAGAAAGTTTGAGTTGATGATGACTTCCGTTCCTCGGCTTGCCTAATGCCTATATATACGAAAACATGATTAGTTTCTGTTGACCACTCAATTACACTTCCATTCATCTGTCTCTTCCTACCAAGTTTGCTAGCTGTATATTCGATAGTAATATACAAGCGATACCGTCTATATTAGCCTATCTATGTCTATGTTTTGGATTATTTATTTTTTTGGTAAAGGGTGAGTAGTATATCAAAAACTGAGGTTCGTGTACAAGCAAGCTATAAAATCAATTACATGAAGTGCTTTTGCCTTAACCACTCTAATTCATCGCTCGTAAACTTGGTTTCGCCTCTTTGCCTTATGCGCGTCCTCACATCCTCAATAATTTGCTTGGCCAGCCTCCTTGGGTGGGTGAGTATGCCGTCAGTCCTGCTTCTACTGAGCAGTACCGCAGCCTGCACCTGTTTCTGAATGCTACTGGAAGCATTCGCATACACGTTCCGTATCGGGTTGGAAGTAGTAACCCAGACCGCCCCCAGAATGTGTAATTCCTGCACAATTTTCATACTATAGGGGCACCCAAAGAAGACATGAGCCTCATTTTCATCCCCTGTCTACACATGTCACATATTGGCTCCGTAATCAGCCCGTAGGTCTGTAGTTTATCAGCAGTACGCAGGGCTTTATGCGCATATACGAAAATGAGGGAAGACTTCAAGTCAGGTCCCAATGTGCATTCACGCCTGTTTCATAAGAAGAGTTTTACGCCGCTTTCTTTGGTGAGGTCGCTGATCGTTGGGCACACTACTGGCTCCAAGTCAGATCTAACTCCGTCCTTATCCCTGTACTTCTTTCTTACTTATAAAACTACTGCCGCGCCTGTGTCTGATCACTTGAGAAGTCAGCCTTTGGTTTGGTTTTGTTTCCCTTTCAGAACTTTTGAGACAAGCTTCTAAATCCCAGTTCATAAGCTTTGCAGCACTGAGAGGAAAGATCATAACCACGTTTTCGTTATTAGGGCGTACGTCCACAACATAAGAAATGGACTTCCCTTTTGTTGTTTCGGTCGTGCGTAATGGGCGTGGGTGATCGGGGCCTTATGTCAGAGCCTTTGGAAGAAGCCTTTGGTCCCTTCTTAGTCAACAGGCTGAGTAGTAGCTTTGTTTTAATTAAATGATCTCGTTTGACACCTTCGAATGTCCCGATCCTTCATTATAGTAGATTAATTTATGTTTTTTCAATAATAGGTTTTAGAATTTTTTTTTGGATAATTTTAATTGAAGAAAATATTAATCTGCCAAGAAAATTGAAAAAAAAGACATTTATATTGTTCATGTGCTGAAGAAGAAAGACATTGTTACTTTTTCTATATAAAAAGCAACATTGGGACCCACAAACCGGCTCCAATAGGTTACCAAAATACACTACACTATTTTCAGAAGACAAGTATAAAAGTTTGGATTATTGCGGGATTATAGATACTTGAGATTATTTTGAGAAGAAGTATCATAGTTGGGATTATTTTTGTTAAATAACCCAATTTTATAAGCCCGTTTGTAACATTGTTGCATTTCAAAAACTCTACCTCGAAACCCCTATTTAAGTTAGAACGTCAAGCACATGCCAGCTGGGAACTAGATTTGAAATCTAATCCTTTACCATTGAACTACAAAATAGATATTTAATGTTCATTTAATGGATGGCATTCAACAATATCCGTAGTAGGAAAGTCCGTCTTTTAAACCATTTTTAAAAATTTAGGTAGCGGTCGCCACCACTTAATAATATTAGGTGGGTTCACCCTTGAATACAACAACATAAAATTTCCTATATAACACATTGTTAGAACTTAGAATATAGATACTCATTTTAAACTATTTAAAAAATTTGGAGGATTTGTAACTTTCAAGAGTCATGATGAATCAACCAAACATAAACGACTTACTAACGGTGAGAGACAATTAGTATGATGGGCGAAGATTTAGAAATGTGTTTATACTTGTTCCTTTTACAATCTTTTTGGGCGTGGTTGCATTTTTCACTTCCCCCAAAATTCGTGCTTTAATAACTCTAATCCTTTTATGGTTTTGATTATTTCCAGATTGGGCCAAATGATTCAAGAATAACATACAACACTTTCTTTATAGTAAACTTACAAGGATGCCTTCTACTTTCTGTCTTTTTTTTTTACCTTTCTTGACCATGCATTTTGACACCTACATTAGTTTTAAATTTCTTAATTTTATATTTCTACACGCACAATTTCAACTTATTACTATTTTACTGCTTGTCTAGGTTTTTCAAAGTCGCTGCGATTCAAAATCAAATACACCATATTGTTCATTGGCCATTGCATAGCTCATAAAGACATAAAGGTGCAAAAAAATTATACAAACTCTTAATTTAAAGTATGTTTCGTGAAAGACCGTCTTCCACTAAATTAGTGGAATTTATAAGATGAAAAATAGAAATTAAATAACTTTTTCTCCTTATTATGTGAAAGGTTTTTTAACGACGCTATTTAGAGACCGTCTCTCCAATTTTTTTTACTTAATTTAAAGTGATTGAAGATAATGCGTAGGCCGATTCATACGGTATGTCCGATTTTGGAGGCTCTTAAGATTTGATCTCAATTTTTCCGGGTCAGGACTAGGGTTGCCAATGGGTAGGGTCTGGGTAGGGTCCAACAAGACCCAGGCCCGACCTACGTCACATACCTTGGACCCATACCCGACCAGACCCTAAGGGTCTGAAATTAATAGACCCATACCCGACCCAGAGGGTCCGGGTAGGGTTTACCCTACCGTCTGCTTTTTTCTTTGACTAACAATTTTTTCCCTAAATTATACTTCCTCCATTTTTATATAATGTACCCATTTTATTAAAATACTACACTCATATATTCAACAAATGGGAACATTATATAAAAACGGAGGATAGTATCATTTACCTAATATTCAAACTTATCATTTTCATCAATTTCCTCATTATTCTTAATGGGTATTTGGATATGCGTATAGTATATTACTGATAACTAATAACAGCCGTCCGAATGTGTGTTATATGGGTTATTGACGTTCATATGTGTCTTTTTTCTTTTTTAAAAATAAATATAAGGGTTTAAGGGTTAGGTAGGGTCCCAACTCCAAGACCGGACACGGACCCGAGGTTTTTATGTAAGAGCTATACCCGACCCATACTCGAGCAGGTTTCAAAATTTCAGACCCATACCCAATTCATTAGAATCAGACCCTAAAATTCTGGGTCGGGGACCGACTCACGGCCATCCCTAGTCATGACTCATGACACTCTGACATTATGCAGGAAGACCTCTCAACTAAAAAGTTCAAAGTGTTGATTGAAATCCATCAATTAATAGTTTCATAAATATACCTCGACAAATAAATAATGAACTTAAACTTTATCCTTTTAAAACTAAGTTATACCCGATATAATACAATTGGGTACCACAAAACTAATTGCATAATAATAATAACACTAAAACTTAAGAGAGACGGTCTTTCAATAAATTATTGAAAGACCATTTTTTTGTACCCTTTTATTTGTATTTTGTGCCACTTTTGTTATTGATCGTACTGTAGTAGTTTCGTATCTATTCACATAGTAAATGTACTTATTTTATCTTTAACATGATTTGTACCAATTTTATTACTTTTAGTACCACTTTTTCTTAAATTTGTACAATAATCTCTCAATAAGCTTATTGAGAGGCGGTCTCTCAGGAGACCTACTATAATAATAAATACGGAGTACATAATACGACTGAATTCTAATTTACATTTAATGGTCAAGTAATATACAATCTCAATATCAACTTCTCGGCATGCAATATACAAGGAATCATTAACATGATTGGTAGATGTTTTTTTTTTTTGAAAACTATTTGAGTAGTGTAGTAATTATGTCTGTCATATAAAAAAATTAACAAGACACCCTACGAGATTTGGAAGGGCTATCCTCCTAACCTGAGTTACCTTAGAGTGTGGGGGTGTTTGGCTAAAGTGGGTTTACCTGGTTTTAGGAGACCAACCGTTAGATCAAAAACCTATGATTGTGTTTTTATAGGTTATGCTCAAAATAGCTCTACTTATAGATGTATGTCTTTGAGTGACCGTTCTATATCTGAGGCTAGAGATGCTGAATTTTTTGAGCATGTTTTTCCGTTTCAGAAAAAAGTTGTTTCATCTCTTTCTTTACCTGTTGCATCTATTGATATGTCTTCACATGCTAATTGTGGTAGCACTCCTATTGATCATGATGTTGAACCTAGGAGGAGTAAAAGACCTAGATGTCCAATGAACTATGATGATTATGATACAACTTATTTATCTGAATATGGATACACTATTTGTGCTAGTGATGAGTTTGTTTCAGCATTTTTAATAGAAGATGATCCAAAATCTTATAGCGAGGCAATGAAATCCATTGATGCTAACTTTTGGAAAGATGCTATTAAAAGTGAACTTGATTCTATTGTTTCTAATCAAACTCGGGAGTTGACTGATTTACCTAAAGGTAGTAAACCCATTACGAGTAAATGAATCTTCAAAAAGAAGATGAGACCTAACGGTACAATAGAAAGGTTCAAAGCTAGACTTGTAGTTAGAGGCTTTACACAAAAGAAGGGTATTGATTATTTTGATACCTATTCTCCTGTGACCAAAATTTCGACCATAAGAACTCTTGTCGCTTTAGCTGCTACTCATAATCTTACTATACATCAGATGGATGTCAAAACTGCTTTTTGGAATGGTGAGCTAAAGGAAGAGATCTATATGTCGCAACCTGAAGGGTTTGTGGTTAAGGGTCAAGAGAATAAAGTGTGTAAACTGAACAAGTCACTTTATGGTCTGAAACAAGCACTTAAACAGTGGTATGGGAAATTCAACAACACTTTGATGAGTAATGGCTTTATGATTAACAACTCTGATTCATGTGTTTATTCCGAAGTGATAGAATCTGATTGTGTTATCATATGCCTATATGTGGATGACATGCTTATTTTTGGTAATAATTTAGATGTGATAATTGAAACCAAAGAATTTATGTCATCACATTTTGAGATGAAGGACTTAGGAGAAGCTGATGTAATCCTAGGGGTTAAGGTTATTCGAAACTCCAATGCAATTGGTTTAAGTCAATCTCATTATGTTGAAAAAGTGTTGAAAAAGTTAACTGCTTTGATGAAGTGCCTGCTAGGACACCTTATGATGCTAGTATACATTTGTGTAAAAACTTGGGTAAGAGTGTATCCCAAGAAGAGTATGCTAAGATCATAGAGATGTTTCTTATGAATTGTACCCGACCAGATATTGCATATGCAGTTAGTAGACTGAGTCGTTATACACATAACCCTAGTAATGAACATTGGACTGCTCTTCGTCGTTTATTAAAATACCTAAAAGGAACAATTGACCTTTGTTTGCATTATAGTAAATTTCCTGCTGTGTTAGAAGGATATTGTGATGCAAATTGGGTTTCAGGTAACGATGAGATCTGGTCAACTAGTGGTTATGTCTTCACCATGGGTGGAGGCGCTATATCATGGAACTCTTCAAAACAGACTTGTATAGCACGCTCTACCATGGAATCGGAGTTCATAGCTCTTGAGTTAGCAGGATAAGAGGCTGATTGGTTGAGAAACCTGTTAGCAGATGTACCAGTGTGGGAAGGACGAAAAACAACGGTTTCCTTACACTGTGACTCACAAGCTGTAATTGGTGTTGCTAAGAATAGTGTCTATAGTGCAAAGAAACAACACATTCGAATCAGACATGCTGCAGTTAAACAACTCCTTGAGAATGGAGTAATCGCTTTGGACTATGTGAAGTCTGAAAGCAATCTTGCTGACCCCTTTACTAAGATGTTAAAGTATGTGAAAGAGTGATACCGAAATTATGTATTATTTTATATCGCTAGCTCCTATTATTGGTAAAAGATGTTGAGTAGAGTAATAAAATTGAAGCATTAAGCAATCAATATCTTTGTGGAGATGTATGAAATGAGAGGGACATAACAACAAGTACAAGGGAGAAGGGAGGACAGGGGGTGCCTCCAATTACAAAAACTGAGACTAGTGGCCTCACCACATAATTATTACAATGATTCTCGTTTGTGACGGATACTATCCGTTAAAAGTTGAAGATGCATATATTTCTCTCACAACTATATAAAAAAGTGGGAAGACAAGTGAGTGGACATAGAGCATGTCATGGATATTGCAACTTGCATTTTGTGAGAGGGAAACTATATTTATGACGGATAGTGTTCGTTTTCAATGAGAATTGGTATTCCAATTACAAAAACTGAAATGTATGAGATAGGGGGAAATGTATGTATTATCGCTTTCTCGACTCTAGAGAGTTGAGAAACCGTAATTTCTTTTTGTCTAATTTGTCAAAGATATATTCTAATATTTTATATTTCCTTATAATTCCGTCTTTCCTTATTTCTATTTTTTGTATAGTGTTTATTTTACGTACTTTTGTAATTGTCTTTTATTGTAATTGTCTCTAGCCTCTAGATTAGATTTGGCCATTGTATAAATCAAAAATTCTCATTTGTACACGGAGATATTCATCGCAAATTTGCGACGGGTCAAATATTACCCAATTGGATAGGAAAAGATAAGGCATTTGAGACTTTCAATATTTTGTCTTATATACACAAGTGGGAGAATTTGACCCGTTATAAGCTTGCGACGGATATATCCGTCACAAGGGAGACTTACGGTAAATAAATACCAAGCTATTGTATCGGCTTTACATATGAATGAAAATCATAAATATTCAATGACTTACATGATTGATATCTAATTTTTGTAAAGTACAATCGAACTAAATGTATATTTTTAGAGGTATGCCGACCTAGTGATGAACCTTCCCCTTAAAAACTAAATTTAATATCACATCACTAGTGAGTTAATGACCCACTATAAAAATTTACAAAATATAGACGATCGACCATACAAGTATACAACAATTTTATAATAACTAGACCGTCTTATACAAAATTTCGTGATGAATGTGTTAGAATATAATCCTCTAATCTGGGTGATTATTAATTATCATTATTACTCATTATTTATAGTAAAATACACAACCTAAATTACCTAAATACGAAAAATAAGGTAACGATATAAATAGCTTAATTTTCTAAACACATGAGAACTAAATATTTACATATTATATTTCCTAATACACCCCCGCAGTCGGAACGGGAGAAGAGCGAACGCTCAGGCTGAAACAAAAACGAATAAAGAGATGGTGAAGTAGACCCTTGGTGAAAATGTCAGCATATTGTAATTCAGAGGGCACATGAAGAACTCGAACTGTTCCTAGCTGAACCTTTTCACGTACAAAGTGAAGATCAAGCTCAACGTGCTTAGTACGTTGATGTTGGATGAGGTTGCTGGATAGATAGACCGTAGAGATGTTATCACAAAATACCAAGGTAGCGCGAAAAAGGGGTATGTGAAGTTCAAATAGTAAACTACGGAGCCAACTAGTTTCGACAACAGCGTTGGCTACACCCTATACTCCGCTTCGGCACTAGATCGTGAGACCGTAGCTTGGCGTTTCGACGACTAAGACACCAAGTTGTCTCCAAGGAAAACACAATAACCTGAAGTAGAGCAGGGAGAGTCGGGGCAGCCGGCCCAATCCACATCTGAGTATGCTGTCAACGAGTGTTTGTTAGTCTTAGAAATAGTTAGCCCATGATTGAGAGTACCTTTAAGATATCGCAATATGCGTTTGAGGAAGTGAAAATAAGGCTCACGAGGGGCGTGCGTGCATGAATAAGCAGACTTGTTGGACAACATAGACAATGTCGGGACAAGTAATTGTCAGATATTGAAATGCGCCAACGAGTTGGCGGTATATATAGAGTGAAGTCAGTTAACAGAGCACTGGTTGTGGAGCTGAGTTAGTCTCCCGTATCCATAGGTGTGGCAACATGATTACAATTAGTCATTGAAGCGCGTTTTAAGATATCAAGAACATACTGATGTTGTGATAAAAACAGGCCAGAGGACGCCCAAGTGACTGCAATTCCGATAAAGTGATACAAGGAGCCAAGATCGGACATTGCAAACTCACCACATAAATCGCGATTAATGCGCTGAAGGAGAGCATTGCTGGAGGCAGTGAGTATAATGTCGTCAACGTATAAAAGCAAGTTACGATCTGTCGGTGTTTCTCGAATTTTGTGCTGCAAAATTCTTATTTCCACATTCGTCTATTCTTTTCAGCATTGACGGTATTCAGCTTCCTTCTTTCATTCTTTTTCTTCCTTTTCTTCATCACAATCCTTTGCAAACAACTACTCTCTCTTTAATTAAAATCTTTGGTATGTTTTCTTCTCTTCTCTATTTGATTCCATCTAATGTTGATCACTTCAAATTAATTTCTGAAACCCTAAATCCAATTTGGGGGAAATTTTTAATTTGTAATTGATTTATTCATGTTTAATAAGGTTAATTAGTTCTCTAATTACTCTTATCATGTTGATTTTGGAAATTACCTTAAAATCTCACTTTTTTTTTGAGAATTTCAGATTTCAAGGTCTTTCGAGGAATAAGGAGAGGATCAATGTTTTCCCATGATTTAATGCTAGCTTGGGGGAGTTTGTGAGTCTAGTACATTTTCTTTTGATTTGTCTTTTCAATTTATTTTCTTCTAATCACCCATTAGAGATAACCTCTTGATTAATTTCTTTTCTTCCCATCACCGAATAAGCTTGATCTTGACTTTTGGCAAGCTACAAAATTTGTAAGGTAGAGCCTTTTTTGACCAACACATTCATACTTGGTCTTTCTTAGGTGAGTGAAGGTATCTCCTTATAATTTTGTGCTATATCAAAACGCATAAGTATGATTTTCATTTCATTTCTTTATAAGCATGCATTCATATGATTTAAGCATTTTTGGAGTCATTCACATGATAATTTAGCCTTTTTGATACCTTTTCTTAAAAATAATCCCTAGCTACATTGAATATTGTCTACCTTGTTGAGCTAGTGATTTTGATTATTTATGTATGGGTGCTCAATTGGGAAGTTTTTATGTCTTGAAAAAAATCATGTGAGTTTGATCTTAATGCTCTCAAAGAAAAAAAAAACAATGTTGTTGAGAAAAAGAAAAATGATGAGAAATTTTCGTAAATCGAAAAGAAAAAAATTGAAAAAATGAGAAAAGAGTGAAAAAAAAGAAGCATGTGTCAATTGAAAAAAAAATGAAAAGAAAGAAGGGAGAAAAAGAGAAAAAAAATATCATGCATTAATATCATATTTTGGAGTATTATTTTTGGATTGTATAATTGGATTGATTCTCGGGTTTGAGCATCCTTACATTTTGGATAGTTGTTAGCTTAACCATAAGCCTCACAAATCCATAAATCATCTGTTCCCTTTTTCTACCCATGTTTTTCACCTTTCTTTTTACCATTTTGGTTTCTATTTCATGCTCACATATGATTGTTTTGGCTTGTTAATTTTGAAATGTTTACCATACTAGATTGCGGGTACATTCTTATAAGTTGAGGATAATTGAGTGATTTTTCCTACAAATATCCTTTCACATATAAATGAGTGTGAGTGCAACGTGAGAGTCCATAATTCAAAAGATGCAAAAGTCTAAAGGTTCATTTGAAGTTTCTCCTGCTACACCGTCATGTAAATCTCATCAATGTTTGCACTATCCTATTGCCCATGTTGTTTTGGGTTGAGAATAATTATGTATAGCTTTATTAGGACATTGCAATTGTTGGGATGTGGTTTCCTACTTAGGGACAAACAAGGGTTGAACTTGAGGGAGTTTGATAAGTATTTATTTTATATACTTTCTACTCCTAGTTTAGCTCTATTTTACACTAATTCTAGTGTTAATTGAGTTAATATTTGTCTTCTAGTTTGTTTTTGGTGTTTTGACATGTTTTGTAGGCATTATGCTTTTAGGAGTATAAACACACTAATAATGCAAAGCTAGAACACAAGTTAGGTCCAAGAAGCAAGTGAAGATATGGACCAAGTATGGAGAAATGCATTGGATGTTGCATGGAAATTATGGACTAAGAAAATTATCTAAAGTTAAGCCCAAAATGCAAAGGTTAACACATCATAAAAATATCAAGAGCATAGGATCCTAAAAACTTCTCAAATGCTAGCCTTAAGATCCTCAACCGGGTGATAAAAGCATAGTATTAAATGTCAACATGGGATCCTCAAGCATTCCATTGGTGATTTAAGGAAGAAATAACTCCGGAAATGCGTCCCCGTCGGAGATGGCGACCCCGATCGGGGTTGGGGTGCTGTAGTTGCTTCCGTTTTAGTCTTATTTTACTATAAAAGGAGGTTGATCTGTGACCTTAAAGGACATCGTCTTTCCTTCATATTTTTCTTCCATATACTTTTCATTTCTCTCATCATAATTTAGTTTAGTTCACAAATACTTTCATACAATTCTCATATATTTACTTACTAGTTCATCATTTGTTTACATTTCTAAGTTGTAATCAAGTTACATTTTTATAAGATCGAGTAATCTTTTGGTTTTATATTTCATTCTTCCTTAAAAGTTATAAGTTCTTCATTTCGGTATAGTATTTCTTTTCCTTGTTTTATTATGCTTAATTTATCATTTTGCTTTAGTTTACATTTTATTAGTAGCTAATTTACTAAATCTAGAGACTAGGGAAGACATGTGAATTAACATTAGTAAAATTACTAAATTAATTAATGGCAAATAATATTGTTCATATTATTTATATCTATGTTGTTTTGTTATATATTAATTCAAGTTTAAAGTCAAAAACAAAGATTAAGATTGTTAATATGTTTCTACATGTTGGAGACATAGAATAGAATTAGGCTAAAAATGAGGTAATAGGACGACCTAGCAAAGTTGTAAGACGGTTAGACCCCAACCTATGATTAACACTATTATCGTAGGTTTTAGTGTTTTTAAGTACCTAAATAATTGAACTATATTATGCATTACAATTTTAGTCATTTACACTTTTATCATATTCACATGTTAACCTGAAACCTCTAGATTACTCTTTTTATATTTTGTTTTTATTCAATCAAACAAAAACCAACTCAATTCGTAATCGACATAGATAGAAATTATTCCATAGCATTCTTAATCATAATATCCTTGTCCTAGTGTGTTGGACTCATTGTTGATGATGACAAGTCTTCTATATCTAAACCATTCTTTGGCTTAATGGGTTATCTAGTTTTTTATTGACAGGTCTCTAACAAGCAAAGGATGCAGAAATGAAGATGGGCTTTTACTCGTGTGTTGTTTAGATGAATTGTGAGGGTATCGGACTTGTGTCTAATCTTTCGGTCCAACGAAGTACGGTTTAAAATATCAAAATAATTTTGAAATCAGTTTTCATGAAATATCTTTCTAAAATAACAAAATTATTTTGTGGAGAAAAAATCTTTGTCAAATAAGGAATGTGTTTCCTAATTGAACTCAAATTGCTAGCCAAAAGATTTTATTCTCTCTAATAATTCTCAAAGATTGACCAAGTATATAATACTTGTGATTTCAACGTGAGAATGACACCAAACTCTCTGACTTGTTTATTCTACTCTTCAATAGCATATTTCTAAAAAGCAAGTTGAGCATTCAAAACTGGTTTTGCAAAGGGACGCTCTTCAAAGAATTTTATAAAAGAAAATTTTGCAAACAGTTTTCGAAAATCGTACTTTCAAAGACCGACTTTGATTAAAAGCAAGTTCGTTTACTCGTAGGATAATTTTGCTCTCCTTTGTTCACATCTATTGAATATCTCAAGGAGACAAAATTGTAATCAGTGTTTTTTTTCATTCACTCAGTTGTAACTTGTAAGAAAAATATTTGGAGTACGGGTTGTACTCGAGTTGCACGATCGGGTTGATCGTGGGGATTGTTTTTGTAATCGGGTTTGGTTATAAAAATAATAAGAGAAAGGGGTGGACGTAGACCTTTAGAGAGTAGGTCGAACCACGTTAAAAATCGCGTGTCTCGTTTCTATTCTTTATTTCAGCTTTCGTACTTCGTTGTTTCATTTGTTCATTTTCTCGTAACTAATTTCACAATCTCAGCACAGGTTACAATATTTTGGACAGTCTTCAATACTGTTCAAATCCGTTTGTGTGCTGCCAACGAAATTAGTAGAGTAAAAGTTAGTTTTTTAAAAAGGGAGTACTTAATTCACCCCCTCCCCCTCTTAAGTACCGGATCGATAAACTCAACAATTGGTATCAGAGCCTCGTGCTCTTGATTGCTTTACCGCAAAGAGTTTGATCCTTTTCGAGTTTATTTACCCTTTTTCTGTTTTTCAATGAATTCCAAATCTGTCAAAAGTCCTGTCTTTGATGGCACGGACAATTGCTGGTGGAAAAATCGTATGATGCATTTCATACAAGGAACGGACTACGAATGCTGGGTAATCATAAAAAACGGTCCTCTCTCTATCACTTCCACCGACTCTGATGGTGCTGAAAGTGAAAAGGAACCAAAGGACTATACATCAAGTGATTACAAAAAGGCTGAGAAGAATGCTAGAGCCATATCACTCTTACAATCCGGCATCGGAGATTCTGAAACTAATCGGATTGCAGGATGTAAAACGGCCAAACAAATATGGGATAGTCTGGAACTAGCTCATGAAGGAACTGTGCAAGTTAAAAAACAACGTATTGACATTCTAATGCAACAATACGAATCTTTTAAAATGCAACAGGATGAGTCTATTAAAAGCATGTCTTCTCGGTTTTCCAACATAACTAATGAACTTTCCAACCTTGGTAGAACTTTTGATACTGAGGATATTGTCCGTAAAATATTGAGAAGTCTAACAAAAAAATGGCAAGCCAAAGTTACTGCTATTGAAGAAGCTAGGGACTTAACTAAACTTACCTATGAAGCTTTGATGGGTTCTCTCATGGCACACGAATTAGTTCTTGAAAATGATGCCGATGAGAAACCTAAAGCCAAGGGACTAGCCTTGAATGCAGTAACAAGTGATAATGAAAGCGAACTTGAGGATGAAGTAGCTTCATTATCCAAACGGATTGCCAAAATTATTACAAAACAAAATCATGGAAAGTTCGATAGTTACAAACCAAAGAATTCTGTTTCTTCATCATCTACATCACGTTCCTTGACTAGAATGGGTTGTTTCAAATGCGGGGAACGTGATCACCAGATAAGAAATTGTCCTAAGTGGGAAGAAGAAAAATCCAAGGACAAACGTGACAGATCTAAGCAGGAGTACAAACGTGCAATGATGGCTGCTGTCTGGGGTGAGTCTGATTCAGAGGAAGACGATGAAAACCTCAGTGACGGAAAAGAAGAAAAGATGTGTCTTAGATCCATCTACAAGTCCAGCTCGAAAAAGAAGGGAAAGGAAAACATCATAAGATGCCTCATGGCTCACTCAGACACCTCCGACAGTGATTCAGAAGATGAAGATGAAGTAAGTCTCTTAAGTCTCAAATCTGAATTAAGATCTTTATCTAAAGAAAAAATTCTGAAACTGTTAGATGAGACGTTAGATGACAATTATGACTTGAACAAACGTCTAAGTGCTATGCAATCTGAAATAGAAAGCATAGCGGAGGAGAACATTGATTTAAAACATAATCTGAGGAGTCTTGAGAAAAGAACAGTCAATCACACTGTCGAATCTGAGCTAGTGTCTAAAAATGAGCAGCTTGTAAGCAAAATTCATAGACTAACCAAATATCTAAAGGAACAAAAAAAGGTTTATGATGCCAAAATTTCTAGATACTCAGATACTTGTTCTAAGCTTGATAGATTAAATGTTGATTATGATGCTCTCTTGTACGAGAATAAAAAACTTCTAGAACGAGTAAAAAACCTAGAAGCGGATTTGGGAAATGCTAGAAATGTTGCGGCAAAATGGGAAGGTAGTAATACAGTACTAAACTTCCTTGTAAACCAATCCAAAAACACAAAGAAACTAGGTCTAGGTTCTGATTCGTGTTCTGACAGTAGGCAGGATGATTCTCAATATCATACTGTATTTGTTCCAGAACAGAAAATAGACACTCCTCCAGACTGTTCAAAACTAAGTGATACAGACTGCATTAAGATACCAGTTTTCAACGACATAGATACTCATAAGCATAAGTACGTAGGTTTGGACACTCCTCCGGACTGCTCAAAACTGAGAAACAGAAACTTTGTCCAAAAACAAATTCCCAGCGATAGAGATTACCGTAAGCATAAGTACGTGGGCTTACCTGAATATATTATTTGCAAATTTTGTGGAAAAACAGGTCACGTATTTAATGCTTGCACTAAACGGCTTGGATACTTGGACAAAAACATAAGAGTTGTCAAAAGAATGTGGATTAGGAAAGATATTTTAGACACTGTTCGTCATAAGAAGGGACCCAAACTTGTTTGGGTTCCTAAAGTATCTAACTAATCTTATTTCAGGGCCATATGAGAGGAGGCCACCATTGGTATCTTGTTAGTGGATATTCATGACATATGACAGGTAATAAGAACCAATTCCTCTCGTTAAGGGCTTACAATGGTGGAAATATGACATTCAAAGACAACAAAAAGGGTGAGATAGTTGATATTCGCAAAAATGGTAAGTCTTTTTCACATTTCATGGATGGTGTGATGATGGTAAAAGGTCTTCAATAGTACTTGCTTGATTTTTTGCGTGATAATGTCGAAAAAGGGAACACGTGTTTGAAGTTTTGCAAAATTGAAGATCAATTGTCTGATTTTTTTTCTAAACCTTTAGCAAGAGAACAATTTGAGAAAAGCCGATTAGAATTAGGTCTTCTAAATAGTAGTTCTTAGCGTCTTTGTCTTAATTATTCTCCTCCCATGACTGACTAATTTGGAAGAGTTGTGCATATGTGATTTCTACGTGTCTCACATGATTTCAGTTTCAATGTAAATTGCTTACTCTAGTCGGTTGTTGTTTAAAGACTAGCATCGAGTCGTTCTTTGAGTAAAATGTTTAACTTGCATACTCGTAGCATTTTGTTCTGGCATATGCAGCCCCTCCTATTAGCCCAACCAAATAAACTCAGCCTAATCTATAACAATCCAATCCCTAACCAACCCATGTATCATAAAACCCATACCATACGTGCTTGTCCTAAACCCGCCACATACTCCCTTTTCCCAGCCATCTCAAAATAACCCAACCCTTGTCTTACCCTCTGCCACCATAAACCTCAATTAGCCTTCCTTCTTCCCCAAAATAATCCCAAACCCTCAAAATTAGACCATCAACCTTCGTCTTCTCTTTAATAATAATACTAAAAAAAAAAAGACCTCCAAAATCCCATCCGCTCTTACAACGACTGTCTCACCCAAAACCTCAACCAATACTCCCGTCACCACATCACAACCATCTACCCGATCTAGATCATTGTGTTTGTCTAATGACGAGTCCCCTACCATGCTTGATGAAGGTTTACCAGCAACTGAGCCCAAAACCGCTGCACATGTGAACCCTTCTAGAGCTTCTCGCCGGCGTAAATTAGAGGTGTGCATAATGAACCCATGGAAATTGAACCCCCTTAAAATCCGACGGATGTCGTTTTTGGGAAAAGGAAAGAGAAGTCGGAAATTGTTGATGATCAGGATGCAGCTCTTGTTGAAAATCTGAAAACTATCAAAGGTTTATCTAAGCTAAAGCTTTCACTTTGAAAAGGAAGCGTCTTAAGGTCGCGGACGATGGTTACTCTACGAATGCTCCTGTTATTAAAGCTTTGGTTTCTACCTCCAATGATAAAACTTGTGTTGTTGAGCACCTAAAATCAGTGGGTATGTCTAAACTGCTCTAATTCAATATCTTCAACTTTGTGAACCGGGTAGGATTTATCCTTTTGACTGGTTAGATTTGGTTCTTGCTTGTGCGCAATATTCTTCAATATAAAAAATGGGAACATGTCTTCGCCGTTCATTATGTCTTGTTTATCCCTGAAGTTATTCAATTTTATCAGTCGGTACAATTAATGTTATTGGTGAGCTGATTTGTTATGGCCAAAGAAAATGACCGAACATTTGTTGCTGGTATTGAAGAAGTTACTGTGTTCTTATGATAAATTGTATGACATATGGGATTTTGGGTCAGATACATCTCCGTGTGATTGATGATAGTTTGTTTGAAGGGAGAAGAATTTGTTGGTGCGAGCTCGAGTTCGGGGAATATGTGTAACATAACTGCTCAGTTGGTGAATCTCTCTGATCTCATAGTTTGTGGACTTGGAACAATCGCAACTGAACTGGACGAACTCAAAGCTGCTCTTAAACCTCTTGACCAACTCATGAACCTTCATCCCCCAAAACAATGACCCCTCCCTACATTTGCCACATCTTTTATATGCTCGTGTATACTTGCTAAACTCTTGCTCTTGTCTGACTTTTGTGCTATGATGTCTTTTGACTGTGTCCGGCAGTTACATTGTTTCTAACCTGATTGTGATGCACTACGACACCATGTCTTGCACGTCTTTCTCCCTTTGATGATGTCAAGAGGGGGAAAATGTTTAGGACTCATGACTCTTAATAGCTACTAGTTTATTAGACCTATGACTATGATGCTTTTTCTATTTGTGTTCTCATAGCAGATGGAAATCTAAACTCTGATCTCAGTTAATACTTTTAATGTTCTCGATTTCGGCATATTCCCTTTCGTTGTTTAAATTTCTCAATTATTGTTTGATTAAGGGGGAATATATGTTTTATTGAGGGGGAATGTGACTTAGAAAAGAGACTTGCCATCATCAAAGGGGGAATTTGTTGGACTCATTGTTGATGATGACAAGTCTTCTATATCTAAATCATTCTTTGGCTTAATGGGTTATCTAGTTTTTTATTGACAGGTCTCTAACAAGCAAAGGATGCAGAAATGAAGATTGGCTTTTACTCGTGTGTTGTTTAGATGAATTGTGAGGGTATCGAACTTGTGTCTAATCTTTCGGTCCAACGAAGTACGGTTTAAAATATCAAAATAATTTTGAAATCAGTTTCATGAAATATCTTTCTAAAATAACAAAATTATTTTGTGGAGAAAAAATCTTTGTCAAATAAGGAATGTGTTTCCTAATTGAACTCAAATTGTTAGCCAAAAGATTTTATTCTCTCTAATAATTCTCAAAGATTGACCAAGTATATAATACTTGTGATTTCAACGTGAGAATGACACCAAACTCTCTGACTTGTTTATTCTACTCTTCAATAGCATATTTCTAAAAAGCAAGTTGAGCATTCAAAACTGGTTTTGCAAAGGGACGCTCTTCAAAGAATTTTATAAAAGAAAATTTTGCAAACAGTTTTCGAAAATCGTACTTTCAAAGACCGACTTTGATTAAAAGCAAGTTCGTTTACTCGTAGGATAATTTTGCTCTCCTTTGTTCACATCTATTGAATATCTCAAGGAGACAAAATTGTAATCAGTGTTTTTTTTCATTCACTCAGTTGTAACTTGTAAGAAAAATATTTGGAGTACGGGTTGTACTCGAGTTGCACGATCGGGTTGATCGTGGGGATTGTTTTTGTAATCGGGTTTGGTTATAAAAATAATAAGAGAAAGGGGTGGACGTAGACCTTTAGAGAGTAGGTCGAACCACGTTAAAAATCGCGTGTCTCGTTTCTATTCTTTATTTCAGCTTTCGTACTTCGTTGTTTCATTTGTTCATTTTCTCGTAACTAATTTCACAATCTCAGCACAGGTTACAATATTTTGGACAGTCTTCAATACTGTTCAAATCCGTTTGTGTGCTGCCAACGAAATTAGTAGAGTAAAAGTTAGTTTTTTAAAAAGGGAGTACTTAATTCACCCCCTCCCCCTCTTAAGTACCGGATCGATAAACTCAACATAGTGGATTCGACCCCTTTATACTTCATTTATTTGTTGTACCTAGGGTATTTTTATATAGGTGTACGACCAAACCTATCAATGGTGGTGACCAAGCGGCAACCCAAGGAAGAGGTGGGCCCCACGACAGCTCATCAGAGGCAGAAGTGGAGGAGGAGGAACCAGGTTTATTGTTTCGGCGATTCCCAGAGTTTGGACCGCCTTTGTAGTTGCGTTTGTTGTTGTTATTGTTGTTATTATTTCCATATCGTGGTTGGGAAGCAGGTGTGGGTGGCGCAAAGTCTGACGAAGAGGGGTTCTCGGCAGGAGAGGACGGATTGTGATCGACCTAGGTGGTTTCAGTATCTTCACGGCTAGACTTACGATGTTGTTCCAATTCAAGCATGTTCCGTGTTGTCTCTGAATTGGGCAACATCTGATTAATATAAGAGGTGAACGTGTTGTACTGAGATGGGAGGCCGCGAACCAAAGCCAAGACGAGGTGCTGATCAGTCACCTCAGAGTCAACGTCCTTCAATTGTCCCGCCAATTCGCGAAGATGTTGACAATACAAATCATGAGAAGGCATGGATCCGAGCTTGAGATTGTTAAATTCATGCTTAAGGGCAGCTGCCCGGGCTCCTTTATTATTCAGAAAAATATTCTTGACGACGCGAGTCAAAGCTTCGTAGGCAGTGGAGTCGGGCTCAAGAACACGGGATAATAGGAGATCGTCGGAGAGCATGCCATAGATCCATTAAAGTACGTGGCTTGGTACTGTCGATGCGGTGGAGAACTTTGTAGCCACGTGCGTGGAGGGTGAGAGATTCACCAATGATGCATAAGAAACCTTAACGCCGTCAAGAGTCCGTACTTTGTTTTGAATATTGTTGACGGAGTAGACGGGGTGGAGAGAAGGTTAGGGTGGAGGGCTAGGTAGCACGGACACTTCTCCTAATGAGTCGTACCGTGTCCGACATCGTGTCCGATACCGACACTCCACGGACACACGCCAAAACGTGTCCAACACCTAAACAGCCGTGTCTACCTTTCTACATTTATTTGGGCACGTGTCCGACGCGTGCCCATGGTATTTGAGCCGTGTCCGTCGCGTGTCCACGATATTTGGTTATCATTTGCGGTAAATGATGTTCTTGAGATGATAAATGCGTTATCGAAAGAGAACAATTAGAATATTGATTCGGATGAGGAATGAAAATAAATTTATTATTAAGGGCAAGTTTTACATTCACTTTTTTAAAATTAATATCAAATACTTTTACAAAAATAAAATCAAAAATTTATAACTATAAAATGTATATTTTATTAAATTTAAATGCCGTGTCCCGTGTCCTAAATTTCATGGCATGCCGTGTCCCGTGTCCGTGTCGTGTCCGTGTCCGTGTCCGTTTTGGTGCTACCTAGGTGGAGGGAGGGTTGTCGACACCGGTCATGGTAGCGTGAGGCTAGACCAGGGATGCAAGACAAGAGGCGCCGAAGCGAGAGACGACACATGGAATTAGACTAGATCGTTAACCTAAGTGATAACATGACGAAATAAGGTAACGATATAAACAGTTTCCTAAATACATGAAAACTAAATATTTAAATACGGAGTATTATGTTTGCTAATAGGGTGCTTATTTAGAGAAAGTATAGTTTTAAATTGTTTTTGGGATCAATCTTATTGATAAAAATGTTTGATTGTGAGTTTGTGAGGAGTTCAGAAGTCACAAAAATCAAACATACATAGCATGCAATCATACAACATGTGAACCTGAGATTACGTCCACACAATTCAATAAGTTTCAGTGTTTATATTGTCAGTCACTCCAAAAAATATTGGTCAGATGTTCGATGAAGCGCAATCAAAGCATTCCCAGACTGGATGCGAGTGGTCCTCTTCAGTATAAATGTTTTTACAACGATTGATATTTCAGAACATTTGCTTATTTCTTTTCTCACTGCCTATTCTCCATTTCTCCTACTATAGAACGTTGTTTCTAGTCGATTCCTATCTGAAAAAAAACATAAAGCGTTGTTAAAAACAAGATTTATAGTAACCCATATTTTATCTTCGGCCTATTCAATAGAACCGGTCCATCTATATTATGAGCATATGTAATTTTTTGTCGCTAAAATAACCTTATTGATGATCCCGCAACCTCGCTCAAAACGTTAATCCTTGAGCCGTAAAGAGAGCATTATTAAAGAATCTTTTGTATTATCAAGTACTTATATATGAAATTTATATTTCACCTTATAAAGAAAAACATTTTAGATATTTCTCCTATAAAAAAACAATTGCATTACACGTTTATTTTGACATTTTACTAAACTTGGTAAAAGGGTCAATCATATTGGGTATGGGTCGAACCTGTTCGGGTCCGATTACTTTTGGATTTGGTGGCTTCGGACTGGGTTTGGTTAGCCCGAGTTATTTCGGCTAGGGTCATTTTTACGTGAACTATTATCAAGTTTTAATGGATAATAATCATTTTTCAATAATAAATATTCGGGTCGAATCCTAGTGAGAGATCAATTCAAGTTCGAGTATCCAGTTGGATACGAATCGGATAATTGGGGCGGTTGAATTTTAGCAGGGGTACATTTAACCATCAAGAACATGGATCAACATTCAGCACCACTAAGGCACTAACCATTGCAGAGATGGGCTTATGCAACTGGAGGAACAATACTAGTCAGAATCAGCTAAAGATGGCCAACCTTTATCACCAAGGCCCAATATTTGAATCACAAATTCTCAATACAAACCGTCATTATCCGTCTTAAGCGTAAGACATGTTAAATATATACCAAATAATCTCACTTGTCACCTAGAAAATGACAATTTTTTTTGTCTTTATTCACTCCACTTTATGGTATTTGACCCGTCTTAAGCAAAACTTACTGTATTTTAATACAATAAATTTCTCATGGTCAGCCTAAATTAGATTTTACTCCCCTTTGAAATATATTTTTTAAAATTACTCCATTTTGAAATTTTTTTCCTAAAATTACTCTCTTAAATTGCATTTTTTCATAAAATTGTTTCAAAAAATCGATTTTAGTTGATTATTTCCTCTGTTTTTGAAACCCCTTACATTTGTCTACATATTTATACCTTTCAAAGTATAGATTGGCTAAGCCACAAATGAAATATGTTCAAAAATAGACGAAATCAGTCACTAAAAATGGAGTTTGGAAGCAGTTTTCGTAAAAAAAATACAACTTAAGGGGTAATTTTAGGAAAAAAATTCAAAATAAGTAATTTTTAAAAACTTTGATTTCAAAAGGGAGTAAAATCTAATTTACTCTCAAACAAATTATCTGAATTGTCTTGCCAAACAGAACCGTGTGAACAATGATTTAGCAGATCAACAAAAAAAATTACTCCATTTATTCAAGCTATTTCTTTACGTTTGTTCAAATTTTCTCTCATACTTTTGAACAAATGTTTGCCAATGAATCCTAAAAAAAGAATACTTTCTCTATTTCAACCATTTGTTTATCGATTTCTTTTTTAAGTGTCTCACTAGTGTTACACCCGTGAAAAATCACGGGGTTGTGTACACTTATTTTTAAAGACGACGTCGGTATATTTATTTCAATATATAGCAATTCTCTTTATTCGAACGAATTATTTTTTAACGGGATGTTTGAATATAAGATATATTCGGTGAAAAGGTGAATTTCCTGGTGCACTAATTTTCGAATAGCTATTAGTAATGATGATAATATTTGGATTACTTATGATAACATTAATGAATAAGTATATAAGAAAAAACGATAGATGACTAAAAAAAGATTAAATAACTAATAATGAGTAGTTTGGATAGTTACTGTCTTTTGATGAATTACTTACGGAACATAATTTGACAGACAAATACGATGAACAAAATAACTAATCAGGTACAAATATAAATTAAATGGGTGTATTAAAATTCGATAACCCAACACGAAGATTACAGTTTCTCGAAAACCTCCTTGTAAACAACATTTGTTGTTGTATTAGTCATCCCTCCTTCTTCATCAAGAAGTAGCACTTTTAGACCTTTCTTACTCGTGACCCTGTATATAGCAACGTACAGTTGGCCATGGGTAAAGACTGGTCTTGGAAGATAAAGTCCAACACGGGATAGAGATTGACCTTGACTTTTGTTGATAGTCATGGCGAAACAAACTGCTAAAGGAAACTGTCTTCTTTCAAACTTAGAACCCGTGCAAATTGCACGGAAATACATGGTTGAATAATTTTTAGTTCTATGTAAATAAATGTTTAAAACATATAAAAAATTGGAATAATAGTGTTGTTAATATGTTAAAATTAGTTAGACAATAATTCTTTATTTGGAATTATAGAGTAATATTTGGTCTCGCCTTTTATAATGTATGTATAAGCTTCTATTTTCAGTGGCTTGACTATCATAGTTTATCTCTTAATATGACTAAGCTAAAACCTAAAATTGACCCAAATTACGTCACTCGAATATGACCTAAAGTCCGAATTGATTTGACTCGGCCCCAAAATGAACCAAACTACCTTGACCTATAATTGATCCAATTCGAAGTGGACCATCTAAAGCTACCGAACCCAAAAATGACCCGTTAAAATATAATTGTAATAACCAAAAATGAGTTGAAATTAGGTTTTCTCTCTTAAAACATTGACATGATTTCAATGACCCGACCCGCTTGAACCGACCAACAACAAAATAACCTGAAACCGAAAATGACCCGACCTTAATCAACCTGTAAAAATAATGAACCAAACTAACCCGACTCGAATTGGCCCGATACAACCCGAATGACCCGTTTACCAGGGTGTTATTTGGTAAAATACATATTGGCCAAATTTCAACATATTTGAGAGACTTAGCATGTTTGACTTATCAATATGCTATTTAAAGTGTTTGGTTAATGACATATTGAAATAGTATGTTGGGGTCCAATATGCTATTTTACAATATGCTGCTCCTACCAGCATATTGGATTAGCATATTAGAAAAAACAAAATTGTCTTATTTACCCTCTTAATAAAATATTAACATTCCTTTTATATATTTAATAAATAATTTTTCATGTCCTTATATGTCATTTTATAAAGATTTTAGACAATCTGCTAATCTAAACTGTCAATTACCAAACACCTCCAAAATAATTCTGCTAAATAAATATGCTAGTCAAATCCGCTAAATCATTCTGCTAGTCAAATCTGCTTTTGAAATTTGGTTCTGCCAATATTATATTAATCCACTGTTTACCAAATAGGGCCCAGGTCTAATACGAAAAGAGTATATAAAAGTAATAAAACAATCTTTTAAATTCATCTTTATAACAATTGATTGTTAATACAAAATAAGAATCTCGAAAATATAATGGAAATCACAGAAAGTAAAGGTAGAACGATGTAAAATAAGGAAATATATCATGTGATAGTTTTGGTGTGATATTGTCATATTGGTGGACTCTGCGTAATTTTTATGGTATTTATTAATGGATAATATGTATTTTGTGGGGGTAATATCATAATAGTATTCCATTTTATAATCATAAGTTTGTTAATGATGTGCATGCATCTCTCAATATTCAATCCATCGTCATGGCGTATTTTTAGTTTCCTTTGTATCATCCTCTATATTAAATTTGACAACTGCTGCTTCTAGACACTACTTTAAAAAATTAAACTTGTCAACCATTAAAATTATAAATGATCAAGAACATCAGAACAATCAATCCAGTTGAGTGTAACAGCTAATCTCACGTACAACTTGATCCATGATCTCCTCTTTCGGCATTTGAGATAAACCCCAAGAATCGAAAATCAAGTTGAATAGTGCAGCTAATCAAACTCGTCCTTTAGCTGGTTGTCGCACAACTACGGGTAGCCTAGTCAAGTAGTCACCATCTTTAACTCTTTATTGTGTTGCAGACTTGACACTCATAGATGGGTAGGACAATCAAACCTTTTATTTTAGACCCAAAATATGAACTTTTTTTTATAAATAAAAACAAAAGCGAAAAAAACTGTTGAAAAACATAAAACTTGCTTTTCAAGGAAATGCCTGTCCACGCAACACACTGCCATAACATGAACATGCTCATCAATTTTCTTACAAATTGGGTTGTTTGATTTTTTTTAGGTCTAAGATTGATGGCGCTATAAGATGGATTTGATATAGATTTTGATAGAACAAATTATATTAATCTAACCCATATGCGCACTTAATATACGTAGATCCCCCGTACATACAACTATTTATGTAAATATGTAATTTCATGGTATAAATAAACAAAAGAGTTTTCGTTGTGACGGATACTTTACAATATATACAGACTGTTGGAAACTATGATAGTCGAGTGACGTAACTACGTCACTTAAAATTGACCCAAATTACGTCACTCAATATATCTGTCACAAGCTGGAAACAGATACTTTACCTCACAAATATGCAGGTGAACATGCATGTGGTAGAAAGTGGAGCATCATATAAATAATGCAACTTACATTATGTGAGAGCGTCTTCAGCTTGTGACGGATAGTGCCCGTTTTCAATGCGAAATTTGTGATCAACAAAACATGTCTAACACTTTAACTACACTAAGAGCTTAGTAAACTAAGTAGCTGGTATACTCATGGTTATATCGTCACTCCCTCCATTAAAGTGGACATTTGAGATTGTAAGTATGCTGAAATTGCAAATGGCCACAATAAGAGTTAAGTACAATGAGAGCAATGACTTGTGAACCATAAGAAAATAGGAGAATGTGAGTAGAATGATATGAAAAACAAATGTAGAAGCAAAACGATGACTACGCAGTAACCACAATGTAATCTGTACGGTAAAAAGTGAAATTACATAAGTTAAAAGCCAAAGTTTAAATTCTTATTGTACGATATAAGTAGTGATAAAGTAAAATTATCTATGTGAATTAGAAATTAAGAAAAACTACGGAAACCGACATGTTTATGTTGAAATATATTGAGACAAATAAATACAAAAGTAAACATTGCCCTTCAAAATCCAAATTGAAAATTGAAATCAATCAAAGTAAATTTATGAAAAAATCAAAACTGTGAATTCTCAAAGAAGTAAAAGATAAAAGTTTGTTATTGTATGAAATCAAAATTTAACCGATCTAGAAAGGCTAACCTTGTCTGCTTCGTTGTGCTAGAGCAGGAAAATATATGCGTGTGTTAATTGTTCACCAGTCACCAACATCACCACAGAACTGCAAATTAGCTCATAAAAGATTAAAGCAAATTACAATTACAATAAAATAGATATATAGGTGGCCAGGAAGATCTTGCTTATTTACAAATTTTGGAGCATACCAATTTTTTTTGCCATGAAATATGAAATAGACGGAGAAAAAGATACAAATGCAGGGCATATATTAAAATCGTGAGAGAATGATGAGTGACGGCTAGAAAAAGTAATTTATTTATAAAAGATACTCCGTATTATTTTGCCTTGCATTCAACGTTGGAATAGTTACAATATATACAGATTGCTAGGTACTCAATTCCTTTGATTGAGCCTAGAATCTTGGTGATTGATTCCTAGGTTAGGAAATACAATCTCTAAATTAGGTAGGAGAATATTTACACAATAATACTTGCAGAAATATGAAAGCATATTTACAGAATATGTTTGGTGTCTAATAATTTAGACTCATTTTAGGGTTATCTTTGGTTAGGCGGGAAAACTTTTTATGAGGAAGTGACACGTGGATAGTAGGTGTATAGTGGTTTCTCTTTTATATAGATATATATTTCTAATAAATCTTCACAATATTCCTAATTTCAGTTTAGTTGATTTTGGTTTGACGTTTTTTATGGCATAGAATAATATATTATATATTATATAATTTATTATTTTAATTCCTAATATCCGTGTAGAATATCCGTGCATGATTTTGGTTTGACGTTTTTTATGGCATATATATAATATAATAGCTGATTACTCCTATTAAATTATTATCTCACAGATATTTCACATTATTGTATGAGATATCTCACGTTTTTAAAAGGTGTATCTCAAGTTTCTTAATTTAGTTGGACTCTTTGTATAATAATTGACGTAATATCAGCAAATTCCTAAAATATGTTAATAGCAGTAATAAATCTTAACGGGGTGTAGAATATTAATTCCTAATATCCGTGTAGAATATTCCTAATAAATCTTCACAGTATTCCTAATTTCAGTTTAGTTGATTTTGGTTTGACGTTTTTTATGGCATAGAATAGAATATTATATATTATATATTTATTATATTAATTCCTAAAATATCCGTGTAGAATATCCGTGCATGATTTTGGTTTTTTATGGCATATATATAATATAATATATAATATAATAGAATATTAAAGAATATTACTATTTTAATATTAAATTATTATTAAATTATTAAATTATTATGATGTGCATAAATGAGTAATTCTGATTGGTCTACAAAACTGAAATTTTTGAGGGTGAATGTAAGAGCTCGAAACACTAAACGCTGAAACCTGATTGCGCCAAGTCAGCGGAATTACATTCTTCTTTTATAGTAATAATGATTCATTTTTTTATCACTCTACATTTAGAATATTTTCAATAAATAATTTGATCTTTTATATTCATCATATCCATTTATCATCCAAAAACAGTAACACATTTGTTTTTGTGTTAAAAGAAAATATGTTAACAAACAAGTGACCGAGACAAAGAAATTTCAATTACGAAGGTGTGTTCTTTTGGTCCGCCCGTTGTGCGGTAGTAGACTTCGATCACAAGCACGACAAACTGGATAGAAATGACGGGATCGGAGGAAGTATTTAAGTAATAATATGGGCTTATGAAATCCCAATTTTACTCCATTACATCTACCACTAGCCGTAGAAGCAAGGCCCAAATGACACAGTAAAAGCCCAATATGAGGAGGTTAGTCATTCTGAGGGATGTCATTAGATCGGAGCAGGGACGGACGAGCTGCACGCCTACACAACTACCATAGAACGGTTCATGTCCGTCTTTTATCTATTCCATATACCATAGGACGGTCGAGTAAAAAAGTAATCCAAGGTAATAACAATACGAAATATATCTATATTCTTAAAGTACCGATATAAATTTGACAGTAAAAGAAATACTATACCAGTCTCTTTGATTATGTAACTTTTTTTTTCTTGTTACAAACATCAGGCTATTTATGCCGTGCAATAGTCCTTTTCCCCTAGGACAATCATATATGGCCGATTCTCCGGTATCAAATATCATTGCACGATTACGCTTTCGATCACATGAAATAGTTTGCTACCACAAACTTTGTCCATCCTTTTCTGGACCTTTTTTTTTCGTTTAGACAAAGCATCTTCTATTATACAAAGTGAAGTTTACAAAAATAGATTAAAAGTAGTAGAGTGGTATGTGACATTATTAACACCACAAGAAGAAGCGCGAATTTAAGAAAAAAGGCGTTACCACGCAAAAAATACAGTATACTGCTATTCAGATATCAGATATGAGTGATCAGTGATGACAACCGGCTTCTTCTTCGTCCGTGACATCATACCCTTCCGCGGCAAGCCATTTTTCCTTGTACCTATACCACTTTGCGA
Source organism: Silene conica (assembly GCA_029255685.2). Taxonomy (NCBI): domain Eukaryota; kingdom Viridiplantae; phylum Streptophyta; class Magnoliopsida; order Caryophyllales; family Caryophyllaceae; genus Silene; species Silene conica. The sequence continues at coordinate 23,420,190 of CM055315.2, read as the reverse complement.
ATAACACGTACACAAAGAAGTTCAATAGGCTTAAACCTGAGAGCAACCAGTAGAAATTGTCGAGTCTTCCTTGATTCAAGTTATCGGCTAGCCAGGGGTTCTTGCTAGTAATTTTGTGTACGACTGTCACGAGAAACGAGCTAAGGAAAAACCCTAGGGATAGTGTACTTAAAAATAGCCCTGTACTCATCGTCTTCATCCCTTTCGGACACTCCCTAAGGAAAAAGTCTAATTGACCGATGTAGGTAAATGCCTCCCCTGATCCCACAAAGAAAAACTGTGGAATCAGCCAGAAAACACTTAACTTGACGATTGCACCAGGTTTATCAGCAATTCCTTCCGACTGAGCTGCGTGGAGACGTTTGATTTCGACAAGAGACGCTGATACCATCGCCAATATAGAGAACACTAGGCCGACTCCAATCCTCTGTAGTGGTGTAAGTCCTTGTGGGTTGTGAAGGAGTTTGGAGGATATCGGAACAATCACCTTATCGTAAACTGGAACTGTTAAGAGGATACTACCAACAAAGAAAACGGTAAGTGATGCAGCCGGGATTTGAAATGATTTGCCTATGTGACGGTCCATGGTCGTGGCTTGTGAGACGGAAAATGTCGTCATTTGGGCATAAATTGTCCAGAAAATTATGGTTGTGGCCCAAATTGGTAGCATTCTGATTACCAATTTCACCTCTTCGACGTCGGTCAGGGATGACAAGCACCATTTGTTGATTTTTTCTTCATTTAGTGAAGAACCCTTTATAGCTGCCTTGTCCAAGAACCTAAAGCCACAAACAAAAATTAGTAGTCTATTGTATAGAAACAAAACCGTTTGGTCTCGCATAAAACGATTGTATAATTTCACGTAACATGACGTGCATAAACAAATCACGACATCCTATTGTGCTCAAAGAGATATTTTTATATTGATATGTTTTGAATTCAGATCATGAATATCGACTGTAAAAGTATCATAACCACAATTATTTGAGAATGCGATACTATTTGCTTCTTATGTCGACCACGTGTGGAGACAAGCAAGCAAAAGAAAAGGAAGTCAAAATTACGCCTAAAAGGTGGTCGTTAATTTCCCTAATGATGGTGATTAGCATAATTAAATTTTGTACTAGTTAGATACTTAGATACCACCTCCACTAACCACAACCTAAAAAGGAAATCAAGAAACGTGATACAAGTAACCCTTAAATCAAGTAAAGTTTAGATTAATCGCAGTAGGGCCATAATAATTAATAATGCTTACTATAATTGTTTTTTAAAAAAGGCTAACGGGATTTGAACATAGATCATGAGTTTACTAAAATGTTGGCATATACTTCATAGTATTTTCTAACTCCTTCCATAGTTCCATTCAGACAAATTTTTTACCTATTTTATTTTGGATTCGCCGCTTCCGTCATTTATGTACTTTTTATATTAGGAATATTCTAATGAGTAATTTGTGCTTTACTTTCATTATTGTCCACTTATTAATTTATTATCATTAACAACCACCACAAATGGCCCGCTCCTGTATTCTTGGTCTATATGCATAAATCAAACATAAATAAATAAACGAGACAAAGAGATTGTATATTTTCTCACTTGTTAATTAATAAGAGAGATTATACTTTATCTAATAATGTGAGACGATTTCAGATGAGGGAATACCAGCAACATTATTTAAATTAATTAGATAAAGAATATTTTGAAGTATATTTTTGGTCTTCTCTAAGATAAATATATCTCTCTTAAAAATAAAACTTTGGTTAATAAAACATTAACCCTCCACTTATAGCCGTTATAGGGAAACATTTTGCTAATATCAATGCATTATAATTTTGTTAAATGGGTGATACACTTGGCTTAACTGGTATTACCGTCTTAATGAAATTTATGATATTTAATCTAGTAATTATTGTAGAGTATTTAAGATATTGAGGTGACACAAACAATACTTAAATCAAGTAAAGTTAAGGATTAATCATAATCAATCAATCAAGTCTATAATAATAGTGTTGTATTAAAATAGTGTTTTATATATATTTTCTTGCTGGCTAACCAATAAGAGAGATTATATATGGACAAACTTTGTCTAGTAAAACTGTTGAATGTCAAGATTAAAATGTGACCACAACATAGATGATACTCCTAAAAGCATAAATATATCATATTCATAACACCAATTCACCCACCTTATTCACTTTATTTATGTCAAATGTTATCCTAATTTTTATGATATCGACCGACTACTAATTTATATACATAAAACTTGCGTTACATGATTGCTTCCATTTCCTTCATTTTATGGGAAACTTATATTTGACATATATCTTATTTTTAATGTTTTTTCATTTTATTTTATTTCGTATAAAGATAATTGACTCGTTAAATCTTCTGCACTTTTACATTTTACACATTAGTTATTTGTTATTATGCGTCATTCAGGCACAAATTATCAATGTTTTGATCATTGTTATGTTATGGTATATGTTATTTTGTGCTAGGATTGAAGAGCCTATAAGTTGCGAATTAATGAAATATTATTATGTGATGGTATATTTTATTTTGGGCTAGGGTTATCCATTTCGCCTAATTTTTTAGGTCTTTTCATTTTCACAACTATTTTATTTGTAATATGTGCAAAGAGTAATATATAAACGCTTTAGATCATAACCTAATCAATAATATTAAATTATAACTCATCTAGATTAATAATCAGACTTAAACATACTATTAATGAACCATCTTAAATAAGCCCGTATTAGAGTAACAATTTTCTAATGTATACCCAATGGCACACATAATAAGCTAATTACAGAAATATTGTAGAAAATATAAACTCATATTTCATCATAATTAATTAGTTAAATATTCTAACAAAGCCTTCTTTATTTAATTTGTTAATATGTACCCTAAGAAACCACGTTAGAAAAACAGATATTACTAATATCATAATGAAAAACAAAATAAAAAACAAAATGTATACTCGCTTTCATGCTATCGTTATTAGCATTTTAGCAAATGGCATGTGGGAGAAAACCTCGAAGAAGCAGAAATGATGACTAATGAACAGTGTATTGATCAAGGTGCTCGGCATTTTATGAACCGTGGGGCAACGGCTAACATGCTACATGAGAAATGGGCAATGATTCTTAGATATATGCGTTAGCGCATAATATGACAACGACACATAATTTTGAAGATCAATTATTCACTAGTGAACAATAACACTAATTGTCCAAGATCCACTTTAATCTTCTTTTTTTTAATACTTATGGTCTTATGGATATAGAACATGCCCGAATCTAGGGAATCCTCAGATGTACGTATCAGTTTGGTGGAGTTTTGTCTAGAGACGAAAATTGGCACGTAGGCTGTCGATTCGTAGTTCGGTTTAACATCATATAATGCACGGGGTTGGCACGACACAACATGCCGTCGGCCACGATTGTGCTAACTGGAGTTTGAGAAAGAAGATCGCATACACACAAAGACTCACATGGACACAACACGCTTGGACACGCTCAAAATAGAAATAAATAAGATATAAGTGGACTAATTAAGGGCACAACCAAGCACAACATGACACGACACAACACGATGTAGGTCATGAGCCGTGCCTGGGCTGCCATTTCATTTCGCGGGCATGACAAGATACGACACAAATCTACCTTCTCGTGCCATTTTTCCTCCGGACACGATAAGCTGACACGAGAAACAACAAATCCATATCTAGTTAGCAAAACAAACAAAATATTATTGTTCATTGTTTTATAAAAACTATAGTACTTGAAATTCCTACCACCCAACACCACATGATCACAAGTCTTTAATACAAACAATATTCACTAGACACCTTCAAATAACAAACCACTTTCCACGCACAAAAAGTGGCAACAATGCGTACGTAACCACAGAAAATTTGTTCACATATATACGTGATGATCAACAAGACTCGATCAATCATGTGACAAAAAAGCACACATGAAAAGCTAATAGGATGTATACACAACATAAAATCACAACCAAAAAGTAGGAATCTCTTTATACAAAATGAAAAAAAGACAAAATAAAGTGATATTTCATTTATTTTTTTTAAAATAGTTAAAGTGCGCGGCGGTGCAACAAACAAAAAATATCGACTTTATGATAACAATAACTATTTTATGATAAAAGTAATAATTCGGGTTTTAGGTCTGAGGGACCTCATTTTGGTTTCGGTTTGATTATTTCCGATTGGGTCTATTTTGTCCGGTGTAACATTTATCATTAAATCATTAAATGTTTAGTAGGGAGTCTATACTATGATCTTATAATATAATTAGCGGAAAAGAATACGGACCTGAATTGCTTGCTATGAGGCAACTTTTGCTTAGTTTTCATGGAATTTTGATCGTCAATATTATAAAGTAGAGATGAATCATAAGGCAAATCCATGTGCCTTTTCTTCAAAGCAGCGACAAAAACAGCAGCAATTTGTGTCAAAGGACTACCCACAAGCCTCTTAAACCGGTACCGTTTTGTGCCACATAAAAATACTCCAAGAGCCAACATTATTGCACTTGCACATATGCCATACCCCCATTGTCTACCCATGTTATCTTGTATGTATACCAATATTGTCACGGCTGCTAGTGACCCTAGACTTATGAAGAAAAAGAACCAATTAAAGAATTTCCCCATCTGAGTCCTCTCTTCCGGGTTTGACTCGTCAAACTGGTCCGATCCAAACCCTGATACACTTGATTTTAGACCCCCTGTTCCTAACGCGGTTAGGTATAGTGCTAAGTAGAGTACACCCAATTGTGCGTCTGTTGCTGGCTCGCATTCTTGGTTGGCGGTGCATGGTGGTGGTCGGAGGCTTGGGATTATAGTCGATATGGTTAGGACCGTCACACCCTGCACGTTGAACAAATAACAATAGAAACAACATTACCCACTGTCTTAATAATGACATTTATTAATTAGGATAATTTAATTAATAATGATCAATTACTATACAAACATGGACCCATTAGGTTCTACTTAGGTGGCCTTGTTTGTGAGACAAGATTTTGTGCAAACAAGTCTATATAAATCCAATAATAATTCATTTTCTTGTCAAGAATGTTTTGTCCAAAAAGTCTATATAAATCCAATAATAATACAAATGTTAGTTGGAAATTAAATATATCATCATGTACTACATATTCTTGAGATATGTTTGAAACAGTTTGGTATCAATAGTTATCAAATAAACTTTATTGATCATATATTTACGGACGACTGTGTAGGTTTTTAGAGACCGTTTTCTACTATACTCCGTATTAATGAGAGATATAACATCAAAAATATAAACTAACTATTTCACCAAAAAAAAAAATATTTCCTCCGATTTCTTGTGTTGTTCCCTTTTCATTTTGACACAAGAAATAAGGGAATTAATTTGGACCACACAATACATATGATCCCACCTGAAATTGATTTTGAACCACACAATGTTGGCCAAAAGAGGAAAGAGGGAATATCAATGTTATTAGACCAAAATGGAAAGAGGAACAAAACAGAAAATCGGAGGGAGTATAAACTAACTAACTTATTCTACTTATTATGTAAAAGGTTATTGAGCGGCTGTTTCTCTAAATTTTTTATAATAACTTAATAGTTGTTCGAAATACAATAATATAGGCACAAAAAGAAGACAAGATAAAATAGAACAAATTGACGTACCGCTGCTTGAACTGTGGCAAATATAGCAATTGTAAGATACCTGAACCAATAATTAAAATATGTTTTAATATTAAATAAGACCGTTGGTCACTCGGTCATTATATAAAGATTAGCAATAAACTATACAAAATATTCATTATTATCCTTATATAGGATGTCTGGATAATTAAAATTAAAATATGTTTTAATATTAATTAATAAGGAGTTACAATTCTAAAATAAGACCGTTGTTCATCATATAAAACTTAGTACTAATAAATAAACTATACACCTTAATCATCGTCATCCGTATATAAGATATATATATATGGTTTATAAGATTAATTATTGTATGTCGTATATAAGAAATATACGTTTATAAGATTATTGTATGTTGTATATAAAATGTATACGTTTATAAGATGATTGTATGTCATATAACTGTATAAGAGACGATTTTATGAGAGATTGAACCGAAAAAAAGAGTAGGATAGTAAGACAAACCGTCCAAGAAAGGTGTCAGCAACAAAACCACCAAGGAGACAGAGCATAAATGAAGTTCCCATGAAATTAGTGACGGTATTAGCCGAAGCCGCATTCCCTAAATGCATCACTCCTGTTAAATATGTCACTAAATTTACTGCTATTCCTAATGTTGTCAATCTTTCACATGCTTCCCCTCCTGCACAACAACAAGATAACACGGTTAACAGGCTATCACGTATATTCAAAGGTTTATTTCTACGCAATTATTTAACTAATGACCCTTTATATCTAAAGACGTTCATTTATTAATAGTAATGGACAAAATATGATCAATATGAAAGAACCATCTCATCTGGTACGAAATATTGTTATTAAGAGTAATTTGTAGTATATGACAGGGTCAAATTAAATGGATAAAGTTGTTGAGGGTTACAAGTCGATCAAGATCTAGTACGAAATAAACTCGTCTATATTAATATTGTCCTTGGTAAGACGAAATATTATGCTTAGGGCGTGTCAGAAAATACAGCAATAATAGGACACTGAAAGTCTGAAACATACAAAATTAAATTGGTAAATTCATTGGACAGTAACTACACTAGTCTACTTCAAAATTTGTGGAAAATTTGTTTTAAGACACGGGTATTTATCGTCTTCCTTAAAATGGGTCTATTTCTTAATTTAAACCGATTAAATGTTAACTCGTATTATCAGATAGGACAAGCCTTTTGTCAAGCTCTAAGTTTTTTTTTTTTTATCTCATCTAATTATTTGAATTATTTCATATTTAAAACGAATTTGCATAACTTAAACGCGAATATGTAATTACTTGATGACTTAACCACCTACCTACGCCAACGTCGGCATTGATATTATTACATAGAACATGCCTATTTGTACTAGGAACAGGGTCAGCAGGGGCGTTTGAAATTTCAAAATTTATAGTTATTTGTACTAGGAATGAGGGGATAAGCAAGGGCGTTCGTCCCATTGGCGTTTGAAATTTTGAAATTTATAGTTATTTATAATAGGAACGAGGGCATGAGCAGGGGAGTTCATCTCTGCTGCCTTAAAATCCTGACGCCGCAAGCGATATAGGAAATGACTAACCGTCTCAGTTTCAAGTATCGTGTAAGACCGTATTATAAAGTGTGAGACGATTCTTTTACAAATAAAGACACTCAAACAAATGTTTAACCAATAAAAAGACCGTGTCTTCCACGTCTTTAGAAATCGAAGAAGTACCTAATATCATAGCAGCCGCCTTCCAACCACCGGTTTTAGTTCTATCAGCAGGCCGAGCTTTGTAATCCCATGCATCGGAGAGACAATCTTTTCCAACTTCCATGTCCATGGATACCATACTAGCTTTACTTCCTGGAAGAGGCATATTTTTGTTTTTGTTTTTTATATATTAATATTATCTTTTTCCCTGGTTTTTGGAGGGAAGAGAATACTAAGTGATAAAGATAGTAGAGACTAGAGAATAGGAGATGTAGGGGAGAGTGTTATTGAGTTGTGAAGTAAGAGGAGAGTTATATATAAGGTGTGGGGTGTGGACTAATATGAGAATGGGGTCCATAGCCAATAGTAAATTCACATTTATTTATTTTTTACACCATTCAATGCAATTCATGGTAGGGGCCGTGGGGCAAGCCAAATGTGAGGTCAGGCCGGAGTCGACCCGGCCCGTAGACTAGGTCAATTCGTACCCGGCCTGCTTAACCCAATAGCAATCAACGCGACCCACCAAAAGCTAGGGCTAGCTCTGAGTATAGCCCGGTCCGTAAAAAAATTATGGTTGGGTCTGGGTTGAGCATATCCTATCGACCAGCCTAGGCCCGCCTCCGATCCTCCCCTTTGTAACATCCCGTATTTTCGTAAAACCTAATTTAAGCGATTTTAATTATTTTAAATAATAAAATAATATTTTAATAATTTAATTAGGAAATTTTTATAAATAAATAAGATCCGCCTTAAGAACCTCCAGTTCTTAAGACGAATACAACTTGGCATAATTAAATATCCGACTCAAGTACTCGTTCCATATCCGTTTAAAAGTCCGTTCCATTTAATTATTCGGAAAGGACCCACTTGTACTCTTATAAACCCTTAAGTCGACATTTCCCCTCCCTCAAGCTTCATTTCACTGTAAACTCAAATCTCACAAAACCTCCATTAATACTCTCTTCTTTTCAAGCTTTTCTCCATCATCCGCTCTCCAAATTGCGAAAGTAAGTACATTTTCGGAATCCTCGCGCGATTTCCAAGACATCCATCACTTTCGTTTTTCATTTTATCGACTTCAAAAATCGGGCTGTTTTGCCTTTAATCCGTTTTTTGATGTTCTTGAACCGTTTTCTTTGTTGTAGGGGTTGGTCTTGACGATCCCGACGTGGACTCTTACATTGTAGAGGAGGATCATTCGCCGGATTAAGCTTAAAGGTGACGATAATGAGAAACTCGGCCTTTTTGTGTATATTAGCATGCTTGATGATTTTGATGATTATTCTTCTGATTTTGTTCAAGTTCTTTGTGATTGGACTTAGTAATATGTTTAGGATGTTGTATATGTGAAGAATTTATGCTTGAATTGCTTGTCAAATGCCCTTAAGTATATTTTCAGTTTTTATCATTTTGCGACGGATACATGTATAATTCATTCGAGGATTGTTATGGGATTTGTTTGCTGATAGATAGTAGTATTGAATGATTGGTAATGCTGGGTAAACACCATTTGTAGCGTTTCATAAGGATTTGTGTCGTTTATTGATGTTTTGAGAAATCTGGAAAATCACGTTTTGGTGATCAGGCTCTCTGAGCCGGTCGACCGACCGGCCGCCGGTCGACCGGCTGAGAGCGCGTCTTGTATTTTTCGAAAGTTTCGAGAATTTGGCCTTAGGACTGCCAGCCGGCCGACCGGCTGCCTGCCGACCGGCTGGTAGTCATCCTTCCTTGTATTGTGTGTTTTGCGATAAACATAGCATAGGAGGGAGCCCAGCCGGCAGACCGGCCGCCTGCCAGCCGGCTGGGAGTGCATATGGGGATGGATACGATGTTAGTAAAGGCTAGGGAATGGGGTTCCCAGCCGGCCGACCGGCTGCCTGCCGACCGGCTGGGAGTCCTTCTTGGTGTTTTCTCGGTTTTGAAAGGAGATGTAGGCTGAGGGATTGCCAGCCGGCCGACCGGCTGCCTGCCGACCGGCTGGGGATCCCTGTATGTCATTTTGAGTTTTTCGTAAATTGATCGTAACTTTTAAACGGTTTATCGGTTTTACTTGAAACTTGTTTTGTGTACCCGTGGCATGTATTTGAGGTCCCCGGTGTACGGGCAACGTTATATTGGGTTCGGGAATGTAGTGAGGATAGAGACCCCCCGGTCGGGTAACCGAAAGGGAAACCGGCTCTCCCTCGCCCTAGTTCCCGGAATCAATTGAATGTTGATTAGAGGTTTAAGAAGTTAGAACTATAGGTTAGTTTCTATCTTTGGTTGTTCAATGGTTCAATGGTTGTCGCGTGGTGGGATATGTGTTAAGTTCACCTCTGGACCCACTACGTGTTTATCTGTCGCGTGACGGGATATGTGTTAAGTTCACCTCTGGACCCATTACGTGTTTTGCTTGGGCGTGTCAGGATATGTGTTAAGCTCACCTCTGGACCTGACACGTGATCGGTTGTCGTACACGGGATATGTGTTAAGTTCACCTCTGGACCCGTTGTGCGATGACTGTGTATTGGGATATGTGTTAAGTTCACCTCTGGACCCAATACATGTTTGTAGCATTGGGATATGTGTTAAGTTCACCTCTGGACCCTTTGCTTTTGGATGATTAGGGATATGTGTTAAGTTCACCTCTGGACCCTTTTCATGTTTGTAAGTTTAGGGATATGTGTTAAGTTCACCTCTGGACCCTTTACTTGATTAGATGTTGGGATATGTGTTAAGCTCACCTCTGGACCCGACATAGTGTAGTAATGGGATATGTGTTAAGTTCACCTCTGGACCCGTTGCTAGTGTTATGAATGTGTATCTGCTTGCCTAGATGATGGTACAGTGTCAGATATGCATGATGAGTTATGGATGTTTATCTGCTTGCCTAGATGATGGTACAGTGTCAGATATGCATGTCGAGTTGTTGATGTTACTTAGTTGTGGTTTAATCATCCAAGGCATTGGATGACTCTTAGTTCGGTTTCATAAATAATTGGATTGAAAGACCCCCCGACTGGGTAACCAGTAGGGAAACCGGCTCTCCTTCCTATTTGTTTATGAAGTTAGTTGAGAGCCGTGCATGGTAATCGCATGTTAGTAAGAGATCAGATGATGAGTTGTTTATGCTTCACATGTTGATATATGTTGGAGTATTCTGTATTGTTTTATATGTTACGTGTTGTCACAAAAGGTGGCTAGGAGAACTCTAGTCACTCCCCACTGATTGTGGCGTACATGTTTTCATGTATGTAGGTACATGCAGGGTTGGAGATCAGGGTTACAGGAGAGCTAGCGAGTGATGATCCATTCATCAGATGACTTACCCGTTTACGCTTAGCTAGACTCTTAGACTTTTACTGTTTACGCTTTTGTGCCTGTAGGGATGTTCCATCCCAGGCGATGTATATATTTTCATTTCCGTACTTAGTACTGTTACTTATCTATTTTGGTTTTCAGTTTCAGTTTATGTTTCAGTTTAAGACTTCTCGCATGTTGTTTTATCTTCTAAAAGTTTTAATTCCGCTGCATTTTTAGTACTTTTATGTGTTTACTTTTCCGCTTTCGCGAGGGGTTTTACAGTTGGTATCAGAGCATTATTGCTCCCGACGCACTCATGTGACCCCCAACCTTAACTTGACCAAATAAACAAATAATGAATGAGAGATGGGTAGATCTAAGGACTTAATTTGTAGCCTACTTGTGATTGCTAATTGCTAAGCTAATCCTTATTTTCTCTTTTGAAGGATGGTGAGACCTAGAGCTGCTGATAACATAGTACTGCAAGCAATTCAGCATTTGCTTGAGACACAGAGACAGCAAGCGGGGAATGTTCCACCTCCTCCACCGCCGGGCGGCGAGACGAATCGTCCGGGTAGCTTTTCCTGGATTGCCTCTCAGATGTCCAGAAGCCATGTTAGGACCTACGGAGGCGAGGCTGACCCAGTAGCCCTCACAGAGTGGTTTAGAGAGATGGAAAAGAGCTTCACCTTATACTCAGTCGTTAGGGAGGATAGAGTGCGTTTAGCCGCTCACTTCCTGACATTAGAGGCTGACCGTTGGTGGGCATTGACTGGACCTACCGCTATTCTTGACCCGATGTTCGATTGGGAGGCTTTCAAAGACAGGCTCGAGGCGAGGTTCTACCCCAAAGAGATGAGATCGCAGAGGTTGAAAGAATTTATGGATTTGAAGCAAGGGAAGATGACCGTTCAAGAATTCACTGACAAGTTCAACCAGTTAGCTCATTTTGCATCGAGATTTGTTCGTGATGAGGCTGAGAGGGTGTATTTCTACCGAGGGAAGCTAGGGCCGAGGATTGAGAGTATGGTTCGTCGTGACTCTACTTCTTTTGTGGAGGTTTATGACGATGCTATTTGGGCCGAGAGTTCTATTCGTGCCATTGATGCTGAGACTCGTGCCGCTACTTCCAGCTTCACTTCTCATCAGAGATCCGTGTACCAGGGGAAGAGACCATTTGTTCCTTCTACTTCTTCGCCTTCTTCCCAGAAGAAGCGTTTTGAGAGGTTCTCTGCTCCGGTTGCTAAGACCTTGGTTCACACCGACACATCTCCTAGTGTTTGCCACCGTTGTGGTAAACCTTCTCATCCGGGTTTTGACTGTTTCAAGAATGCCTATAAGTGTTTCACTTGTAATGGATTTGGGCATCGATCGTATGAGTGTCCTGAGAGGAACACCGCACTTGGCAAGGCTACCACTGCTGCTGCAGCGACGAAAGGAGGGAAGCCGAAAGGGAAGATTTTTGTGATGACTAGGGCGGAGGCAGAGGCGCATCCTGACATTGTTGCCGGTATATTTTCTGTTCTTGGCGCTGAGTGCCTTATTTTATTCGATACTGGAGCTTCTTTGTCATTTATATCGACTCAGTTCGCCGACCGTCTAGCTCTTGAGTCTTCATTGGTTGAGGAGACTTCTATTTCCTTACCTTCTGGAGACGTGTTTTCATGCTCTTCGTCCCATAGGGATGTTCCTATTGTTATTGGTCAAGCCACATTTCCAGCGAACTTACTGAGATTTCCTCTCGAGGAGTTTGACATTATCCTCGGTATGGATTGGTTATCGCGATACCATGCTCGCTTCGAGTGTCGCGACCAGAAAATCTGCTTGAGGAGTTCTTCAGGAGTTCGTGTTTCCTATAGGGGAACTCGCCCTCAAAGGGGTGTTCGTGTTATCTCTTCGATGAAAGCTTCTCATCTTCTTAGGAAGGGTTGCCAAGCCTTCCTGTGTGTTGTTACAGCTGCTAAACCATCGCTACCGAAGCTTGAAGATGTAGCCATTGTTCGTGAGTATCCAGATGTGTTCCCCGATGACTTACCAGGGATACCACCAGAGAGAGATGTGGAGTTTACTATTGAGCTTGTTCCAGGTACCGGACCGATTTCTAAAGCTCCTTACCGTATGGCTCCGCCAGAGTTGAAAGAGTTGAAGCAGCAATTGGAAGAGATGATCGAGAAAGGTTTCATTAGACCTAGTGCTTCTCCGTGGGGTGCTCCTGTGTTGTTCGTCAAGAAGAAAGATGGTTCCATGAGATTGTGCATCGACTATAGAGAACTGAACCGAGTGACCGTGAAGAACCGATATCCTTTGCCCAGGATAGATGATTTGTTTGATCAGTTGAGAGGTGCTTCTAGGTTTTCTAAGATTGATCTTCGATCAGGTTATCATCAGATTCCAGTGAGAGAGGCTGATATTGCGAAGACTGCATTTCGTACCAGATATGGACATTTTGAGTTTGTAGTTATGCCATTTGGGTTGACTAATGCACCGGCGATTTTTATGGATCAGATGAATCGTACTTTCAGCGAGTATCTTGACACTTGTGTAGTAGTTTTCATTGATGACATCTTGATATATTCGAAGACCGATGAAGAACATGCTGAGCATCTTCGATTGATTCTTGGGATTCTGCGCAAGCAGAAGTGGTTCGCAAAGTTTTCAAAGTGTGAATTTTGGCTCTCGAAGGTTGCCTTTTTAGGACATGTGATATCCAGCGAGGGTGTGATGGTAGATCCCGCGAAGATAGAGGCTGTAGTTGATTGGGAGAGTCCTAAGGATGTTGGAGAGATCCGTAGCTTTTTGGGTTTGGCTGGTTATTATCGTAGATTCGTTGAGGATTTCTCTAGATTAGCTCGCCCGATGACTCAGTTGCTGAAGAAAGAAGCCAAATTTGTGTGGACCGACAAGTGTGAGAGTTCCTTCCAGGAGTTGAAGACCAGATTGACTTCCGCCCCAGTGTTAGCTTTGCCAGAGATCGGAGTGGACTTTGATGTATATTGCGATGCTTCGATGTTAGGACTTGGGTGTGTACTGATGCAGAGTGGTAAGGTGATAGCATATTCATCTAGACAGTTGAGAGTTCATGAGGTGAACTATCCGACACATGATTTGGAGTTGGCCGCAGTTGTTCATGCCTTGAAGATGTGGCGTCATTACCTGATGGGATCTCATTGCCGCATTTTCACCGATCATAAGAGCTTAAAGTACATTTTCACTCAGAAAGACCTTAACATGAGACAGAGGCGTTGGCTAGAGTTGGTGAAAGATTATGACATCGAGTTGTTGTATCATGAGGGAAAAGCCAATGTAGTTGCAGATGCGCTTAGTCGCAAGACTTCTCATTCGATGAGTGCCATGAGGGTATTGCCCGATGAGTTGTGTTCCGAGTTCCGGAAGCTGAGATTAGAGATGGTGGGTAGTGGTTTTGATTGGTTATCTGCTATGACTGCCGAGCCGTCTTTATATTGGGAGATTCGCCAGAGTTTGCCTTTAGATGCCGACTTCAAGAAGTTCGAGGCTAAGATTTCGAGTGGTGTTGCACCCGACTTGGTGATAGATGCTGATGGTTTCCTTAAGTTCCGTGGTAGGATGTATGTTCCTGTCGTGCCAGGTTTGAGGAAGAGGATTCTTGATGAGGCTCATTTGTCACCGTATTCCGTTCATCCGGGTGGAGAGAAGATGCACAAGGATTTGAGGCTTATGTTTTGGTGGCCTGGTATGAAGAAGGAGATCTTGGATTATGTTAGTAGGTGCTTGACTTGTCAACAAGTCAAGATAGAGCATAGGAGACCTGGTGGTTTGCTACAGCCGCTTCCCGTTCCTCAGTGGAAGTGGGAGTGCATATCTATGGATTTTGTTACTGCTTTGCCTAAGACCGTGGGAGGCAAAGATGCGATTTGGGTTATTGTTGATCGCCTAACTAAGTGTGCCAGATTCGTGCCGATCAGAGAGACGTGGGACATGGATCGTTTAGCCAGGGCTTATATTGCTGAGATAGTCCGATATCACGGTGTGCCGAGAGAGATAGTTTCAGATCGTGATCCGAGGTTTTGTTCCAGGTTCTGGAAGGCCTTGCAGGAGGCGATGGGTAGCCGTTTGTTGATGAGCACTGCTTTTCATGCTGCGACCGATGGTCAGTCCGAGAGGACTATACAGACACTTGAGGATTTGCTCCGCGCTTGTGCTCTCGACTTTCAGAGCTCTTGGGAGCAGAGTTTGCCGTTGGTAGAGTTTTCTTACAACAACAGTTATCATGCTTCCATTGGTATGGCTCCGTACGAGGCTCTTTACGGTAGGAAGTGCCGTAGCCCTATTTGTTGGGATCAGGCTAGCGATGTTCGTGACCTTGGACCTGATCAGCTAGCTGAGACCATTGACCGTGTACAGCTTATTAGGAATAGGATGAAAGCCGCTCAGGACCGGCAGAAGTCCTATGCAGATGTCCGTCGTCGACCCTTAGAGTTCGAGGAGGGTGACAGTGTATTTTTGAGGGTGTCTCCGATGAAGGGTGTCAAAAGATTTGGAGTTAAGGGCAAGCTGAGCCCTAAGTACATTGGACCTTTTGTGATCGCGAAGAAGATTGGTGCCGTAGCTTATCGTTTGGACTTGCCTCCTAGTTTGGGCAAGGTTCATAACGTTTTTCACGTTTCCCAGCTCCGCAGATACATCAGTGACCCGAGTCATGTTTTGCCTGGAGAGATTGAGAACCTGGAGCCGAGTCTTGCTTTTGAGGAGCGTCCCGTGAAGATCCTTGACCGACAGGAGAGGAAACTTAGGAGCAAGGTGGTGCCCTTGGTGAAGATCCTATGGCGTTGCGGCGAAGTCGAGGAGCAGACTTGGGAGACTGAGGCATCGATGCGTGCTGCGCATCCTTTCCTATTTGATTGAGGTATTGTATATAAATTTACGTCCGTTCGAGTTTCGAGGACGAAACTTTTTGAAGTTGGGGTGATTGTAACATCCCGTATTTTCGTAAAACCTAATTTAAGCGATTTTAATTATTTTAAATAATAAAATAATATTTTAATAATTTAATTAGGAAATTTTTATAAATAAATAAGATCCGCCTTAAGAACCTCCAGTTCTTAAGACGAATACAACTTGGCATAATTAAATATCCGACTCAAGTACTCGTTCCATATCCGTTTAAAAGTCCGTTCCATTTAATTATTCGGAAAGGACCCACTTGTACTCTTATAAACCCTTAAGTCGACATTTCCCCTCCCTCAAGCTTCATTTCACTGTAAACTCAAATCTCACAAAACCTCCATTAATACTCTCTTCTTTTCAAGCTTTTCTCCATCATCCGCTCTCCAAATTGCGAAAGTAAGTACATTTTCGGAATCCTCGCGCGATTTCCAAGACATCCATCACTTTCGTTTTTCATTTTATCGACTTCAAAAATCGGGCTGTTTTGCCTTTAATCCGTTTTTTGATGTTCTTGAACCGTTTTCTTTGTTGTAGGGGTTGGTCTTGACGATCCCGACGTGGACTCTTACATTGTAGAGGAGGATCATTCGCCGGATTAAGCTTAAAGGTGACGATAATGAGAAACTCGGCCTTTTTGTGTATATTAGCATGCTTGATGATTTTGATGATTATTCTTCTGATTTTGTTCAAGTTCTTTGTGATTGGACTTAGTAATATGTTTAGGATGTTGTATATGTGAAGAATTTATGCTTGAATTGCTTGTCAAATGCCCTTAAGTATATTTTCAGTTTTTATCATTTTGCGACGGATACATGTATAATTCATTCGAGGATTGTTATGGGATTTGTTTGCTGATAGATAGTAGTATTGAATGATTGGTAATGCTGGGTAAACACCATTTGTAGCGTTTCATAAGGATTTGTGTCGTTTATTGATGTTTTGAGAAATCTGGAAAATCACGTTTTGGTGATCAGGCTCTCTGAGCCGGTCGACCGACCGGCCGCCGGTCGACCGGCTGAGAGCGCGTCTTGTATTTTTCGAAAGTTTCGAGAATTTGGCCTTAGGACTGCCAGCCGGCCGACCGGCTGCCTGCCGACCGGCTGGTAGTCATCCTTCCTTGTATTGTGTGTTTTGCGATAAACATAGCATAGGAGGGAGCCCAGCCGGCAGACCGGCCGCCTGCCAGCCGGCTGGGAGTGCATATGGGGATGGATACGATGTTAGTAAAGGCTAGGGAATGGGGTTCCCAGCCGGCCGACCGGCTGCCTGCCGACCGGCTGGGAGTCCTTCTTGGTGTTTTCTCGGTTTTGAAAGGAGATGTAGGCTGAGGGATTGCCAGCCGGCCGACCGGCTGCCTGCCGACCGGCTGGGGATCCCTGTATGTCATTTTGAGTTTTTCGTAAATTGATCGTAACTTTTAAACGGTTTATCGGTTTTACTTGAAACTTGTTTTGTGTACCCGTGGCATGTATTTGAGGTCCCCGGTGTACGGGCAACGTTATATTGGGTTCGGGAATGTAGTGAGGATAGAGACCCCCCGGTCGGGTAACCGAAAGGGAAACCGGCTCTCCCTCGCCCTAGTTCCCGGAATCAATTGAATGTTGATTAGAGGTTTAAGAAGTTAGAACTATAGGTTAGTTTCTATCTTTGGTTGTTCAATGGTTCAATGGTTGTCGCGTGGTGGGATATGTGTTAAGTTCACCTCTGGACCCACTACGTGTTTATCTGTCGCGTGACGGGATATGTGTTAAGTTCACCTCTGGACCCATTACGTGTTTTGCTTGGGCGTGTCAGGATATGTGTTAAGCTCACCTCTGGACCTGACACGTGATCGGTTGTCGTACACGGGATATGTGTTAAGTTCACCTCTGGACCCGTTGTGCGATGACTGTGTATTGGGATATGTGTTAAGTTCACCTCTGGACCCAATACATGTTTGTAGCATTGGGATATGTGTTAAGTTCACCTCTGGACCCTTTGCTTTTGGATGATTAGGGATATGTGTTAAGTTCACCTCTGGACCCTTTTCATGTTTGTAAGTTTAGGGATATGTGTTAAGTTCACCTCTGGACCCTTTACTTGATTAGATGTTGGGATATGTGTTAAGCTCACCTCTGGACCCGACATAGTGTAGTAATGGGATATGTGTTAAGTTCACCTCTGGACCCGTTGCTAGTGTTATGAATGTGTATCTGCTTGCCTAGATGATGGTACAGTGTCAGATATGCATGATGAGTTATGGATGTTTATCTGCTTGCCTAGATGATGGTACAGTGTCAGATATGCATGTCGAGTTGTTGATGTTACTTAGTTGTGGTTTAATCATCCAAGGCATTGGATGACTCTTAGTTCGGTTTCATAAATAATTGGATTGAAAGACCCCCCGACTGGGTAACCAGTAGGGAAACCGGCTCTCCTTCCTATTTGTTTATGAAGTTAGTTGAGAGCCGTGCATGGTAATCGCATGTTAGTAAGAGATCAGATGATGAGTTGTTTATGCTTCACATGTTGATATATGTTGGAGTATTCTGTATTGTTTTATATGTTACGTGTTGTCACAAAAGGTGGCTAGGAGAACTCTAGTCACTCCCCACTGATTGTGGCGTACATGTTTTCATGTATGTAGGTACATGCAGGGTTGGAGATCAGGGTTACAGGAGAGCTAGCGAGTGATGATCCATTCATCAGATGACTTACCCGTTTACGCTTAGCTAGACTCTTAGACTTTTACTGTTTACGCTTTTGTGCCTGTAGGGATGTTCCATCCCAGGCGATGTATATATTTTCATTTCCGTACTTAGTACTGTTACTTATCTATTTTGGTTTTCAGTTTCAGTTTATGTTTCAGTTTAAGACTTCTCGCATGTTGTTTTATCTTCTAAAAGTTTTAATTCCGCTGCATTTTTAGTACTTTTATGTGTTTACTTTTCCGCTTTCGCGAGGGGTTTTACACCCTTGACCATACCTCAAGTCGATTTCTAGCCCACCTTTACCATATCTGATCCGACCTCATCGCCCTACTACTTCATGTTGTACTATTTTTGAACATGGGGTTTTTACTTTTCATAATTTTTTTCTACAGCTTATACTACTTAAATAAGTAAAAATTTGTATTTTATATTGCATATAAATTAAACTTTGTTTTTAAAATATACTTTTTTTATATTTTTGTACAGATAAATTATTATTAAGTTGTTGATTAAAAAATGACCTGAAATGGAAAGAATGATTTTAAACAAAGTTGTTATTTAATGGCTCTCCTTTGAAGAAGTTCTTGCCAAGTCGTGGAATTCGACAAGGTGACCCTCTTTCGTCGTATTTGTTTATTTTATGTATGGAAGTTTTATCGCAAAATGTTATTAGGGCTTCGGAGGTTGGTGATTTGCATGGTATTAAGCTTTCGAGAGACTCTCCTTCTTTTTCACATCTCTTCTTTGCGGATGACTCCATATTCTTCCTACGTATTAAGGATAATGCTTTTTCTAATCTTAAGTTGATTTTGGACCGATTCTGTGAATTATCGGGGCAAGTTATGAACGAAAGTAAGTCCGGCATTATTTTTAGCCCTAATACTACTTTGCGTCACATGCAAGAAGGGTTGAAATTTTTGCGGATCAAAGAACAAAGGTATTGGTAAGTATTTGGGTTTGGAAACTGATTTTGTTGGATCTAAAAGGGTGTTATTCAATGATATTATTGAGCGTGTTAAAAAGCGTCTGGCATTTTGGAATGGTCTTTTTTATCTCCGGCGGGACGTTTAACTTTGATTTCTTCTATTCTGTCTACCTTATCAAATTATGTTCTATCGGTATTTAAAATACCGGTAAGTGTGGCAAGAAAATTTGATGCTCTGTTGTCACAATTCTGGTGGGTTGGAATGAATTCGAAGTCAATGATCCACTGGACTAGCAGGCTGTTTACTAATCTTCCCAAGTCTGAGGGTGGGCTGGGGATCAAAAATATTTGTATTATGAATAAAGCTCTTTTGGGTAAGATTGCATGGGAAATCATTTCTGATCGAAATTCAGTGGTAAGCAAGGTGTTTTATGATAAGTTTTTTCAAAAAGGTAGTTTACCTTCGTCGGATGCGCTGAAGACTCTTTATGCTTGTTCTTGGGGGTGTCGTAGCATTAGGATTGGGTTGAATCTTGTTCTTTCAGGAGTTGGGTGGAAGATTTGGCGGGAGTCGACTCTTAATGTTTGGAAGGTTGCTTGGGTTGATGGGGAGGCTCCTTGTATTAACAGGTGTGAGGGTTTTCCGTGTTGGGAAATGTGTCCTCAACAATAGTGCGATCACATAATTAAATTCACAGGATGAGAATGCGCAAAGGATGATTCACAATTATATAGTCAACTGACCGACATTAATCAGTAATGATTGGCTAGCTAGAGTTTGACATTACTGTCGTATGACGGTGGTGGTCAGTTGATCCCTTTAGTCACACCTATAGGACAATTCCCTTAATTGATAAACTGATCAAGTGTATATTATACGAGTTGATCAGATTCCTTAAATTCGAATATCGACAAATCAGAGGTTATATCTTAATGTAAGATTTATGTTTGGAATTGAAACGTGTCAATTGTCAAACATTAAATGGGTTGATTATTATTACAAGTGTTGTAAATCGTATTGACGATAATTAAAATGACCATTTTATATATTAGTAATTATGAATCACTTGTCAAATTGTTAAATATGATTTGTTTAAATTATAAAATGGTATTTATTTGATAAATATGCATTTTAAATTAAAACATTTGTTTCTTATAATATTGTTGTAACACCCCAAGAGTATGAGAGGAGAATTGTCCCACATTGGTAGAATGTGAGGCTTGTGATATGTTTATAATAACTTCCACCCACCACTTAGTAACAAGGCCTTGTACTTTTGGGCTTAAGTGAGGACAAATAATGGGCCCAAAAGTGTGCACCCATCTTATTGGGGTTGTGTTACGACCGTGGTGGGTCGGGTTGTTACAATTGTGACATAATGTATGTCACATATGTACAATTGTACAAAAGGACAATTATAAAATGGGTGTCCATTTTAGCTTAAGTGTGACGGTTTGGGGTAGTTGTTTAAGGAGTGTTTTTGTATCTTAATTACACAATTAAACACCATCATTATGGATGCTCATAGTAAATAGCACCTAGAGCCAACCTATTTGCAGGGGTAAGAGAAATGTTCTCTTTTGTGCTTACCCATGGCCGGCTATCCCAAACCCCACACAACCCTCATAAAACTTGTTTGTTCATGAGGGGCGGATCCAAGATTTAAAAGTGGGGTGGGCTAGGCTCATCGTAGGGGTGTTAACGAGTCGTGTCAAGCTATTTCTTAAAAGTGGGGTGGGCTATTTATTTAAAAATATTTAACAAATTAACAAGATATTTGATATGTATGATACAAAGATATAATAATGAGAAAATATTTTTAAAAAATATGAGCATATTTTTATAAAATATGATTAATATCTTATGTAATCTCAAATGTTCGAGCCGCTCGTGAGCCTCTCGAGTCGAGGCAGCCTTTGCTCGGCTTGACTCGTTAAACTCTCGCGTCGAGCTTGACCTCGGCGAGCTCACACGAGCGGAGCTTTGACCGAGTTTTGATCGAGACGATCTCGAGTTGCTCGTGAGCTGTCTCGTCTCATTAACAGCCTCATGTCCGTGGTGGTTAATCATATGAAACCATCAAAACGTATAATTGAGGTCGCACATATGTAAAAGATGTTAGTCAGTTGGGGGTTGCTCCCTTTGTCACAGACTTACAGTCATTTAGGCAATTTTTATTATTTATAAATTGTATTTTATTGAAAGGCAAACAAATAATAAAGACAAAGGGATATCTTATAAAAATATACAGTATGATTGAATATTAAAATATGTATACTCGTATAAATCTATTTTATAATATTATTCAAGGATACAAGTTTCGCTATATACCAGTAAATTGAACAATCATCATTAAAAAAACGTAAACGTCTTATAATCTCCTTCTTTTTAAAAGAAATTTTTTTTTTGTATTCTCGAATAGAAAGATATCTCAACTTTGTTAAAACTAAAAATTCTTAACATTAACATTATTAAGATTTATGAAGTTAAACAACTTAGGGTATAAAATACTTTAGTTATAGGGAATACAATAATATCAATTTATGATTAATATTATTAGGATTTATGATAAAATGCTAAAAAACTTAATTGGGTAGTATAAAAAAATGCAACTAACGAGATTTGAACCCCTACCATCAAGTAGAAACAAACCCTTTTACTTTTATTCTAACCGACTGAACCTTACTACAACACTGAATATTTTAAATGTACAATTATTTTATTCTTGAAAACAGGTTGGGCTGAAACCACCCAGCCCTATGAGTGGATCCGCCCCTGTTTCATCACAAGTGAATTCATTCCAACCTTATGCATAGTTTTTCTAGTGTGAGAAAAACTTCTAAAAACCTATTAAAATATTATCTCTTCATATTCATATAATTAGATTATATTATTAAATACTATAATTTCTTATAGTATTCATATTAGTTAATCTAATAAGATTAGATTAAGTTTAAGGAAACCGATTATATCACCTAGCTCGTGTATCATTCGGTTATTGAGGGAAGTCTTGGGTGCATCGTGAAGGAGGTATCCTACATTGGTTACTAGGGTTGGAGGATCATCTTTGTCATATTCCCGTCGGATTGTAAGCATTCGACATCTTAATTCCGCATATTTATTATATAACATGCATAAGATCTTAAAACCCTAATTAAAGAGTTAATTAGGATATTGTAATTAGTAAGACTAATTATATCTCTAATCTTACAGTTGGTGATTTTATCCAGCACGATGGTAACTGGAATTCATGGTTAATTAATAATTTGTTTGAGGAAGATTGGGGGAGGAGAATTATGGCGGTGCCAATCTGCAGTTCGGCCTTTGATGATGAAATTTTCTGGAAATTCTGTAAGGATGGATGCTATTCTATTAAGTCAGGTTACAGGATATGCTTTAAGGAGTTGTTTCAGAAGATTGCTACTGTTAAGGATAATTCACGTATTAATGATCGTGCAAGAATTTTCTGTAAAAAACGTCTTTGGAATCTTCCTGGTCCTAATAAGTGGAAGACTTTTATCTGGCGCATTATTTCTAATTCTCTTCCACTAGGTTATGAGCTTTCTAAGAGAATTGATAATTTGGATAATTCTTGTCCTTTTTGTCTTCTATGGACAATCTGGCGTGTGAGGAATGAGATGGTGTTTGGAGGAAAAAAAAATTCGGAGATTGGTTTTTTAAATATTTGCAGAGATCTGGTTGCGACAGCAATGACGGCCGAAAAGCATAATAAGGAATGTCAGGATTTATTTAAGCCGCTCATCCCTATGGAGGAGTCCGATGTCTAATCTTCTTTGAAAATTTATTTCCGTGTTATTTGGTTGGTTGTAGGGATACATGTCCTGTTTTTAGAATCAAGGTGGATGCAGGATGGCACTCTACTAATGTAGCGGCTGCAGGTTGGATTGTGTATGACCCGGGTGGCAAGGTTCATAGTCAATTTGCTTTTTTTATCGACTTAAATGTAAATCGTACCATTTTGTAAAATGCCTCAATATTAGAAAACATACATGTTATTAATAGTTAACTTAGGATTTATGAACTTTTTTGAATTGAATTTATAAATTTATAAGAGTTGAACTAAACTAAAATGAACTTATACGAGTTCAAATGAACTTAACTTAACTTATGCGAGTTGAAATGAACTTAACTTATATAAACTAAATTGAACATATAAAATTGAACTGAATTAAACGTATAAGATATTAAGAGCTAAATTGAATATAAAGAGGGTGACTTTAGATCTAAAAAAATATAACCTTCTATATATAGATTGCCTATAATTTCGTCAGCATCACCTAAAGTTGCTTCTTCAAATACATGTCGATATGAGATTGATTGCTCCTGTAAATTAAAACTCGAAAACTCCGGACTATTATCGAGTCAATTATTTTACTTTTCCTACATCATCCGGCAGATAATCGAACTCAAAAGAAGACGGTACAGAATCACAGAAATATAACAAAAAGTTGAGACAAAGAGGGAGTTAAATATCTCTTCTTGATTGGTATGAAATTAGATAGTGTAATATTTTGGTGTATGAAATTAACATACACGTGTTAGAATAATTGTACCTCGTGAACTTAGTTTCGTGGATACTCAACTGTGGTTCGGCTTTTATTATGCTACAATGACGAACCTTGTTTCATGGTTTTCATACAATTTGTCTCGAGTTTACCTAAAAAATCCATAATGATCTTTAGTAGTCATTTTGTACTTTTGTGATTATAACAATTACTTTATATTAGGTTGTTCAGTCGATGATCCGGATTAAAACTCTAACCAAATCTTCAATTTAGGCCGGAACCAACTCCACAAATTAGTTATTTTGGTCTTTGATCCAGCCGTGCAGAGTATGGACCAAGTTGAATTAATGTAGACCGAATCACTGACCAAACTACTTTTCAAAATAAATCATATGAATATAATATGTTTACTCCATACATGTAGTTTTAGAATGTTTTATATTTTGGTTTTACTTGATATTATTCACAATTTAGTTGATTTAATCTATCTTTAACTTATTATAATTATTATTAAGAAATAGTAAATTATAAACATCCCAAAAGTTAATTTTTATTTTCGGCCTAGCCAAATCGAATTAATGTAATTATGGTTCACTTTTTATTTTGTCCACCTTTCTATGTTAGTTAAATCTTCGATTCACCTATTTTGGCCTGATCCAATTATATGGGTGGACCAAAAAACGCATCTAAAATTAATTATCACATTATATTTCATAGTCAATGAGAAAACTCATTTTAATTATTTTATTCAAATTATATTGGTCATGTATATAAATTATTGTCAATTTCTAATTTAGCTTACTCTATCAAAAGAAAATATATTTGCCCTTTCTCATAAATCAAAACCGGCCAACAACTCAACAAGTTGGCCACAAAGCATTTCAAGTTCCTTAATTATGAAATAACTAGTTTTTAACCCGTGTAAAATTGCACCGGTATAATTTTAAGAATACCGATATCATGATTAATATTAAAAATGTTAAACAAAAATTTATGTAGATTTTATACTCTATTTCTTATAATGATAATGATTTAAAACACGTGCATATATAAAAATTGCAAGGGTTTAAAGTTTACACATGTTTTAAATCCGTGAAAAAATGCACGAGTTCAGTGTTAAAATATGATAACAAAATTTTTAAATCTACTCATTTTAGTGAATAAGCTCAATATCCATAACGAATTCCTTTAGAGTATTATGTTAACGGAATGCTATAAAATCTAATTAACAGAGTTTTATAGTTCATTAATTTTGTTAACTTTTTGTAGATCTCATTTTTAAAATTGAAAATTAAAACAATATTATTTATTAGCTTTTTTTGTTGAAAACTATTATTTATTATTAAAAGAAATAAGTCAAATTTAGTAATACCTCGAAAATTTGCTATTATGATGGTCAAAATGTTAGAATTAAAACTTTAATTTGTAAAATAATATAATAACGTTATTTGTTTTACCATTTTTTTTATCATTTATATTTTCATTGTCTAATAATGTTTTTTGTTCATATCTTTATTTTATTTTTATATTATTGATAGACTATATGGACTATTGTGAAAATTTTGCATTTTCATATTGTATTATTTATGCAATATAAATGGAATTGAGGATGGTGGTTCATTGCAGTTTTGTATTGATTATTTGATAAAATTCTATTAACAAAGTTGATTTTTTATAAATTAAACACATATTTTTTTGTGGTGGGTCCTACTTTTATTGAAAAATAAAAAATAAAAGAAAATGGATGTGATGATGTTGACGCACGAAATGTTCTTGTATTAATATAAATAAGATTGTCTAATAATGTTTTTTGTTCATCTTTTTATTTTATTTTTCTATTATTGATAGATTATATGGACTACTGGAAAAATTCAGCATTTTCATATTGTATTATTTATACAACATAAATGGAATTGAGGATGGTGGTTCATTGAAGTTTTGTATTGATTATTCGATAAAATTCTATTAACAAAGTTGATTTTTTATAAATTAAACACATATTTTTTTGTGTTGGGTCCTACTTTTATTTAAAAATAAAAAACAAAAGAAAATGGACGTGATGACGTAGACGGACGAAATTGCACGAAATATTTTTGTATTAATATAGATAAGATGTAAAATTACTTTCATACGATTTTGTCGTGATATATTAGTCTTAATCAATCATATATTATACTAATGCAGAAGCCAATCCGCTGACGTGGCTTCACAGAAAACTTCCTTTGTCTGACGTGGCACGATTTCAGACCTACTGCAAAATTTCCAAAAAAATTCAAAGATTTCGTTCAACAACCCATTCCATAATATTCTGTGCAATTAGAATATCCATAATCACCGAAGAAAAAATACCTACAAGTATTTTTTAGACTACATTTTCGATTTACATATGGGTTGGAATAATTACGGGTCGGAATATATACCTACAAGTATTTTTAGACTACATTTTTTGATGGTTTAATCTTTATTAAATATAGGTTGGAATAATTACTCTTCATCAATATATACACTTATGTGAGCGTCGTGATTTATTAGACTACATTTTCGATTTATTGTAAGACATCTGACTATTCACGTGAATGCGAAACAATTTAACAACTACGGAGTATTTATTTAATATAGTAAATAGTAAATGAGTGGTCATTTAATAATTTTGGAATGTTTTCGTGTAAGACGTCGCACGCAATAACTGTTATTTATTATATGAACATTTTTAATAAATATAATCAAAAATACGTTTTTTTAACCCAACTATACACTTACCACTCACGTCTCATCGGATTATTTACGTTCTGCTTTTATTGTACGATATGTAATATACAACTTTATTTTATATATGGACTACATATTTAAAAAATGGTACAATGGGTAATTAGAAGTATACTAATTCTATTGTAAGTCTCGATCATCTTAATGAACAACTATATGATAGCTCATATATACCGACGTGTGTCATAAATAATTCGAAATTTATTTATATGTATATAATTAATCAGTTTTTTTTATATTATTAATTACGGTATTCATCTTAAAGTTAAAAACAGGCCACAGTAAATAATTAATTTGCTTATCTCCAATATTGTTAACTATATTCAACTAAGATTTAAAAAACAGACCCGTGAATTACAGACCCGTGAATTTCACGGGTTAGAACCTAGTATGTTAAGATCTCTTTAATTATATGATGCCTATTTCAAAATGCTTTTAATCTATTTCGCCCTTTTATCAACCTTTCTTTTGACATATCGATATTTATAAGATTGCATTAAAAGAGATTCTTAAATGAAGTACTATTTTAAGAGAAATTGTTGATTAAAGCCTTTTAAAAATTACTTTTTAAAAAATTACAGCCTCATAATTTTTTTTATTGAAAATTACATCCATAATATTATTTTTCTTTAAAAATTGCACCACGATGACGTTTCCGGCCAATTTTGTCAAAAATTGACCGATATACCCTTGGCCTATTTCTTTATTTACCCACATTTTTCCATTTACCTCTTCGATCAACTGGAAACCCTCTTTCATCTTCCTCTAACATTTCTCCCAAAATCTTACCCAAATCGTACATTTTATTTTCTCTTAAATTTATGCTTAATTTGTTTTTGTTGGTAGTGCTAATGCAAATCTGATACTGTCCACAATTTTTCATTTTTCAATTGATTTAATCGAATTTTAGGGTTTTAATTTGGAGAAAATTGAAGAACCCTAATTATTTTTAATTTAGGGAAAATTGAAAAACCCTAATAATTTTTAATTTGGGGAAAATTAATGATGAAGAACATTAATTATTTTAAGATACACTTGAAATCAACTTCTTGGTTTCAATTTATTGAATTGAATTTTAAGGTTTTAATTTGGAGAAAATTGAAGAATTAGAATTAATTTAAGTTGGGGAAAATTGAAAAACCCTAATTATTTTGAATTTGAGGAAAACTAATGATGAAGCACATTAATTAATTTTAAGATAAGATGGAAATAATAGAATTAAAATTCAATTATATTGAATAGGGTAAAATTAGTTTAGGTGAAATTGTTGAAGAAATTAAAAATTAGTGAGAAATAGAGTTGTAAAATTTGATTTGGGATGAACATCAGATAATAGACAAGATGAAGGTAAGGGTATTTTGGTCATAAAAAATGAACTTAAGTCCCAAAAATTCAAATTGGTATCAATTCTCTGTCGGAGTTAATATTTTGACTGTAATTTATAATCAGAATTAATATTATGGGAGTCATTTACAAAAAAAATTTATTAGGTTATAATTTTCAAAAAGTCATTTTTAAAAGGTTGTAATTAATAATTTTCTCTTATTTTAATAAGATAACATTTTACTGGGACAAAGGAAACGAGTATGAGTTATTTAATGTCATATTCACCCTATCGCCTTATTTAATTAAGTTGAATTTAGTGAATATGATATTAAATTTGATGATTATGAAATATAAACTAGACCCACAAATTTGTTGTAGCATGTCATGAAAGAGCGTTGGGCCATTGTAGTCATCTCAGAAATCCACTAATCGTGAAGAGCAAATCTTTAACAACTCCAAGTGTCCAACAAGTAACATGTGTGTACTTGTGTTTAGTTAGTTCCTCTCATAAATATAACTAATCACACAATACTTTAAAAGTTTTTTAATTGAATTAAGAGCCATATGAATTTTATGGACGTAATTCTATCTGTGTGTTGTTGGGCACTGATTAAAGCAAATATTATTTCATGGGATTATGGGGTTCTCTTACCCTTTTAGTTGCGGGCATTTAATGTTGTTTATGACAAGCTTCATTCAACGTTAACTACTGTACTTCATTTCTATGCCGACTTGCCAATCTGGGTTTATGTGACTTACATAGCTAGAGTATGTAATATTGTATTTTACACTTTTGGCATCCATAGTTTGACATGGTAAACCGGTTGAGTCGATCCTTCGACGGGTTCAGGTCCGAGTCCGATCACTTTTGGGTTTAAGAAAATTGAGGTTGGATCAGGTCAGGTCGGGTCGAGTCACCACATTATATATTGGGAACACTTTCGACACATTACAGCCGCAAATCTCCAATCGCGAGGTCACACCAATGCCCTCTCAACCACTGTCGTCTTCACCGCTCCATCACGTTAGTATGATATTATCCATTTGTTTTGGTAAAATTTCTACCGGTCAAGTCTTTTGTGATGTGGGTCAAAGTACCAACCAATATGAGGATTTACGTAAAAGATAAATGCAAAGACAAAAATGGGCAATGAATAACACGTAAGGTTTTTAGTGACGCGGAAAAACCCAATGAGGGAAACAACCGCGGGGGGAACGGAATCCCACCAAGTTTTCACTACTATCGAGGATAATCTCTGCTTTGAATGAGTACAAATGTATGCGTGCGTTAGTAGAAAATTACAACGTCGGAATGAATACATAACGGATGCCCTAACTTCTTTTTATATAGCTTTGGACTCCTGGTCAGATGGTCCTGGCTCTGGTTCTGGTCAGCTCCAGGAATATAGGAGGGAATCTAGGGGAATATTCTCTTAGGATTTTGACCCTTTCCCACTCCCCAACGTCTCTTTTCTTATGTGTAATCTGCTCCGTAGATAGGCTGCTTGCGTCTTAGCTTGCCTTTGGGCCCAATAACATGATGACGGATTTTTGGGCTAAATAATTTCCCCCAAATTTCACCTTGACTTGGCTTCAATTGGGCTGGAATTTCCTTCTGCTTCCAGGCGTGCTTCTGGAATTTACGTGGGTAGTTGGGGATTCCTGAAACTGTTCATGGCTGTCCCACTTGTCCCACTTTCTCATTAACTGCCTGTCCCCTCAGCATTTACCACCATTTTACTTTAACCTTTCATCTTTCAATTTTGAATTTACTTTTCAAATTTCAACCACTTGTTTCTTTTATAAATACCCCCTTTTTAACCGTTGCTTCTCTTTTACCTTCCCTTCTTTCTAACTTTCTTTACTCTTTCACCATCTTCTTGCCTTTTCTTGCTTTTTCTTTCATGATAAAAATTTCTTTACCGTAATTTCCAAAATTTTACCATGTCTGCTCCCAGCTCTTCTACTGCTACCCCTTCGGCTACTCCTGCTGCTGGCTCGTCTGGGTCTTCTTCTGCGTCGGGGGACTACTCTGGTCCCTTCCCTTCGCAGAAGCTTCTGGCTCCCAGATACCTCTGCGACTCTGCCTTCAATGAGTCCCACGCTGCTCTCATCAAGATTAGGTTCGGCTTCCCGGAAGGGGTTGTCTTCCACTTCCCCCTCGCCGGCGAGAAGGCTGATTTTGAGAGGGAGGGGTGGACCTGTTTCTACGAGTACCCCTTCCGCTTAGGTTTAAGGTTTCCCTTTCCAGATTTAATCATTGATTTTTTGAAGTTAACCAAATTGGCCGTGTGCCAGGTCGCCCCCCATGCATGGCGAATCTTACTTAGCATATGCGCTCTGAACCGTGAGCGAGGGCTAAACATAGGGCTGGCAGACTTGGGTCAATGGTTCAACCCACGCTCTCTAGGCCATTCTCATTGCACGATCCGTGGCCATGATAACATGCCTTCTGCTATTGTCTTTCCCACCACCCCAGATGATAGTAAATGGTTCACTCGTTTTATTTTTGTCAAGATTGACACACTGCCTTCCTCTCCAGACTACATCTTTTCTGAGTGGCAGCCTGTGGAAGGTATGGTTTCTGCTCCGGGGCTATTTTTCTGGTTTGGTTTTCTTTTTCTGTTATTTTTTACTAACGGTTGATCTGTTGCTTCAGGGAATAGCCTGGCCAAGCTCCCTGAGTCCGAGGATCCTTCTGCTTCAAAGGCCAAGCTCCTGGACCTTCTTGCTCAGGAGAGGACATTCTCCAAGCTGGTCCGGGATTCTGCTATTCCGGCGGTGAAGAAGGAGGGTATGGTGCTTCTTGTTTGGTTGTTTTCTGGGTGGGATTTATTTTTGGTCTGTTTGTTCTGACTTTCGGTGTTATTTTCAGGCAAGCCCAGGATGAATGTGGACAGGGTGATGTAGCTGCGGAGGAAAAGGTTCACTCATGGGGACGCGGGGTCCTCGAAGAAGAAGAAAGTAGAAGCTGTTGAGGGAAGCCCTGCTGGAGCTGGGTCCAAGGCTGCCCCTATCGAAGTAGATGCTACTGATACAGTTCAGGAGTCTGTTCCTACGACTTCTTTTGTTGATCCGTCTCCCCTTGAGATCCCTACCACCATCCATACTCCCGGTTTTAAACTTTTACCCGAGCCATTGCCTCGGACATCTTCTGGGGAGTCCTCTTCTCCTGCTCTGCATCTGGAGATCCCTGGGGGTTTTGGTGGGTCCAAAACCAAGCTCTGGCCTACCTTGAACTCTCTACTGTTCCCTGCTTCTGCCTCTATTTTGAAGAAGCGTCCTTTTAAGGACCTGACCAGGCATGCTGCAGAGGTTACTTTTGAGGTAGCCCTTTCTCTTTTTGTTTTTGGGTAGCTGTTTTGTTTTTTGTTTTTTGTTTTTATTCTCATCTGGTCTTGTGTGTTCAGGCTTTGGAGCTGTCGTTGTGTGCTAACCAGCAGAGCGAGGCATTGCTGGCAGACCTTCATCGTATGAAGTTGGCTCATGATGAGGCTCTGGGGAGGATGCAGGAGATGACGGTGAAGCTGAACTCGGAGGAGATCTTGAGGGGGAATCTGCGACAAGCTGTTGAGCGCTTTCGTCGGGATGTGGTCGCGGGCTAGGAGAAGCTCAAGGCTCAGGAGGAGACCTTTCAGAACCAGTTGACCACGGCTCAGTCTAAGCTGGAGCGGGCCTTAGCCTCAGAGGTTGACTTGGTGCTGAAGGTGGAAGTTTTGGAGCATAAGAAGACTGGTCTGCAGAGAGCTCTGATTTAGGCTGTTGCCTATACCGCTGCTGAGACCCGGATAAAATGTGTTAAGGAGTTCCAGGAGGGTAGTCATACCACCTAGGACTTAGCTGCTCTGGAGGAGGCTTTCGCTGCAGATTTTCCCGACGGTCTGAACATGGACCTGATTTCTGACGATGAAGAAGAAGGCATGGTGGGGTCCCAAGATGCCGGAGAGGAGGTGACCTCTGGCCCCACTCGTGTTGATGTTGTTGCTGCTGAACCTACTCCTGATGAGTAGGTTCTTTTAAAACTTGCGTTGCTGGGCCCTGATATGGGCGATAATATTTTGTTTTTTTGTCTTGAACTTTTGGTGCCCCTGTGTGGGCTTTGAAACTGTTGTAACTTTGCTGCTGGTCCGGGTGGATCAGCAAAAACAATTTGGTTACTGGGCTGCCTTGGGCAGTTCTTTTTTGTTTTTGAATCGTATGGTTCCCCGTTGTATGGGGCTTTGTTTACTTGTCGGTTTTTCTGCCGTTTTTCTGGCGTTTTCTTTTGTACATGCATGTTTCGTTTGTGTTTTGGCCATCGCTGCTTTGGTGTGCTGGCCTGGTGGTTTAGATACCCATCCCTATACTTAGACCTGGCAAACAGGTCGGGTCGTGTCGGGTTCGTGTTCGTGTGACCATTAAATGGGTCATGATCCCCTCAACCCTAACCCGACCCAATTAGATAAACGGGTCACATGCATCAACCCTAACCCAACCCATTTATTTTTTCAATAACCCAACCCGACTTGTGTAACCCATTTAAGTTTTGACAGATCAATTTCGACCCATTAAACCCGTTTAAGCCATCCAACCCATATAAATATAATGCATTCAAAATTAAAATTTACCGCAAGAATAGACAATCTTCCTATCCCATTCAAATTCAAAATAACATAACCCGATTATAACCTATTTAGATGGATATATCATAACCTATTTAAATTAATGGGTTATTCGTGTCGAGTTCGTGTCGCAAGACCCTAACCCGAACCCGACCCATATAAGTTCGAGTCGTGTTCGTGTCAACCCAATTATGTAAACGGATTGAAACAGCTTGACCCGAACCCGCTAATTTCGTGTCGGGTTCGTGTCGTGTTTTCGGGTCGTGTCAATGATTGCCGCCACTACCTATACTGGGGTGCCGGGCTTTGACTTAGGTTCTCCTGCGATCAGTACAGATTTCCTCTTTAGGTCAATCTACTAGGATAGGCAAATTCTGGTCCAGAAAATAAGTGATAAAAATTTTTCCTTTAAAAGACTCGATAATTGACTTTAAATGAACGAAGGTTTGAAATTACGAGACTCAGATTATCAAACTTAGGTTATAAAAAATATAAAGGCAAGACAACATTTTAAGCTGAACCAGAGTATACTTTATACAGAGTAGAACCTGAGGTCTAAGGGAGCTGCTCTGGTCTGGTGGAGGCACCTTTAGATGATATTTTTTTTTAAGTGAAGTATATTCCATGATCTGGGTATCATTTCCCCTTCCATTGTCATTAGTCTGTAGGCCCCATTACCAACTATGCTCTCAACTTGGTATGGGCCTCCCAGTTGTAAGCAAACTTTCCAGCTTGTCGATTTTTGGTGTTCTGGAACACCTTTCTCAGGACCAGATCTCCTACTTGCAGGGTTCTGATCCTGACATTTTTGTTGTAGCTCTGAGCTACCATCTGCTTGTATGAGGCCATTCTGACGTAGGCGCTGGTCCTGAGTTCATCAACAGTGTCCATGCTACTTGTCATTTCTACTTGGTTCTGGTCCTCAGTTATACACCTGTATCTGTGGGTTGGGATTTTGACTTCAGAAGGAATTAAAGCTTCTGCTCCGAAGACAAGGCTGGAGGGGGTCTGACATGTTGCTACTTTTGGAGTAGTTATGTCAGCCCACAGAACCAGAGGGAGTTCCTCTGCCCATTTCCCTCCCATTTCTTGTAGTTTCTTTTTCATATTTTCAATGATGATCTTGTTACTGGACTCAGCCTGTCCGTTGGACTGGGGATTTCTGGGGGTAGATTTCTGGAGTGATACGTTCCACCCAGCGCAGAAAGCCTTAGTTTTCTTCCCAATGAATTGGGAACCATTGTCACATATTATTTTTGAAGGTATGCCAAATCTGGTGAATATATTACGCTTAATAAAAGAGATGACCTGTGCCTCGGTGGTCTGGGTGAATGATTCTGCTTCGATCCACTTAGAAAAGTAGTCTGTCATGGCCAGCATGTATAGCTTGTTTCCTGGTGCTCTGGGGAGGGGTCCCACAATGTCAATCCCTCACTTCATAAAAGGCCACGGGGATATGACCGGGTGCAGGGGCTCTGCTGGTTGGTGATTGACAGATGCATGCCTTTGACAGGCGTCACACTTTCTTGCGTACTCTTTTGCATCCTTGCGCATTGTGGGCCAGAAGTACCCCATTCTGAGGGCTCTATTGGACATGCTTCTTCCCCCTACATGATTTCCACAGTCTCCGACGTGGAGGTCATGCAAGACTGTCAGTGCCTCAGTCTGGTCCAGGCAGCGCATATATGGTCCCGCTAATGATTTCCGGAACAGGATACCATCAATCAGCAGGAACCTAGAAGCCTTCATCCTGAAACTGCGTGCCTCTTTCTTATTGCTGGGCTGGATATCATGCTGCAACCAGTCAAGGTACGGCTTTCGCCAATCCTGCTCTGACCCCTGGTCTGGGTTGCTGCTGCAGATAGGTAGTTCCTCCTGGTTCGAATCTGGTCCAGGAATGGCTGGCTTGAGAACATGGTTGATTGGAATACTGGCTACATCGGCTGGTTTGAAGGTTGATCCTAGGGTTGCCAGTGCATCCGCTTCTGCGTTCTGTTCCCTGGGTACCTACTGGATGCAGAATTCTGCGAATCTGCCGATTAATTCCTTTGCTACACACAAGTAGGCCGCCATTGTGGGGTCCCTTGCCTCGTATGCTCTATTGACGTGATTCACAATTAATTGTGAATCACTGTACACACTGATGCAGCTGATCCTATGTCCAGGGCCAATTGTAGCCCCAGGACCAGGGCTTCATACTCAGCTACATTGTTGGTGGTTTTGAACTCACATCGGACTGCTTGGGTGATCAGGTCACCCTCTGATGATCTAAAGATCAATCCGACTCCTGACCCTCTGGCGTTTGATGCCCCATCTACCCGTAATTCCCAGGTGCCTGGCTTGGCACCCTGGTGTAGGTGCAGGATTTTTGCTGCTCTGCTTGGGTCTGGAGCGCTGGACTGAAGTCGGAGACGAAGTCTGCGAGGGCTTGCGACTTTATGGCTGTGCGTGGTTCAATCTGGAGATCATATCCACTGAGGTGCACGAACCATTTTGCCATTCGTCCTGAGAGCTCTGGATTTCTCATGACCGTCTTGAGTGGGTGATTAGTAACCACCGAGATGGTATGAGACTCAAAGTACGGGCGCAGCTTATAGGATGCTGTGACCAATGCTAATACTAGTTTCTCAAGTGAGGTATACCTTGTTTCCGCTGGTAGTAGTGACTTGCTGACGTAGTATACCGGATGCTGAGCTCCCTCGTGTTGCCGGACCAGAACTGCACTTACTGCTGCTTCGGTTACGGAGAGATATAGGAGCAACACCTGGTTTGGATAGCAGGGGTGAGCTGCTCAGGTACTGCTTTAGTTCCTGGAATGCCTTCTCGTGCTCTGGTGTCCAATCAAACTTCTGACTTTTCCTTAGAATATCATAGAATAGTCTGCATCGGTCTGAGGATCTGGAAATAAACCTGCTCAGGGCTGCTACTCTTCCTGTGAGACGCTGCACATCTTTGGGCTTCTGGGGTGATTCCAGCTGCAGAACTGCTTTGATCTGTTCTGTGCTGGCTTCTATCCCCCTCTGTGTTACCATATACCCTAGAAATTTCCCATTGGAAACTCCAAAGGTACACTTAGTGGATTTAGCTTCATTTTATACTTCTGGAGGATGTTGAATGTTTCCTTCAGGTGCTGGGTGTGGTCCACCGATTACTTGGATTTGACCACCATATCGTCTATGTATACTTCCATATTTCGTCCTATCTGGTCTTTAAACATCATATTTACGAGCCGCTGATATGTAGATCCAGCATTCTTAAGACCGAAGCGCATCACGTTGTAGCAGTAAATGCCTCTTTCGGACCTGAATGCCGTCTTCTCCTGGTCTGCCGAGTCCATCTTGATCTGGTTGTACCCGCTCCGGGCATCTAGGAAAGTCAACATTTTATGGCCTGCAGTGGCGTCCACCATAGCATCTATATGTGGCAAGGGAAACGGGTCCTTGGGGCAGGCCTTGTTCAGGTCCGTGAAATCCACGCAGACCCTCCACTTGCCATTCTTTTTTGGTACCACCACTACATTGGACAGCCACTCCGGGTACTTGACTTCCATAATCTTTCCTACTTCCAGAAGGTTATCTACCTCCTGGTTTATGACCTGGTTTCTTTCTGCTGTGAATTTCCTACGTCTCTGCTGCACTGGTCTGAATCCTGGATCTATGCTGAGCTTGTGTGTTATGATCTCTGGGTCTATGCCAATCATGTCTTTGTGGGACCAGGCAAACCAGTCCACGTTCTTTCTGAGCAACTGGAGGAGCTGCTGACGTAGATCTCCAGAGCACTCTAAGCCTACGAACACGGTCCTCTCTGGGTACTGCTCATACAAGCGGACCTCATCGATTTCTGCCTGCTGGGGCTCGATGTACTCCTCCTGGATGTGCAGTTGCTGTAGTTGTTATGCTCTGGCGGCTGGTGGCCTGGTGGTCCTCTTGAGTGCTACTTTGTAGCAATCCTTGGCCTCCTGATCTCCCTGTATCTCCTGGACTCCCCACGGTGTAGGGAATTTCAGGCACTTGTGGTACGTTGACGGGATTGCTCGCATTTCGTGGATCTAGGGTCTGCCAAGAATAACATTGTAAGTAGATGGACCATCAATAACTAAGTACCTTACCTGTTTGTTCAGCCCTCCAGCGTAGGTGGGGATGGTGATTTCCCCCAGGGTATGCGCTGTTTCTCCGCTGAATCCGACCAGGGGAATAACTTTCTTTGTCAAGTCCTTCTTGTCAAATCCCATGCTCTTTAGTGCATCCAACATCAGCAGGTTGACGGAGCTGCCTGTATCAACCATGACTTTCCTGACCTCACAATTGCCGATGTTCAATGTGATGATCAGGGCATCATGGTGCTGCTCTGGTACTTCTTGTGCATCTGTCTCGTCAAATGTTACCGCTAGAAGGTCATGCCTTGCTATTCTGCATGATGACTCTGGCTTGTCTCCCTTAGCTGTGGTTACACGTCTTTTGGCTGCTGAATAGGTGAGCCCACACAGCTCTGATCCTCCAGTGATGACATTGACAATTTTGTTGCAAGGAGGAGCTGGTGAAGGCTGCACCTGGCTGACTGCATTGACTCTGGTGGACTTCTCTGGGAGCAGATGATCCAGGTTGCCTCAGTCATACTGGAATCGGACCTCCTTTCTGAGGGTTTAGCATTCATCCGTTGTATGGCCTATGTCCTCATGAAATTTACATCTTTTGTTGGCATCACGACGGTCATTGGGTCGCTCCTCTTTCTTCTTTGGCCATCTGACTCCCTTGAGCTCTTTCAAGGACTTTAGCAGGCCAGCCATCCCGGTGGTGAAGCCGTATTCGCTGACCTTTGGAGGTGGGTCTGCGTCGCTTTTGCCACCAGTACTCTCGGATACTTTGCTTACTGGCTTGCTGCAGGGCTTTGATCTTTCGCCCTTTTTTCTACTGGTGCTTTCCTAGACACAGGTTATGTGTCATAGGTACTTCTTCTGGAGGCAGCGTCTTCTTCCAGCCTCATGGCTGCGACTGCCTGGGCCTGTACATCAGCAAAGGCAGTGCACGGGTGCATTGTCAACTGCTTGTACAGGTCTGAATCGTGATGTAACCCCCTGCGGAAGGCTTCGATGGCAGTGGGTACATCACAATGTGGAATGACAACTTTCTCTTTGTTGAATCTCGTGAGGTAATCTCGAGTTGTTTCCTCGAATCCTTGAACAATTCTATAAAGATCACTGGTCTGCTTTTCTGGTTTCATGCTGCTAGCAAACTGCTGATTAAAGGCATTGACCAGATCTGCAAAGGAGGAGATGCTGCGATTGGGCAATCCTACGAACCAGTGCAGGGCTGCTCCGGACAGGGTTGATCCGAATCCCTTGCACATACAGGCCTCCTTGAGTGCTCCGGTTGCGGTCACCACCATCATTTCCTGCTTATACTGATTGATGTGGTCCAGGGGGTCGGCCGTACCATCGTATAGTGTCATCGTTGGTAACACAAACCCCTTGGGCACGTTGATCAGGGCAATATTGTCAATGAAGGGTGAATCTGCATAGCTGTCTTGGGAAGCTTTCTCTATGGGCCTTGGCATGCCAGGTATCTTGGTGATCATGTCCTTCAGCTCCTGGTAGCGCTGGTATAAGAGACTGCCTGCTCCAGGGAACAGATTGGCTGGCGGAGGGAAGAAGCCGGGAGGGGCTCCTCCCCATGGGCCTGAAGACGGGTTAACTGGCGGAGGGAAGAAACCTGGTGGGAATCCTCCCCAAGGGCCTGAGGACGGTCGGCTGACAGGTGGGTTGGTTGCCACGGATGGACTGAACCGTGGCCCTGGATGCCAACCAACTGCTGACTGCACTGGTACTCCTCCTGCCCGTCCTCCGGTGCTGGAGTGGCTCACTGGTGTTGGGCCTGTGGGGAATAAAGCATGTATTCGCCCCAAACTTGCAGGATTATAATGAAACATACAATTGTGATTATAGTCATAAGTCAATAAAAAGCATGAAAAAGAAATCAACCTTGGGTCCTTGCTTGAATAGGCCTAAGAACAGGAATTAAAGTAAATTCCCTCCTATAACTTGCACCCAAGACTTTGTTTGAGATGATGCCGCGTGTGCTAGAAAGTACTCTCCAATTGCCTTGCAATATGGGGAGAGTTATTGAGGTTTTAGATGTGAGATCTGAGTTTTTGGGAGAAGAATGCTCTCAAAAACCCTAATTTCTTGAGATGTGTTTTATCAGTAAAAACCAACCAAAGCAGTAACCTGACAAAAGGAGAAGTCCTCTCCTTTTGTATTACTTGGTTCGGCCGAATTAGGGTTCGGGTAGGAGTGGGCTTTCCACTCTTACCTTATTCCAATGCGTGATTCGACCCGTTTTGCTAAAATATGATTCGCGGGTATTTATTATAAATCGCACACATGTTATCAGATATTAATACAGTCGATATATTAATAATGGTCTGATAAAATACGATATTGTATAATTGGCCAAATTAATATAACTGTTTATATTAATACGCAAATTCAATATTTAATTAAATATAACTGCTTGTATTTAATTTTACGAATTAATCATGTAATCCGCATTAGCTAAAATTATTTAATCCGTATTAAATAATAATCTCAACATCTCATTGACTAATTTAATAGTCAATACCTCTGACTAACTGTTTAGTCATATCCGGCATAAATGTGATTGTATTTTTATACCTTCAGATCTCTCAAACGTGTCCTATAGGTGTGACGTATAGGGACCAGTTGATCGCCGCCATCCGTATGACAATAACGTCAAACTTATCTAGCAAGCCAACCGTTATTGATAAACGTGGATCAACTGGTAATAATACAAAAGTATGCCCTTGTGATCCTTAAAGAGATTTAATAAGTCATTGTACTTAATTGTCAAGGACACCAGCCCCAACAATCTCCCACTTGTCCGTACAAGGGTATGTGCAATGACGTTATCACACTACATGTGGAGGACACAAGCTCCAGCAAACTCCCACTTGTCCGTACAAGTGTAGGTGCGATAACCGATTCTCATATCCTTTTAAAATTTCTCCCACTCAATGTAATGCAATTTGCAAATCCGCATTCGCAAAGGTCGTATCTCACAAGCGATCTGTATCAAGAGTGGTTTCCCCGACTAGAGAGTAACTTAACTGATAAAACGAATCTGTATTCGAGCATGGCCATGCATTTCAGTTACTACTCCTCGAGTGGCCCTGAGAAATGATAAAATCCTGATAAGGGTTTGGATATTTCCCTCAACTCGAATCCTGCCGATATCGCCCAGCATGAAATAACCCAGAAAAAATCCTCTTGGCCCCTGTTACGGTGACCGTGGGAAAGAAACCAAAGTTACCCAAAATCTGTCTTAATCTCAAGAGACAGTTGAAGGTCAAAAGACTCGACTCTAAGGAACACTATGGAGGTCCTATCCACGACCAGGCACCCAATGTTATAAAACATTTAGGACTCCATAACGTTGTCACGGGGTGTCCTACGAGATATCCGTATAACTCGCCTTTGTGATTGGTCAGTCAGCCGCGTGACTTATGGCTCGTTGAACCCACCATCAACCAACGTCACAAAATGATTACCTGAGTTATCAGCTCAAGTGGGTAATCATGACCAAAACGATGTAATGTTAATCAGTTCACTTTGTGGTGTTCAAAATTGGCGTACAATTCCACATGAGAAACAAAACATTATATATCATAACAATGAGGTTGAATAGAGTACACGAGAAAATGAATTATTACATGAATTCATAAAAGAGTACTACAACTTAGGAACACATCTAATTCCCATGGAATGAATGTATCCTTCATGCTTATCATGTGGTAATGCTTTAGTGAGAGGATCAGCTATGTTGTCATCCGTAGCGATCTTATCAATGAATATCTTCTTTTACGCGGACTCAGTCGTAGAATCTGCTGTAACATTTTGTTAGAACTTTTCCAGCTGACAGCAGCGCCATTAAGAGTAAAAACGAATCCAGACTGAGATTTCGAGTCATCTCGATCCGTTTGGAAGCTAGAATCTGCGTAACCCGTGGCGCAGAGCGTTGAGTCGCCTCCATAAGTCAATCCCCAATCTTTAGTCCTCCGTAGGTACTTAAGAATGTTTTTCACGGCCATCCAGTGTTGTTCACCTGGATGAGCTTGGAATCGACTTGTCATACTCAATGCATATGCAACGTCAGGACGTGTGCATATCATGGCATACATGATCGATCCTATTGCCGAAGCATAAGGAATCCGACTCATGCGCTCTTTCTCTTCCAGTGACTTAGCTTCTTGAGTCTTGCTCAAGTGAAGCCCAGGAGTCATAGGAAGGAACCCTTTCTTGGAGTTCGTCATACTGAATCTCTCTAGAATCTTATCTATATAAGACTCCTGACTGAGAGACAACATCCGTCGTGATCTATCCCTGTAGATACGGATGCCCAAACTTCTTTGTGACTCTCCCAGATCTTTCATCTGGAAATGGTTTTTCAACCATGCTTTAACCGAAGATAGGAGAGGTATGTCATTCCCAATCAAGAGTATGTCGTCGACATACAGTACTAGGAATACAATCTTGCTCCCACTCGACTTGATATAGAGACATGGTTCCTCGACTGATCGAATGAATCCATTCTCTTTTATCACTTGGTCGAAGCGATGATTCCAACTCCGCGATGCTTGCTTAAGTCCATAGATGGAACGCTTAAGCTTGCAAACTTTCTTAGGATGTGCTGGATCGATAAAACCCTCGGGTTGTACCATGTACAACTCTTCCTCCAAATAACCGTTTAAGAAGGCGGTTTTAACGTCCATTTCCCATATTTCATAGTCATGAAATGCGGCGATCGCTAAGATAATCCGAATGGAACGTAGCATGACTACGGGTGCAAAGATCTCATCGTAGTGCAAGCCTGGCACTTGGGTGAAACCTTTAGCAACTAGTCTAGCCTTGTGGATATCTTGTTGTCCTTCCACGACATGCTTTATCTTGTAAAGCCATTTGCATTGAAGGGGACGTACCTTTGCAGGTAGGTCCACAAGATCCCACACGTTGTTCTCATACATGGAGTCCATCTCGGATTGCATGGCTTCTAGCCATAGCTTTGAGTCAGAACTAGTCATGGCACATTTATAGGTTGTGGGTTCATTACCTTCTAGGAGTAAGACGTCATTTGTATCGTGTTCCTCGACCATACCAATGTATCTGTCCGGTGGAATAGAGACTCTTCCCGACCTCCTAGGTTCCTCAGGAATATCTACCGCAGCCTCGGTTGAAGGAACTGTTTCCTCCAATGGTTGCTCGGTAGTTGGTTCTTGAACCTCTGATAAATCGAAGGTTCTATTACTCG
The DNA here is from genome assembly GCA_029255685.2 of Silene conica. Taxonomy (NCBI): domain Eukaryota; kingdom Viridiplantae; phylum Streptophyta; class Magnoliopsida; order Caryophyllales; family Caryophyllaceae; genus Silene; species Silene conica. The sequence goes on along the minus strand of CM055315.2, from coordinate 23,378,429 downwards.
ACTTGTTCTCGAGAAATTCTTTCTCTAAGAACGTCGCACTAGCCGCAACAAAAACACGTTGTTCGGTTGGCGAGTAGAAGTAATGACCAAAAGTTCCCTTTGGATAGCCTATAAAGTATGTTTTGACCGATCGCGGGCCGAGCTTATCCTCGTGTCTCCACTTGACATAAGCCTCGCAGCCCCAAACCCGAATAAAGGACAAGTTAGGGACCGTTCCCTTCCATAATTCGTATGGAGTCTTGTCAACAGCTTTAGACGGACTTCGGTTAAGTATTAGAGCGGCCGACAAAAGAGCATAGCCCCATAATGAATCAGGCAGGACGGTGTGACTCATCATGGATCGAACCATATCGAGTAGAGTTCGATTTCTCCGTTCGGACACACCATTTAATTGTGGTGTTCCAGGTGGAGTTAACTGTAGCACGATGCCACAGTGTTTAAGGTGTTGATCAAACTCGTGTGAAAGATACTCACCACCACGATCAGAACGTAGTGCTTTAATCTTTCTACCCAGCTGGTTCTGTACCCGATTCTGGTATTCTTTGAACTTGTCAAAGGATTCACTTTTGTGCTTCATTAAGTAGACATAGCCATATCTACTCAAATCATCCGTGAAAGTGATGAAATACCTATAGCCTTCTCGTGCGTTGATCGACATAGGGCCACATACGTCCGTATGTATGAGTCATAATAGGTCGGCAGCGCGCATTCCAACACCTTTGAAGGAAATACGAGTCATCTTACCGATGAGACATGATTCACACGTGCCATATGATTCGAAATCAAAGGGCGAGATAGCTCCATTCTGTATAAGCTGTTTCACGCGTTTCTCATTTATGTGTCCCATACGACAATGCCATAGGTAAGTTTGATCTTTGTCACCTACCTTTAATCTCTTATTATTCACATGTAATTTTTCGGTGGTTTGATCTAAAACATAAATTCCATTCATGGAAACTGCCTTGCCATAAATCATATTGTGTAAGGAGAAAATACAGCTATTATTCTCTATTACAAATGAAAAACCGAGTTTGTCAAGCGCAGAAACTGAAATAATGTTTTTGGACAAACAAGGAACATAATAACAGTTATATAAAGATAACTCGAATCCACTTGGAAGCTGGATTACGTATGTTCCCCTCGAGATTGCAGCAACACGTGCTCTATTCCCGACACGCAGGTCAACCTCACCCTTGATTAGGGGTTCTTGGTTTCGGAGGCCCTGCACATGATTACATAGATGAGAACCACAACCAGTATCAAGTACCCAAGTTCCGCAACTTGCGTGGTTAATCTCAATCATGTGAATAAAAGAAGAAGAAGACATACCAACAGGAGTAACGCGGCCTGCCTTAATGTCCTCGCGATACACGGGGCATGAGCGCCTCCAATGCCCAGTCTTGTGGCAATGGTGACATTCCATGCTAGTATCATTGCTCTTAGTCTTGCCCTGTGAGTTGCTCGACTCACCTGGCCCACTCTTAGTAAATCCTGGTTTCTTGAACCTGGGCTTACCTACTGCTAGGTCGCCCTGAGCTTTAGCCTTCCCTTTACCCTTTCCCTTACTGGAGATCATGAGAACATCCTGCTTCATGCTCCCACTTAATTTCAGATCCTTCTCAGTCTGTACGAGAAGGGAGTGGAGCTCATGAGGAGTCTTCTTCATGTCGTTCATGTAGTAGTTGGCCCTAAAGAGGGCGAACCCATCATGAAGCGAATGAAGCATACGATCAACGATTATGTTCTCACTGATCTTGCAGTTCAGGGTCTCCAGTTTCTCGATATTCTCAATCATGTTGAGAATATGTGGGCTAACAGCTTGGCCCTTCTGGAGTTTCGCCTCAAAGAAGCGACATGTATGCTCATAAGAAACGATTCTCGGAGCTTTGGAGAATTCGTTAGAGAGCGTGGTGAAAATCTTGTTTGCACCATGGGATATGAAGCGTCTTTGCAAATTTGATTCCATTGCATAGATGAGTACGTTCTTTATCGCACCCGCTTCCATGACGAAGTCGCTATGAGCGCGAACTTCGTTGGCTCTAGCTCCAGTTCCTGGGTGTGCCGGAATGGGCTCAGTTAAATACTTAAGCTTTCCGTCAGCAATGGCAGCATTTCGTAGTGCTGCCTCCCAGTCAGAGAAGTTTGACCCATCATTCTTCAGTCTAGTTGACTGATTCATGGAGTCCATGAAGGCCTTTAGCCAGGATTCACGTGCTAGCTTGGCACTTGGCATTGGGTCTTCACCAGCCATTTTAGTTATACAGCAGTTTTAATGAACGTGTTCTACACTGAAAAAGAAGATAAAACAAAACCATATAAGCAACTTATTGTTGTGATTTAAATCTATATTAAATTGAATTTAAACTCGTAGACTCATGCATTTATATAATTGATCTCCCTCAAGAATTATATAAACGATCCCAAGACTCAATTTCCGTATATTGATAAGCCCACAGTTTGGCTAATTCCACCGTTGGAACTCTTGGTCGATAGATTTCTGTATATCCTATCTATTAGTCCATCTCAGTCACTAGATAGTATCGAGTGACCATATCATGATGTTGAGATAAAATAAATCATCTGTTCCCACTTACCCGACGTAGAAGGGGTCATATTATGCCTACCGATGAAGAAGGGATTCATGGGAGGCTGATTTATAAAGACTAGTCTCAATTTTTGGTTATACGAGGAAGACCCCATCAACTTTTATTTATTCATATTAAGTGAACTAATATCTAGCAAATGCGTGAATGAATTAAATAAAGTGATGGCTTTGCAAATGACATGTGACATCTGTATTGTCACAGAAAACTAACGCGTAACCTCTACATGAGTCAGTTTTCAGGCATGATATAGGTGGTTTGGTTTTTAGGCGGAATATGATGCAAGCTATTATCGATGAAAGCATAAAATGAAAGCAATAAACGTAAATAAAAAGTCCTAGTGTGGCCTATCCTACCAAAATAAACATAAAACAACTTGGAATCCACCGTTGGACCCTCGAAGCTTGTCTTGATGTTCCATCTTGGTCCTTGCAGCGGGAGTGAGCATCCGGTCTCCGTCTTGTCTTTGGTCTTCACAAAATTACTAATTTAAATTACAAAAGTAATCCTAGATACATTCTAATTTAAATACAAAAGTAATTACATGGCAAAAACCCAAAACGGAGATTCAAGATCTCAAAATTACAAGCAAGATCGTGTCCCATCATTACGGTGACACAATCTTCTAAGGCCACACTAAGTTACAACTGTTTGCAAAATTAAATACGTTATTGAAAGCATTCATTAGGCATTCAACAAGACGATAAATAAAATGCATCAACTAAATTAAAATTCATACATGACATAATACTGTTATTATGATTAACAAATTTTACCAAACCACCTTACGGGATAAAATTATGTGATTATACCGTTTTAATCACCCAATTTTAATAAATTTATAATCCTATTATCTTAAACCGTTTTAAAATAATATGTATCAAACGAGGGTGAACCGTTTCACAAAATTAATAATATACTATTTCCGTATACAGTATATTACTAAAGGCCATGTGAAAATAAAACATGTTATTTTCGAGAAAAAAAAATAAAAACGAGTCTGTTACAGGGGGGAGGTCGACCGACCTAAACATGTGGTCGACCGACCTCCAGCCGAAAAACGGAAACTTTCTGCAACAGTAAAATCGGTCGACCGACCTATCAATTAGGTCGACCGACCAACAGGCAGTAAAAACGAATTTCAGAAAACGCAAAACGCTGCACTTTTTGAAATTAAAACAAGTTTTTACCTTTTAAACTTTGATTAAAACAAGTAAATCAAAATTAACATCAACAAGGGTTCACATATTGTCAAGAATATCGATTATTTAACAATATGTAAACAGGAATCGAAAATCAAGATCGAAACCTCACAAAGGAAACTGTTTTTAAAAAAAAATAGAAAACTCACACAGGGGCGGTCGACCGACCGCTATAACTGGTCGACCGACCGACACAGCGACAGATACGAGATTTTTCAAAACCTTTTAAATAAACTTATGAAAAACACAAAAGTAAAATTTTCATGGCCTGGCTCTGATACCACTTGTGGGGAATAAAGCATGTATTCGCCCCAAACTTGCAGGATTATAATGAAACATACAATTGTGATTATAGTCATAAGTCAATAAAAAGCATGAAAAAGAAATCAACCTTGGGTCCTTGCTTGAATAGGCCTAAGAACAGGAATTAAAGTAAATTCCCTCCTATAACTTGCACCCAAGACTTTGTTTGAGATGATGCCGCGTGTGCTAGAAAGTACTCTCCAATTGCCTTGCAATATGGGGAGAGTTATTGAGGTTTTAGATGTGAGATCTGAGTTTTTGGGAGAAGAATGCTCTCAAAAACCCTAATTTCTTGAGATGTGTTTTATCAGTAAAAACCAACCAAAGCAGTAACCTGACAAAAGGAGAAGTCCTCTCCTTTTGTATTACTTGGTTCGGCCGAATTAGGGTTCGGGTAGGAGTGGGCTTTCCACTCTTACCTTATTCCAATGCGTGATTCGACCCGTTTTGCTAAAATATGATTCGCGGGTATTTATTATAAATCGCACACATGTTATCAGATATTAATACAGTCGATATATTAATAATGGTCTGATAAAATACGATATTGTATAATTGGCCAAATTAATATAACTGTTTATATTAATACGCAAATTCAATATTTAATTAAATATAACTGCTTGTATTTAATTTTACGAATTAATCATGTAATCCGCATTAGCTAAAATTATTTAATCCGTATTAAATAATAATCTCAACATCTCATTGACTAATTTAATAGTCAATACCTCTGACTAACTGTTTAGTCATATCCGGCATAAATGTGATTGTATTTTTATACCTTCAGATCTCTCAAACGTGTCCTATAGGTGTGACGTATAGGGACCAGTTGATCGCCGCCATCCGTATGACAATAACGTCAAACTTATCTAGCAAGCCAACCGTTATTGATAAACGTGGATCAACTGGTAATAATACAAAAGTATGCCCTTGTGATCCTTAAAGAGATTTAATAAGTCATTGTACTTAATTGTCAAGGACACCAGCCCCAACAGGGCCTACGGGGATCTCTGGCGTCTATACGAGCGTTGGCTGCGGAGGTGTACCTGAAAAAGTCAAAGGGTTAGTCCCAGGAAGAAAACAAGGTGTAGGATTACCTACAGGCTGAGCTGGACTGGACTGCGGTGCTCTGAGCACAGATGAGTCCAGATCCAGTATCTCTGGGCCACTGCTTGGGGTGGTGACACCTAGATCCAGCCTGGTGACGATCTCCTGGGGAATTTGCCGGTTCAACCATCCTCTCCCGAAGGGATTGAAGGTCTGTCCAGGCCCTGGTTGTAACATTCTGAACGGCTGTTCTGGGCGAGCGACTGCGGCGATCTGCTCTCTCAGATTCAAATTGTCCTTCTTCAAGCCCTCTATGGCTTCCTGTAGAGCACTCATTCCCTGGACCACCATCTGCATCAGATCCGGGCTGGGGGCTTGCGGCTGCAGGCTTACTCCAGGTATCTGGGTTTCTCCACTTCTGCTGGGGCTGCTCTCTCTGCTCTGCCTTGGTGAAGCATACACAGGGGGTGGTCTGGGAAACTGAGGAGGTTTGCTGGATGGAGCCACAACCCTTTGGGTTTTTGTCTGACTCACAATTGGTGATCCTGCGAGACCAATGGACACAGTAGGGTTGGTCCCGCTGGACTGAGCTGGCATGCTCTGGGAACCGGAAGGGTTAGCTTTGGTCCCAGACATGTTTGTTGTGACGAGATAACGGTTTCAGATATTGGAATGCGCACTATGCCCCACGGTGGGCGCCAAATTGTTTTGGTAAAATTTCTACCGGGTCAAGTCTTTTGTGATGTGGGTCAAAGTACCAACCAATATGAGGATTTACGTAAAAGATAAATGCAAAGACAAAAATGGGCAAAGAATAACACGTAAGGTTTTTGGTGACGCGGAAAAACCCAATGAGGGAAACAACCGCGAGGGGAACGGAATCCCACCAAGTTTTCACTACTATCGAGGATAATCTCTGCTTTGAATGAGTACAAATGTATGCGTGCGTGAGTAGAAAATTACAACGTCGGAATTAATACATAACGGATCCCCTGACTTGTTTTTATATAGCTTTGGACTCCTGGTCAGCTGGTCCTGGCTCTGGTCCTGGTCAGCTCCAGGAATATAGGAGGGAGTCGTCTAGGGGAATATTCTCTTAGGGTTTTGACCCTTTCCCACTCCCCAACGTCTCTTTTCTTATGTGTAATCTGCTCCGTAGATGGGCTGCTTCCGTCTTAGCTTGCCTTTGGGCCCAATAACATGATGACGGATTTTTGGGCTAAACACCATTCTGAGTCAAACTCATACAATTTTGTTTTTTTGGACGCCTTTCTAAAAGGTCTCATACAAAAGGAGTAGTGGGTTTCCTATAAAATAAGAAGGGCTCCTCACTTCTCCAATGTGGGACTTGGGTCGCCCACCACAACAACTGATGATATCGAATGTCTGTATCATACTGTTGTAGGAACTACTAAGCTAGGGTAGTGGGTTGTTACAACAGAAGCGAGAGAAGATAAAATATAAACAACAAAGAATGCAATAACACACGAATTTACGTAATTCACTAACGGCATGTTAGCTATGTAGACAGGGTACAAGAGAGGAGAGCTTTATCGATATTGAGGAGTTGCATATTTCAGATTCATATTTTATGATATAAATAGTTGCTAGAAGAAACTTAGAGAGTTTATATATTTCTTTTTAAGACCTAATACATAATGACATTGACAAGCTCAAAACACAATGCTTACTCAAATATATTAACAGATATTGTTTAGGTTTTGGTGGCGTTGCCGACAATCCCCCACCAGGGCGTTTCATCGTTGCGCCCAACCCGCTGACTAGTCAGCGAGACTTTCACAATAATCGTTCGAAGCAACAACTAATAAGTTTAAAGCATAGATCCAGGAGGTTGCTGACCAAACAACTTTAACATTGACAAAAATTTTAGTTTAAAAATGGAAGGGTAAATATTTTTGTTCCAACTTTGACATGTAAGACACCACAAGTTCTCATTGATGCTTAATAATTGTAAGATTTAAGACCCTACACACTAAATTTTCTGCCTACACAAAACAAAACTAGGTAAAAATTCTAACTAGGATTGAAACATCAATCTTACCTATATTTCAAATTATTTTTCTTTTCAAGAAAATAATGAGTATTTTATTTTTTTCCAAAATAATCACTTAGGTTATAACATGTTTTTTTTTTTTTTTTTTTTTTGGGCAGCAGTAAAATTTGATTACCTAAAAGCTAGACCGGCTACATAGTGAGCCCTTTTTTTAAGGCTACGAGGTATAAAACTAATACTACAACAATGAAGGTGAGACGCAGATGTCCAAATATCTCTAGCCAGTCCCTGTACCTGATGATGCATCTTTTCCTTACCTGCAAGTTGAAGGACAACCTGAAGACAATCTGTTAAAACACTAAGATGTAGAACACCCCTACCTCGAACCCAAGTCAGCACCTCGAGAATGCCCCTTGCTTCCGCTTGAATAGCAGACTCAGCATAACAGAATCTAAATTCCTCAGACAACACCCTCCCACCTGGATCATACAAGACCCATCCCACAGATGTCATCTCCCTATTCCTCCAAGCAGCATCGACCTTAATCCGATATAGATCATCATGATGTTGATATCCTATAAGGAAAAAAGGTGATGAACCTCTTATACCTTCAGACTCAACATCAACCTCAGCTGCCCTCCCAGCCGAACCTCCATTATCCACCAGAGACATCCCCACCTAATCGATTTCGATCGTATAACATCAAGTGCATCTAGCTGGACATTGGCAAAGAAAACTGGTGGATAAAAAGATTCCCCATGAACAATAGTTTTGTTCCTAGTCATCCAAATCTGCCAAATCACAGCTAAGAACATCACCACCATATCCATGCCTCCATCCTGCTTCCAAAAAAACTCAATCCAGTTGACTGTCCACATACCAGCATCAACCATATCCGCCCCTTCACAATTTATCCCCAGCAAAGAGCCCTTCCAGATACGCCGAACAGTCGGACAATCCTAGAACAGATGACGAAGCGTTTCCAGAGTATCATCCTTCCGGGCACAGAAGCCACACAGACCAAAAACATTAACTTCACGCCTTAGTAATTCAGCCCCCACTGGCAAAGTACCTGACAGAATTTTCCATAGCAAGATTTTCCATTTTTGTGGCCCCGGTAACTTCCACAAACGTCGCTGACAAAAAAGTTGTGGCATTGAATCTTTCCTCAACCCATCCCGAATCGTCTTCTTCCTTTCAAAAAAATCCCGGAAAATTGTATCATAACCACTCTTGACCGAATAATCCCCAGATAACGATTCCAACCAATAAAGAATATCTTCAGCTTGTGTAAAACTAATAGGTTGAGCAAGAATTTTGTTAGCAGTCTGTACTTAGCTTTATCTTTACCTACGCCATTGGTTACTTCTCAACTCCATTTTGCGGAGTAATTATTAATAGTAGAAACAAATAATTGTAGTTCAAGTACTGTAGCCACATCGCGTAAATATGCAATTTCCCACTATACATTGTTGCAAAATTGAGACGTCGAATTCAATAAGTCAACTCTCACGTACAAGGTAAACATATAATGGAATGATGGGAGTTGTTTTGAGTAGTCTAGTTTTTATGTCTTCCACTTTGAGTAACCGTATACATTAGTACAGTAAGTCTTGTTTAAGATAGTATTATCTGTTTTAAGATTAAACTGGATTAAATATTACCGAGTTGGCTAATAAAAACAAAAAAAATTATTTTCTAGGTAACAAATAAGGGGATTTGATATGTATTTGACTCATCTTACACTTAAGATGAATAATGACGACTTGAAATCAGAATTTATGTTCCTTAGTATTATCAACTCTTATATCATCCACATTTTATTTCGAACCACTTAACGATGCTGTAGACAACGCCCCCACAAACATTTTCAAGTTTGAATTTAATTAAATATAGGTTGTTTATCATCATTATAGATAACATGGTTTCTTTTTCTGTATTTCGAAAATGTTAATTGATATATTCTAATATATCACACAAATTACATCGTTGGCCAACGTTTCTTTTTACAACGCTTTAGTATAACCTTTGCGAATAGCTTAGTCTTAGCCTCACTCCATATACGGCCTCTATCCCCTATCCGGACAACGAAACTTATTATCTTTCTATTCTGTTTATAGTTGTTGTTCTCCAAATATAGTATATCACCGATCACCCCCATAATACATGTATCCACGTCATCGTTATAAAACTCCCAAATGTTATTCGATCTCCACCATTTGTTATTATGGATAATAATCTTCGACTAGACTCCAATTCAAAACATAAAAACATCTCCTACATACTATAGGGAAAGTGGAAAAAACATATTGTTAGAACTTCCACGGTAGGTCTCACACAAAAGAAATAGTAGCAAGTGTCCATTCACTCGATCTAGCATGTACTCGCTCCGATCCAGACAAAAGGTAATTGTTGGTTTTTGACACTATTCATGGTCGTAGAGAATCTTTGATATTATCGTTAATATATAAGACAAAATATAGTCATGTGAGGTTTTGTTTGATTTATCGTCATGAATGTTATAAGAATATTAAATTTTTATAATTTTTAATAATGTAAAACTAAAGATATTTACGTTGCAAAAACGTGCCTCGACAACTGTGATCATAAAACAACTGTTACCTTTTATCTCGATAAGAGGGAATATTTAACTAATATCTTTCCTTAAATAGTAATCCAGCCTATGAAGCGAAGCTTTGGCAATATTTAATCCATTCTATGAAGTGAAGCTTTGGCAATATTTAATCTATTCCATACCAAATGATCATAATGGATTTTATTTACATTAAGTCTCATCTAATTATAGCCCTGACTAATAGTTTTTTTAAGCGCAGATGTAAAGAAAGGTTCTTACAAACTGAAGAAAGTAAGACAACCGAGGGAGAGAAAAAACAGAGCAATAGATTGCGTTTGTATTGAATTGTATAACTGTGTACAATGATGATATGTGTTTAGCCCAAAAATCACCATTACGCTATTGGGCCCAAAGACAAATAAAAGGTACAAGCAGCCCACCACAGAGCAGACCACACGCAAGAAAAGAGTCGTTGGAGTAGGAGAATGCATGGGTCAAAACCCTAAAGGAATATCCCCCTATATTCACTCCTACATCCCAGGACCAGAGCAGAATCGGTTGAGCAAAAGTCCGCAGCTATAAAAGGAGAAGCTAGGGCATTTTTATTCATTCATGCATACGTTGTAACTTTACTACTTACGCAAAACACTTGTACTCCATCTCAAACAGTGAATATCCTCGATCATAATAAAATATTGGTGGGATTCCGTTCCCCCCGCGGTTGTTTCCCTCATTGGGTTTTTCCGCGTCACCAAAACCTCTTGTGTCGTTATTTTATTTCTTTAGTCCTTATATTCGTTTTCTACGTAAATCTTCATATTGGTTGGCACTTTGACCTACATCACAGTAATTCAATTCGGTAGAAATTTTACCAAAATAATTTGGCGCCCACCGTGGGGCATAGTGCGCATTCCAATATTTAAAATCGTTATTTCATCACAACAAGCATGTCTGGGACCAAAGCTAACCCTTCCAATTCTCAGAGCATGCCAGCCCAGTCCAGTGGGACCAACCCTACTGTATCCATTGGTCTCACAGGACCACCCTCCGTCATAAGTCAGACCACAACCCCAAGGGTTGTGGCCCCATCCAACAAACCTCCTCAGATTCCCAGATCAACCCCTGTGTCGGCTTCCCCGAGGCAGAGCAGAGAAAGCAGGCCCAGCAGAAGCGGAGAAGCCCAGATACCTGGAGTAGGCCAGCAGCCGCAGGCTCCCAGTCCAGATCCGATGCAGATGGTGGTCCAGGGGATGAGTGCTCTACAGGAAGCCATAGAGGGCCTGAAGAAGGACAATCTGAACCTGAGAGAGCAGATCGCCGCAGTCGCACGTCCAGAGCAGCCGTTCAGAATGTTACAGCCAGGGCCTGGACAGACCTTCAACCCCTTCGGGAGGGGAGGGCTGAACCGGCCAATTCCCCAGGAGATCGTCACCAGGTTGGACCTAGGCGTTACCAACCCAAGTAGTGGCCCAGAGATACTGGATCTCGACTCATCTGTGTTTGGAGGACCGCAGTCCAGACCAGTTCAGCCTGCAGGTAATTCTACACCTTGTTTTCCCCCCGGGACTGATTCTCTGATTTTTTCAGGTACCCTTCCGCAGCCTACTTATTGGACGAACGCCAGAGATCCCAGTAGGGGTAGCATCCGAGAACCAGCCCAGCACTGGAGGATGGGTAGGAGGAGCACCAGCACAGCCAACAGTTGGGTGGCATCCAGGACCAGGTTTCAACCTACCCGTAGCATCCAATCAACCAGCCGTAGGCCCTTGGGGGGGGAGCCCCTCCAGGCTTCTTCCCCCCGCTAGTCAATCCGTTCCCCGGAGCAGGCAGCCTCTCAGACCAGCGCTATCAGGAGCTGAAAGACATGATCACCAAGATACATGGTATGCCAAGGCCCATGGAGAAAGCTTCCCAGGACAGTTATGCAGATTCACCCTTCATTGACAATATTGCCCTAATCAATGTACCCTAGGGGTTTGTGCCACCAACCATGACACTGTACGATGGTACGGCCGACCCCCTGGACCATATCAATCAATATAAGCATAAAATGATGGTGGTGACCGCAAACGGAGCACTTAAGGAGGCCTGCACGTGCAAGGGATTTGGATCAACCCTGTCCGGAGCAGCCCTGCACTGGTTCGTTGGATTACCCAATCGCAGCATCCCCTCCTTTGCAGATCTGTTTAATGCCTTTAATCAGCAGTTTGCCAGCAGCATGAAACCAGAAAAGTAGACTAGTGATCTATACAGAATTGTTCAAGGATTCGAGGAAACAACTCGAGATTACCTCACCAGATTCAACAAAGAGAAGGTCGCCATTCCACATTGTGATGTACCCACCGCCATCGAAGCCTTCCGCAGGGGGTTACATCACGATTCAGACCTGTACAAGCAGTTGACAATGCACCCGTGCACTGCCTTTGCTGATGTACAGGCCCAGGCAGTTGCAGCCATGAGGCTGGAAGAAGACGCTGCCTCCAGAAGAAGTACCTATGACACAGAACCTGTGTCTAGGAAAGCGCCAGTAGAAAAAAGAAGCGAAAGATCAAAGCCCTACAACAAACCAGTAAGCAAAGTATCCGAGAGCACCTGTGGTAAAAATGATGCAGATCCACCTCCGAAGGTCAGCGAGTATGGCTTTACCGCCGGAATGGCTGGCTTGCTGAAGGCCTTAAAAGAACTCAAGGGAGTCATATGGCCAAAGAAGAAAGAGGAGCGACCCAACGACCGCCGTGATGCTAGCAAAAAATGTGAATTTCATGATGACATAGGTCATACTACGGATGAATGCTATACCCTCAAGAAGGAGGTCCGATTCCGGTATGACCGAGCCAACTTGGATCATCTGCTCCCAAAGAAGTCCACCAGAGTCAACGCAGCCAGCCAGATGCAGCCTTCACCAGCTCCTCCCTGCAACAGAATTGTCAACGTCATCACCGGAGGATCAGAGCTGTGTGGGCTCACCTATTCTGCAGCTAAAAGACGTGTGATAGCAGCCAAAGGAGACAAGCCAGAGTCATCATGCAGAATAGCACGACAAGACCTCCCAGCAGTGACCTTCGACGAAACAGATGCAGAAGCTGTACCAGAGCAGCACCATGATGCCCTGATTATCACATTGAACATCGGCAATTGTGAGGTCAGGAAAGTCATGGTAGACACAGGCAGTTCCGTCAACCTACTAATGCTGGATGCACTAAAGAGTATGGGATTTGACGAAAAGGACCTGACAAAGAAAGTCATTCCTCTGGTCGGATTCAGTGGAGAAACAACGCATACCTACGCCGGAGGGCTGAACAAACAGGTAAGATACTTAGTTATTGATGGTCCATCTACTTATAATGTCATTTGATGCCCGTCGTTGAGGGTACCAAAGATAAAATTTATAATTCCTAACTTTAACAATAGATAGTGAAAGTCAGGGTCGAACCACAAGGAGGTGGGGAATGTTTATTGTTTGATGTGAATGTTTAAAGTAACAATTTTGGGGGTTTGAATTGGTTGATTACTAAGTCTAAGGCGAAGATTAAAATAAAACAAGAATTAAAAGATGAGAATAAAATATAATAAAAGGGATGCTAGGATGTTTGGGTAATAAATAGCTAAGGTAAAATAAATCCTAAGGTCAACATGTATTGCAGTCGCGTAAGGGGGCGTAACATATCTTTTTAAGTCTATGCTACCTAATAGCTCCTTTCGGCCTATGCTATTAGTTCCTAGGTCTCACAATTATTGGGTGTCAACAATAAGGGTGATTCCTAAATCCCAGGTCACATACCTTTCAGCCTTGAGTAACCTATCCGTCTTAAGGTGTAAACCAATGCCCTTCCCGTATCTTTCAATCTTGGGTAGGTCATTACTAACATCCTACAAGTCTCCTTATGGTCTCATTGCAGGATATTATAATTGACAAGAAAAGACGAAATAAGAATACATACGCGGGTGGTCGACCGACCAGCTACTCCAGTCGGCCGACCACGGCCTCGGTCGACCGACCAGCTATTCCAGTCGGCCGACCGTGGTCCTGCTACAAGTCGGTCTTTCGAATTTTATTTACCTACGCATATTCATCCCCTACATCCTAACATATGAAAATTAGCTACTCATGGTTGTTAAGATGATTATAAAAACGGGATTAAACATGGTAAACATAATAAATAATCTAAGCATGCAAGATTTAATAAAGCTTGGGATTTCTATCTTAATCAATTGTAATAAAAATAAGAACGATAATAAAAAGCTAGATTAAAAAGAGTAATACCACAATTGGAATTAGGGCAGAAAGAAACAAACTTTATTGAATGCTTGGGAATTGTTGAAAGATTACAAAACTAAAATTCTTCTAAATAAATTAGATGCTAATTGATACTTGATGATAAAACTTGATAGTTCCAAGATATCTAACCCTAATCACAAGATTAGTTTATATAGGTAGAAAAAGTAAGAGTTTCCTAAAGACTCTAATTCTACTTTATTTCCGAAAAGAATCGTTTGGGCTTCCGCTGTGGTCGGTCGACCTACTATTCGGGTCGGTCGACCGCTTCCTTCGGGGCTTCTTTTATTCTTGGGCTTTTCTTCAGATTTGAACTTTTATAAAAATCAGGGTCAGTCGGTCGACCTATATTGCCGGTCGGTCGACCGCTTCCCGAAGAATTTCTTCTATTTTCTTCTTGTTTTGTCTTTGAATACTTTGACTTTGACTCCAGTTGACTTTCCATTTATTCCTTAATTAAGCAAAAGACTTGAGGATACGGATTTGGTGCTAAATCGTCTCTTTTCCGCATAAATCTGCAAAAGTGCATAAAAATACGAAAGTACACGATTTGTGGGAAATAAAGGCTAAAACATAGTAAATGAGCGACCAAATACGTGTAGAAATAGATGTAAAACATCATAAAATAGACACGTATCAAATTCCCCAAACCAAACCCTTGCTTGCCCTCAAGCAAGAAATAGACTCGATCCTAACAAATGGAACGATTTCAATCTCAGAGCGAAATTTACATGTCAGCCTAGACCAATACCAAGTACAAAATGAGAAAGTATTTAAATCATGCAAACGAGTTATAGGGTCGTCAAACTTGCAACCATAAAGACTATAGAGACTTTATACCATGGACTCTCGCGGTACGCTCGAGACACTCATGAAGCAAAGGGTGAGTATATGTAAAAGATAGAAAGAAGTAATTTTGTTGAGACACTCACCTAGCTGCGACCCATGAAAACATGCCTGCAATCTAACATGAACAAGAATTCTACAACTTTGTATAACAATCTTATTAAGTGGCCTAGATACATGCAATTGAGGTAATTAAAGATATGTGAGGTAAAAGGTAAAAAGTGGTTAAGATGTTTTTTGGATATGTGGGGTTAGTAGCCAAGCTAGTAAAACTGATTTCCAACAACAAACTTCACACTTTTGATATTAAGAAAGTGCTCTTTTGTGGCACAACTCTCTCATTGAATATAAGAAAGGACTCCCAAATATTTTGAATGAGGTACGGGAGTGATAACATATAAAAGAAAGGAATTTTCGGAACGAAATTTTGAATCTTATATTGTCAGTTGGTCGACCGACCCAATAAGGTGGTCGGTCGACTGACTTTTGTACGTTTTTTGACTTTTTTCGTTTTTTCTTTTCTTTCTTTCTTTTTCTGAATTTTTCTGCTCTTTTTCTTTCTTTCCTTTCTTGCTTTCTTTCTTTCTTTTCTCTTTTTGCTCATGATAGCATACAAACCAAGATGCTTCAAAAAAATAAACCAAAGACCACAGATACTAGCTTGGAAAGGTAGGCTAAGTATGGGATGTAGTTTTGGGGGAATAAAAAGGCAATTTTGGCTATGTAAGGCTTATGGGTAAATAAGAGAAAGGGGATCCCAAATGCACGTATCAAGACTCACAAAACGAGATAGTAAAACAAGTATATAGTAATTCAAGTTCATGTTTATGCATATTGATGTAACATGTTCCAAAGGGAGTACTACTCACATCCTAGACAACTGGTTTAAGAATGAAACCAGGAAATAAGGCTCTAAAACTCAGAATGTATAGTAGGCTGCCAAGGTATAAGTCAAGTCTCAAGATATACAAATTGACAAAAACTCGTAGATATGCAAAAGACTTTCATACTAAAACAAGTTGACAAGGCAAGATAAAGGCATAAACATGTAAGAAAGCAAAATCATCCTTGAAATACTTTCGTTCCGACTCGACCTATATGCTAAAATAAACGTGCATTTTTTTGGAATTTTTGATTTTTTTAATTTTTTTTGGATTTTTGTATATATAAGGAAAATAAAGAAAAGAACGATGCAAGAATGAAATGCAGTAAACCTGTGACAAAATGCAATGCATGTAACATGAAACCATTCCCCAAACCAACCCGCACAATGTCCCCATTGTGCATTAGCCTAAGTAAAGGTTTCAGAAAATTAAAGTAAAGATGCAAAGAAAATAAAAATTAAGGAAAAACTGGAAAGAACTCACTGGGTTATGAAGCGCATGAGAAAAACCTCCCCAAACCAGCGTAAGCTGGGAGGTTTTGGTGGCTAGCAGTGCCACTCAAGTACCCAAGACGGTTGCACGATTCCCGAGGAAGAGAAACGAAAGACCGCAGTGGACAGTAGGTCGACCGACCGATGATTCTGGTCGACCGACCTCCTGTGAATCACAGAAAATTTTAGCGATACAGCGACTCTGGTCGACCGACTGATATTTCTGGTCGGTCGACCCTCTGCGTCCTGGAGGTCTTCGTTTCTTCGTAAAATCTGAAAAAACAAGAAAGTACGTGCGCCCAACAATGCGCGAGATGCCAAAAACGATTCTAAAGTCTTAACTACTAAAACATAAAGGAAAAAAAAAATCTAAACTACGAGCAAGCCAAAATAAAAAGTCTCACACAACAAAAAATAAATTGTCTTAAAAACTGCAACCAAAACAACTATCCGCTAAAGATGCGGAAAATATCCGACCACGGCTTCTGACGACATGCCGTAGTCTCCACGGTTTTTGCTTTAGTAGCAAAACACATCTTCTTTACGCCGTCGCAAAGCATATGCGACGGTCTCTCCTCTTGAGCTTGTCTCCTCTTCTTCTTCTCCTCCCGATCCACGACGTCTGGGTCCTCATCTTCTTCATAGCTTAGGCATCCCATTCCTCCTCTCTGGATGATGACTTCCTTCACTTTGGGTTTCCCCAAACCAGTTCCTGCAATAGTCATAATAGAGGTGTCCTCCCTACTGCTCCCAATCTGGGGCGGAGGTGTAAAAACAGATACAGGAACAGGTAATAAAGATGGAGAAGTAGTGATGACCTCATACTTCTTCTCAGAAGTGATAGCATTACATGTGATGGGGGTCATAGCATCCTTCTTCCTATAAGATAGGCCATAGATAATAGAATGCTTGCCTACTTTGAAGGTTAGAGTCCCAGTGCCTACATCTATAATGGCACCTGCAGGGTGAAGGAAAGGTCTTCCTAGAATTATAGGTATATGGGCATCCTCTGGGATGTCCAAAACTACAAAGTCAACTGGGAAGAAGAACCTGTCAATACGCACAGGGATGTTTTCTAACACCCCTATAGGTTCCATAGATGTGCGATCTGCCATCTGGACTGTCATACTGGTCACTGCAAATTCGGTCATTCCTAGTTTTTAAGGCAACGCTTAGGGGCATGACACTTATACTAGCACCTAAGTCGCACAAAGCCTTCTTAACTGGGAAGGTTCCTATATTACAGGGGACAGAAAAACTACCAGGGTCTTCCAATTTATGAGGGGCTATGACATGAGACAAAAAGCTAGATGACTCTTCAGTGAGGGCCACCGACTCAACCTTTTCTAGAGACCTATTTCTTGACAAAAGCTGTCTCATAAATTTAAGATAGGAAGGAACTTGTTGAACTAATTCTAAAAACGGGACTTGAACATTTAATGAACGAATCACATCTTTAAATTTGTCAAAAGATACCTGATCCTTTGAAGGCACGAGTCTTTCTAGGAAAGGCGCAGCTGAGGACTCAGTATTTGCAGCCCTTTTTAGAAACCTGGGGTCTTATCACCCCGGAAAAGAAAATCCCGCAAGTTATTCGGCAAATCTGGGCGAAAGGGAACTTCGGGTTTTGCTTCAGTGGTCGGTCGACCAGTTTCTTCGGTCGGTCGACCAGTCTCCTGTTCAGGTAAAACTTTCGGGTCCTGATCTGTGGTCGGTCGACCTGAATCTTCGGTCGGTCGACCGCCTTCGCTGCTTCTCGCCTGTTTTTCTTTCTCGCTCCCCACTTTAGCTCCACTTCGCAGGGAGATGATGTTTAGAGTCTCTTTTTTCTGGTCCGGTTTGGTTGGAAGCTGTCCCGGAGCCCTAGTATCATTCTTGCTCGCAATTTGAGCAATCTGGGACTCTAACATCTTCATCCCCGCCTCTCTAGCCTGTGACTCCTTCTGAACCAACCCGATAAGATTTTGGATAAGAGCATCTGTGTTGGGTGGTGGATTAAAAGGTGGTTGAGGGTTGAAAGGTGGTTTTTGAAAATTTTGTTTATGTGGGGGTATATATGTGGAATTTTGCTGAGGTTGCATGTGTTGTGGGTTTTGAACATTCTGGCTTGTCCACCTTAAGTTGGGATGGACATTATTATTATTCGGGTCATAGAAGTTGTTCCCACGATAGTGTTGAAAAGCGGCACATGTTTCATTAGATGAAGTACAGAATTTTGACACATGCCCTTCTCCACCACACCTTTCACAAGCAAAGGGTCCGTCCTGAACAGCGTTTACTTGGTATATTCCTCCCTTGCTTCCACTCCCTAGATCGAGCTTTCCTGCAGCCTCAAATTTTTCTAACTTAGCTGTCAAGGCCTCAATTGCTGATAGGTTGTATTCGGATTTCCTCTGATTTCCTCTGGAAGTGCCATGCTCAGCGCGGTGCACAGCAACATCTTCTATCAACTTGAGACCCTTAGTCTCTCCTGAATTATCTTGGAATCTCCCATTAGTTGCAGCATCTAAATAGGCCCTGTTGTCACTACAAAAAAAACGCGGTGTTCTGACCGAAAAAATCCGTCAGAAAAGTGGAAATCCGTCAGGAATTTCGCGTTTCTGACGGATTATCCGTCAGAAATTTCCGTCCCAAATATTCGTCACGAAAATCAAGTTTGTGACGAATTATCCGTCAGAAAAATAATTGTGACGGACTTCTGACGGTCTAACCGTAGAAGAAAAAATTCCACGGTCAAATTTTTTTTGACTTTTAGTGACGGATAATCCGTCAGTACTTGGAAATTTGTGACGGATAATCCGTCAGGAATTTTGTCCAAAAAGTCAATATTTGACTAAATTTCTGACGGATAATCCGTCGGAAATTTGGTCAACTGTTGACTTTTGTGACGGATTATCCGTCGGGAATTTAGTCAATTTTTGACTTTTTTTGACGGGTTATCCGTCAGAATTTAAAGCAGTATAGGCAGGAAACAGCTGCTTGCTGTCCAGCCCAATGCGATAGCATTGTTCATATTTACAACCTCAAAATCACTAAATCCTGCAAAACATTCATCATCCGCCAAACGGAGATTTATATTTCCAAGTCGACCGCTAAGCGGGAACCAACACAATTAACCAACAACAAAGAAAAAACATGGGTAAGAAATTGAATTACATAAAATAGTCTTCATAATTCATACACTAACATAAAATATGTTCTAAAGTTAATAAGTCATAATCTCAGTTTGCATTTGACTAAACTATGCTAAGTGGTTGGAGGATCAACTGACATGTTATTGCATCCAAAGCCATGAGGGTCGTCCGAGAAGTCATCACGTCGGTGAAAATTTGGCATACTTGAGCATGACTGAGTGGAAAAGAAAGCCTGCATATCACTCCAAGCTTTTTTCATTTCCGCCATTTCCTCTTGAATTTGTTTTTGAGATGCTTGAGTGCTTTCAACTTGTTATTTAAGACGCATATTCTCAGTTTGCATTTGACTAAACATGCTTGGTCAATAAGAACAAGATCGACGATCTCCTCTTTTGTCCCTAGGATTCTCATACCATACCTCTTCACCCAATGGACCGATCCCAAAAAAACCTCCTTTCTTGTCAAATCCTCCAACAGCTTCGTGGTAGGTCTGAATCTCATCCCGAGGCTCTCCGGTTGGCGTTGGTTGACCCAAAAGTTCATTGTAAGCAGCCTGAAAAAAAGAGAAATTATTAAATAAAAAATAAATAAAATATATTGTAAAATTATCATTTTAATATGAAAAATATACAATAAGTTGCTCGATTAGAAATACTTACGTCTGTCCGAGCAGCTCTAGGGTTAATCCACTCCCCCTTTTTGTTTTTCTTCGTCTTCTCAAACACCTTGTACGGTGTAGCCGACTCGCCCTTTAAAAAGCAAAGAAAACTTATATGTTAATTATATCCGACAATAAAATATTAATTAACCAAATTTAATATTTTAAAAATTTATGAAATACTTGCCATTTCTTTGAAAATATCAGAGCAACTCTTGCGGCCTAGAGTGTGGGTGCCCAACGCTTTCCCGTCCTTAGCACCAGACCTTCTATTTGCCTTGTTTATGTCTGATTTTTTTTTAAATTCAGGATTGTTCTCGTACCTTGCGTCCAACTTCTCCTTCCAACTATCGGGCACCCAATCCGACTTCTTCTTTCCGTATTTGACACCATTCACCATGTGAGTAATCAATCTCGTGACCCTCCTCTTCCACTCAGGAAAAGGGTCATACTGAGAATCAATGGACCTCACATGAGTCTGCCATAAAATAAAATGTTATTAGAAATAGAAAATATTAGTTTAATTTTAAAAACTAATGTGGCTTGTTTATTTTTACATTACCTTAAAGTAGATCCACATCTTTTCTCGTTGCGCATAACTCGCTTCAGTCCAGTTGGTGAAGTACTCATCGGTAAGATTTTGAGTGAACGAGGCAACCACGTATCTCTTTACAATCTTGTCATTCCACCTGATTAAAAACAAACACATATATATAAATATGAATATTATAAATTTGAAGGATATATAAATATGAATATTATAAATACTTACCAACAACCGTTAACTACCGAAGGATCAGAAGTGAGTATAATCGGTGGATTTCGGTGGGGCACATTGTCACCGGTCAAATGAAGGTCATCATCATTCTCCTCCACTTCTTCGTTCTCATTTTGAGAACGCCTACCTGATCCACTCCCCAATATCTTTCGTATAAATCTCGACATTTACCTGCTTCAAATAAAGCTAACAATACAAATAAACACTAGCAATAATAAATGTTAACCCATGAAAAATAAAACAAAGTTTTCATACATTTCTTATGAATGTATAACCAAAGGATAAATAAAACATGTCTTACAAATGTATGCTCAAAAGATAAATAAACAATTACAAGTACTCCCTATCACCCCTAACTATCACTATCACTAGAAATTAAAAAAGTTTCATCATCCGAAAATAGAATTCCGACTTCTTCTTCTTCCTCCTCATTTATCTCAATTGTGGTGTTTTGAACTAAATCTCTATCCTCTTCTTCCGCGACATTCCCGTCATATTCATCTTCACCTATTTCACCTATTTCATCTGCAACCACTTGATACTCATCTTCAGTATCTGTCTCTTCTACCAAAATTGATGAAATTGAATGATCATTGAGAACCACATCTTCTTGGAATTCAATTTCGTCAATAGGAGCATCAACATGTGATCGTGCCTTGATTTTAAAAACCGCAGACCATTGATCACCTTTCTTAGTGGTTGGATAGGTAGCATAACAAACTTGATCGACTTGAAAAGCTGCCACAAATGGGTTATGTCCTTTGAGTTTTCTTTTCTCATTCACATCTACAAGTCCATATAGCTTATGGATACTAAGTCCTTGTGGGGAGTTATCAAACCAATCACATTTAAACAATATCACTTTATAAACCTTGTGCTCGGTATAATAGGCAAGTTCAACTACTTCATTTAGAGTTCCATAATAATCCAACCCATCTGTAGAATTCACACAAACCCCATTGCTTATGGTAGCTTTGGAAACATCAACTCCCTCCTTAAAAGCTCGAAATTTATAACCGTTGATAGAATATCGTCTCCATGTCTTCACCATGGTACAAGGACCTAATGATAGACCTAATACTAAAGGATCCTTCCATCTATTAGCCTACCAATAAAACAATATATATGTTAATTAAGATGTTTAATTATAGATTCTTTCAAATTGGTTGCTTATTTTAAAAGAAAATGTATTACTTACTTCATTTCGTAACCATTTCGGAAAACGTTTCTCATGTTTCGTCCAAACATCTTCAGAAGAAGTAACATCAGGAAATGATAATTTGATATATTCCTCAAACTCCCTATATGTAAAACATATATAATAATTAACTATTAACTAAAATTATACCTTAATGTAATTATTAAAATAATGTATGTAGAAGTGACAAAATAATGATTAACTTACTTTTCATAGGACTCCAAAAAGTTTCCACAGTTCCTTAGCACATAAAAATGAGCGTCTTCATACTCTTTCTCGTTCAAGTACCTCTCTTTACATTTCCCGGTTGTAGTTCCCATGTCATCATTGAATAACTCAGGTAATTTTGAAGTGAGCTGGTCATCGAAATTCACACCAATGTCTAAGTCTTTCGCTTTTGTATCAATGTGATTTTCGAAATACATCGAACAAAAATTCGAAATTTCCTCTAATAAATAAGCGTTGCATATGGAACCCTCCACCCGAGCTTTATTGCCAATCTTTTTTTTTATATGATTAAGAAATCTCTCAAATGGATACATCCATCGATATTGAACTGGTCCTCCAACCTTCGCCTCATAAGGCAAATGCACAGGTAGATGCTCCATGGAATTGAAGAAAGACGGAGGAAATATCTTCTCTAACTTGCATATTATCTCTGCAATGTTTGATTCTAGACGTTCCATAGAATCAACCTTAATCGTAGAGGTACACAAGTCTCTAAAAAGTTGACTTAACTCAGTTATTGCATTCCAAGGACCCGTCGGGAGCAAATGTTTTAAGGCAACAGGAAGTAACCGTTGCATAAAGACATGGCAATCATGACTTTTCATGGAATGCAACACCATACTTTTATGATCAACACACCGACTCAAATCCGAAGCATAACCATCCGGGAATTTCAATTTGGCAACCCACTCACATACAGCTTTTTTCTCCGCGGCGTTTAAAACAAACCTAGATGATGGGGGCCGTACAAAGCAATGCTCTTTAAAGTCAGCTTTACCATTAACTCCGAACTTAGTTTTATTTGGTTCATTCATCACCGTACTGATAAGATGTTCAAAAATGTTTTTCTCAATGTGCATAACATCTAAGTTGTGTCGAATCAACAAAGTTTTCCAATAAGGAAGTTGCCAAAATATGCTTTGTTTCCACCATCCTTCATTCTTGTCTTTTAATTTTTTCAATTCTTGATCAGAAGCATCAACAATTCTTGGCATATCCTTTACCGCATCCCACACTTCTTCACCAGTTAATCTCGATGCGGCAATGCGATCTTCAGTTTTTCTAATCTTCAGAAAATGCTTGCAGTTGTTGCGAAAAGGATGATCAGGTTTCAAAAACACACGGTGACAATCGAACCAACTAACTTTCTTGCTATGTTTAAGCCAAAAGGAGTTATGATCCTTGTCTTGACAATAAGGACAAGCATGGTATCCAGACGTGGACCAACCGGAAAGCATGCCATATGCCGGAAAATCATTGATAGTCCAAATTAATGCAGCTTTCAGTTGAAAATTTTGTTTCTTATAAACATCGTAAGTGTGCACACCCGTTTCCCAAAGTTCTTTCAACTCTTTGACCAACGGTTGAAGGTACACATCTAGATTTGTCTTGGGGTTCTTAGGACCTGGAACGATCAATGATAGAAACATAAATTGTCTCTTCATGCATAACCAGGGAGGTAAATTATACGGAGTGACAATCACAGGCCAACATGAATATTTTTTCCCAAATTGGCCGCCATGTGGGGAAAATCCATCCGTACACAAACCCAACCGAACGTTACGAGGCTCACTTGCAAATTCTGGATGCTCTCGATCAAAATGTTTCCACGCTTCTCCA
The DNA here is from genome assembly GCA_029255685.2 of Silene conica. NCBI lineage: Eukaryota > Viridiplantae > Streptophyta > Magnoliopsida > Caryophyllales > Caryophyllaceae > Silene > Silene conica. The sequence goes on along the minus strand of CM055315.2, from coordinate 23,354,572 downwards.
TCACTTGGATGTGCCATTGTCCCTTTTTCTCTTAATCGTGAATTTCTATGGTGCCAACTCATCTCACCTGCTATGCTCTTGGTTGCATATAATCGTTGTAACCTTGGTGCAAGCGGGAAATAAATTAAGGGGTTATTCGGAATTCGCCTCCCATTACTTGAATTATTGTTACCTTTGTACCGAAATGCATTACACTTTGTACATTGCTCGAGATTGACATTTTCCTCCCAAAAAAGCATACATCCAGTAGGACATGCATCGATCTTCTCATGTGGTAGTTGTAGTCCCTTAAGAACACTCTTAACCTCATTGAAATTGCGTAACATGTCATTTTTTGTTGGAATCATGTCACCAACAAACGACATAAACCCATTCGTGCATCGAAGGGATAAGTTGTTCTCACATTTGAGTGCTATCAACCTAGCAGCGGCTTGCAATAAACTTATTTTGCTTCCCTCATACACTGGTTGTTCGGCTTTTTCTAACAATTTATAGAAGGAAGAAACTTGAGGATTTGGGGTTTCATGACGCACTTCCTCATCACTAAGGTCATCAGGATTGAGTCGATCCTCCATTATTTGTTCAATATTATCACGTAATGCATTTTCCACGAGCTCCCTATAAGGATTATCACTAACTACAGTACTACTGCTACTTTCTCCGGTTGGCATTTCCTCACCATGATACGTCCAAACATAATAACATGGGGCAAAACCATTCGACCAAAGATGCAGTTGAACATCCTTAATCCTTTTAAAAGCTCTGTTATTACATTTCTTACAGGGACACCTCATTTCACCTAAATTCTTATACACACTACTTTGTGCAGCGAATTCAAGAAACTCTTTTACCCCATTTGCAAATTCAAGCTTAGGTTTCTTTTTCTCATCTAATCTTTCATACATCCACTGTCGTTCTAATCTTTTCATCTTATTATGTATCTACATTCAAATAATCAATCAATTGACAATTATTAATTAACTATCACATATAATACACAAAAAAACAATATCATCAATGAATATATAATTATTGTCAAAAAATCAAATAGTCTTTGAATTAGGTCCTTATCACTCCAACCTAAACCCATCAATGTACATTTCAAGTCATTAGCAAACACGCACTTGTTATTTATTAATGGGGAAAAAATTCGGCAGCAATTCCCCTTTATTCTCCAAATACAAAATATGGATTATATTATTAGTCCATATATGTATTCAGAGAATATTAAAGGAATCGTCACCGAATTTGTACCCTCATTAAAAAAATAACAAGTATCTGTTTGCTACCTAAATGACTTGAAACGTACAAAGACAGTCCCAAAATGGGGACTATTCAAAAATTACTCCTAATAAGTAATTTTTGAACGGGTACTAGGTCAATATTTAACAATTCAGAATTATCAATAACTAACAATTAACAACAATCTACAATTAACAACTAAAAATTATCGTTGATCAACAACAACAACAATTAACAAATAATAATTCAAAATTAACAACTAATAACTATCACCAACAACAACAACAACAATTAAGAAGTAACAACACTAACAACAACAAATTATTAGCAACTATCCTAAGTCAATTTTTCTATCTAACAGGCTACTATCCTAGGTCAGTTTTTCTATCTAATTGGCATTATCCTAAATCAAAATTTCTAACTAATTATCTATTAACCTAAATAAGTTACACTAATTACTTTCTAAACTAACACATTCTTAAATAAATAATTAAGTAATAAACATAAACAATTACCTAATTAATTTTGCAAAGCAGTGTTGGCGCGGGGTTGTCACGGTGGTGGAGGTTGTCACGGTGGTGGTGGTTGTCACACTACAATGTACAAACAAATCAATTATGAATTGAAATAAATCGAAAAGAAACTGTAAATTAATGAAAAAAACATAAAAACATTACCTATTAGCAAGATGGAGTTAGTAGTGTGTTGGTGGTTGTCACGGTGGTAGGATTGGTGGGGGTAGAAATCGGATTTTGGGAGGGTTGGTGGTTGTCGAAGGGTTTTGAGGTAAAAAAAAAAGAAAGAAAGTGAACGCGTGAATGCTTCTGTTTCTTTTTTTTATACAAAATCCTGACGGATAAGGCGTCAGGAATTTAAAAAATAGAATCTCTGACGGATAAGGCGTCAGGAGAGTCGTTTAATTTGGGTAAAAAAGGTAAAAGAATTGAATGCAGGCGTGGTTTGAATTATTGAAAATAGGAAAAGAAAAAAAAAAGGTACTGACGGATAATGCGTCAATAAAATATTACGTGGCATTTCTGACGGATAATCCGTCAGAAAATGGTTCTACTTTTTCAGTTATGTCAGCCTTTTGTCAGTAATTTTCCTGACGGGGAATCCGTCATTAACTATTACTGACGCACTATCCGTCAGAAATTGCAACCAAAATTTCGCGCCTTCCCATTTTGTTTTCGCGGTCTGCTATTTTAACGAATTTGTGACCTGTTATCCGTCCAAACAAATTTCTGACGGATATTTCGTCAGAAATGTGTCAGTACACCGAGACATCTGACGGACTGTATAATCCGTCAGTATTTCGGTCAGAACACCGCGTTTTTTTTGTAGTGTGTCATCGTAGAGGCCATTGTAGAACTGGTTGCAAAGAAACCATTGTTCGAATCCGTGATGTGGTATGGATCGAACAAATCTCTTGAACCTGTCCCACGCCTCGCTAAAGTCTTCATTGGGACCTTGCTTGAAATTAGTAATCTGCGCCCTTAAAGCATTAGTCTTTGATGCAGAATAGTATTTCCTGTAGAATGCTAAGGCTAAGGTGTTCCAATCTGTGACTCCCGCAGCGGTGCGGTCTAGATCTCTGTACCACTCTCTCGCAGAGTCCCTAAGGGAGAAGATGAACATGGTCTGTTTAATCTGGTCCTGCGTCACTCCTTCTGGGGGTGCTATAGAGCATATGTAATCTGTGAAGATTTCAATATGCTTAGCAGCATCCTCATTGGCCGAGCCTCCAAATTGGTTTCTTTCAACCATAGTTATGTAGGCGGGCTTGGCCTCGAATGGCTTCCCAGTACCTGCAGGTAAAGTGAACCCTTTGTATAGGTCCTTTGCCTGAGGCATGGAGTGACTGGCAATAGTAGCTTCTTCTGCCATATCTTCTTCTTCTTTAGGAAAAACTGGAAAGTAGGTAAAAGGTGGTGTTTTTGGTGAAAGCGGATTGATGGGTGAATTTGGTTGTGAAGGTGGTGTTTTTGGTGAAGATGGTAATGATGGTTGTTCGAATAAGTCTTCTTGAAATAAGGAAGATGGTGAACCTCCTTCCTGATTTGCTAGAAGTTGCTTTCTTCTTTCTCTAAGAGTCCTCTCAATTTCGAGGTCAAGTGGTAGGAGTTCTCCTTGAACTGACCTGCGCATAAGATGGAAACTACATGAAAAAAGTGAGAAGATTTAAGGAACAAAAAGTTCCTTAAACAAAGATAAACAAAAACAAAAAACAAAAAACACTGGCGTCACCTCCCCGGCAACGGCGCCAAAATTTGATGCCCGTCGTTAAGGGTACCAAAGATAAAATTTATAATTCCTAACTTTAACAATAGATAGTGAAAGTCAGGGTCGAACCACAAGGAGGTGGGGAATGTTTATTGTTTGATGTGAATGTTTAAAGTAACAATTTTGGGGGTTTGAATTGGTTGATTACTAAGTCTAAGGCGAAGATTAAAATAAAACAAGAATTAAAAGATGAGAATAAAATATAATAAAAGGGATGCTAGGATGTTTGGGTAATAAATAGCTAAGGTAAAATAAATCCTAAGGTCAACATGTATTGCAGTCGCGTAAGGGGGCGTAACATATCTTTTTAAGTCTATGCTACCTAATAGCTCCTTTCGGCCTATGCTATTAGTTCCTAGGTCTCACAATTATTGGGTGTCAACAATAAGGGTGATTCCTAAATCCCAGGTCACATACCTTTCAGCCTTGAGTAACCTATCCGTCTTAAGGTGTAAACCAATGCCCTTCCCGTATCTTTCAATCTTGGGTAGGTCATTACTAACATCCTACAAGTCTCCTTATGGTCTCATTGCAGGATATTATAATTGACAAGAAAAGACGAAATAAGAATACATACGCGGGTGGTCGACCGACCAGCTACTCCAGTCGGCCGACCACGGCCTCGGTCGACCGACCAGCTATTCCATCCAGTCGGCCGACCGTGGTCCTGCTACAAGTCGGTCTTTCGAATTTTATTTACCTACGCATATTCATCCCCTACATCCTAACATATGAAAATTAGCTACTCATGGTTGTTAAGATGATTATAAAAACGGGATTAAACATGGTAAACATAATAAATAATCTAAGCATGCAAGATTTAATAAAGCTTGGGATTTCTATCTTAATCAATTGTAATAAAAATAAGAACGATAATAAAAAGCTAGATTAAAAAGAGTAATACCACAATTGGAATTAGGGCAGAAAGAAACAAACTTTATTGAATGCTTGGGAATTGTTGAAAGATTACAAAACTAAAATTCTTCTAAATAAACTAGATGCTAATTGATACTTGATGATAAAACTTGATAGTTCCAAGATATCTAACCCTAATCACAAGATTAGTTTATATAGGTAGAAAAAGTAAGAGTTTCCTAAAGACTCTAATTCTACTTTATTTCCGAAAAGAATCGTTTGGGCTTCCGCTGTGGTCGGTCGACCTACTATTCGGGTCGGTCGACCGCTTCCTTCTGGGCTTCTTTTATTCTTGGGCTTTTCTTCAGATTTGAACTTTTATAAAAATCAGGGTCAGTCGGTCGACCTATATTGCCGGTCGGTCGACCGCTTCCCGAAGAATTTCTTCTATTTTCTTCTTGTTTTGTCTTTGAATACTTTGACTTTGACTCCAGTTGACTTTCCATTTATTCCTTAATTAAGCAAAAGACTTGAGGATACGGATTTGGTGCTAAATCGTCTCTTTTACGCATAAATCTGCAAAAGTGCATAAAAATACGAAAGTACACGATTTGTGGGAAATAAAGGCTAAAACATAGTAAATGAGCGACCAAATACGTGTAAAAATAGATGTAAAACATCATAAAATAGACACGTATCATCATTCTTGGCAGGCCCTGGATCCACGAAATGCGAGCAATCCCGTCAACGTATCACCAGTGCCTGAAATTTCCTACACCGTGGGGAGTCCAAGAGATACTCGGAGACCAGGAGGAGGCCAAGGATTGCTACAAAGTAGCTCAAAAAGGACCACCAGACCACCAGCTACCAGAGCATAGCAACTACAGCAACTGTACATCCAGGAGGAGTACATCGATCCCCAGCAGGCAGAAATCGATGAGGTCCGCATGGATGAGCAGCACCCAGAGAGGACCGTGTTCGTAGGCTCAGAGTGCTCTGGAGATCTGCGCCAGCAGCTCCTCCAGCTGCTCCGAAAGAACGTAGACTGCTTTGCCTGGTCCCACAAAGACATGATTGGCATAGACCCAGAGATCATAACACACAAGCTCAGCATAGATCCAGGATTCAGACCAGTGCAGTAGAGACGCGGGAAATTCGCAGTAGAAAGACACCAGATCATAAACCAGGAGGTAGATAACCTTCTCGGGGTAGGAAAGATTAGGGAAGTCAAGTACCCAGAATGGCTATCTAATGTAGTGGTGGTACCAAAAAAGAATGGTAAGTGGAGGGTCTGCGTGGATTTCACAGACCTGAATAAGGCCTGCCCCAAGGACCCATTCCCCTTGCCACATATAGATGCTATGTTGGACGCCACTGCAGGCCACGAAATGTTGACTTTCCTAGATGCCTGGAGCGGGTAAAACCAGATCAAAATGGACCTGGCAGACCAGGAGAAGACAGCATTCAGGTCCGAAAGAGGCATTTACTGCTACAATGTAATGCCCTTCGGTCTTAAGAATGCTGGCTCTACATATCAGCGGCTCGTCAATATGATGTTCTAAGACCAGATAGGACGCAATATAGAAGTATACATAGACAATATGGTGGTCAAATCCAAGCAATCGGCGGACCACACCCAGCACCTGGAGGAAACATTCAACACCCTCTGGAAGTACAAGATGAAGCTAAATCCAGCTAAGTGTACCTTTGGAGTTTCCAGTGGGAAATTCCTGGGGTATATGGTAACACAGAGAGGGATAGAAGCCAGCACAGAACAGATCAAAGCAGTTCTGCAGCTGGAATCACCCCAGAAGCCCAAAGATGTGCAACGTCTGACGGGAAGAGTAACAGCCCTGAGCAGGTTTATCTCCAAATCCTCAGACCGATGCAGACTATTCTATGATATCCTTAGAAAAAGCCAGAAGTTTGATTGGACACCAGAGCACGAAAAGGCATTCCGGGAACTAAAGCAGTACCTGAGCAGCCCACCCCTGCTATCCAAACCAGAGCAAGGGGAGGTACTGCTCCTGTACCTCTCAGTGACCGAAGCAGCAGTAAGCGCAGTTCTGGTCCGGCAGCATGAAGGAGCTCAGCATCCAGTATACTACGTCAGCAAATCATTACTGCCAGCAGAAGCAAGGTATACCTCACTTGAAAAGCTAGTACTGGCATTGGTCACAGCATCCTATAAGCTGCGTCCATACTTTGAGTCTCATACCATCTCAGTGGTTACCAATCACCCACTCAAGACGGTTGTGAGAAAGCCAGAACTATCAGGACGAATGGCTAAGTGGTCTGTGCACCTCAGTGGATATGATCTCCAGTTTTAACCACGCACAGCCATAAAGTCACAAGCCCTCGCAGACTTCGTCTCCGACTTCAGCCCAACACTCCAGATCCAAGCAGAGCAGGAAATCCTGCACCTACACCAAGATGCCAAGTCAGGCACCTGGGAGTTACGAGTAGATGGGGCATCAAACGTCAGAGGGTCAGGAGTTGGGTTGATCCTTAGATCATCAAAAGGTGACCTGATCACCCAAGCAGTCCGATGTGAGTTCAAAACCACCAACAACATAGCTGAATATGAAGCTCTGGTCATGGGGCTGCAATTAGCCCTGGACATAGGGATCAGCTGCATCAATGTAAACAGTGATTCACAATTAATTGTGAATCACGTCAATGGAGCATACGAAGCAAGAGACCCCACAATGGTGGCCTACTTGTGTGTGGCAAAGGAGTTAATCGGCAGATTTGCAGAATTCTGCATCCAGTAGGTACCCCGGGAGCAGAACGCAGAAGCAGATGCACTGGCAACCCTGGGGTCAACCTTCAAACCAGGTGACGTAGCAAATATACCGATCACCCATGTTCTCAAACCAGCCATTCCTGGACCAAATTCGGACCAGGAAGAATTGCCAATATACAGCAATAACCCAGACCAGGGGTCAGAGCAGGATTGGCGAAAGCCATACTTAGACTGGTTGCAACATGATATCCAGCCCAGCAGTAAGAAAGAAGCACGCAGTTTCAGGATGAAGGCTTCCAGGTTCCTAGTGATTGATGGAATCCTGTTCCGGAAGTCATTAGTAGGGCCATATCTGCGCTGCCTGGACCAGACCGAGGCACAGACAGTCTTGCACGACCTCCACAGCGGAGACTGTGGAAATCATGCAGGGGAAGAAGCCTGTCCAATAGAGCCCTCAGAATGGGATACTTCTGGACCACAATGCGCAAGCATGCAAAGGAGTATGCAAGAAAATGTGACGCCTGTCAAAGGCACGCATCTGTCAATCACCAACCAGCAGAACCCCTACACCCGGTCATATCCCCATGGCCTTTTATGAAATGGGGGATGGACATTGTGGGACCCCTCCCTAGAGCACCAGGAAACAAGCTATACATGCTGGCCATGACAGACTACTTTTCTAAATGGATCGAAGCAGAATCATTCACCCAGACCACCGAAGCACAGGTCATCTCTTTTATTAAGCGCAATATATTCACCAGATTTGGCATACCTTAAAAAATAATATGTGACAATAGTTCCCAATTCATTGGGAAGAAAACCGAGGCTTTCTGCGCTGGGTGGAATGTATCACTCCAGAAATCTACCCCCAGAAACCCCCAGTCCAATGGACAAGCTGAGTCCAGTAATAAGATCATCATTGAAAATATGAAAAAGAAACTACAAGAAATGGGAGGGAAATGGGCAGAGGAGCTTCCTCTGGTCCTGTGGGCTGACAGAACTACTCCAAAAGTAGCAACAGGTCAGACCCCCTTCAGCCTTGTCTTCGGAGCAGAAGCTGTAATCCCTTCTGAAGTTAAAATTCCAACTCACAGATACGGGTGTATAACTGAGGACCAGAACCAAGTAGAAATGACAAGTAGCCTGGACACTGTTGATGAACTCAGGACCAGTGTCTACGTCAGAATGGCCTCATACAAGCAGATGGTGGCTCGGAGCTACAACAAAAATGTCAGGATCAGAACCCTGCAAGTATGAGATCTGGTCCTAAGAAAGGTGTTTCAGAACACCAAAAACCGACAAGCCGGAAAATATGCCTATAACTGGGAGGGCCCATACCAAGTTGAGAGCATAGTTGGTAATGGGGCCTACAGGCTAATGACAATGGAAGGGGAAATGATACCCAGATCATGGAATATACTTCACTTAAAAAAGTATATCATTTAGAGGTGCCTCTACCAGATCAGAGCAGCTCCCTTAGACCTCAGGTTCTACTCTGTATAAAGTCTACTCTGGTTCAGTTTAAAATGTTGTTTTGCCTTTATATTTTTAAATAACCCAAGTTTAGAATGTGGTCTTGCCTTTATATTTTTTAACCTAAGTTTAGTAATCTAAATCTTGCAATTTCAAACCTTGATGCATTTTTTAACTTTTACGTCTTTTAAAGGGAAAAGATTTTATCACTTATTTTCTGGACCAAAATTTACTTATCCTAGTGGACTGACCTAAAGAGGAAATCTGCACTGATCGCAGGAGAACCTAAGTTAAAGCCTGGCACCCCAGTATAGGGATGGGTATCTAAAACACCAGGCCAGCACACCAAAGCAGCGATGGCCAAAACACAAACGAAACATGCATGTACAAAAGAAAAACGCTAGAAAAACGGCAAGAAACCAACAGATAAAGCAAAGCCCCATACAACGGGGAATCATACGATTAAAAGAACGGCTGCCCAAGGCAGCCCCAGAGTAGAATTGTTTTTGCTGGTCCACCCGGACCAGCAGCAAAAGTTACAACAATTAAGCCCACGCAGGGGGATCCAAAGTTCAAAAGACAAAATATTAACGCCCATATCAGGGCCCAGCAGACAAATTTTTAAAAGAGAACCTACTCATCAAGAGTAGGTCCAGCAGCAACAGCATCAGCACTGGTGGGGCCAGAGGACACCTCCTCTCCAACATCTTGGGACCCCACCATGCCCTCCTCTTCATCATCCGAAAGCAGATCCATGTTCAGACCATCGGGGAAATCTGCAGCGAAGGTCTCCTCCAGAGCAGTTAAGTTCCAGGTAGTATGACTACCCTCCTGGAACTCTTTAACACACTTAATCCGGGTCTCAGCAGCAGAATAAGAAACAGCATCAATCAAAGCTCTCTGCAGACCAGCCTATTTGTGCTCCAGAGCCTCCACCTTCAGAACCAGGTCAGCCTCAGAGGCTAAAGCCCGCTCCAATTTAGACTGAGTTGTGGCCAACTGGCTCTGAGATGCCTCCTCCAGGGCCTTGAGCTTCTCCTCTTGGGCCTTGAGCTTCTCCTGGCCCGCAATTACCTCCCGACGAAAACGCTCTACAGCCTGCCGCAGAGTCCCTCTTAAGATATCCTCCGAGTTCAGCTTCACCGCCATCTCCTCCATCCTCTCCAAAGCATCATCATGAGCCACCTTCATGCGCTGAGAATCAGCCAGCAATGCCTCACTCTGTTGATTGGCACACAATGCCAGCTCCAAAGCCTGAGCATACAAAGAACCAGATTAAAAAAAAAACAAATATAAAACCAAAGAAAAAAGCCTACCTCAAAGGAAACCTCTGCCACGTGCCTAGTCAGGTCCTGAAAAGGATGCTTCTTCAAAATAGAGGCAGAAGCATGGAACATCAAGGAGTTCAAGGTAGGCCAGAGCTTGGTCTTAGATCCTCCAAAACCTCCAGGAATCTCTAGGTGTAGAGGAGGAATGAAGGACTCCCCAGATGATGTCCGAGGCAGTGGCTCAGATATAAGTTTAAAACCAGGAGTAGGAATGGTATGGGGGATCTCAAGAGGAGACGGATCAACAAAGGAAGTCTCAGGAACAGATTCCTGGACTGGATCAACATTGTCAACTTCAATCGGGACAGCCTTCGACCCAGCTCCAGCAGGGCTCCCCTCAACAACGCCTATTCTCTTTTTCTTTGAGGACCCCGCGTCCCCAGGAGCTAACCTTTTTCTTCGCAGCTGCATCACCCTGCTCACGTCGACTCTGGCCTTGCCTGAAAAGGTAACATAAGAAATCAGAACAGACTAAGCACAACCCTACCCAAGAAAATAACCAAATAGAAAACATCATACCTTCCTTTTTCATCACCGGAACAGCAGAATCCCGGACCAGCCTGGAAAAAGATCTCTCCTTGGCAGGAAGGTCCAGGAGCTTGGCCTTAGAGGCAGCAGGATCCTCAGACTCAAGAAGCTTAGCCAGGCTGTTCCCTGAAAAAGCAAATCAGTTATTAGTGAAAAGTACAACACCCAAGGAAAACATACCTTCAATCGGCTGCCATGCAAAAAAAAAATGTAGTCCGGAGAAGACGGCAAGGTGTCAATCTTAACAAAGATGAAACGGGTGAACCATTTACTGTCATCCAGAGTAGTGGGAAAGACGATAGCAGAAGGCATATTATCACTGGGAATGGCCTAAAGAACGTGGGTTAAACCACTGGCCCAGATCCGCCAGCCCAATGTTCAAGTCACGCTCCCGATTCAGGGCACAAATGCTAAGTAAAATACGCCATGCATGGGGAGCAACCTGGCACATGGCCAATTTGGTTAATTTTAAGAAGTCAACAATTAAATCGGGAAAAGGGAACCTCAAGCCCAGGCGGAAGGGATACTCGTAAAAGCAAGTCCACCCTTCCCTCGCAAAATCAGTCTTTTCGCCGGCAAGAGGGAGTAGGTAGACAACCCCATCCGGGAAGCCAAACCTGACCTTGATAAGAGCAGTGTGGGACTCGTCAAAGGCAGAATCACAGAGATGCCTAGGAGCCAGCAGCTCCTGCGACGGAAAGGGACCAGAGTAGATCCCCAGCGCAGGAGAGGATCCAGATGAGCAGCCAGTGGGGGTAGCAGCAGAGGAGCAAGGAGCAGACATTATGAAATTTCGAAGATTGTGGTAAAAAGATTTTACTGCGAAAAGAAAAGCAAGAAAGGGCAAGAAAACAAGTGAAAGAAAGTGAATTTTAAAGAAGGTGAAAGTAAAAGTGAAAAGGCCGGATGAAAGAGTATTTATAGAGAAAGCAAGTTGATGAAAATTTGAAAAGTAAATTCAAATTTGAAAGGTGAAAGGTTAAAGTAAAGGAAGTAGTAAATATTGAGGGGACAAGCAGTTAATGCAAGGGTGGACAAGTGGGGCATGAAATGCGGCTATGAGCAGTTGCACCAACTCCCTAACTACCCACGTAAATTCCAGAATTCTCAGAGGCAGAGGAAATTCCAGCCCAATTGAAAAGTCAATCCAGGCTGAAATTTGGGGGAAATTGTTTAGCCCAAAAATCACCATTACGCTATTGGGCCCAAAGACAAATAAAAGGTACAAGCAGCCCACCACAGAGCAGACCACACGCAAGAAAAGAGTCGTTGGAGTAGGAGAATGGGTCAAAACCCTAAAGGAATATCCCCCTATATTCACTCCTACATCCCAGGACCAGAGCAGAATCGGTTGAGCAAAAGTCCGCAGCTATAAAAGGAGAAGCTAGGGCATTTTTATTCATTCATGCATACGTTGTAACTTTACTACTTACGCAAAACACTTGTACTTCATCTCAAACAGTGCATATCCTCGATCATAGTAAAATATTGGTGGGATTCCGTTCCCCCCGCGGTTGTTTCCCTCATTGGGTTTTTCCGCGTCACCAAAACCTCTTGTGTCGTTATTTTATTTCTTTAGTCCTTATAATCGTTTTCTACGTAAATCTTCATATTGGTTGACACTTTGACCTACATCACAGTAATTCAATTCGGTAGAAATTTTACCAAAACAATATGCATATATACATATATATATATATATACATATATATATATATATACATATATATATATATATATACATATTGTTTTGGTAAATATATATATATATATACATATATATATATATATACATATATATATATATATATATATACATATATATATATATAGACTTGAGTTCCGGTGAGAACCACCTTACAATGAGAACTTTGTGAGAACTCTACCTTACGGACTTTTTTATAAAAAATTAATGACATAATTGGATTCGGCATGACATTTTATAGCTAGAGAACCTATTTCTTGGTCTAGAAAATAAATACTAGTGACGGAAATCAAGATGAGATACGTTTTATTTATTTGCATGCACCTACTATCTATTTTTTCGTATATATTATTTTTCCGACACTAGTATTTATTTTCTAGACCAAGAAATATGTTCTCTAACCATAAAATTTCATGCCGAATCCAATTATGTCATTAATTTTTTTAAAAAAACTCCGTAAGAAAGAGTTCTCACCGGTTCTCATTGTAAGGTGGTTCTCACCGGATCCCAACCCTATATATATATATGTATATATATATATATGTATGTATATATATATATATATATATATATATACATATATATATATATATATATATATATGTATATACATATATATATATATATACATATACATATATATATATATCTATATATACATATATATATATATATATATATACATATACATATATATATATATCTACATATACATATATATATATATCTATATATACATATATATATATATCTATATATACATATATATGTATATATATATATATATATATATATATATATATATATATATATATATATATATATATATATATATATATATATATATATATGTATGTATATGTATATGTAGAAATTGAATCACGTGAGGCCGCTCTCTTAGCGTGAGGCTGCCGGACCATTCTAAACCGTTAGATCTAAAAACCATGGGCGGCCCAGATTGTGCCACGTGTCCATATATATATTAAAAAAAAAAAAAAGAAACTGACCTTCATTCATTCTTTCTTTCTCACTCTCTCAACGTCTTTTCAAATTCTTCTTTCTCACTCTCTCTCGCTCTCTCGCTTTCTCACTCTCTCACTCTCTCTCGCTCGCGGTAACCGTTTGATCTTCTCCCCGGAATCATCAAAACCTGCATTATCATCTTCTTCGTATGTTCTTCGTATTTTCGTTTGTTATTTGTTACATTTTTGTTCTTTAATTAGTTTAATTACTTATTTTTGCTCTTTATTTTGTATTTTTTTTGCTATTTTTCTGCTGGATTATCATTAGTTGAGTGTTTATTGTTTGAGAGTGTTTTTGATTATTTTAGTACGTTATAATGTGATTTTTTTGTCGTTCTTTGGATGTGTGGTTTATTTTCGAAGATTTGAGGCGAAATAAGCAAGCATTGTCGTTCTTCGAAGTTTTTAACATCAACAACCTCCATTATCATCTTCTTCGTATGTTCTTCGTATTTTCGTATGTTATTTGTTACATTTTTTTTTCTTAAATTAGTTTAATTACTTATTTTTGCTCTTTATTTTGTTTTTGTTTTGCTATTTTCTGCTGGATTATCATTAGTTGAGTGTTTATTGTTATTTTTCATTGTTAGTGATACCTAGGGTTGTGATGAAAATATCTAGGTTCTGAGAGTGTTTTTTGATTATTTTAGTACGTTTCAGAATACGAATGCAGTTTCACAAGTTAAGCTTCTAGTTTCACAAGTTAAGCTTCTAGTTTCACAAGTTAAGAATTCAAAAAAACAGGCTGATTTTTCAACAGGTTTCACAATATAGCCAACTAGTTTCACAAAATAAGCATGCAGTTTCACTTCATAAGCTTCTAGTTTCACAAGTTAAGAACTCAAAAAATCAGGATATTTTATTAACAGGTTTCACAATATAGCCAACTAGTTTCAGAAAATAAGCATGTAGTTTCACTTCATAAACTTCTTGTTTCACAAGTTAAGAACTCAAAAAATCAGGATATTTTATTAACAGGTTTCACAATATAGCCAACTAGTTTCACAAAATAAGCATGTAGTTTCACTTCATAAACTTTCTTGTTTCACAAGTTAAGAATTCAAAAAAAAAAAACAGGCTGATTTTTCAACAGGTTTCACAATATAGCCAACTAGTTTCACAAAATAAGCATGTAGTTTCACTTCATAAACTTTCTTGTTTCACAAGTTAAGAATTCAAAAAAAAAACAGGCTGATTTTTCAACAGGTTTCACAATATAGCCAACTAGTTTCACAAAATAAGCATGTAGTTTCACTTCATAAGCTTCTAGTTTCACAATATAACTCTTAGATTCACATAATAAGTTTCTTTCAGTTTTAAGTTTATTTTCTATTATTTTCAGTTTAAAGTTCTTTTTCTGATTCTGTGATTCTCAGTCATTATTATGTGAAACTAGAAGCTTAGGTTGTGAAACTAAGCCTTTTATTATGTGAAATCTAAGAGTCTGTGTTTCACAATGTATGGTTTTTGATTCTATTTTGTAATGCTTGTAGGTTACTTTGTGGTTTTAAACTTAATTACCTTTGGTCAAATATGGAAAACTGGTGCAAGGGGTGGGTAGTGAATCTTCACGCAGAAGATAAAGCAGAATATGTCCAGAATTACATAACAGAAAAAAAAGAGGCCATGGCATTCTCATTTACTCCCTTACGGACTGTTGAGCTCACAAACAGGCTGTTTTTAATAATCAAGATGTAATGAATAACATCTTCAAACAACTTAAGTGTAACCTAGATAAGGCAAACATGGCATTGGTTTGTCGGAACTGGTGTCAGCTTTTCCTCCTACACCCTAGTGCACCTCTCATTCGAGTTGCGTATGGGATTTCTCTGCGTATCAATGATGTCAATGGTGTGAGAATAGTTCGTAGGGGTTCTAGAATCATTTATAAAAGATGCAAGTGCTTTATGACAAATGATCCGGGATCTAAATTACTCCTACATTGTGTGCAAAGTGAAAATCCTTACCAAAGTGAACACCTTAGAGATCTAACTGATGCTGAAATTGACCAAACACAAGAGTTGCTTGACATTTTAGATGTGCCATCTCCAGAACTTGACTTAGCAGTTGCTACTTCGACAGAGTTGATGACTCGGGCAAAATTATCTTGGTTTGATTTACCTTTCTTGGCATTCGATATGTAGCATAGCTGCTCAAGTTTGTATCACCTTTTTGCATCTTAGTGGCTGGCCTAAATCTCTTTTTGTAGTGCTCTTCTGTAATTACATGTATCAAGCCAGCCTTTTTATGTAATTATCTAGCAATGTATGAATGATATTTTTAATTAATGAAGTTTCTTTTCGTTACGTTCTTAAGTTTCTTTTTCTTATTCTGTGAAACCAGAAGTTTATTCTGTGAAACTAGAATCTTTGCTTGTGAAACTAGAAGCTTAGGTTGTGAAACTAGAAGCTTAGCTTGTGAAACTAAGCCCTTATTATGTGAAATGTAATAGTCTGGGTTTCACAATGTATGCTTGTAGGTTACCTCTGGTCAATTATGGAAACATGGTGCAAGGGGTGGGTAGTGAATGTTCTTGCAGAGGATAAAGCATATTTTGTCCGGAATTATATAAGAGAAAAAAAAGAGGCTATGAAATTCTCATTTGCTCCCTTACGGACTGTTGAGGTCACTAATAATCGTTATCAACCCCAACTGGCTGTCTTCAACAATCAAGATGTAATGAATAGCATCTTCGAACGACTTAAGTGTAACCAAGATAAGGCAAACATGGCGTTGGTCTGTCGGAATTGGTCTCAGCTTTTCCTCATACACCCTAGTGCACCTGTCATTGCAGTTGTGTATGGGATTTCTCTGCATATTAATGATATCAATGGTGTGATAATCATTCGTAGGGGTTATAGAATAATTTATAAAAGATGCAAGTGCTTTATGACTAATGATCCGGGAGCTAAATTACTCCTACATTTTCACCAAGGCTACAATCTTTTGCAAAGAGGACACCTTAGAGATCTCACTGGTGCTGAAAACCCAAAAGTGAAAGAGTTGATTGACAATTTACGTGTGCCATCTCCAAAACATGACATATCACTTGATACTGCAACACGCTTGCTGACTCGGACAACTTTATCATATTTAGATTTGCCTGTGTTGCTCGATATGTAGCACAGCTCCTCAACTTTTGTATCACTTTTTGCCGTGATAGTGGCTGGTCTAAATGTGCTCGGTTTTAGTGTTTTTGTAGTGCTCTCTTGTAATTACGTCTATCAAGGCAGCCTTTTTGTGTAATTACCTAGCTATGTATGAATGATATTTTTTAATGAATCAAGTTTATTTTCCTTATTATCTAACTGTGTGAATCAAGTTTATTTTCCCTATTCTGTGAATGTCAGCTCTTATTCTGTGAAACTAGAAGCTTATTTTGTGAAACTAAGCTCTTATTCTGTGAATCTAAGAGTTTGGGTTTCACATTGTAAGCTTCTTTGTTTCACAGTTTAATAATTTTCTTTTCTTTATTCTGTGAATGTTAGCCTTTCTTCTGTGAAAGTAGAAGCTTATATTGTGAAACTAAGCTCTTATTCTATGAATCTAAGAGTTTGGGTTTCACATTGTAAGCTTCTATGTTTCACAGTTTAATAATTTTCTTTTCTGTGAAACTAGTAACTTATTTTGTGAAACTAGATCCTTCTTCTGTGAAACTTATTTTCTTAATTCGTTTGTATTTACTTTTTACCTGAGATTCACAGAATAAGCTTCTAGTTTCACAATGTAAGCTTCTTGTTTCACAGAAAAAGTTAGTATTTTCCTTTTTCTGTGAAACTAGAAGCTTATTTTGTGAAACTAGATCCTTCTTCTGTGAAACATATTTTCGAAATTCGTACCATTTATGCATAACAGGAAGCAAGCTAATATGAAGCGATCGGAACATCCACCTTCTACTAGTGGAACAGTTGAACCTGCTGCAAAAAAGAAACGAAACTATAAAGAGCGATTGCCGTCATTGAGGACCCGGATGTCTCCCGCTGGGCTTTACAACTTTATTCATAATGAGGATAGTCCACCCTCAGAACAACAGATTCAAGCTATCAAAGAAATGGGGTTTGGGGGTCTTTTACTTCTTAAAACGGATGTTCTTCCCGAAAACTTAGCATATTGGCTAGTTTCAAATTACGACCCAATAAAAGGATGTTTGTTGGGTGGGAAGCTTCCTATTTTAGAGGAGGATATTCATCTATCTCTTGGATTGCCAATGGGTCCTAATGTTGTTGTTGAAGCAACAAATGGAGATAAGGACCCCTCTTATTTATCTGCTTTGAAGCAGTTCACTAAACAATATGGTGTTGGTTCCATTGACATCAAACTTGTTCTGCAAAAGTTGATTACACAAAGAGATGGAGGAGATGATTTCAAACGCAACTTCATCGTTTATATTTTCTCTGCTCTTTTAGGCGGTGTCATTGGGAACAAGGTCAGCTTGAAAGTGCTGAAAAGTTTGGTGAATACTGAGTTGATCTCCAGTTTCAACTGGTGCAACTTTATAAAAAAGAAATTGGCTGGCCAAGTTCAGTCTTGGCAAAAGGAAGAGTTTCTGGTTAAAAAGGCGAAAGAGAATTGGTTTGGGGGACCGATTATTGCGCTGCTCTTCATTTATCTAGACCGTTGTGTCTTTAAATCGCGCATTGTGAGTCGTCAATATCCTACGTTATCGACTTGGACAAAAGATGCTATATACAAGAGAATTAAGGATGAATTGGATGACCCAACTAGAACTTTCGGCAGGGGTTCTGTTGAGCCTCCAATTGTGAGACGTGAGCAGCATGGACCTTTCCTTGCTATTGAGTTTGCAACAGACAAGCAAGCACAAAAATCAAAATCAGCTGTTCAGGAACTTGTTGTTCGGCAACCTGAACAAGAAGAATCTGGGGAACCTGAACAAGAAGATTCTGGAAAATCTGAACCACCCAAAGATGAAGGAGAAACTGGAAAGCCTGGCATTTCTGAAGAGAACAGTGATGTGAAGCTTGTTACTGATCTTGCAAATTCAGCAAAAGTCATGGCTATTGCTTCCATGAACTACAAATGTCTTGTCAGTCAAGCTTCCTTGAAATTACCTTCATCAGCAACAGTTTCTAAACTAGTTGCAACTGTTGATGGTATTGCAGATGGATTTAGGCTGTCTCAACAAGATAAAAATGAGCAGAATGAGGAGAATGTTGAGACAGCAAATAATGAGGAGAATGTTGAGAAAGCACATAATGATAGTGGGGAGGTTGATGATAATTTGGAGATTGATGATAATGAGAAGGCGGTTGTGGATGGTACTGGTGAGAATGTTCATGAGGATGCGGGTAAATTTTATGGGTGGTCTGAAGCTGAACTGTTGGCGGCATTGGACATAATGGATGAGTCCTTTCAGCCAATACAGCCTCATTGTTCACCAGCAAAACCAGAAATGCCAAGCTTTAGGCTCTTTCCAGATGATGACCACTTTTTATCTTCACCCTCTCAACCTGAACGTGAACCTGAGCCTGAACCTGAACCTGAAGCTGAACATGAACGTGAACCTGAAGATGAACCTCAACTTGATGATTCAACACGTTGTGATGAAGCCGAACTCGATCGTTCAACATCTTGTGTTCATGCTGAAGGACCTGGAGGACCTTCTATGTCCACACCAGTGGTAGAGGATCTTCCTGTGGTAGGGAGTACTGATAAAGATGTCATTGACGTAGGAGATACTCCTCCGAATGTTTACAAGCGTCGATCCAAAGGTGAATGTCATTCACCTGTCAATCCAAAGGTGAAGAGGGCCATAGTTCCATCAGAGGTCTATCGATCTCCGTATTTGCAAAGAAACATGAATATTCTTAAGGGTTTTACTCAAGCGGAGAAGCCTGTATTGGATTTCATCTTTTTGGATTCATGTGAAAGGTATTGACTTATTTTATTAATTTTTCAAACCTTGTATTTTAATATTTTCAGCCTGTTTTATTAACATGTTTCACAATATAGCCTTCCAGTTTCACTTAATAAGGTTTTTAGTTTCACAGAATAAGCTTCTTGTTTCACAGCCCTTATTCTGTGAATGTAAGCCCTTATTCAGTGAAACTACAAGCTTAAGAGTTTGCGTTTCACAATGTAAACTTCTTGTTTCACAGAATAAGCTTGTGGTTTCACAGGATAAGTTTCTAGTTTCACATGTCAAACATCTAGTTTCACAGTTTGACAGTTTCACAGTATGTCCTTCCAGTTTCACAGAATAAGCTGCTAGTTTCACAAAGTAAGCTTCTAGTGTCACAGAATAAGCTTCTAGTTTCACAGTTTAACAGTTTCAGAATATGTGCTCCCTGTTTCACAGAATAAGCATGCAGTTTCACAAATTAAGCTTTTAGTTTCACAGTTTTGGTCAAACTTACTAAACATTAAAATACTCTTATTTTTTAATTTTGATCGTATATTTAATACCATTTGAGGGTGTGACAGTAAGCCCTTATTCAGTGAAAGTAAGCCCTTATTCAGTGAAACTAAGCGCTTATTCTGTGAAATTTAAGAGTTTGGGTTTCACAATGTAAACTTCTTGTTTCACAGAATAAGCTTGTGGTTTCACAGGATAAGTTTCTAGTTTCACATGTTAAACATCTAGTTTCACAGTTTCACAGTTTCACAGTATGTCCTTCCAGTTTCACAGAATAAGCTGCTAGTTTCACAAAGTAAGCTTCTAGTGTCACAAAGTAAGCTTCTAGTTTCAGAATATGTGCTCCCTGTTTCACAGAATAAGCATGTAGTTTCACAAATTAAGCTTTTAGTTTCACAGTTTTGGTCAAACTTACTAAACATTAAAATACTCTTATTTTTCAATTTTGATCGTATATTTAATACCATTTGAGGGTGTGACCTGTGCTTTTAATGACTGTTTCCAGTGACATTCTTTTCAAAAGTCAAACTCAGCAATTGACAAGGAAGCAATTGATCAGTTTGCCTGAAAGTGATCAAGTATCTTCTACTGTGATAGATGTTTGGCGTGAGTTTCTAAACAGTAGTGAGAGCTTGAGATCACGAGATTCTGCTAGTCGTTTATTTGTGCCACACTCCACACACAATGTTAGTCTCTCTACCTCTTTTCTATAATCCCATTTTACATGGTGTGCACTTATAATCATTACTCACACATGATTCGATTTTTGTTCCAGTGTCTCGACAATGTTGATTTTGCTGCTACCCAATTAGTAAGTTTTTTTTATATTTGGTCTTATTATATTCAAGCTTTAAGGTGGACTTGTCTTTTTTATTCATTGCATTTTTATCTGTTGTCTTTCAGATTTTGACTCCGATCATTTCTCCCGAATGCCCACCATTCTTGTTTTGTTTTGATCTGAGACCGGAATCTTGCAAATGCCAAGTCATCCATGCTATGAAAGACACATCTGTTGATTATACTTCTTTTTTAAAACATACGGTACATCTATTTTACCTATTTTTGGACTCGTTCTTACTCCATTACCTTACTAATTGCTCTTTGTAATTACTCTTTTGTTCATACAGCAACACAGGCTCATCAACCTTCTTCAATCAAAGTTGCCAGCAGTGACAAGTATTGCTTCAATGACGATTCCAGAAGTGTTTATCCCAAAATCAAATCTGAAATCCAAACTAATTGATAATGGCCTCTATCTGCTGAACATACACTAGTAGAAAAATAGTTATTTGCGGCGCAAAAAAAGTGGCCATTTGCGGCGTTTTTAGTGTAGCAGCAAATAAGGGGGCCGCAAATAGAAAAAGCTATTTGCGGCGGAAAAAAAAACGCCTCAAATAGAGAAGCTATTTGCGGCGTTTTTTAAAAAAGCGCCTCAAATAGCTTCTCTCTATTTGAGGCGTTTTTTGTCAAAAACGCAGCAAATAGAAAAAAAAAAAAAAAAAAAAAATTTTTTTTATTGTTAAAAAAGGAAATGATGCAATGAAATCTTTTAAGTATAATAACTCAAATATATTTTTCCACAACAAAATCTTACACAATTTTTGTAATTATCCTAAATAACATATACAATGCTCAAACGCTAATTACAACGCCACTAGAAGTTGCCTAATTTTGCCAGACCAAATTAAATAAACTAGTAACTCCTGTTTAATTTCCTCTTTTGCAACAATTCTAGAAGTTTCCTTGGTATATGATTGGCTGCGTACACCTAGGCCAGCAACATACTGGAGCTCTGTCATTTGGCAGGAGATAGGAGTGCCTATAAGCACCAATTTGTGGAGGTGGTTGTATGCCCATGATGCCTTAAGAACAAATAGTAAACTAGTGGCATATGGGATGGACATTGATCCTCTGTGTCATTTGTGTGGCACCCAAGATGAAACAACATCACATATGTTCTTCGACTGCAATTACAGTTCTCGGATCCTGCAGGAAATTAATGTCATTACTAGCATCAGCATACCAGTGGGAAACACGCTTCAGTGGTGTTCAAGCTGTCCTAGCTTCCAGCGGACTGTTTGTTCAGCCATTTTAATGAGTATATTTTATCATGTATGGAGTCAACAAAACACTAGCAAGCATGATAAACTACTGCTGGTATCAAGGAAAATAGCAGGTCAGATTATTGATGATGTACGAGCTCGGATACGACAGAAAAACAAGGGACAGTACAAGGCGGAGGAGAAACGCATGCTTAGCAATCATAGTCTTATGTAATTGAATTTTGATTCACCCTTGTACAGTTTTGGTTTGGTTCATGATATATTACTTACCTTTCAACAACAAAAAGGCCTGTGTTGCTGAGAGCAGAAGATACCATTACAATTATCAGCTGCTTATAAAAAATACGGTTCCACTGCAACACAATCAATCAAACAAATTAAATAAACTAGTCAATATCAATAAGCACCTGTAAATTCATGTAGCCATCCACGGAGACAAAATAATCCGCGCAAATTTACAGCTCAAGAATTATACCAAGTTCAACTTCATAAATGTCAGTAAATGAATTTCTTTTTCCTGACGAACACAGAAATTACCTTTGTAATCCATTCGCCATTTCAATTTAACAATGACTTGTTTCCCAGTCAAGTTGTTCAAGAAAGGTTTAGGGTTAACTGGGACAGTCTGCACAAGTGAGATCAAATTAATTAAACACTACGCAAAACAAGGATCGAAAATCATATCGTTTACAAGAATGGCCAATACCTCTGTAAGAAATGCAGACTTTGCTGCCCTTTAATAGTAAGCGAACGTAAAGTCTCCACTCTTTTCTTACAACTTTAGGTACGACAAGTCTTTGCAATACGAATATAGTTACTCCGGGTTAAGTTAATAAGGAGGGCAACTCTCTGTTCATTGTGAGTGTGGGCATGGCATCAAAAGGCATAAGAAGATATAAGGTGGCTCGGTTGGTTGAACAAAGGCTTTCTTTCCGAGAAGCAGCCTTTAACTCGAAATATAATGAGTAGCAGCGGGTAACTGGTCTCGAATTTCCTTGCTTGGAAACCTCTCCTAGCAGAGAAGCTCTCCCTGTGTGCTTTTCTAAGATAGGATCATACTTGTCCGCCCTTGAAGCTCCTTTTGTTTGTATTCTCCCAGGAATTGCTCTTTCTCCTATAGCTTAGAGAAAGGCTGCCTTTTTGGTAAGTTTAAAGGTGTTGTGCTCCTGGAATAACATAGATTTTATTGGTACTGCATCCCCGAACAAGCGCTAACTCACCGCCAATGAAATTCAAACTTGGAAATTCTCTACAGTCCTGAAAAGCCAGAAAATAAACACAAAAACAAAAACAATAAGTTTGAGTATGAATCAAACACACCATAAAATCATTGCATTCTGTGTTGAACTCCCTTTCCTGCAAAAAAAATCCCCTACCAAGTGGACTGTACACAACTATTCCAATCCCGAGTTTCCTGCAAACGCGCTATAACACTATTATTGTCAGCTACGCGAAAAAAAAAACAGACTAATTGAATATTGACAGTTTCCGAACCAAATTCAATGACTTCAATGACTTCAAGCTAAGCTAGTTGACATCTATATCGTACCAGGGCATTATTCGTGTACAAAAACTTACGAAATATGTGACAGACTTACAGTCTCTTCGATAGGTACTGGAGTATCAACGCGATGCTGATAGTACAGATCAATGTAATCAACATTAAGATGATTCAAGCTAGCCTCGCAACACGACCTTACATATTCTCAAGTTGCTTTAACTATCATAGTTGGATATAGGCTTACAACCCTAAACTTGCTGGCTACCTGAACTTTCTCTCTTGGCAAATACTTCAATGCCTACATACATTACATTACAGAACATGTCAGTTAATTTCTCAGAAAATAATCGTGCTGTGTCCAACCTTTCCATATCTGATAAAAACCATAAGTAGAAGCTAACAAATAAAAACCAAAGGTAGCAGTAAGTAGAACAAAGACCAACCTTTTCCACATCTGATACGCATAACAGCCTCCCAACTAGTTTCCCTCGTCAGGTCCCTGCCCAATTCATGCCTCAACTTGTCTTATTGATAATGAGTGCAGTGACGTCAAAATTGACCCATCTCGAGTGAGCCGAACTAGCTGAAAGGAGCTCAATAGTTTGTAAAACTAAAGATTACTTACATACATGACAAACTTCCGAAAATGAAAAGACTTGAACCTATCATTACCACACTACCAGAATATCCAATCTGAGCTCAAAACTGATCGACTTCCACCTGAAGCTGAAGTGACTCGATGCCTATGAGATTAACAGTTTGATAAGTTTCAGTGCACTTCTCTACTTCAGTACACATTTGTTTCCATTCCTCATATTTAAGCTAGGCAACAAAAAGACGGTGGTGGTTAGATTGTTATAGGCCACAACCACACTTGCACCGACAAAAGGCCTAAAAAAAAAAGCAATTTCTGTTAGGATTAGAATTACCATACATGAACATATGTCATCAGGGGAAGAATTCATCCTCCTCGGTCTGGTACATCTCGAAAAGTTGGATAGAGTAGTGAGCTGCAAATTTGTAGCATACATCAGGGCCTTCAGGATCATATGCTTCCAACTCCTCTACAATCAATCTAAGACAAAGCAAAATTTAACCAACATAAATGCTCCATATTCCATATTTCCACCGACATGACTCAAACCCTAGAAAAAAAATACAGTAATAACCAATAAAGAGTACAAATTAGTAAATTTGAAACGCGAAAATCATAAAGGAGATGGCGAGGTTGCGTATTGTATTTCGCTAATTCAAACTCCAATTAATCGAAAATAGTTAACCCTAAAAATCAATTCACATACCTGATTTAGAATAATATGAATAGAGGAGATGGCGAGGTTACGAGTTCCGTCAATTACCGTTGATTTCTAATGGTGGTGAGGGGTGGTTGGCAAATTTTGGTGGTTGTCGAGAATGTTTAGGAGGGAGATTCAGTACACTGTTCTAATGTTTTATTGTTTTGCAATTGGGAATGAAAACACGGAATGCGTTTAGAATAATATCCCTGTTTCAATTTTTCTTTTTTTTTAAATAATAAGTATTTGCGGCGTTTTCAAAAAACGCCTCAAATAACTTATTTGCTGCGTTTATTCACAAAACGCCTCAAATAACCAATAAATTATTTGCTGCTATTGGGCTAAAACGCCTCAAATAGATAGCCGCAAATAGATGTTTTTCTACTAGTGATAATGGAGAATTACAAAGGGAGCAAAACTAATTCTGTAATAACCATAAATACTGTAAGATTGCTTTTCAACATCTAATTTAATTTCTATACAATTGCCACAACTTTATTTCCTAGTTTTTCTGAAACCCATTTTGTTTGCATCAATAGGAAACTCAGCGCAAGTGTTTTGCATTGCGGGTGTGCTATCATATTGTTACATGTTCTGTTAATCTGTCCAAAGAAATAGTCACAAAAGATGCACTAGAATCGAGTTCCTCTATGACACCGGATTTTACTGAGAAGGAATTGGTGGCTTGTGTTGGGAGAAGAGCACAGTTAACCAAATTGTAATGTCATACTTTTTCTTTGATTTCTTGAATTATGTTTTTTTAAATTGTGTGAGATATATTGACTAATTGCATTTTGTTCAATAATTAAGTGAGGTTCTGGTGTCCACTCCGTGGATGGAAGTCACTAGAGATGCTTTGCAGACCCTTACATCGCGTGGCCTTATTATGGATCAGGTAAGTATTATTTTCCCATTCCTGACCATGTTTCTTTTTTTGTATGGTTCCTTATTTGGTGAATCTCAGACCTTATTCTGTGAATCTTAGAGGTATTTTTGTGAAACTTGATGGTGATTTCCGTGAAAGTGGATGCTTCATTTTGTGCACGTTTTATTTGTAGATCATTGATATTGTTGGGATTAAGCGGACAGTTGGTAAAACAAATGTGATTTACTTGCCAACGACAGTATATGTGAGCTTCAAATCCTTCAGATGTTCATATTCAAGTGTTTTTCATTCTGAAAGTTGCTCATCCAGAGACTAAAATTGCCTTTTTTGTGTCATTCAGGGTCTTAATGCAGATACTAACCCAGAGATTTGGGGTCAATATATACAGTCTTCATACACTCCAGTAGATGGTAGCCAGATTGATTTGGTCTGATCCTTCAGTTCTGCTATTCATTTTTGTTATTTATTTACCGTCATTCATGTGTGTTTTTTGATTGATTATTCTTGTACATTTACTATCTCAGGTTTTTATCCCTTTGCATAGCCAAAAATCGAAGCATTGGTGGGCTTGTATTTGCGACATAAAGAAGCAAAAAAATTACATCCTTGACTCATCCATGGATATAAAAGTGGATAAAGGAAACAACAAGGCCATGGGCATTGTATGATTTTTTTTCCAAAATATTGTAGAGTTTTTGTTTTAGTATACCCCAAAATATATTTTTGATCTTTTATTGTCCTTTTTCTTCTCAGTTGTACAATGTTGCAACTATTTTGGGAGAGTCGTACAAATCTTTGAAGAACATGCACGTGCATGATTTTGTCAATCTCGAAGTCCCTCAACAAAAAACGGGGTGCGTAGTTTGACTTGTTTTGTTAAACTTAGTCTGTGATCATTTGTTGAATCTCAGACCTTGTTCAGTGAATCTCAGACCTTATTATGTGAAACTTTGTTACACTCATGAGTGCTTATATGTTTTTTTGTCTAGTTATGATTGTGGAGTCTTTCTGCTAAAGTGGTTGAGTGCATTGGAAGATCAGAGTTTATGGACGAACAGTGACTATTTTGAGGTGAGTTCATTACTATATGAAAATAAAGCCGTGCATTCCACGAATATTAGCATGAATACACTAATTTAATATACGTCACTCTATGCAGGGTTTGGCAGATTATCGAAAGTCGATCATGTTGGAACTTCTTATGTGGGATGAGAATACTGTCAGGTCTTACTTTGTGAATCTACACATGAAAGTTTTAAATTCTTAATTCCTTGGCTGAATATATTGTAATATGTATATTTTGTACTTGTGTTTGGTTTTATAGGTCTTCCCTTATTAAACCGAAAAAGCAAAAAAGCCAAAAATGAAGCTAAAGCATGTCAATCTTGAAGTTTCCTCAACAAAAAACAAGGTGAGTCTCAGACCTTATTCAGTGAATCTCAGCACTTAGCATTCACCAAAACTGCTTCTAGTTTCACAAGTTAAGCTTCTAGTTTCACAATTTATGAGCTTAGGTTTCACAATATAAGAAAACTTATTCTGTGAATGTCGGGTGTTCTTCTGTGAATCTAGAATCTTAATTTGTGAAACTAAACCCTTAATCTGTGAATCTGGAGATTTGATGGATTTTATGTCTTTATAGAGTTATATTGCTTCTCATTGCTTGATTTTAACTCCACTTGTAGATGATGAAAACGATGAAAACGATGAAAACGAGATGGTCGAGTCATTGCAACTGGACTTCGACATTGTTAAGGCCGCAACAAATAATTTTTCGACATTGTGGACAAGGTGAAAAGGAATTCCAGTCAGAAGAACTTGGTGAAATGTGTTTTTGTTGTGATGTTTTTGTTGCTGTAAATTGACGTTGTAAATAATTTTGAAGGGAAAAATTGCTGGAAAGAAAACCGAGGAAGCGAGCACGTAAGTGATCTCGTGATCTTCGCTTTCTCCTGTCATCTTCTATAGCCTTTATGTTGACATGTTTATAGTTTTTATTGTCTCAGTCAACATAATTTTACGCGTTGCAAGCTTCACATAATTTTAAAAAATATTTTTCATTACTGGACTCATGCCTAAGCGGGGCTCGAATGATGATACATCTTAGTTGAACCCAAATTATTTTGCAACCAGTTTGTTAAGCCACAACTACCCCAAAATTAAATGCTCCAACCTGTCACCTAACCACAACTACCTCAAAATTAAATGCTTCACAACCATAAAAAGTAGTACACGTAGTAAGCAAGTGCACTATATAAGAGAAGGGAAGTTGATATCATCAAACACCCTATTCCAATATACAACCATTTACACTACAAATACATATATAGTCTTCTTATCATCAGACTCCTTATCATCAAACTCCTTAGCCATGACCATCCACGGTGATTGATCACTGCCGTCTCTTGTCGCTATCTTGAGATGGTAGTGATCAATCACTTTGGATGGTCATAGCTGGGGATTTTTCATGCACGTAATGGTAATTTATGACAACAGGTATTTATGACAGATATTTCAATAAAAACTGCTTCTAGTTTCACAAGTAAAGCTTTTAGTTTCACAATTTATGACAACAGGTTTCACAATATAAGAAAACTTATTCTTCTGTGAATGTCAGGTCTTCTTCTGTGAATCTAGAAGCCTATATTGTGAAACTAAGCATGTAATCTGTGAAACTAAGCCCCTAGTTTCACAGTATAAGCTCTTAGTTTCACAGTCTATAAAACCTAAACTACTTCCCCGCATCACGGACCCAAATATAAAGAAAACTATACATCTTTGTCTTCCTCATCTTCGTCTTCCTCATCTTCTTCTTCTTCTTCTTCTTCTTCTTCTTCTTTTTCTTCTTCTTCTTCTGTTGTATCTCCCTGAAAGAAAATGAAACATTAAAATAAATACTTTTGAGACGTAACTTGCATTGCTTAAGTAATAAAAATTATACTTAAAATTAAAATCAACAATATAAGCCCCTAGTTTCACAATATAAGCCCCTAGTTTCACAATATAAGCCCCTAGTTTCACAGTTTAAGGCCTAGGATTCACAATATTATAAACAACCTAAAATCAGCCGTTTATCAACAGGTTTCACAGTATAAGCCCTTAGTTTCACAGTATAAGCCCCTAGTTTCACAGTATAATAAACATGAATAAAAAAAAAATCAAGTAAAGGAATAATACATACTTGATTCTCAGGAGGATGCTCTTCAAAATCATATGGACAATTTCTTTTATCATGGTGTGACATTCGTTTACAATTAGCACACAACCTTTTTGGTTTTTTTGCTTTTATGATTGCCTTATTTTTGCTACTGACCAGCCGCTTCCCGCTACCCTTGTTCTTAGAGAACTTAGGTGGTAAGACTTTTCCTTCTTTTGGAGCCTTGCAGTTTAGAAAGATTTCCAATTCTTGTTCTTTTGTCAAAGCCTTTGGGTTTGGCTCCAACTTCTCTCGGAATTCTTTTACAAGCATAGCAAATTCTCTCACATCAGACTCTTTTTTTCTTTTGAGGACCCCCACAATTGCATAAATCTCAGACCACAACCGAGACATTCCAAATTTCGTGCTACTAGTAGGATTGTAGTTGTCCAAAAGATTTCCATTCGAATCATAAATAGGGTTTCTAAGTGCATTCTTACTCCACCTACCCAAAATGTATTTCTCAGGTATTTCCTTAGTTTTACCCGAGCAAACCCAAATGATGTGATAACATAGAATACCTCTCCGTTCAAATAGTTTACAGGAACATCTCACGTCCATTGTTCCTTTATTGTACTCAACTGCGTAGCTCTTTTTCTTGATCGCGTCTTCAACTATCAAAATCTCAGAGTTAGTTACAGGATCTGGTGGGGTGTATCCACCCACACTACACCCATTTATCGAGCCCTTAACCTCATTTTGAAAGTCATAGAAGACTTCATGTGTATATACTCTCGCTCCATGGGCTTCCCAGTTTGAACGATATAAGGTTTCAGGCATTAAATTATCACTCTGTGCTTCAAGAAGTTTTAGAGCATGCCTTTGTTGGTCGATGGCACTCTCAAACCTCATCCAAAACTCAACCAAGGTCCCATATTTATTCTCAAATCTTTTAAAAAAACTATTAGCACTCTCTGATCTCTGTGTGGTTCTTAAAATGTTACCTATCGGAACATTTCTGAAATACGCTGGTATCCATTTGTGTCTTTCAGCAAACTTTCCACTCAACCATATATTATCCTCTAACGAGAATTCTGTGATGACCTTAACCCAGTTCTCCTCAACTTTCTCAGGTTCCATATCATTGCTCCAAACAACATTGTTCAGACGTGATAAGAAGTCAGTGTCTTTGCAAATTGTGCTCCCAACCTTGTCTGTTACCTTTTTCATAATGTGCCACATGCAAAACCGATGTCTTGCTGTTTTGAACACAACTGCATGTAAGAAAATAAGATTACTCAAAAAAATCATCCTCATTTATCAACAGGTTTCACAAATATAGACTTGTAGTTTCACAGAATACGAATCCAGTTTCACAAGTTAAGCTTCTAGTTTCATAAGTTATGAACTCAAAAAATCAGGATCTTTTATCAACAGGTTTCACAATATAGCCATCTAGTTTCACAAAATAAGGATCTAGTTTCACTGCCTAAGCTTCTAGTTTCACAAGTTAAGAATTAAAAAAATCAGGCTGATTTTTCAACAGGTTTCACAATATAGCCATCTAGTTTCAAAAAATAAGCATGTAGTTTCACTTCATAAGCTTCTAGTTTCACAAGTTAAGAACTCAAAAAATCAGCCTCTTATATCAACAGGGTTCACAATATGGCCTTCCAGATTCACAGTATAAGGATCTAGTTTCACAAGCTAAGCATGTAGTTTCACAGTTTCAGCATCTTCAGCTTGTAGTGTCACAAGTTAAGAAAACTAGAAAAATTGCACGATATACAAACATACCAGGGAACGCCTTTTTTATTCCTGCATCTTGGTCAGTGATAATGTAATTAGGTTCTTTTCCACCCATTGATTTCAGAAATTGCTGAAACGCCCAGATAAATGCTTCATCGTCTTCATGATCTAAAAGAGCGCATGCAAATGTTATTGACTTTTTATGATGGTCAATGCCAGTGAAAGGGGTGAATATCATGTTATATTTGTTAGTGCCATAGGTTGGATCGAATGAAATTGCATCACCAAACACTGAGTAACATCTCTTTGCCTCAGCATCTGTCCAAAAAATCCTTCTGAAAGCTTTCTCAGAATCGATTTCATACACAAATTCTAACCCTTTTGTATCACGGAGGGTTTCCAAACGTGAGATAAACATGTCTCCATCCTTACTCTTAATGAAACACTTCAAATCCCGTTGGAAATTCTTGAATTGTGAAAGGGAAGCCCCCACATTTTCGAACCCTTCGACTTGCTCTTTGCATAGCTGGTATGTTAAGCTAGCCCCAACATTAACTCTTGAATTCTGGACAATCATTTGCTTATGAAATTCATTCATATTTGCTGCAAGTTTATCAAATTCCCTATTCTTTACAAAGGTCACTGGGTGATTGTGACCCTCATGAAATTGTTCAACGATGTACTTGTTATAATGGAACTTGTATTTGACCATTGCACGACAACCCCACCTTCTAATTTTGGCTGTTCTTGTAAATGCTTGCTTATTTGAACTTTCAGCCTCATCTCCTTCAGTTCCCTTCAGACCAGTTTTTGGTTTTGCACTTTTTCCAATATTTGAACCAGTTTCAGAACCAGTTTCACTTGCAAGAGTTTCAAAAGGTTTTCCTTTCCTCTTATTATGGCCTTCACGATTACAAACCATGGCTTTAGTTCGAATATTACCATCACGAAACCTCTTCGTTGTAGATTTCCTAGCTTCAAACCCACAAGCAGTAGCATACACTTGATAGAACGTCATTGCCGACTCTAGATTTAAAAATAACTTCCCAACAGTAGGTGTAATATCTTCTGCAACTCTGACAATCCATTCGTCACTACCACCCGGTGTGTGATTCACCAAAGTAATAGGCGTACCAACCTGTACTGTAGGTGTGGATTGTGCTATTAAAATTGTAGAAACCTCTCCGTTGCTGTTGACAATGGAATCAGTACCTATATAAAGTCAAAACATATAAACTAAATCAGCCTTTTTTTTATCAGGTTTCACAATGTAAGTTTCTAGTTTCACAGATTAAGCATCTAGTTTCACAGATTAAGCATCTAGTTTCACAGATTAAGCCTCTAGTTTCACAGATTAAGCATCTAGTTTCACAGATTAAGCATTTAGTTTCACAATATAAAAAGACTAAACAAAATCTGACTTTTTAATAAGCATGGTTTCACAATATCAGCTTCTAGTTTCACAGGTTATTTTGCCTAGGATTCACAATATAAGAAAGCTAAACTAAATCAACCTTTTTTAATCAGGTTTCACAATGTAAGCTTATAGTTTCATAGTTTAAGCTTCTAGTTTCACAATATTCATAAACTTGAATTAAGTCTTATATTCACAAAATAGGCCCCTAGTTTCAGCCTTTTTATTATCACAATACAATAGTCATAAACTTCAATAGGTCCTACATTCACAAAATAAGGTCCTACATTCACGAAATACAAAAAGCGATCCATATATTCAACAAAATTTAGCAGAAATTGAATCAGAAAACAATAATGTAAACGACAAAAAACGACATACCTGATTCAATAGTAATATTATCATCAACCGTGGTGATATCTAGATTCTCCATTGCTATTAGAGCTGCAAAATAATCGAAAATAATGTCATAAGTAGTATGAACTCGAGATGTAAAGAAAATCGTGAGAAAAGTTGATCAAATTCGAACAATCGCATGAAATTCGAACAATCGTTGAAAATTCGACGAATCAAATTATCAAATTACCTGAAAATTAGTCTTAATCTTCTTCCAAAATCAATTGAATTGAATTTGTATGTTGCTTTGATGGAATTTACGAACAATCGGAGGACAAATCGATTTTGCGTTGAATTTGAGGTTTTTTTGTTGGTCGTAAAGAGTTTTCTAGGTTGGAAGAGAGAGAGTGTATTTGGGTTTGGTTTAATTATGTTTTTATTATTTTTAGTGAGAGAAAGTTTTTTGGCCCAATGGCAAGATTTGGTTTGACCCTAATTTTCAGCCCAATGGCAAATTCGCAAGGGAAGTTGGCCCAACAGCAATATCAAACGTGAATTTGGCCCAAATAGGTTGTGGATGCGTGAGGTTCGGTGGCCTCACCGTAAGAGGCGGCCTCACGTGATCCGGCCTCTGTATATGTATATATATATATATATATATATATATATATATATATATATATATATATATATATATATATATATATATATATATATATATATATATATATATATATACACATATATATATATATAGATATATATACATATACATATAGAGGCGAGTTCCGGTGAGTTTGCCATATCCCGTGAGTTACCCCCGCGTATAAATACAATTGACCTAAAATCCTAAAATTCAACACGCGTCTAATTTTCACAATTCCAAATTAATTTCAGCTACACACTCTGTTTCCCCCAATCTCTCTCTCCGCCAAATTCCCAGAAAAATCATCAAAAACCAAACGCACAAAAATTCATCAAATCGATCACATAACATTCATCAATTCATCAATTCATCAAATCGATCACATAACATTCATCAATTCTCCGCCAAATTCATTCATTATCTTGACTAATTCAACTAAAAACTATCAATAGAGGCTAATTCTCCAGGAACCCTAATTTTTCGAAGGTACCAATATTTTTTACGATTTTCTTATTTTAATACTCGAATAACTGAATTATTTGATTCAAATAACAAATTGTACGACGATTTATTTATTGTTTATCATACCGTTGGCATGTGACTGATAATTTATTTTCATAATCTTAAAAAATTATTGATAATCTAGATTAGCACACCAACTGTTTGTTAAAATGCCTAGTTGAATGTAGAAGCTTAGTTATTGTAATCAAGAAACATGGCTATTTAATAGCTATTATGAATACAATAACAGCTATTATGAATACAATAACAGCTATTATGAATACAATAACAGCTATTATGTATTACAATAACAGTTATAATGAATTACAATAACAGTTATAATGAATACAATAACAGCTATTATGAATACAATAACATCTATTATGAATACAATAACAACTATTATGAATACAATAACAACTATTATGAATACAATAACAGGTATAATGAATACAATAACGGCTATTATGAATACAATAACAGCTATAATGAATACAATAACAGCTAATATGAATACAATAACAACTATTATGAATACAATAACACGTATAATGAATACAATAACAGCTATTATGAATACAATAACAGCTATTATGAATACAATAACAGCTATTATGTATTACAATAACAGTTATAATGAATACAATAACAGCTATTATGAATACAATAACATCTATTATGAATACAATAACAGCTATTATGAATACAATAACAACTATTATGAATACAATAACAGGTATAATGAATACAATAACGGCTATTATGAATACAATAACAGCTATAATGAATACAATAACAGCTAATATGAATACAATAACAACTATTATGAATACAATAACACGTATAATGAATACAATAACAGCTATTATGAATACAATAACAGCTATTATGAATACAATAACAGCTATTATGTATTACAATAACAGTTATAATGAATACAATAACAGCTATTATGAATACAATAACATCTATTATGAATACAATAACAGCTATTATGAATACAATAACAACTATTATGAATACAATAACAGGTATAATGAATACAATAACGGCTATTATGAATACAATAACAGCTATAATGAATACAATAACAGCTAATATGAATACAATAACAACTATTATGAATACAATAACAACTATTATGAATACAATAACAGGTATTACAAAAACACAAAACTGAATACAATAACAGCTACTATGAATTACAATAACAGCTATTATGAATTACAATAACAGCTATTATGAATTACAATAACAGCTATTATGAATACAATAACAGCTATTATGAATATAATAACAACTATTATGAATACAATAACAGCTATTATTGTATTACTTTAACCGTGTTATTCTATTATTAAAACTCAATTATTGTATCCTTTATTTACTTCTGGTAACTTATATTTTGTTTTTTGGTGATTTGCAGGTTGAATTAAGATAGACGTGAATAATTGACGTTCAATGGAGAAATTGATGTATATACTTGGTCATTGTTTGTTAATTTTCAGCTTGTTTAATTGAGTAACTCAGTTATTTTAATGTAGAAACTCGATTATTGTAATGTAGAAACTCAAAACTTAATTATTGTAATGTAGAAACTCAATTATTGTAATGCAAAACTATGATATTTGTAGTTATTGTAATGTAGTAATTTAGTTATTGTAATGAGTAAATCGTATTATTCTATTGAAGTGGAACTCAAATATATTCAAATTTCTAACTTGTGCTTGTTTTTATCTTATTTAATTGAATAACTAGTCATTTTCATTGAATAATAAATGAGTTTGGTTAATGCAGTGACAAAATCTGAAAAACAGAATAATAATATATAACAAGGTTAAAAAACAACCTACTTTCATTATATAACTATTTTGACTTCATCATATTGATACACTTAAGCATCTCCAACAATTTATGCATCTTTATCATTACATCTAAGAATTTTAAACAATGCATTTAACAACAGTAACAATCCGTAACGTTACATATATATATCTCCAATGCTACATCTAAAAGTATTTTTTCTCGACGAGAACCATGTGTTGTCGGTGTTTTCACCATTCTTACGCCGATATTTATTCCCGCCGAAAACGATGACTTGTTTATTGATGAGGGCTGAACCAGTAGAAAGCGAACGGTCACTAAAAGAAATAAAAACAAAAAAGCGTAAATTTAAAATAACTATGCAACCAAAATACAATAATCTCATATAAGTATTGAAATAACCATAATAACATTATAAAATAATTAGATATTCTAGAGAAATACACAATATATACAACAACTATGACTCTAGGAGTAAACAATACAATAACAGATTTTATACAATACAATAACAGATTTTATACAATACAATAACAGCTATTATGAATTACAATAACAGCTATTATGAATACAATAACAGCTATTATGAATACAATAACAGCTACTATGAATACAATAACAGCTACTATGAATACAATAACAGCTATTATGAATACAATAACAGTTATTATGAATACAATAACAGCTACTATGAATACAATAACAGCTACTATGAATACAATAACTTGTTATTATGAATACAATAACAGCTATTATGAATACAATAACAGCTATTATGAATACAATAACAGCTATTATTGTAACTTGTGCTTGTTTTTATCTTATTTAATTGAATAACTAGTCATTTTCATTGAATAATAAATGAGTTTGGTTAATGCAGTGACAAAATCTGAAAAACTGAATAATAATATATAACAAGGTTAAAAAACAACTTACTTTTATTATATAACTATTTTGACTTCATCATATTGATACACTTAAGCATCTCCAACAATTTATGCATCTTTATCATTACATCTAAGAATTTTAAACAATGCATTTAACAACAGTAACAATCCGTAACGTTACATATATATATCTCCAATGCTACATCTAAAAGTATTTTTTCTCGACGAGAACCATGTGTTGTCGGTGTTTTCACCATTCTTCCGCCGATATTTATTCCCGCCGAAAACGATGACTTGTTTATTGATGAGGGCTGAACCAGTAGAAAGCGAACGGTCACTAAAAGAAATAAAAACAAAAAAGCGTAAATTTAAAATAACTATGCAACCAAAATACAATAATCTCATATAAGTATTGAAATAACCATAATAACATTATAAAATAATTAGATATTCTAGAGAAATACACAATATATACAACAACTATGACTCTAGGAGTAAACAATACAATAACAGATTTTATACAATACAATAACAGGGTATAAACAATACAATAACAGCTATTATGAATTACAATAACAGCTATTATGAATACAATAACAGCTACTATGAATACAATAACAGCTACTATGAATACAATAACAACTACTATGAATACAATAACAGCTATTATGAATACAATAACAGTTATTATGAATACAATAACAGCTACTATGAATACAACAACAGCTACTATGAATACAATAACTTGTTATTATGAATACAATAACAGCTATTATGAATACAATAACAGCTATTATGAATACAATAACAGCTATTATTGTAACTTGTGCTTGTTTTTATCTTATTTAATTGAATAACTAGTCATTTTCATTGAATAATAAATGAGTTTGGTTAATGCAGTGACAAAATCTGAAAAACTGAATAATAATATATAACAAGGTTAAAAAACAACCTACTTTCATTATATAACTATTTTGACTTCATCATATTGATACACTTAAGCATCTCCAACAATTTATGCATCTTTATCATTACATCTAAGAATTTTAAACAATGCATTTAACAACAGTAACAATCCGTAACGTTACATATATATATCTCCAATGCTACATCTAAAAGTATTTTTTCTCGACGAGAACCATGTGTTGTCGGTGTTTTCACCATTCTTCCGCCGATATTTATTCCCGCCGAAAACGATGACTTGTTTATTGATGAGGGCTGAACCAGTAGAAAGCGAATGGTCACTAAAAGAAATAAAAACAAAAAAGCGTAAATTTAAAATAACTATGCAACCAAAATACAATAATCTCATATAAGTATTGAAATAACCATAATAACATTATAAAATAATTAGATATTCTAGAGAAATACACAATATATACAACAACTATGACTCTAGGAGTAAACAATACAATAACAGATTTTATACAATACAATAACAGGGTATAAACAATACAATAACAGCTATTATGAATTACAATAACAGCTATTATGAATACAATAACAGCTACTATGAATACAATAACAGCTACTATGAATACAATAACTTGTTATTATGAATACAATAACAGCTATTATGAATACAATAACAGCTATTATGAATACAATAACAGCTATTATTGTAACTTGTGCTTGTTTTTATCTTATTTAATTCAATAACTAGTCATTTTCATTGAATAATAAATGAGTTTGGTTAATGCAGTGACAAAATCTGAAAAACTGAATAATAATATATAACAAGGTTAAAAAACAACCTACTTTCATTATATAACTATTTTGACTTCATCATATTGATACACTTAAGCATCTCCAACAATTTATGCATCTTTATCATTACATCTAAGAATTTTAAACAATGCATTTAACAACAGTAACAATCCGTAACGTTACATATATATATCTCCAATGCTACATCTAAAAGTATTTTTTCTCGACGAGAACCATGTGTTGTCGGTGTTTTCACCATTCTTCCGCCGATATTTATTC
This sequence comes from Silene conica, assembly GCA_029255685.2. NCBI lineage: Eukaryota > Viridiplantae > Streptophyta > Magnoliopsida > Caryophyllales > Caryophyllaceae > Silene > Silene conica. The sequence goes on along the minus strand of CM055315.2, from coordinate 23,316,793 downwards.
CCGCCGAAAACGATGACTTGTTTATTGATGAGGGCTGAACCAGTAGAAAGCGAACGGTCACTAAAAGAAATAAAAACAAAAAAGCGTAAATTTAAAATAACTATGCAACCAAAATACAATAATCTCATATAAGTATTGAAATAACCATAATAACATTATAAAATAATTAGATATTCTAGAGAAATACACAATATATACAACAACTATGACTCTAGGAGTAAACAATACAATAACAGATTTTATACAATACAATAACAGGGTATAAACAATACAATAACAGCTATTATGAATTACAATAACAGCTATTATGAATACAATAACAGCTACTATGAATACAATAACAGCTACTATGAATACAATAACAGCTACTATGAATACAATAACAGCTACTATGAATACAATAACAGCTACTATGAATACAATAACAGTTATTATGAATACAATAACAGCTATTATGAATACAGTAACAGCTATTATGAATACAATAACAACTACTATGAATACAATAACAGCTACTATGAATACAATAACAGCTACTATGAATACAATAACAGCTACTATGAATTCAATAACAACTATTATTGTAATATGTTGTTGAATTGTAAAATCTGGAAAATACAAGTAAGAAACCCTAATTTTAACTGGAAACAAAATGCAAAGTGACTAATTGAACTAAACACCAATTTTAAGTAAAACACAACTACATAAACGAAGATTTTTAACGAATTGACGAAAATCAAAGAAGAATATGAAAAAAACCCCTAAAATTATGCTAAAACGAGAAAAAAGTACACAAATACTCTAATTGAACTACATAATGAAACACACTGCTCAAAATTGAAGAATAACAACAGAAAACAAAACAAAAATCAACTTAAAAAACCTACAAAAGTAACGAAAATAGAAGAAAAACGAAGTCAAAAGTTTTACTGGAGATTACCTGAATATGAACAGATTAGAGACGAAAATGAGCGAACTAATCGACGAAGAAAAGATGAGCAAGATGATGGAGGTTTTACTGGAGAAGATGAAATGGAGGTTTTGCGGTTGATTTTCGAATTATGGAGGTTTTGGGGTTGATTTTCAATTGGAAGTTGAAAAGAGGGAAAAAAGAAGACAGGTGTAAAATTTGGGTTTTTATATGAATTGTGAGATTTAATCTCAGCCACTAATCTCAACTCAAAATGGATGGCTCAGATTCAAAGGTGTAACTCACCAAATATACCCCAACTCATATGATCCTATTTCTATACATATATATATATACATATACATATATAGAATTGGGATCCTATGAGAACCACCAATATAATGAGAACCGTGAGAACTCTACCTTACGAACTTTTTTAAAAAAAATTAATGACATATTTGGATTCGTCATAGAATTTTATGACTAGAAAACATATTTCTTGGTCGAGAAAAAATATGCTAGTGTCGGAAATCGAGGCGAGATATATTTTATTAATTTTCATGCACGTACTACTGTTTTTCATGCACTTACATTTTTCATGCACCTATAACTCTTTTTCATGCACCTAGAGCATGTTATTTCATGCACCTAGTAATCATTTTCATGCATGTAAAAATTTTCATGCACGTAGTAGGTTTTTTCGTGCATCTATAGCCATTTTAGTATACCTAATTGTATTTTTGTACATTAAGTATATATTTTGTTAATAAAATCAATAAATTTTGTTTAATGATACTAAAGAATGTGTGTGAATAAACTAAACTAATGGTAAATGATCCATCAAAACTTTCGAAACGAGATTTGGTGGAGATTTAGTGAGGGTTCTCATGGTTCTCATTATAAGGGTGGTTCTCACCGGATCCCGACCCTATATATATATATATATATATATATATATATATATATATATATATACATATATATATATATATACATATATATATATATATACATATATATATATATATACATATATATATATATATACATATATATATATATATATACATATATATATATATATACATATATATATATATATACATATATATATATATACATATATAGAATTTGAATCACGTGAGGCACCCTTCTTAATATGAGGCTGTCGGACTCATTCAACACCGTTGGATCTAAAAATAATAGACACACCAGATATTGACACGTGTCCATATATAATATCAAAAAAAAAAAACTTAACAAGGAAGCAGGCGTACCATATTCTGCCATTGATAAACCAGATGGGTTGCAAGCGCCTGATGCTGCCAACATAGAAGCAAAACTTAACAAGGATAATGGGGCAAAAGATAATGGAGATGTGGAGACAGGCAAGAAGATGATGGAGGGTAAAATGAATGGTGGCGAGTCAGTTTTCTAATGTACTGTTTAGTAGTCTATTTTGAGGCACGCAGGCGCACAGGTCTTGAAGATCTCGTTAGCCTTGTTGATGATAGATTCTTATTTGTTGTTCAGTGAAGATACCTCTGTACACTGCTGTATTATCTTAGGCGTGACCGTAGCCATATCAAATTATCAGTAACAATAGAGGGGAATTTGTAGTTTTTGCAGAGATTTCTTTGTAATGTTTATGTTGACTTTAACTTACCGGTGCTGTCATGACATACCAATAATTGTGCAGTGTTATAAAACTAATGTTTGTTATAGTTTCACGAAATAAGTTTCCGGTTTCACAAATTAAGATCCAAGATTCACAAATTAAGAAATTAAACATTTTGTGATTAAACAAATATTTTAAGTCCAAGTTTCACGAAATAAGGTTCCGGTTTCACAAATTAAGGTCCAAGATTTACGAAATAAGAAATTATACATTTTGTGACTAAACAAACATTTTAATTCCAAGTTTCACGAAATAAGGTCTCGGTTTCACGAATTAAGGTCCAAGATTCACGAAATAAGAAATTAAACATTTTGTGAGTGAACAAACATTTTAATTCCAAGTTTCACGAAATAAGGTTCCGATTTCACAAATTAAGGTCCAAGATTCACGAAATAAGAAATTATATATTTCGTGAGTAAACAAACATTTTAAGTTCAAGTTTCACGAAATAAGGTTCCGGTTTCTCAAATTAAGGTCCAAAATTCACGAAATAAGAAATTAAACATTTTGTGAGTAAACAAATATTTATGTCCAAATTTCACGAAATAAGGTCCCGGTTTCACAAATTAAGGTCCAAGATTCACAAAATAAGAAATTAAACATTTTGTGAGTAAACAAATATTTTATGTCCAAATTTCACGAAATAAGAAAAAGACCAAAATGGATAATTTTTTTAGATATGGAAAATATTTGGGCCAAATGAAATGCTAGAAATGACCCATAATTTTCATCCCATTGAAATTAGTCCAATGAACATTGAAAATCATGTGCAACATAGTAAGGGTTCGGCGGCCTCACCGTAATAGGCGGCCTCACGTGATCCGGCCTCGATATATATATATATATATATATATAGCGCGCAGACTTCCAATGAACGTAACCCATAATTATTTTGATATTATTAATTTGAATACATTTCAGCTATTTTTTCGTATTATATCTATCTGCATTGATCATCTATTTATATATTTTTTGTTGTGTGTAAAAATAAGAAGATATACATATTTGATTATAATGTTATAGTACATCTATCGGGTACCTCGTATAAATTATGTGAACATAAGTAAGATATACATGTAATCTACAAATAGTCCAGGTTAATCTGTATTTATAACAAATGTCGGTTTACAATCTTAAAATGTCTTCCTTCTTAATTATTGAACTCTGACTTATTCAAATTAATCAATTGCTTTGAACGTATTAATTTGAAGAATTATTATAGATAATAACCTAGCCTTACATATGTCGTAAACGGAAAGAGTTCACAATGTAAGAACAAATGCAGAGTATAAATTTAATACGAGTATAGCATATTTGAATATACTAAATTGCGACATGATTTAGTTTACGATAATATGTAACATGTTTATACCCATTAATTGTTTGTTGTTATTCAATAAAAGCTTTAACTAAGAGTTCCTGGTCTACATTAATTTAGATTACAATTCAACACTGTCGCATTAAACCTACTGTGTTGTGTTTACTATTCTTAATCGTAATACGCTTCATCCTCTGACCATAAATCAAAGGGGCCATCGTCATGGACAGTTGGATCATCCATGTCTCTGTTTCCCTCCATCCAACAATGGTAGACATACCTTGCGTCTTTTTCTGGTAAATCAAGACAACAACACTGGATAGAAAACACACGACCCCATCTTGATCTGACAATTAACCCGTTTATCTCTTCTTTATTCACCTGACTTTTATAATCAGCTGTCATCTTAGATGTATCTTTCCCAATTGCAAATAAAGAAGCCCACTTTCTGCACACTTCAGACATACTATGTTTGTCTTGATGATTGAGCCTCTCAAAAATGCTAGTCATTAGCTCATCAGAACTGTGCAAGATATGGTTAATTCGATCGCCTACCGTCGTCTCTTTTAGCACATACTGTGTCTCGAACAATGATTTAGATTTGAACTGCTCCTTTTTCCATCGTATGTAGTCATTCTCAAACTCACACTTGTCTTCTCTGTAAAAGTAGCTAACACCAGTACAGCGAGGCATACCTATTTAATTGCAGACAAAGAAACCCAATCAAATCCTGCAGAAATTACATAATTTACCACCCAAACCTTAACTCAAAATAGTTTATATGTCATATCTGTTTATTTATTGTTATTGACTGATACTGAACAGAGGTACGATATCCGCAGTACATGGAACTACATGACATAAACTTCAAGCTTTCTAAAATTTCATTGATTAATTATTCAAGTTAGAGTCGTCAATGATACATAAGTCCAGTATGGGTGTAGTAGGCGTACTGTGATATTTGCTAGCCAGTTGCAAATTTTCATGTGTACATAATAATCTGCACATCCAGCATAATGCTTACACAACTAACAAGTAGACCTCCTTTAGCCTCACAAAGTAAGCTATATATTTTTACAGTTGTGTCGCAAACGTAATTGTTGAATTCAACTACACTAAGGCTACGCGAGATACACTGTAACACCTTGCAAAAGTAGCAATGAGGCAGGAGGAGATAGGGTAACATGGGTGAACTAAAAATCATAGATAAGAAGTAATTAATTGCTAAGAAATTGAATGAATATTTTAGACCAAACAACTATAAAACCAAACGTAATCCAGTGAAGCTTGTAAGTTCTACTTGACCCTCATATCCTTAGACTATCATCTTCTTTTACTTTTGTTCTATTTTCTTATCCTATATTTTTATCTTATGGGGATGTCCCGTGCAGTAAAACAGCACCATTATAATTCGAAAAGATAAAACTTATTAAAGCAATAAAATTGATGAACGAAAAACTGGCAAACTCAAAATTATCACACAAGAGACAAACTATTATCAACAGTATTTAGCAAGCTCATTAAGATCACAGAAGCCAAAAACCTAACAAAGTTATCTCACACGTATATTTATAACATTCTTAAACAAACTCAATATGATCCACAAGAAGCCTGGCTAAGTTATCTCACAGACTATTACCAAAATTCTTAAACATACTCGAAATGATCACACAAGCTTAATCTCACAAATCTATGTACAACATTCTCAAACAAATGTAATACAATCACACAAGCAAAATGCCTAATCCTCACATTTTTTTTTAACAATATTCTTAAGCAATCGCGACATTATCACACAAGCCAAGCAAAATTATCTCACAACCGCAGAAGTCTATCTAGTATCAACATCTATAAACAAACTTAATACCTACTAATACAGCTTTCCTAATTCTATTATTTTCTATCTCTGTTTTCATCAGTTGCTTATCACGACAGGTCGATGTTTGGGGACTTAAAGTGATTGAATAAAATAGCTATTATAAGTTGAGATGCTAGAACTTAATCCAATAAACTTAATGAACAAAATTCTGAAAACCATGGAGAAGTCATGAAATCACAAAGATCAGGAAGTTTTAGGTCCATTATTCTGATTCGCGTCCTGGCATGATAAGCAACCGATGGAGTGATTAACCAAAAGAGCTGAAGATATAAAATCATTTCAAAACCAGTCCTTCATAAACTTAAGCTACTAAATCTGCAAGTTAGACTGGACTCCTGAAGCCACAAAGTCCAAAAAACCCAAAATTAATACTCTCTCCGACCCAATCACTTGTTTAATTTTGATTAAAACACCCCCTAGCAGCTGATAAAAAAAGGTAAACAAATGATGGAGGGGCGGCAAGTGTCCTACCACATTAGAGTTTCATCATCTTTCAACAGTAATTTATGAAATCGAACAATAAATTAATCTATAAAAGTGCAGATTAAACAGCAAATAAATGATTAACAGAAGCGAAAAAAAAGGTGAAATTGAAGAACAAGTAAAGGATAGAACCTTAATTAATTAATGTGTAGAATAATTGATTGAAAACGCGAAGAGCAAATTGATGTAGAGAAGCAGTGAGTAAGTAGCTGGAAGTATGATTGGTGTTACAGAGTTTTTGTAATGAGCGTGTTCTGGTTTGATGGTGAATGGTGGTTAGGGGTTTTCGATCTTACATTTGTTTGACCAAGTGATCCCGTCCTCGTGCTTGATCTAAACTGGAAGTTCCCCAAAGATAGTAAAAAGTTGGAGATTTGAAAAATATCAAGGATATAGAGAGATTAGCTATTACGTGTTGTCTAAAACATATATTTGTGAAATTTCATTTACGCTACCAACCAGATGTTTACAATAGTTTGAATTTTGAGTGGACATTTCGTCTACTAAAAGTTTAGTAACTCTAGAATCCCGTTAAAATTAGTATGGTTATGCCGGTACACTGTTTCATGTACGTGACCGTTAAAATTAGCTGTCGTATTTAGACAAACTTATTTTAGTATGTTAAATATAATTTTACAATGAACGTTTAATTTTCGTATTTGAGTAAAATAGAATCAAAAAAGAACATATATAAGTGACAATGTATAGCACTAAAATTAAACCGTCAAAATCATAAAGTAAACCCGTGAACTTAAATAACGTAAATAAATCTAACACATGAATAAAGTATATAATTCATTAGGTTAGTAAATAAGCTCAATAATATTTTGAGTTATAGCAACACAAGATTGGATAGGGTTGAATAAATGATATCTCAACTCCTTTATTATGATTGGGCTATTCAGATTACGGATAAGATTGGATAAGTGGTTTCTGTCTATAAAAATGAGTAATAATACTAACTTTTTTCAACGCACCACCAATTTCTTTTCTAACTTGTTTTACCTTTCTTAGCTTTAAAAACCCAAAAATAAATATTTCAATTTATTTTATTGTTTTGGGTAGTTTCTAATTTATTTAATTAATGTATTATTCGAATGTAAGCTTTTGTTTTAATTAACGGAGTCATAATTTTGTCATATATTGAATTTACATGTTCTCCATTTCAATTACCATTAGCTATAATGTCATTATTACAAATTACTATATTGTCCTAAGCTCTTTATTTAAATAGATTTTTACAGGTCACAAATTATCATATCCAACATATTTTTTTTTTCACTCCTATATCAGTTGTTAGTGTATCAAATTAAGAGTATTTGAGAATGACTTTCTTGGATGATAAAGTCAGGGATTTTCAAAGAGGCATAGACTTGATAAGAGACGATGCCCTTAACTTTGCTGCTCGTTTGAATCTAGTTATGCCAGAATCAGTGTACATGAATATGTTACATTGTTCACCACCATTGTCAATGTTGATCTCAATCATAGCTGGAAATGCACATATTGTTTTGAGTCCACCTGTTTTGAACAATTCAACACTTGGTAATGTCATTTCTAATTTATTTTATGCAGCCAAGTAGATTATTATTTTTAATTTCTTTTTGTATTTTCCTTTTGTGGTTAAATCCATCATTTTTTTTTCTCTTGTTTTTTTTTAGATACCTATATTTCAAAAGGAGAAGAACATCGCAAATTAAGAAAAGAAGTAGTTGAAATCATTCGACGTTTGTTCAACGTCATGAATCCCGACTCTTTATTAGATCTACTATCTGGATTTGGGAGACTTTACATTCCTCGTGAATGCCTCCACTATTATCACGTATACAACGAGGTCACAATGGAGGAAGAGCTTGAATATTTACGCGAGCAGCATTTACAAACGTACCGCCTTAATTATTCTTCCACCGACAATATCTCATTTGATGATGATTACGATAATGACTTTTGATAATGATGATTCTTAACGACAACAATATGTTTATGTACCATGTTGTTGTTGTGAACTAATGTGTCATATTTTTCTAACCGTCTTATTTCATGTATTGGCTATGTCATTATTCACTAATGTACTTATTCAAATTATTGTTTTATTTTGCGGTACTTCGGTAAATTTTAATTTAGTTATATATACGGAGTATGCCTTATTCTCGGTTGTTTGTGTGCTTATTTGTGCATTTAAACTGTATCAAACGCATTTTCATTTGTGCTGTACAAAGGAATCAATTGACAATTAAGATTGAATAAAGAGTAATGAGAGACAGATTTTAACCTAGGTTGTAGTATATAGAAGAAATTTTAATTTGACCCTATCGATACAATTAGTTTAACTATTTATTTTGGGATGGTTAATTATATTGTTAAATCAAATAACCTTGTAACACAAATTCTTATTTGCAACGGCACTATGCAATGTGTCTGCTAGTAACGTAAATAAACTTAAAAGTAGTTCCGAATGTATATCTTTTTAAATATTAATCTTAATTAAGTTATTATCAACCGTGACAACAACCTTTTATTGGAAACGTAAGTATTGCAACTTGATTAACTACAACTATTTGTAATAAGGTCAAATGGCTGATTTACATTTGAAGAGCTACATTACTTTTTAGATTTGGTTTTAACTCAAGTTATAATAAGTTGTCTAAAATGTCAACAAATTGTTGTCATTATATAATATATAGTAAATTTTGTTTGTGACTGGTTAACACTTTTGACGAATATTTGGTGATATGAAATGGATACAAAATGAGTTAGAGAGAGGACCATTTTTTTTTTTTGTGATATAAGACCATCCCCAAGCAAGGTCAATTGCTAGGTCAATTGCTTGCTTGGGTCAAGTTAATTACAATTAAGTGAAAATTAGTATTGATCCATTGGTGTCACTACAACAAAATGGCACTTGCGCCACGATTTATGTCACGGGAATTCATAATTCGTGACCTAAATTTGCTTAGTCACGGGAAAAAAAGTCCCCTTTCTTCCAAATTAATTGGTAAAAAAATTTATGTCACGGGAAAATATATCCGTGACAAATAATTGTTTTTAGTCACGAATTAAGCCATGACCGTGGCTAACAAATGCGTTTAGTCACGCATCAAGTCACGAACGTGGCTAATAATTATTTTTAGCCACAATGTCGTGGCTAATTATGATTTATTGTCACATGTAAGTTAACCGTGACTAATTAGTGTGCTTAGCCACACTAAATTCTTAACGTGGCTAATTATGATTTATTGTCACAGCTATTTTATCGGTCACACACTGAATTCTTACCGTGGCTAATTGTGATTTATTGTCACAAGTAAATTACCCGTGACTAATTAATGATATTAGCTACGCACTGGATTTTTACCGTGACTAATATTTTTGATATGATAACAAGTAATAGTACAAATTATTAGTGCAACATGGTGTGTACTGTAACATCAAGATGATTGCGCCGTATTATTACGAGATGTGAACAATATTCGTACTTATTGTTCTTCACTATTGACGTAAATGATCTTATTATGATTATTCTTATTATTGGATTTAGTCTGTCACAAGTGAGAATTTGTGCAATTTATTATGATTATTCTTATTAACACTACTGACTTGAAAATTAAATGAATATGATTATATGAATAAATGATTGTTTTTTAACAATTTATTTTGCTTTATTTTCGTTGAATGTTGCTTTACTTTAAGTATACGTTTAATTATGTAATGACAATTTTGTAATTTCAAAGCTACTTACCCAGTTACTCAATTTGTTAAATTGCGCAATAAGCCCGACAAAAAACACTACAACAAATTGACACTTGCGCCACGATTTATGCCACGGGAATTTATAATTCGTGGCTAAATTTTGTTTAGCCACGGGAAAAATTTATTCCCTATTTTAGAAAAATTTTATGTCATGGGAAAATTTTTCCCCTGGCAAAAAATCAATTACGCCACAATTTAGGTTACAGTCGTGGCTAATAATCATTTTTGCCACGAACAATGTCACACTCATGGCAAATATATATTTATAATTTTTTTTTTAAAATTTATAATATTGAATAACATTATTTAGAGACCGCATCACATTTAAAGAGAAAGTATGTCCAGTTAAATAATTAACTTATTAACACCTATCATTGAGAAGTCTAAAACTAATATATTGTTAAATAAGCTTTTCATTAGAAAATTGATTTACAACTCTATTTGTAAAATATTTCTACAAGAACTTGAATTCGAGATGTTAAATTGGAAAAAAATTGGGGAAGTTTTTAAGGAGGAAAACAAAAAAGACAATTAGATTTAAAATATGATTAAATAAAAAAAAAGTAGTCTAAAAAATTAAATTCAAAATGATTTCCAACAAATCATTGAATAAAATGGAAAAAAAAAAACATATTGATAAAATAATCGATCCGATATAAAAAAAATCAATATAGAAAAACATTTTAATTATTGAAAATGAGCGTATCACACTGAAAAGTAAAATAGAAATTAAAATAATAAATTTACACGTGTAAATAATGTGAAAATTTGTTGACAAAAAGAAATATCAAGAATAATGAAAAGAAATCAATTTAGAGAAAACAAAAATTTATACGATATTTTCTGTGTTTTTTGGCAAAAACTGATTCTTTTCGAGTTAATAATGTCTTGGTCATTTATTTTAGTAATAAAACTCGGTCATTGATACCCATATGTAATCATTATTCAAAAGTGATCATTATTTAGTAAAGTGTGATTAAACTTTTTTTCGTTACAAATACGATGATCTTACAAATAATATTTGTGTGGAAAAATATATGAAAAAATGGATAAAAGAAAAATAAAATAAAAATGCCGACAAATGAAAAAAAATAAAAAAAAAATGTATTACGGAAAAAAATATAAGGAAAATGTGATTAAATAGTTTGGAGATATTGGTTTTGTTGACTCGGGCAAAAAATGACCCGAGCATCATTAGTCGGGAGGTCAACATTGAAAACTCGAATAATTTGAGAAAAATAATATTTTTTTCGCAAAAATATGTAAATCATTTAATATTTTTTGGCAAAAATAATAGTGAAGGTAATTTAGAAAAAAAAAGAATATAATTTAAAAAGGTTTCAAAGCGTTAACTATATCAACAAGCTTAAGTTTAATTTTCGGTAGCTCATCATAAGAACTCCACAGTTAAGTGTGCTCAGGTGAGAGTAGTCTTGGATGAGTGACCTCCTAGGGAGGATATACGATTCGCAAAAGTGAATGACTTGAGATTGTAAATAACAAGTTGAGATAACTAACCAAGCAAGGATTAAAGCTTGACAAAATTTCATATATAACCAAATGTGTTTGGTAGTGTGGCGGTTGCTCACCTCATCCCTTAACCCTGAGGTCAGGGGTTCGATTCCTACCCATGAGAATGTAGCAACTCTTTGGCAAGTTGTTTCTCACTTCGTAAGAGAGCCCGCGGCGAGGGGATTATACACGGTGGACACCCCCGGTTTAGACCAAGAAAAAGATTTCATATGTGAAAATATTTTCATTATAAGTAAAAAATAATATATTACATTTTGTTTATTTATTTTTTATTTTTTTGTTTGTCACGGGAATAATTTTGGTCACGAGAATTAATTTTTGGTCACGGGAATTATTAGCCACGTGAGAATCTGTGGCTAAAAATATAATTTTAGCCACATTCTTGTTTTTCCTGTGACTATTTGTTAGCCACGACCACTTGGGTCACGGAAGGTATTACCGTGACAAAGAGCTTTAGCCACGGGAAATTAGTACTTGCGCTACGAATTTAGTCGTGGCCCAAGTGCTTAATTGTAGTAGTGTGTTGAGGGTCAATTTGTGACCCAAGGTGGAGTAAATTGACTCCCAATTGACCCCTTATGTGGCAAACTCTCATTGGTTACATATTAGAAAAAGAAAAAAAGGAAAAGAAAACTATGTTATTGACTCGATTAAATCGACTTTCTGCTTGGGAGGGTAAAAGAGGGTCAATGTCAATAAGGTGAGATTAAGGGTTAATACGTTATTGACTCGGTTAAATCGACCTCTTGCTTGGGGATGGTCTAACAGTATCCGTTACAAGCTTTAAATGGATAGTGTTGTTCGTGTTTGTGTGCACGTTGTTGGCCGTGTCCGTTACAATTCTACTTACGTCAAAGGCTTACTATAGATTTATCCAACACACGTAATATGCTTATAATTTGTGTTTGTATAAATAACTTTACAAAAGACGTAAAACGTTACGCTAGACTGTACCAATACAGTATTACTATCACATTTTACGCTGTATTATGAATAATTAGTTATCTTAATTAGACGCCTACTTACACAATTATCGAAAGACGGCTTTGTTGCTTTTGGTGTTCACTCTCCATTTTGATTAGACACAACTGTACACCATAATTACACCCATATTCAGCCATTAACATCAAAAGCAACATTTCCTACTTCATCATCATCCTTTTTCTACGCAAGAACTCAATTAATTTACCCACACACAATGGATCAAAGTCTAGGAAAACTGTTATATTTTAACAAAGATGATAAACCAAACTTCTTGGGAGATTATGTTAAGTGGAAAAAAGCTCAATTCAAGTCTGAGTCTCTGTTTAATAAAACAACTGTTGAAGAAGAGACGGTAGTGGGTAGTAAACATCATCATCCTTTTTTTGAGATGCCGGAACTCACAGAAAATGTGTTTAACAGACTTGACCATGCAAGCAAAAGGAATATGGCTGAGGTTTGTAAAGCATGGGCTAATCAATTCCTTGTTGGAATGGAGACCTCTAAGGTCGACATAGATTACAGAAGTCGGTTAGTTAGGGAAAATTGTGGGAAAAAAATATGGGTGATGAGAGATCAGACTGTGGTGTCAATTTACAAGGTGATCAAGCAACGTAAGCCTCGAGTGCAGCAGAAGAATAGGACACGTAGCAGGAGGTGCAGCAGCTCATATGAACCGTACATTGAGAAATCGGGAAGTGAAGGCTACTATGATTCTGATTGTTAATTTGGATAATTAACTGACTGGTAAGATGACTATCCCCTAAAAGGTTATGTTTTTATGTCTCAGCAATGCCCAAAGTTCTGTATGTTTTTGATGTTAGCATAATCGATTGGTCTGCAACATTTTGGTAATGATCTATCGTATAAGAACTTAAGTATCTTTTTGGTAGTATTAGTACATATAAAACTACCCCCTTTTGTGCTGGTAAAACGGTGTCCAAATTATGTATTTGTGTTTGTTATCGTATGATGTTCAAACTATAATAGAACGCTATCGGATTATGTATTTGTTATATAAATGATAAGTAATGTTGGATGAGTTTCCTGCTTCGATAGTCTACATGGATAATTAACAGCGTTCATGATGATGACTAAGCTATTGTACAAGTATATATGATTATAGATATTAGATATATGAAGAGTAAGCATTTAGATACAGTTGATACGTACTGCACCTATTAGCTATATCAAGTCACAAATCATGATGATTATTGCGGGATGATATGTGAGTTAGTGTAAAACGCTTTCCGTACTGTAAGACAAACTATTTCATAAATGAGTTTGAATTCAAAATTTTGATGAGGTAAGGCAATTTATATTAAACAGCAGGTGTCCACAAATTGTTTATAAATAACTTGTTAGCGTGTGATGGTTACTTCAGTAACCGAGCATTATTGGACAACCGTAATTTGGGTCTTAAACATCCGCTAGAAGCTTAAGATGGTAAGAGGTTGCGTTTTATAACATGTTTCCAAAAGGGGATACAGAGTGATTATATTTACATACCCATATAGTATACGATCCTTCCGGGAAATGAGGGAATCACAACACGAGTGCAACATACAGTTAAACCAGTACCTGCTACAATATTATGTTGACTTCGACATAGCAGTTACACAAAAACAGCAAAACGCAACCTACTAATATAAGGACACAATGTTCCTAAGCATTTTGGTCAAGTAGAGTGATCCCTGCATACTGGATGCACGAAAACAGCAAAAGATAAACTAATATTATAAGACTTCGGTGATTTTCAGACTGTGGGAGTGTAAGTTCAGGGTGCGTGCACCGTAGATGGGGAACCTGATTTATCTTTCCTGCATTTCCTCTTTGGTATGTTTGAGTGTGATGAACTTAAGGGCACATCTTTTACTGAATGATTTCCCATAGGAGAAGTAGAACTCTCAATTCTGCTAGCACTATCGACCTCAGTAATACCTGGGATGGAAGTTTCATCAGAATGTTCAATGGTATTAGGGAAACTGAGACGCTTCTCATTAAGGTCTTCTAAGGTTTGACTTCCCTCTGGGTTGTTTGATTTTGAGTTTTGTCCTGCTCTGGGGCGGTTTATGTCAGATTTGGAAGAAACGTCCTCGTCACCATTAACGACAACCCTCTTCACAACCCACTGCAACACGTTATTTATTGAAAGTGTTTTGGCTGGAACAACTTGTGCTTTAAAAGGAGTTTGAGAAAGCAATTCTTTTATTGCTGAAAAAGCTTGAGCGTCTGATTGCAAAGCAAAATCATGATTATAAGCAGTAAGTTGAAAATATGTAAACAAATTCACATATCTGGACACGTACAGCATGTTTCATGTGGAATATTTGAGGAGCAGGCATCCTAAACAGTTACTCAGTATTATCCGTAAACATAGTTAAGGGCAAGGTCCCCGTGCCATCTGATATATCACAGTTGAATGTGACCCTGCAGTTTGTGTAAATCTTTCAGATTGGATGTATGCTAAATAAATTCCCGCCTCTAAGTATAGATTTATGTAACAGGAGACGTAGTTATCCAAAAGTAAAGAGATCAGCATAAGCATACTTAGGCACTGAAGTGCAGTCAGGCTTGGAGCAGTTGTTACATGTATATGTAGTACCCTGAGGTACGGTGGATCGCTTCCAACATTTTGAGCAGCCCATATATGCATTGATTTTCTCAAAATCAATTTCTGGAATAGTCACTTCTAGCCAATGTTTTTCATCTTGCAATGTTGTTTTTGCCTGAAAACAGTTGTTCATATCGGTTAACTAAAACAATAACTAAGTTGTAAGCTTATTTGCCTGATGTAGTTTCAGGTAGAATATTATTGTAGCTTTTGTGCAGTTATCAGCAAGTTACTCGTTGTTTATTGATTTACATGCTGAAAGTTAAATATGATTTGTTTGCGGTTTCGCAAACAAAATAAACATTAACAAACTACGCAACGACAACTTATGTTCTCACATTGATACCTTTTTAGAGCGGAGGGTGGAAATTGTAATTGGGTTGTCATTCAGCACAGGCATCTTTACATTGAAAAGTTTGGTTTGCAGATGTGTCAAGGCAGTAGCATGACTATTCATCCTACAAGCTCATTTAGATATGGCATTAGTAAAGTGTCAACTTATTAACTGTATGTTCTAATTTA
Source organism: Silene conica (assembly GCA_029255685.2). Lineage (NCBI taxonomy): Eukaryota > Viridiplantae > Streptophyta > Magnoliopsida > Caryophyllales > Caryophyllaceae > Silene > Silene conica. The sequence goes on along the minus strand of CM055315.2, from coordinate 23,301,125 downwards.
GCGATATTTGTAGGTTAGGTCAGTACCAGGACGTAATAGCCTCTGCCTTGTCACCAACAGGCTTATGTATAAAGACAGTCGAAGCACTTGTAGTCATTGAAAAACCTGTGTCATTGTAGAAAATGGAAAGATTATTGTTAGATGCCTGATATCTAAGGATAACAGAATAGCATGATGAATTGTAATTTCCAAAGTTCCAATTGTTGAAGCCCATGGTAGTATATTTTATGACAACCTCTGTGCACAGATACTCGAAGAGCAGTTAAACCGACGATTCTGAATTTACCACGCACGGGTATCAATAGGGTACAATCATCATGAGCAAGATCATCCCAAACTGAAATTGACAATGGTTGTACAGTGCTGCATAAACAATAGTATTAATGCTATGAGAAATATATCAGATAATAATCTTGTCAACCTTAGCGTTGAATTTAATGATAGCTTAGTAGGCATATTCTCGCACCTGTGGTCGCCCAACACAATTTCACGTACACTGGTCTCTCGGGTCTTAGATGTGAGCACCTTACGTGGCTGGTCTTCCACAAAGAGTACAACGCCTACTACGTCTACAAAGTGAGCGAAAACTGTCAGCTGTATATTACATAGAAATAGGATACAGTAGTACTACAACCAGTGTATATATTCTGAGTGTACTTAGAAAATATACCAAACATTTCGCTATAATCAGGTGATCGGGGCAGCTGGTTAATTGGACAGTAGTTAACATCAGTGCATTCATCATCATCAGCAGGCATGATAATTGTACGATGGTTAAAGGTCATCTGGTATCCAAGACCTGCACCATGGGTTTGGTACTCAGGTTTAACTGGACTGATACTTGCATCTGATATTTCATATCTCCGGTTGTGCTTGATAGCATCCTCATATATCTCTACTTGATCATCAAATAAAGCACCACGCATCTTATTACCCTGGAAAAGAAAATTTTAAAAAGAACAACCTGCTTAATTTACATTAGGACAACAAATGTGAAATGCTCCGCGTTACAATGATGACTCCTAATGCCGAACATTAATTAAGACAACACCTATAAACACAGGTGTAAATTCAGTTGTTAATAGAATTCAAGGTAATAAAATTATCCATGACTACAATTAATTTACAAATGGTTATATATAGGTGGAAGCTAATGAAGATGCATTCAGTATAGGACTGGACTATGACTGTTTGACTCATAATTGATCAGATCATATCTAATAAAGTTCGATTCCTCCTTTCTGCCACACCATTTAATTGTGGTGTACCTGGAGGAGTTGATGTAGTTATATAGATTTCTAAAGAGTTTAATGTTCCGATGTTATTTATTTGGAAGGTAGTATTATAAACCAGGTTTGATCTAAGATAAGCTATATAGAAGTATATATCTAAACGCGGCAGGCCTATATAATCAATAACATCTAATAATCTGTCAAACACACCCAAATAGAAAAAACGGAGCGAACCTGGTGAATAGGTCAACATGTTTCCGGTTTACCTGGTGTCTTCTAAACGTAGAAAAGGAAAAGGAAAGGATATCTACTGCTACAGACAGTAACCTTACCAACTACCCCAAATAGAGTTAGCATGAATTATACCATCATAACACAGATTAATGAAACTCTCCATAAGAAAAAACACATTAGAAGTATTTATTTTGCTGTAGCAAGAGTCAAGACAGTCAGAGACTGAATGTAACTGTGACCCAAAATGACCTTCTTATAATACTTCATCTGAACTGATTCATAAGTCATAACCAAGTCCTATGAATCCTCAATTTAAACAACATACTTACTTCATCTGAACTGACTCATAAGATAGTTGGTTGATTCTGCATATGTGTTAAGGGAGAAGGTGAAGGATTATGAAGTGAGTAGTAGTTATATATCTATGTATATAATCATAGTAGAGTGCAATATTAGCTAAAGGCCATACCGTATCATGTAGAGTAGATTTGAATTTGTAGGTATACTGTTCATATCAATATGGGTGTACTTGTCTAAAATAGCACTCGATAGGGGTATGGTGTAAAGATTTAATATGAAGAGTGTGGTATGTCTGCGTGATTGTCAATCTGAAGCTTGAAATTTTGATGCCTACACGATATTTTAAAGCGGATATAAATAGAAAGAACATGGAACGTCTATTTCTGTATCTCAGAGACCGCTTTCAAGCTTCGTAAATAACTGTTGTTTGTCCTGAACTCATGTGCTTACACAATTGTATTGTTCTGTCACTACTACAAAATGTCAAATAGACATCGGTTAATAGGCATCAGATTTTTAAAAAAATCTGATGTATATATTTATACATCAGTTATTTTGAAAAATCTGATGTCTATTCATTTATATAGACATCTGACTTTACAATAACCCATGCGTATTTTAAAGTGCACTTTTTAATTCATATTATATGCATCGGATTTATTAAAATCCATGTATATATAACTAAACAAAATTATTCGCAGTGGCATAAGTAAAATAGTGGGGCAATAGATAATTATTATAGATAATTATTAATTTATTATTGTTTTTATTTCATTATTTCCCCAAAATCATATCCCTAGCTTACTTCTTCTCCAACAACGCGCACAATCCCTAGCTTTCTCTCCAACAAATTAAACCACAGATACACAACTTCCTTCATCTCGTCCATCACTGATCATCGTCATCGACTCGGCTGCTCGTCCCTCTAACTCGTGTCGGCTTCTCCTATCTCGGCTGCTCTATTATCGGTACTTGTCAAATCCTCTATTAAATTTTTGATTGGGTTTTGATTTGTCATTTCAATTTTCAGTTGTGTCTTTGTTTGTTTGTTTGTTTGTTCGAACAACCAGATGGAAATGAGTTGAAACCAGGGGATGGACTAGGGAGTATGATTTATGGGTTTATGGCTTAATGACTTTATGCTGAATACTGAATAATTGTTGACAGACCTTTAAGTTTCTATATTAAGTTAAGTTGTTGATTTGGTTTTCTGCAAAACATACGGAAAATTGGTTTGTCTCACCCATTCTTTATGTGTGTATTGCGAATCATTCATTGATTTTAATTGTCCAAATTTCTAACTACCTCTTTCTTTTTTACTAGTGCTTTCTTATATTTGACACACCCTTTTGATTTTCTAAATCCAAAACCAGACACTATATATTAATATGAATAAGATGATACGATGATACCATTTCTACAATTTCTGTTCATGTATTTTCTTTCCTTTTTCTTAAATCAAGGCGTTCACGAATTTCAAATTTAGATGTTGATTCTTTAAAATGAATAGCACAATACGACCAAAGATTTACCTTGAAACTATTTACATCTCAGGCGGATCTTATTTATTGATTTGTGGCTGTTAAGTGGTAATCATAATCCTTATTTTTAGTTGTGTCATTCAATTTTTTCGTTCATTGCTTAGTTCTATTCAATTTTTTCTGATTGGATTTTATGGTATTGTAAACTCGATTCCAGTTGCTATTCATTTGCTTTTAGGGCACTAATTTTTTAAAATAATTTTTAATATATAAAATAAAATATAGTTATAAAGAACTGACATTTTATTGATTTACCATAGTGAGTGTTGGTTGTGCACCTCTGTGTTGAGCATTGTAGTAGTAGTAGTAGTAGTTGATTTTGGTATGGTGGTTTGATGATTATGATCTGTAGGTGCTTTGGTTTGTAGTTGCTACTGTCATCATTGGTGGTAGTGCAATATTTTTGCTGTGTAGCAGTGCAGGGTAGCAGGTGCGTTGATGTAACAGTTTGTTTGATGTGCTTTGAAGGGCAGCCTGTTCTGGTCTGGTTTTCTGCCATGAAGGACTGTGCAGTGGTGATCACATCAGTGTAAACTATATGGCTTATGTTAGTTCAGCCAATTGGTATCTATGCTAAGAGGAGGTGACACTGTTCAGATAGTTCAGCAAGACAAAGCAGCTAACGGAGTTGAGCTGAAAAAGTGGGGTATTTGTAAAACCCCTCGCGAAAGCGGAAATATAAACATACAAAAGTACTAAAAAAATGCAGCGGAATTAAAACTTTTTAAAAGATAACAACATGCGAGAAGTCTTAAACTGAAACAAAAACGGAAACTGAAACCAAAATAGATAAGTAACAGTTCTAAGTACTGTAATGAAATAAATACATCAGCCGGGGATGGAACATCCCTACCGGCACCAAAACAATGTAACATAAGTCTAAGAGACTAGCTATGCGATATAAGATAAGTCATATGATGACAGCAGAATCATCACTCGCTAGCCCTCTGTGAACCCATCTCCAACCAGCATGTACCTACATACATGAAAACATGTACGCCAAAATCAGTGGGGAGTGACTAGAGTTCTCCTAGCCACCTTTTGTGACAACACGTAACACATAAAACAATACAGAATACTCCAACATATATCAACATGTGAAGCATAAACAACTCATCATCTGATCTCTTACTATCATGCGATTACCATGCACGGCTCTCAACTAACTTCATAAACAGATAAGAAGGAGAGCCGGTTTCCCTACTGGTTACCCAGTCGGGGGGTCTTTCAATCGAATCATTTATGAAACCGAACTAAGAGTCATCCAATGCCTTGGATGATTTAACCACTAATCAAAACAACGATAACATACTATGCATATCTGACACTGTACCATCATCAAGGCAAGCAGATATAAACAGCAAGTACAAAGGTTCAGAGGCGACATCTTAACGCATAACCTAGGTACTAAATAATTCAGCAAGTATAAAGGTTCAGAGGCGACATCTTAACGCATAACCTAAATACCAAGTTCACAATATCAAGCAAGGACTCAGAGGCGAAAACTCAACGCATGGACCGGCTATCATAGAACACTAGACTCAGAGGCGAAAACTCAACGCATGGACTAGCATTCAATTCACTATCACAAGTAAGGAACTCAGAGGCGAAAACTCAACGCATGTTCCCCTACCACATCACAAGATACTAGACTCAGAGGCGAAAACTCAACGCATGTTCTAGCACCAAACACCTGCACTCCGAGTAAGGTATGACAACCTGACTGCCCCGTCGTGCAGTTGCTCTACTCGTCAGACTCAGAGGCCAACTTAAAGCATGTCCTGACGCGATCACACATACATGTCTGGACTCAGAGGCGAAAACTCAACGCATGTCCCAGACACGACAAACAGACATGTATGGAACTCAGAGGCGAAAACTCAACGCATGTTCCCATACACGACAAACAACTCACGTATTAAGTTCAGAGGCCAGCTTAAGGCATAACTTAATACGCATCAAAGCAATATCATTCAAGTGTATGAACTACTCTATAGTTCTACCTTTAACTTCTAATCAACACTTAATTGACCTCGAGAACTAAGATGAGGGAGAGCCGGTTTCCCTTTCGGTTGCCCGACCGGGGGGTCTCTATCCTTACCCTATTCCCGAACCCAATATAATGTTGCCTATCCTCCGGGGACCTCAAATACATGTCAAAGGTACACAAAACAAGTTTCAAGTAAAACCGATTAACCGTTTGAAAGTTACGATCAAATTACGAAAAAAACCTCAAAATAGCCTACAGGGGTCCCCAGCCGGTCGGCAGGCAGCCGGTCGGCCGGCTGGTGACCACCTCAGCCTTCCTTCTTTCTTTTCCAAAACGAGACAACATAAAGGGACTCCCAGCCGGTCGGCAGGCAGCCGGTCGGCCGGCTGGGACTCCATTCCCTTAGCTTTACAAACTCGCAAACCCACCTCAAATGTACTCCCAGCCGGCTGGCAGGCGGCCGGTCTGCCGGCTGGGCTCCCCTTCTATCCTATGTACTTCGCATACACCCACAATACAACAATGACTACCAGCCGGTCGGCAGGCAGCCGGTCGGCCGGCTGGCAGTCCTAAGGCCAAATCTTAAAAATGCGAAAACACACAAGGATGCGCTCCCAGCCGGTCGACCGGCGGCCGGTCGGTCGACCGGCTCAGAGAGCCTGTAACGAAAACGCGATTTTCCAGCCAAGTTTAGAAATCCAAAATTCGACACCATAACTCTAACAAGGCTACAATCGGTGATTTCCCAACATTATCAAACACAAAATATCACTAATTTAACAGCACATAAATCCCATAACAATCCTCAAACAATGTTATCAAGTATCCGTCTGAACTTTGAGAAAAACTGAAAATCACATATGAACACATAACAACATCTTTAGGTATGAATTCTCCACATATTCAACATCCTAAACATGATACTAAGTTCCCTTAAACTTAAAACTTGAACAAAAATCAGAATCAACATAAGAAACACAACAAAAGTGCTAATATTCACAAATAGGCCGAGTTTCTCATTATCGTCACCTTTACTTAGCGAAACCTTCAAGATCTTGTTCAATAAGCACCAAGTCCTCTTCCGGGCTAACACAAACACCGCCTAAAACAACAAAACATCACAACTATCACGAATTTCGAATTAAATCAAACAGGCCGAAATTTCGACTGTCATAAAATGCAAGATTGATTACCTTAAAACGACGGGCTCGAGACAAGGAATCCGTGGCCGCGAAAATCGTCTCAATCGGATAAGAAACGAAGATTCTATGAGCATTTTAAGATTGAAGGAGAAATCTATAAAAATAGTGTTTGTTGTTGTTTGCAAGATCTGAAAATTGAAATGAAGGAGAGAGGTGGAGGATGGTGGGGTTAGGGTTTTGTGAGGAAAAAGAGGGAAAATGGGTCCATTAACAAGTTAGGCCCATAAGACAAGTTTTAAGACGGTTTAAGTTAAAAACACCAACTTAAGGTAACTATAAACTTACGACGATATAAATATTTCCGGACTATGAAATTAAATTGCTAAGACGTAATTTAAGCAGTTAAATGAAACCTTATTTAAATCCTTTAAAATATTCTCGTATAAATTAATCAGTTATTTAAATGAAATCCCAAAATTTACGAAACATAAATTATTTCTCGAGCTTGAACTTAAAACCTTTAAATATTGTTTACGAAAATGCGGGATGTTACAGTATTTTTCTTGGTTTGAAAATGATGATGATTATGACGGGGATGAGGACTCTTTGCCAATCAAACAACAGTCTGTAACCCACAGACATGCTTGCTATTTCTGATCCTTGTGACAGAAATGGCAGAACATGGCAATTGTTTCTGAAGGTGGTGGATGAACAGGTATGTTAATTTTTACTATGTTAATGTTCTTACAGTATCTGACACTGTACAAGTAATACAACGTTTAGGGTATGTGTAAATTTTTCTAGGCATAATTACTCTCAACCCTTTTTTACTTATCAATCACTAATCTGGTTAATGATTTTCGAGTTAGGCAGAAAGCTCTCGTGATTTTCTTAATTTTAACTTTTCAATTCTGGATTGAAGGGGCTCTTACATTCAGTACCTTCTCATCCACTATTACCCACTACTCACTTATATTCTCCACATTCAGTAAATTTTGTTGTCGCTCTAGGCAAAGGTGAACCTGCACCTGTCCTCTCCGAATACGGCTTCAAGTATGCCCATTTATCATTATTACCCCTTTATTCCCTTTTCAACTTTTCTTTTATACCTGCCTTGCTCTATATATTTGCAGAAATGTTATTTCAATTGATGACTATACACTCTGTTTCGACCACATTGATCCTCTAGCACCTCATAAAAAATGGATAGTAGACCAAACTTCACACCAGGGAATCACCTTCCTGTCACCCCTTCGAAAAAAGTATGTATCCTCTCACAGGGTCCAAGCAGTCTTCATTGTTAGTGATTCTGTTGACTAGAGTAGGGATATTCAGGTTGTTCCTCACTACAACTCTTTTCTCACTCTCTACTTTTAGGCTTCTTCCATAATTTCTCTTCTACTACTTGCTTAACACTTCCCATCACTTTTAACCTATTTATTGTGATTCCTTCGCGTTCTACTAATGTTGCAATAGTTTTAGGTTCTATGTGACAAATTAAGGACTGGGGGTGAACCTGGAACTCAGCCGTATCTGTACTTTGCCCATGACCATCTTAAATATCAGGTCAGTTTGCTGTACATCTGGGCCTATGTAACTTCCATCCCAAAATTCATCCTGAGTGTATTAACACTAATGTGCTATTCTTTAAGACAGGGTGCATTTCCCACAGAACGTTTGGCATGGGTGCCTTTAGGATATCATTACAGTCCGTCTACAACAGGTAATGTAAAGCTGGTCGAATCTCTTAAAAGATGGGACACAATAAGTGTGTATTTACAAAAATACAAATTACAGCCTAAGAATTCTCCTTGGAAACTATGGAGTAACACTTATCTTCATCTCTCCATCTCTCATATCCTACCATTTTGATTGATTTGATCCATCATTGATTCTTTAATTTATGATTTTACAGTGGCTCCTCCTCTTTCGCACGATCAGTGTGTATTCACTGTCAATTTTTTAATAAAGTATTTTTCTTAACATGCAGTTTTTTCGAGATACAAGATCATATTCACAAGACGAAATCGACGAGGTTCGTGACTTATGGGCGGATTATTTTCTGAATAATTAGTAATATAATGTTTTACTTTGTCGGATGATGGGTTTGGTTATATTACGTATACACCATATTTTGTAACTTACATTTGGTGGCTTTTGATATTATTCAATGCAAGGATAGTGGTTTTTGCGTATGTACGTAATGTATTGGCCATGGATGTACTTGGTGACAACGGATTTTGGATAATGCTTGTGATTTTTGCATAGTTGATGAATGGTTGAGCTGGTTGATTATATAAAACCGGTCTATTAAACTTTTTTTAAAAACACAAAAATAAACAATATGCATCGGATTTTTAAAAATCTGATGTCTAATGGAGAGAATAGACATCAGTGTTTAGTAGAACACTGATGCATATTTGACGAATAGACATCAGACAAAATTGAACTGATGTATAACGAAAGTAATAGACATCAGATTTTACTAGAAAACCGATGCATATCTTTTGGATAGACATCAGATAAAAGACAACTGATTTCTATTCTACAAATAGACATCGGTTTTAAAACCGATGTATATGCGTAAAAGTATATACATGTGTAGACTGTGCATCAGTTGTAAATCTGATGCATATGTACGAAAAAGTCCGATGTCTATTATGATTTTTCTAGTAGTGTGTAACGATGAAAATTATACCATTTCTAAATCTCCCTGTTTTGGGTGCAAACTGTTTAGTCAGATTTCGAAGGATATCTAAATTAAGTATGCAAGGGTAGACCTCAAGTAGTAGGCAAATAACAAGCATTATTTTTGAGCTTCATTAGGCCAACTTTGACATTTAAATATTAGAGGCAGTACAAAATAAACACATTATGTAACAAATCTGACGGTATCCTAACCAGCAGCATATTTGTCGTCTGTGGTATAATCCACCCAAAATAACGTTTATGTAATTGTTAAATGGGTCTGGTACACAATTAAATTAAAGACGACAAGTACATAAACGATGTGTAACCCATTCGTGCAATCTATATAATACCTGCGAGCCTCAGGACTTCGAACGATACCAGGTTCCTGATAGAATTTTTAGTTGTCCCTGAGTTGCTACTTGCTGCTACGACAGACACTTTCTTAGATTCCCTCACTCGTGACAGTGCAACATACAATTGTCCTGGTGAGAAACAAGGCTGAGGAAGGTATACAACAACTCTATCTAAAGTCTGACCTTGTGACTTATTGATGGTCATTGCAAAACTGAGCTTTATTGGGAACTGATTCCGCTGGAATTGAAATGGATAATTTGAAGTGCTGGATGGACGCATCTTGATCCGAGGTATAAACACATGTTGGCCGTTATAATGACCGTTAGTTATGATGCATTCTATCATATTTGGGGTAAAATCTGCACATATCAGTCTTGTACCATTGCAGAGACCCGCAGATGGGAGTAGATTTCTCAACAAAATAACCGGGGCATTTTTTTTTATTACCAATTCATACGGGCTCATGCCACCAGGACAAAGTGTGTTTATAAATTCTGAAGGGTATATATTGCAGTTTTCTGATAACATCGAGTCGAATCCCTTATACACAACCGCTTCACCCGGGAATTTGTTTATCATGTATGTGTTAATATCATCAACATCGTCATTTATAGGCGTAAGTATAGACCTGTGGTTAAATATATTAACGCCTATGTTCTTGACGTCAGCATCTGGATACACAAAATCAGCAACTGTGCTGATCAGATCTGTACCCATCCCAGTTGTATCTAAAACTATCCCATCTGGTAATTCGACCATCTCAGAATCACATGTTTGTAACTCGCCATTGCCAAGAGACAGTATGCTGAGAACTCTGGATCAGTCTTAGCTCTTGCATTGACAGTTAAGCTGAATTTTATAAGATGTGGCCAAATATCAGAAGAGACCATTGTAGAGTGGACGAGCTCACTATTGGATTTTTTCGGAACGACTGGAAGAACCTGCCTGAAATCCCCACCAAAGACAATAAGTTTGCCACCGAACAGGATATCAGGATTGCACAGGTCTCGTAACAGTTTATCCAAGGCCTCAACGCTCTCCCTTCGTGCCATAGAAGCTTCATCCCATATTATCAATATGGATACTTTAATTAACGCAGCAAGACTACTTTGCTTTGGCACAGAACAGGATAAAGAAGCTTCAAAATCTAAAGGAAGTTTAAACCTTGAATGAGCAGTTCTGCCAGATAGGATATTCGCCGCAGCAATTCCTGAGGTAGCAGTTGCTAATACAATTTTACCCATTAGTCGTATTTCTGCATACAAAGCATTGTACAGGTATGTTTTACCTGTTCCTCCAGGCCCGTCGACAAAAAAAGCCCCCGGTTTATTACAGGTAGCATGAACAATGATCGTATCGAAAGCCTTCTGCTGCTCTTGGTTCAAAGTTTTGCGGCACACAACACATTCATCCGGGATAGGAGCATTGAGTGCATCAAGCGTATCCTAGGATGTACGCAACCCTGCATCTTGTGGATTAATTATACCTGATAAACCAAAACTCTTAAGAGATCTGCCCATCGCTTCTAACTGTTGCTCCAACCTTTTGACAGTGAGGACCTGTGCAGCGTATGCATCGTTTGGGTGATCTCTTCTGAAGTCTTCTGATAACGAATTGTAATATCGTTCCCATAATGCACCTGGATCTTTAGGTTGGCAAAATATGAGCAAAGTTGCAAATAGACGTCGCAATGCGACTGGCATTTGAACCATCGCAGCCTCATCTAAGCACAACTCTACCATATTATCATCTTCAATTAGTTTTCTCTTTAAAGCCGCTTCTTGGAAGGTTGCACATTCATATCCGTCAACTACCTTCAAATCTGCAAACGACTTTGGTGCAGGCACGTGCGTTAACAACAACCGCAGAAAATAACGTTCCCCTTCTGAAGGAGCCACAAAAACAAGTCTAGATACTACACATGTCTTGTTCTTACGCTTTACCCATGTCCGTTCAGACTGAACCCAACGGTAATGCTCAGTAAACGCTCCGTAAAGGTGTTTCCACTCAGGTTTTGTAGCATTTTCAGTATTCAACCTGAAAAATTCTGTCAGAGGAGTTCTAATGCGTCTCCCGTTGGTCACTACATTAACCAAATTTTCGTGGGGTTTCATCTGTATAGTCTGCATACCTTCTAGATGTAGAGGAAGTGCCATCACTGCTGGATGAATTTCGAAGAGATCGAAACCATAAATACGCCACATCGCTTCTATAGGAGATACCCATCTACCTGTCTGGTATTGCTGTATTTCATCGACTACTTTAATTTCACCTCAGACTCAACATTGAATGATATTCTGTCGTGGCCCTTGTAAACATACTTGTATAGATATTTCACCGCTTGGATAGTTGAGCACACCTCCACATTTATGTGACAATCAAAAAATGCTATCAGGTATGGATTGTACGGGATAACCCAGCGATTGTTAAGGTATTGACCTCGTACACGTACAATATCATTGGTTGGTCGCCGCTTGTACACTGGGTAGCCATCTTCACTATTAGTCGTTACAGCTGTGTATGGCTTAGGATACATAAACTTACACTGCCCTTGACTATCATCATGTTTCATACATGCACAGTCAGGATCAAACTTCCCACATGGTCCATGCATCATATGTTTTAACACTGATGCACGGAGGTTCCCATTAGCCTCAGGAGGTATTTCAGCTGATACGAATTTGTCAAAGTCGACCGGGCAATTCATTCTACTCCCAGGCTTCATTATCAATAACAAATGAGCATGAGGTAGTCCTCTTTTCTGGAATTCGACCACATACACAAACGCAACAACCTCCCCAAATATTTTTTCCTCAACCAGTTTTTTTTTCAACAAAAGCAATTTATCTCGAAATACTCTAGCTACCAGATCGGGCCGGTTCTGAGCTTCCTCCCCAGCCGCCAATTCATTTTTTATTTCAGGCCAATTCGCATTACAAGTTATAGTAATGAAAAAATCTGGCTTTCCATAACGCTGTACAAGTGCCATTGCATTTAAGTATCTCCTTTTCATATCCCGAGGTCCTCCAATATAAGTTGCTGGTAAAATGACCCGTCTACCCACATTTGCAGCGCACTGCTCTCCAGCATCAATTGTGTCAATCAAACCTTGGTATAACTCAGATCTTATTGTATCCTGATTATGCCTCAAATAGTCTAGCCGTGTGTTCTCTAATTTGACATACATGTCCACAACATATTGCTGAAGACATCGCCCAGCTCTCAGCATCATATTACTTGGCCTATTCTGTAGTTTTTAACAATAGTACTCTCGGCAAGACACATTTTTTTCACTTGTACTTGTTTGAAAAGAGTTATCTGCCAGGAGGGAAAAACACTATTAGATATCGTTATACAGATTAAAGAGTACATTCCGTTTACGAGAGTTATTAAAAAATACATAATTGAAATATACACCGATAACTTACGGTTTGCCTCAGACTCTAATAAAGATTCAGCATCTGGATAACTGGATGGAAGTGGTGCTGAAGGCTCTGCAGGTGATGTTGTCTGACGTAGACCAACGTGCTTCTTCAGTCCTTGTTGCCATCCACATTCACCGTTGGGAAATAATAAGGGATATTGCAATGGGTTATAACATCCATAGTAATGCATAACTCGGTGGGATTTTTGAGAATGGCTGGTAACTAATATGTGTGGTCCATCAGTCTCACCAGATGTAGAGTTTTCGGGCCATATAGCAGCCACCTCGTTCGACGTAGGAGCATTGCTCACACGCTGATCCTGTCTAGGATTTTTCGTTAAAACTATTTGACTATGGACAGTAAGGGGAACATCTTTCAGTGATCGGAAGAAACGCGCATATGGGTTAGATTGGGTGACTTTCATTAGAATTTCTATAACAGCCGCATTCAGCTCGTTGAAACACGCCACACGATTTGCAGCTTCATGTTGGCCATCATAGAAGTACAGTTGAAGATAACTTGGGTGAGAACCACATGGCAATAGATCTGGGACATTGTGATACATTTGACCATGTAGTTTGAAAACATATATACCCTTTATGGTTTTAGAGTCAAATTTACCTCCAATAGATGTAAAAGCAAACAAGTTATTGTACAAGCGGGCGTATTGCCGGAAGTGGACTGAAATATCGTCTAATGAAGTGTATAACTTTGTGAGCAGCAGTGGATACGTGTTGGACGGCAAGACAATTGATCCATTGCCACAACAGAAATTCCTAGTTTCATACACAAATTTCTTTGCCAAGCAATGTACACATGATTGCACATCCGGCAACTTGTAAGGAGTGCCGACTAATGGCTGACCAATCATAACAGCAGGTAACCCTGCAATTAAGCATAGCAATTGTAAACTATACCATACGTAAGAGAATAATATACAATACAGCTACACAGACACTGACCAATCTGTAATTGCAAACGGGGTCTTCCGGGACGCTTTACAGCGACATCAACACCAGCCTTTTTTGAGGTATGACTAAGTGCAAACAAGCAACTGTTAGTAGTTGATAAATGATAATATGGAAGGAACTCAATAAGGAAAAACATGTTGTATTACACTACCTTGTCACAATAGGATCAATCTGTTTCTGAGTCCTACATTTGCGTTTTTTTCGTCCACTAACGTCTTTTTCCATATAATAAGGGAAACTGTCATCTGAAATCCAAGATATCAACACTTACAATGGGTAGACGTTACATAAATCAAGCTGGTTAAATACCTTTATAACTTACAACATACCCATTGCACAATGGGTTACTGTAAAGTACGTATACAATGATATCAATCCTGTGATTCCTGCAGCACTGGCAACATCAAAACGTTGAGGATTAAAACGTATATGTACATACCGATAGAAAAATATAACCTCAAAAACAAAATGAATACGCTCGTAAGCGTAATAGGTAACAATTGACGGATCTCACGAGCTCGTAGTATATAGCCAAACAAATCATTTAAGATGCAACTACGCGTAGACAAAAACAAGTGGAACAATAGAATGTTGTCATTTCTAAGAAGTAGTTGCACAAACAAGCCATTACTTGTTATATAGATTTTTAAAAAGCATAAACTTGATCATTAACAATGTAAAAGATGGTGATAAAATAGGTTACAACTACTGATCACATAACCGACAAAACTAATCCTTTACGACTAATAAGATCCCTCTTAACATATCACTGCTAAACATAAGCTCTCATGTACGAGCAAATTTTCAAATAATGCAGCAACTACTATTAAAGCTTCAAAGTTACTTGGAAGGTTTGTAGAACACGCTCCTTTTAGAGACAGGTCTGGGATATGCAACAATCTTGTTAGTTCGAGACGTACAGCCACGTATATCGACTAACTGTGGGGGTGTTTTCTGTTTTTTGGGAGGTGGTGGTGGGTATGATTGATCAGGGATTGTGTGTGGAGAGCTCTTTGGGGTAATACATTCATCTTCATTTAAGACTACAGACCCGGGAAACTCTGTTTGGATACCAGGGAGGTATTCCCTGAGTTGCTGACAGGCGCTTCTGTAGATTTTCGAAATGATTCCTAGCACATTCGCATGTCAACGCAGCTAGCTTAACATCTTCGGGTGCATAATTTGCATCGATCAGATCAATATTATATATGGGAATCAGATATTTGATAGTTTTATAAGCAAGGTTTTGCTCAGCTGCAGCTTCAGATGAAGCTATTTCACCTACAATATGCGTAGGACCACACTCTATCCTGTCACGATTTATAGTCAACCATGATAGGAAAAAGGAAGGTGTTTGCTCTAATGTGGTGATAGAGCTGCACCTGATAGGGATCTTATTAGTAACTACACGCAAGATAGACACCATGTCTAACGCAAGTGATTGGTAATGACACATTTCATGGCACACGAATTCTTCTACTAACGGAACTTTAGGAAACCCCTTAGATTTGCGTTTTAGTTCCTCATGTTTCAATCTCCAGAGGTTTGCGCACCTCTCATACGCCTGTTTGGTGGCAGCTGTGAAATCACCAATATAAATGTCGAATTTCTCTATTAAATCAGTGACAGCTAGCCTTGCTGCTTGTTCACAAGACCCTCCGAAGTTAGATGACGAACCACCTATGAAGACATACTCCTCATGTTCTAAATCATTTTTCACGGTTACAGACCCAACGTTATGTACTTTATCGTACAGGGCGTAGTGAGGCTCCTCAAATTTCAGTAATTCAGTAATTCTACTGAGTAAAGGTCGGAAAGGAATTGAGATTGTTAGAACCGGAGACGTCATTTCCTGTCAATGAGATATCTCAAACAAGATAATAATTCAGAATTGAATGCATACACAAACTAACAGCTCGAGGTGTATAAAACTATCAATCCAATAGGGCTTACCAATGTCATACAATTGCATATAAACTACCAGATTCTAACACAAACGATATTGAACAAACTGTACAGAATGTATATTGATCAATATGTAAACACATTCATGGGAAATTCCTGAAAGATTATGAGCATAAGTTCGTGTCAGGTCTGTATTATTTAACGACAATATTTAATGTAAATACCATATTTAAGTGAATGATACTCTATTTAAACACCATCACATAACATTCATAATAAGTAAATTTTATTGCTGTTTGTCATTTCAAGAAAACTTAATTGTGCTAACACCTCACAATTAATGGAACAAATAAAAGAGAAACACTTAACCACCTGGAAGGTAGACTTGAAATTTCCTTTATACGACAAGGGGTTAAGCTTATTAGTAGAAGTAATTAATATGGTAATGATATGTTGATGTTCTTTCTTTATATCACTATATATATATATATATATATATATAGGATCCCTAACATTGACGTCAGTTAAGTACAATCCTTATGACATACTTTTTTTTTTATAATGATAAAAAAGAGGAAAAACAGTTGGAAGTATGTTCATCAAAGTAGGTAAGTGAGTAACAGACAGGTACGTTTGGCGCCATACTGCATATCTTGTAGCAGTATCATATACTGGATTGTATATACTGATAAACACTGTATAGTAATTTTTTAAGTGTAAAAAGTTATGGCTGATAAGTATTACCAATGACTTAATAAACGTATTGAGTGGACAAAGCTGAAGCCTCAGGGACCACTGTAATTCAGACTACAAAACTGCCTAATTATACTACAGTACAGTTCATTTGAGAGTGTTAATTATTAGAAAGTTTTGATAACAGTGGATACATAAGTTGAATTCGCATACATATATCCAAAAACTTTAGGAAATACAATCCTACAAAACTAAATGCTAAGACAGAAGAAAGTAGATTAAGAAACTTAGCAAATCAGTATATGTATCGTAAAATTATAAGTTAAGATCTCATAACTAATGTCCATGACATCGAGTTTAGGATGCTACACCACTCCAGCAAACCTAGTAAATATAGCATCCACTATTATTTCAATTTCAGATATTCCATGATTTGTTATTCTTCCGGTTTAGTTTGACACCAGTCGTCTATATTACGGTATATTTTGAGAAGTCTAGAATTGTAAAAGCACTGAGTTTAAGGTGGTTAGTATTTGGAAACCAGTAATGTCAATCAAGACGGCCATCTGTGTTCCAGCGTCTCCATCGAAAAGCAGGGATATTCATAACACTTCTACGCAATGGCATATACTTGAGTTAGCTATACACGATATCCTTATATTTCTTACTTGATTTAATACTTACACTACAGTATACCATCGTTTATTATTATACAACCCATTTACACGCTCTAAATTAATATATATTTCAAAACTTAATTTCCAAAAGGTAAAAACGTAGAACACAATATTATCGTTAACTGATGACGTTATCTATTACTCCGTATTAATTAGAGCCTACCTTTTTACCACTGTACGTCAAACCGAAGATAGTATCAATGCATAACTAAACACACACAACATATGGTCTTAGTGAACATTTCAGATTCACATATCCTATAATATGTAGAGCTTCTATTTAACCGTTAATTGCGAATTTTAAAATCTTGTTAACATACTGTAATCAGACCTAGGCTACGTTTATTAAAAGATTTTATATGAATTGGAGTAGTAGACTTCTAAGTATAATAATTAGGGAAACAACCTCTCTTTGGTCTAAAACATGACATTGAGTATGAATATAGTCAATAGAGGTAGTGTATAAAGTTAGTATGATTATTATACTTGTACTCTCATATTATACTTGTACTCTCATATCATTTCGACATTTTTACCATATAAGCTTTAAGGTCTACATTTTAAGTATATTTTTAAAGGAACAAGTAGGTCTAATTTGGTCTAAGTGCACGATGATCCCCCTTTCCTCTTCTAGTAAACTATGGGCGGGTTATTGGTTTTGCCATAAAAATTTATTAATAATTTACGGTTTTGCATTTGAGGATTAATACCCCTCTTGTTACTGACGGATAGTACTGAGACGACAACAGACCGCGTTATTTAACATGTTATGTTAATAAATAATTAGTGGTTCAAATATTATACAGTTAACGAAATATTGTCGCGGTATTTGATTCCCACCTTGATAAATTGCAGGGATCTTATATCCAAGCACATAAGATATATAACCGTTCATGATTTAGTAACCTTTTGTTTTGCGTATACGAGTGTCTATACCATCCCACTACCGGGTAAGCCATCCATTATGTTGAAACAGAAGCACATCGGACACCGGAACAATTCCTAAATTCAGAGTTTGTTATACGCCCTAACAAACTAAAATGATAACAATTATACAATGCACTGTTACAATTAAAAGGATGATAAATGTTCACATAAAATTAATTAATACACGTTTTAAATGCACATAATATATACAAGTAGTCAACATAATTAAAATCTGTAGTTAATATGAAAAGAACTCCAAAAGACACACTGGTTCAGGGCATGCAGTGCAATTAACATAACTTGGCATGAATCTGGACCATCTTAACAACACGCAAGACTCCTCCCTTTCTTTAACAGTGGGTTATAAGAAGTAATCAGAAATTACTATTCAGCATAATTACAAATCTGTAAAAATCCGTAATCTTGTTCCATAATCAATATTACAATGTCTAAATATTGTAAGGAAGCTTTCTTCATGAGGGAAAATGACAAGGAAGATTTTGTCGATGGATACGTAGACTGGAAGAAACAACAATTTAAGTCGACAACGCTGTTTTCGACATCAACCGTTGAAGAGCAAACAGAGTCTGGCAACAGACCCCATCACTTATTCTTAAATCTTCCCGAGTTGACTACTAATGTATTCAACAGATTGGGAAATATAGACAAGAGGAATATGGCAGAAGTATGTAAAGCTTGGGCTTCGTTATTTTTAGTTGGGACAGAAACTACCAAAGTTACCCGAGATTATGAAAGGCAGTTATCAAAGGAGAACAACTATGGAACTATAAGAGTAGAAAGGAATGGACGCACAATCGCAATATACTGTACTTGCCTTTTTGGCAAAACAAAGAAGGAGAAGAGGAAATTACACGCAAGGAACGAGAGGAGATATAAGATTGCACGGTTGGAGGAACAGAGTATAGAACATTGGTCTGAGCAATCAGAGAGTGAAGGATACTACGATTCCGATTGTTAATTTTTAACAAGAACCGTTAATCAAGCCGTTGTTTCGGCTAGTTAGACATTTCTGAATGTTAAAAGTCCGATATGTTCGTAAGGTTGTTTACGGTTTGTAGTCTCATATTATGTTTTTGTTAATTAGAAACGTGCAAATTATCAGCGGAACGTGATTTCATTATACGTATTAAACACATTCCATGTACGTGTTTGTTCTGTTCATGTTATTGTGATCTTCTTACTGTCCTAACGTAAATGTCACCCCTACCCCAGAAATAATAACGTAAACATAATTATAAATCTACAACAAAAATAATACGATATTTGTAAATGTAAGAATTGATTAAATTCTACATCAAATTCATATTGAACACTGCACATAAATTTGAATACATATTACGAATAATTATTATGACTTTGTAAAAATTATAGACATACATTATCCAAAGGAAATCCCCTAGATTAAGGAAAAGTACAATAATTACATTGCCTAAGATATGACATTGAGTATGAGTATGGTTAATAGATATATCCACTATTCAAATTATAAATCGAACATGCAAATGGTATGGTTGGTCACATAATCAGATATTATTATAATATCGGTTCTAAATGCAGTTCTAATAAACTTTAAAAGGACAACCAAACTTAATAAACAGACAAACAATTAATATTACAGTCAAGTAGTTAAAACATGTATTAATATAAGCTTATGTTTTCATCACGAACATAACCATCACATTTTGGTTCTAATAGACGTTAGAATATATATACAGGTAACGTAGTAACAACATAGTGATATATCAACGTGTCAAAAAAAATGATCAACAACATATATATTCTGAAGGGGCTTTATTCAAACGTATTCTAAATGTAAAACTTATAACGTTTAAGACATGGCTGTATATATCTGCATTAGCAGAAGAAATTTACACTTTGTAAACGGGTATACTTAAACATAGCTCATAAAAACAAGTTATTACTATTTTTTAAAAACCAAAAAAAACATGTATAATTAGACTTCTGACCGGCCGAGATACGTTAAATCTATTAAATATGAAACATGAATAAGATTATATACAAAACATAAGTTAAACCAGCTGTATTAATTACCAAGAATATTAATCAATACATATTCTGACATAACTATGCAGACAACACAAACCGACGACATAACGAATTATATCGAATCGTAAAGTACAATTTAGAATATATTGTTACAAATTAAATACACTCTACTCAAAGCATGCCCTTTGGCCTTCCTTACACATTCCCTATAAAGGAAGTGATTAGACATAATTCTGCATCATCATAACTAAATTCCATCACAACTGCCCAAAAGTAAACTCCTCAAACTTCATTCTCTTCGTGATAACTGGTGAAACTACCACCCCCTGAAAACACTTACAATTTAGCAATGGCTTTTACCTGCAAAGTAATTAAGGACATTAGGAACCAGGACAAGCTCGAATTTGTTAAAAACTACGATAGTTGGAAGAGAGAACAATTTACATCTAAGTCTATGTTCTCAACAACTGTGGAAGAGCAATCAGCCTTTGGCAGCAGGCCTCACCACCCCTGCCTGAGTCTTGAAGAGATAACAACCGCTATTTTCGACAAGCTTGATAAGGCAGACAAGAGAAGCATGGCAGAAGTATGCAAAGCCTGGGCATCACTATTTATAGTTGGGACCGAAACCTCAAAGGTCGATGTAGATTATGCGAGGCAATTAGTGAAAGAAAATGTCAACGGCATTATAAGAGTAACCAGATGCTATCGTATAGTTGCAATCTACTGCTGCTGCTTGTACGCCAAGTCAAAAAGGGAGAAGCGAAAAATTCACGGTAGAATCAGGAGAAACCAGAAGATCGCCAGATTTGAAGCACAATATGCAGATCGTCCCAGTGACGAGTCGGGCAGTGAAGAATACTATGACTCTGACTGCTGAAGCAATGAATAATTAGGCCATTCTATTACTGGCAAATCCTAGACTACAGCTTGACTAACGAAAACATTTCGTTTTTTAACATCGCAATACTGTTATCAAAGTTTAACATAAGGATGTAATTTTCCAAAAGATGTAATCCTGACAGTAACAATGACGTTGTAATTTTCTGATGTTGTTGTTGGAATGAATGGCTTAATTTTAAGAGTATGGTTGGTCCGTTCCATAACTAAGTAACGCTTAGATAGCGCAGCAGGAAACTTGTAAACATGAACATAAAATCGACAACAGCCGGCGTGTTATAGAACATAGCGTACAACTACAAAGACAGTACTATATCACAGCCTGTTAAAGCTGATGGCCAAATAGGTTCTAACATTTCAGGATAGCGTAATCAAGTTCAAACATACATACAAAACATATCGCCAGCACTCACAATAGCCTAACAATAGACGCCCCTAATTGAGAGATATTTCAGACAATTCCCAAACCAACTGGCGAGTCAAGAAAAATGATTTAGCTGGCTTCACTTGGATGTAAAATTGGCTAGTCTTCAGATGATTTTCAACTTGAGAAAGGTAGTCCTGCTTTTCCTGACACAGACACGGAGATAGCGCAGATTAACGTTTCATGATAACCAGATAATATTAGAAGCGTAGTACCATATTTGCAGGAACTATCTTCCCAAGCACGTATACTGAACAACCACATTAACAAAAAAAAACAGCATAAGTTTAAAGTACCTGTGGAAGCATTGAGTGGAGGGTATATGCGTCGACATCTAGTAGTTTTTCAGCATTTTCAGTAAGTGCAGTGAAAGTACAAGATCCACTTTCATCCGTTACGCTGAGGGTAACCATTAGCCTATTCAAATAAAATGTCAGAACGACGTAAGCGTAAACACATGTACCATGCAGACCACTAATTTAGTACCTCGGGGTTGAGATAACGTTCTCTTTTATGCACGTATAGCATGTATACATGACACCTACATCCTCGTAACCACCAGTTCCACAATGACTACACCCTGTGTAATAATGGATGTTCATCTGATCTAGCTTAGCAAGATGCACACACAGCCAATATCGCTCTTCTTGGTAGATGCTTATCGTTGAATACACAACAAAACATGCCCTCACAGATTGCTAAACTAACACCCCTGTGTCATGTCAGTTTAAAATGGCAACGTAAAATTCAAAAAGCGTCTACATACATCCTGTTGGAGCAGCCATCCAATAGAGGTGATAACGCGCTCATTAGACGGACGGCGAACATCGCAAAGTACACCATTTTTAACATTCAGGCTTGCGTAATTACCAGCTTGCCTGAAAACGATAAGACGTCACTACCATGTAAAGGATCAGTATAAAATAACCTAAGGATTATAATCTCTTACCAGTCACGCAAAGTATCAGCCATTTCACCCTGTGGGTTGATGTCGACAGTTGTTTCTCTGGTCGTTGAAAGGGAAAAACCTACACATTTCAACACACATCATCATTATTTACATATATCATAAAGATTGTCTCTCCATATTTCCAACTATTAGCGTAAAATAACAACCATTTCGGTTGGACGTTCTCAGATGCGTGAAACTGACAACAGGATAGGAACCCGTGTTCCACTGCAAGTTCCTGCACTGCTTCACAACTGCTTTTTCCCATACATTAACCAGCGTAATCTGCTCGAAACTACTCAAGGGGATCAAATTAATCAGGATCCACAAGTAAATGATTCAAAACAACAATTAATGGATCAAAAGCTTCAAAGGTTTAGCAGCTGTAAACATCGCATACCTTTGATCGATGATGAAAACTTCACATATTTCAGAAGTATGACCAGCTGGTCTTGGCTTCTGACATATATGTTCAACAAAGACAACAACAGCTAGTACATCTACATTAAGAAAAGGAGCCAAAACAGTCAGCGGTATTAAGTACAAGGTCATCAACAAAATAATGGTAACTAATGTCTTACTATATTTAGTTTCCAAGGAGAGTTTTCGCGGAATGGATGCGACCACCACATAAATCTGAGGATCAATAACAACCCTACAACATACAGGCTGAACAACGATATCTTTGTTGAATATAATTTCATAAACTTGGTCATCTTGATGACCTGAACAGAAACCTCCAACCACTCTGACCCTGGCATTGGTAATCTCATATTCCACATTATTTTGCATAACATCACCGAACAACTCCAACTCTTCATTATGAAACGCAGCCCTTATCTTAGCACCCTACAATTACATCAGCAGTTGTATTTCATTACAAGAAAAAGGCAGAAACTTAATGGCATTAGCCACTTATACATCACGAAATAGCCAAATCTAATTCTGGTTTAAATGAGGCTTTCTCAATTGCTCATTATAAAAGGTTACTGTCCGAAGGAATTAAACTAACAAATGTA
This sequence comes from Silene conica, assembly GCA_029255685.2. Classification (NCBI taxonomy): domain Eukaryota; kingdom Viridiplantae; phylum Streptophyta; class Magnoliopsida; order Caryophyllales; family Caryophyllaceae; genus Silene; species Silene conica. Next base: position 23,277,723 of record CM055315.2, on the reverse strand, counting down.
ATTATTAGCAATACCAATGTTTAAGTAGACCCAAAGCTAATAGATACTTGTAAGGAACATATAATATAATGCAGCTACAGTTACACAACATATAGTACTCTCTTAATCACGCAGATACGCAAAGAAAAAGATAAATCCATACATTATTTAAGAACACTAACACAAAGCTCGAAACAGTACCACGATAATGTCCCAAAATAGACCACACAAGTTAGTTCTACAATGTCAGAAACATATATAATATATAGTCAAGGTCCGTAAATAATTACCTTTTCATCTTCAAACGTAATTAGCTGACACTCGAGATCACACGCACCTAACGAACCATGTATGCTGATTGTCTCAATAACCCTAACTCTCAAAGAATACCCACCATCTCTGCCTGCAAGGGATCTAGCGCTCTGCCTGAACTGTGCCATTCTGTATTACGACTACTAACAAACATTAAATATGACAAAACAAACTCACAAACATTATGCACCAACAATAAAATAAGAAATTAAATAAAAACAGACCTTTGTAAATGAGTTTGCAAGAAGTATACATACAACTTTTAGAATAACATCTGCAGCAATTTATATTAATTGTAAACAAGCTTTAATGATTATATAAACTCACAAATAGAGGAAAAGTTTGATTGACAGTATGGGGGAAGTTAAGATTTTCTGACAGGACATTACTTGTGCATATCTACAAGTATGTACTATAAACATATCCAGCAATCAGTTAACTACATTGTATCCTAACCATCTTCAAATCTAAACTGTTCACACCCTAAAGCTCAATCGGTAAAGTTACTGAACACCACAGTACCGCAGCTATAGGTATAGACGCGTTTAACTATCCAAAGTGAATGGAGGATAACATTCAGCAATATTTAAACACTCGATATAAACATTTATAAATTAGAACAAATACAAACTACAGCGTAGATATCACAGTCAGTCAAACATACTTAATGGCGTAGCGCCTTGTTTTATTTAGATCGACGTACACTCCACCAATGCGGAAAGTATAGAAACTATGACTATTGAAGAATGCAAACGTAATAACTACTGTAACGTCCGTTGTGTTTAGGCAACAGTTAACTGAAAAGAAGTAATCTGGATACATTTATCATTATTTAGAAATATCTGTAGATTCGTCAGTCTATCCACTAAGAGCCATCGCCAACCCTATCCTAAGACATGTTTAGACCGACAAGACTATAGTAATTACATCTCATTTGTTACTGATCATGTTCACACAATCATAAGCAATTCCTGCTAAAAACCAATCTATATATTATATAGCTATGCATTATAAACGGAACTAATGGAATTCTACGTTAGCCATGTACAGACAATACAGACATTCAACATAATCATTAATCTTCCAATAACAACAGAACGTGCATACATGAGAATACCATAAGTGATACATCACAATGTTCAGTGATGCTACCACTGTCAAAATAAAATAGCTAATCAAAATCAATAACAGTTGAGCTAGAGAAAGCGTTATCTCAGTGTCACAAAATGTCATATCCAGAATTCGAAGCCACGCAAATCATTCATCCAGATTCAGATAACTAAACATCCACTCTACTTCAGCAGCCCGAGTCACGTACTGCTGGTAGCAAATAAGGAACAGGAAAGGGACCTGACAGGCAGTATACGACATTATCAGGACTTCCAGAACGGGTATGCACTGTGTCCTTCGTGGGAGAGGCTGGCGTAATAATTGCAGTGTCATCAACTCCAGAGTCAGATGCAAATTCATCCCGCTCAATAAGATTATTGGAAAAAGTAGGCTCATCAAATATCTCATACATCCGCCCCCTCATAGTCAAATAACTCTCTATCTCAAGGTTATATAACAATGCAGCCATTTCAGACTCTGAAGATTGATAATTCACGTCAATAATTTCAAGGTTGTAAGCCGATGCCAAGTACATGACAACCTTCTTAGCTAAACAGTTCCTGGCATCAGCAAGAGTTTCACGCCCCGATACAATAAATATTGGGTTATAGGTAGGGCTGGACGAAGACAAAATAGTAATCCAAGCGCTGTAGTTTCCAGCAGAATGCATAACAGACTCTAACGGAGTACACTGTATTAGAAGGGTTTTGATAATCTTCCTAAGTAAAGGCACATATTCCAAATAAATGTGATTATTACTGGCACGCTGCCCACATGTAGTTCCACCTACTCCACAGTTTGAAGCATTCTTGTAGATACTCTGGAGTTCTCTGCGCTTCAAATGATATAATTCACTGCAATGCTTAAGGACATCACACCTCTCGAACGAGAAGTCCTCAACAACTAATGCCCATCGTCGAATAAGGTTGTGGACAGCTTTCTTAGCAGCAAGCTCACATGAGTCTTCAAGCGTAACTGCACGTTCGCACACATATGTTAACTTTTCAGGCTTATTAGTAGAACGATAACGAAACCTCGTTTCCACTACGACGTAAACGCTATTTTCAGACAAATCTAGAACATGATACGCAGGTTCAGGAAACTGCAGTTCAGCAGTGATCTGTTTAAGTAAAGGATGGTAAGGAACCATTATTTGTAACGGCGTAGCAAGCGCCATCTGCAATTTCAGCAAATATAACAATCATTACGAAAGCAAAATGAATGCAGGGAAATATATAATCAAGAATATGTAGGTAAAGTGACAGCATGCCAAATAGCTATGAAATTGAGCTATAAGTTAGTACCTTCACAACAAAGTTTGAAAGTAATTTGCAATGAAACAGAAAGAGGTACAAAACAAAAACTCATTTTACATTTCACGGTCTACCAGAATCCCGAGGAAAAAAAAACATACATGCTATATACATACGAATAGAAGTTTACCACAACACATGATGTTAGGCCACCCCACCCTCCACCCAATTTAAATAACAAATAATTAAACAATAACAATCATCCACCTAAATAGAATCGTCGAAGCAAGCCTTCAAATATGTAAGACAATAGTTCAGAATACAATAGCACACTTATCAAGCTTACTAAAATTAGTAAAATCCATTTCACAACACAACCAAGCAAATTAAAACAAACTATATACCAAACAATTTAAAACTGCATGATTAGAGTTCGATTCAAACAAACCTAAATTAGGATAATGAATTATAGATAATGAAACTATAGAATGCCAAGATATCAACTCTTTAGCCTATATAAAGACTGCAACAGAAAGGTATGGTTCTATAACTACTGTGTATCAGTTATTTAAAAGATATAGATGGATAGTAACTAAACAAATCCCCTAGATATAGGAAAAGTACAACAATTACATTACCTAGTGTACAGAATTGAGTGTAAGAATGGTTAATCTATAAAATGTGATCATTGAGGTAAGGTAATCATTTAAGTCAGAAAAACAAACATAACATTAGTATCTAACGCAAAAGTTAGAAGACCACAGACCAATTACTTGCATCAGACCAAATAATAAAGCCTATTATGTGACAATGTGAATGTATCCCAGGTATAACTTACAGAACCTAATTCAGACATTCAAAATATAATTAGTGACATCTCTTACACCCAAACTAATAATATCCTACGTATGAATAACCAATCCCGACTATGCCACGCGCAACAAGATTTGTATCAAATTTTATAGGTAAATGTACTTATTAAGTTAATATCTGGTCGTTTAAGTTGCAAAGTCTGTGTCAGATACAAATATTAACTTATTACAACATGATAAAGTAACTATCAATAACTACAATGTCGAATTGTTTATAAACAGCCATCGTTATTGCCCATGGCAATTCATATACTTCATAACCAACACAACAGCGTCAAATAATCTAGGCTCCAAACAAAACGTCAGTTTTCCATATTTAACAGTATTATCCCCCTTGAATCGAAAAAATATATGTCAAGTTTATACACAAGTGACATATTTGTCATTACCTTTTTTGTACAAATGAGGCGACATAAGGTCTGTAAACAGGTTGTAGATGTAAAGTTTATACACCAGTGAAATATTTGTCACGAACTTTTTGAACAAATGAGGCGACATAGGGACCGCAAACGGGATGCATAAGCTGAAATGTAAGTCGTACAGACATGCCTACAATTATAGAAGAACATAGGCCTAAATTCACTCACACGCTTCCTCAAGTAAAGATTATTAAACAGAAGCTCTTACAAACACATGGTATAAATTTAACACCAGTAGTTAATATTCACTCTATAATGGTACCCTCTGAGAAGACCAAATAGGTAGTTCATTCACCCAACAATGGTCTCTTTTGATGTTTAGCCACATCTTATAAATAAAACATAATTGTCAATGTAAGAGCTAAGTCTGATCAAGACTTATAAGCATTTCTTATGTCTTTTACCAAAGGCGAATTACAAACATGTGGAAATGAGTCAGTCGAACTACAAGATCTTTTTTTTTATAAAAAAATACATCTGGGATGGATAAAGATCTTATAAATAAGATCGCCGATTGTGTGTATTCAGAAGATGACATAAATAATATCCGCAATTATACACATCTAACAGACAACTCTCCAACGCAGAACCATGTAACACATGAGTTCAACATACAACCTCCCGATAGCAATGGTCGCGCAACCCATATCAATCCTTCAATAGCGAAACTGGTAAAGGTATTTATATGAACAAATAAACAACAATGTACCAGAAATGTCTATCATCATCTATCATAATTGATAGTTATATATAATTCCAGTTGCGTGTAACAAAGCAAGCCATCGTAATTGTTCAACAATACTCAGAATTAACCAAAAGCCATCTATCAACATAGGAAGACTGTATAGACATTGCTTAAAATTTTCATCATTAGCTATAATAATCAGCTTAGTAAATGGACAGACACAATCTCAGCTTATGCTTCCATAATATAGTACATAAAAGTGTACAGTGGAAATATCTCCATACTTTTTAAGTTGCTTGCAAACTTAGATAAACAATACTACTATAGTGGTTGTTAGTACTTAGAGTATGGGCAAAAGTAAGGTCTCCTGACGAGACAACACCCCTACTTACCTATGCAAACACCCTACAATATCAAGACCAAAGATTTCAGTAATAAATGATAAGTTTCTGAATACACCATTATCATTATAGTTTGCGGATAAGACAATTATACATGTTAAATTAACTAAAACTTCTATTAAACATATGTTAAAAAATACAGCACCAGATATTACAGCAACGTTGCAAAACAAATCACATCTCCATAGAGATTGAAACACAACCTCCACCCACAACTAATCACACAACAACTAAGATAATACATCACAATTTCATCAGGGAGAGTCACTAAACCACTATAACCCCTAATCCGTAGAACAACCATCAGACGAGGAACAATTTGGCTTCCATAACTCTTCTTCCAGATGACTATAATAGATTTCATATATATCAAGCTTGTTAAAGTTCGTTCCGAAAACCTCACCTGTAGCCATGCATAGATGATATAGAGTCATATGAGGAACAATAGTTTCACATCTCTTGAAGAACTCAACAACCTCAACCTCTAAGTTGCTTAATTCAACCCTTTTCATCGCAACAACTTCTGTGTAACACAATAACACAACTGTGTCAGTTAACCTAAATAATGTCAATCACATAATATGCGAGCAGTATCGATAATTAGGTTAACTATTTAAGTATTGACACCAAGCATAATCAATAATCAGGTAACTAAATCAACTTCATCAGCGAGCAGCAACAAAAGTCAAACCAAAAGTCCCTAAATCACAGAATATGTAAGCACAATCAATAATCAGATAACCAATTCAATTTAAATCAGAAAGTGAGAACTCTCAAGTTGATAAAAGATGTGTAAAGATCAAAAAATAAATAGAATATGCAGCTGACAATACATAAAAGAGCAAGCATATATAGATAAAGAAACTAAGCAGAACAGTACCAATAAGTAAATCGGAACTCCTTAAATCACAGAATATGTAATCTCAACCAATAACCAGGTAACTAATTCAATGGAATTAAGAAAACAAGATTTCCCAGGACGACAAAACTGGTTAAAAGATCAAGAAATAAAGATATTAAGCAGTTGAGAAGAAGCAGCAAAATTATCAAATACATGCAGAGGATTTGCAGAACAGCCAAGGAAAGTTTGTCAAAAGTCCTAAAAGCAAAGAAATTGAATCATACTTATAATTAAAGCAAAGCGTATTAAACATACCCTTAGTTATATTCTCATCAGGAATAACAGGTCTTTGAACCTTGTACCGGCGAGTCATTGTCAATTCCAATGATGAAAGACCGAAACCCTCCCGCCTCATGAGATTCCAAATAACATCGTTGTTCAGAACAACCATCAAACGATGGAACAAGGGACGAAAATCCATTAACAATACCATCAATCCGTTCGTGAAGATAATGCACCTCATCAACGTTAGTCATAGGCATACCGAATAAAATATTATTTCTAAAGGAACGATTAACAAATATTATTTCTAAAGAAAACACGGACCGATTATTGATTACAGCATAATTAAACTCAAGCAGATGAGAAGAAAGAATAGAGAGACAAAACGGAATTCAAAAACACCAGGCTAAGAAACAGACAATGGAAATCCACCTAACAACAATGTAAACAGGGGCCGATTAGGAAGCATTATTTATCGGTAAACTCAATTAATAATCTTAACGAAAGCAACATAATTAAACTTCAGCAAGTGTAAGAAATTAATAAAGAAACCCAACGAAAGGTAAAAACAACAGACTAAAGGAAAACAGACAATTACCTTTTAAACAAAAAACAGAGCATGAATGTTCCGGTATTTATAAGGGCTGAAGGAAGAAGATGACAAAGGCGACGCTGTTCATCACATGCCAGGCACGAAAGTTACTGGCCTACTGTTCATAATTTACCAAGTTTGCACATTTATAGGGGTTGTAGATATATATAGAAATCAGATCATAGAAATCCACCTTTTATGTTGAGTCCTAGAGTCTTATTATAAGCCATTAGATCTAAAGAGGATGAATGGTTGAGATTAAACAAAAAACACCCACCCAACATGTAATTAATCCACCCAACATGTAATTAATGGGTTGTCTCCCATAATTTCAAAACTCAAACCTAATCCCCCTCATTCCATCCACTGCCTCCATAATTCTCTCTTCTCTCTCTAACTCTCTCTTCTCTCAACACCACCACCCAAAATAACAAAACCCTAAAAAAAAGTATTCTCCCTACCATAAACCGCCTCACGATGCCGCCACCACCATTTGTCGTCGCTACCCTCTGCCGCGCGCCACCATCATGCGGTATATCAATAACTGACCATCGCGCGCCACCCTCTGCCCCGCGCCTCACGATGCCGCCTCACGATGTCGCCACCACCATCGCGCACCACCCACCTACTGTGTGTTGCTAAAAAAGTGGAGATAAAGTTTGGGTTTCTCTTCTTACATCCTTAATTTTTATGCAAATTTGGTTAATTTATTCAAGTTTTAAGGTTTGTTTACAAATATGTTCATGGGTTTTCTGTTTTTTTTCCCAGGGTTTGTGAAATCAAGTGACTGATGCTAAGTAGCTTTGATCAGTACATGGTCATATTGCAAATTGTGCAGGAGTGAACTGTAAATCAGTAGTAATTAGGAAGAGTTTTCGGGTTTTGGGGCTGTAAAAAGTAGTTTGGTATCCATCTTACATCAAATGTGGGGAATTAGGAGGATTGTGTGGTTGAGAAGAGTAAATTAATGAATTTTCTGAGGGCGTGTTTCTGTCCGAATTCGGGTCCTTCTGGGAACACTGGTTCCGACACAGGTGGGCGCCAAGAAGGGCTTCTATGGTAAAAGGATACTGGGCAGCATGTGAATGGGGAGTTTTCAATGGCTGTTGTTCAAGCCAATAATTTACTGGAGGATCAAAGCCAAGTCGAATCAGGAAGCTTGAGTTCACTTGACTCAGGCCCTTTTGGTACTTTTGTGGGCGTTTATGATGGGCATGGTGGTCAAGAGACATCGCGGAATTCCACCCTTAAAACAATGGAATTCCAAAATTTTAAGGGTGGAATTCTACCCTTAAAACAGTGGAATTCCAAAATTTTAATGGTGGAATTCCACCCTTAAGACAGTGGAATTCCAAAACTTTAAGGGTAGAATTCCACTCTTAAAACAGTGGAATTCCACCCTTAAAACAATGGAATTCCACCCTTAAAACAATGGAATTTTGACTAATAGAACATGGACTTTCACTAATAACTAATAGAACATGGAGTTTCACTAATAAAACAGTGGAGTTCCACCCTTAAAACAGTGGAATTCCACCTTTAAAACAATGGAATTCCACCCTTAAAACAATAGAATTTGACTAATAGAACATGGACTTTCACTAATAACTAATAAAACATGGAGTTTCACTAGTAAAACAGCGGAGTTCCACCCTAAAAACAGTAGAGTTCCACCCTAAAAACAATAGAATTCCACCCACAAAACAGTGGAATTCCACCCATAAAACAATGGAGTTCCACCCACAAAACCGTGGAGTTCCACCCTTAAAACAGTGGAGTTCCACCCCTAAAACAATGACATAAAATACACTCATAAAACAATGAAGTAAACATTGGAGTTACACTCATAAAACAGTGGAGTTCCACCCACAAAACCGTGGAGTTCCACCCTTAAAATAGTGAAGTTCCACCCTTAAAATAATGACATAAAATAAACTCATAAAACAATGAAGTAAACAATGGAGTTACACTCATAAAACAGTGGAGTTACACTCATAAAACAGTGGAGTTACTCTCATAAATTAGAGTTACACTCCTAAAACAGTGAAGTTACACTCATAAATTAGTGGAGTTACACTCATAAAACAGTGGAGTTAGTCTCATAAAAAAGTAGAGGACTAAAGTAATTAATTAGGTAAATGGGGAATTGAAATTATGAGGGACAAAGCATTAATTGCATGTTTGGTGAGTGTTTTTTTTGTTTTAATCTCAGCCATTAATTTTGTAAGATCTAATGGTTTAGATTAGGACTCTAGGACTCAACATAGGGAGTGGACTCATTTGAACTCCTCTCTCTCTCTCTCTCTTTATATATATATATATATATATATATATATATATATATATATATATATATATATATATATATATATATAAACTCCAAGTCTATGACAACTACATATAAAAATAATAGGGAATTATACTTAGATAATATCGACTTAGAATATCTATCTTCAATACTCTCCGTCATGTTAGGAGACTAGGTAAGATAACACCCAACTTGGACTGAAGATATTCGAAAGCTTCTCCCCATAGGGCCTTAGGAAATAGGTCTGCGATTTGCTCCTTGCTCCGGACGTGTGAGGCCGAAATTGTGCCTTTGACGAGATGATGACGAACGAAATGACAATTTATCTCAATGTGTTCCGTTCGATAATGGAACACTGGATTTTTAGCAATGTGTAACGCATCTTGATTATTACATAATATTTTCATAGGATGAGAGTGCGATATTTCAAGTGATGCAAGAAATGACTTCAACCAAATGAGCTTACTCACTACCCCTGCTAATGTTCGATGCTCGGCTTCCGCAGTGGATTTTGCAACCATGGTTTGCTTCTTGGTTTTCCATGAAATGGGTGTGTTTCCCAATGCTACAAAATACACTACAACGATTCATAAAACGGGCGACTTACTTTGGCGACTGAATTCAGTCGCTAAAACGACTTTGGCGACTGAAATCAGTCGCCAAAGTGTAGTCGCAGATATTAGTCACCAAAAAAACTCGGGCGACTAATTTCAGTCGCCAAATTTGGCGACTGAACAAGTAGTCGCCAGAAGAAGGAATTGGTGACTGAACCAGTAGTCGCCAATTTGGCGACTGAACAGAAGGTAGTCGCCAAATTGGCGACTGAAATCAGTCGCCAATTCCTTCTTTTAGTCGCCAAATCCCCTGGCATTCCAGGAGTTTCTGCTTCAGCTGCTCAGTTTTGGCGACTGTATTCAGTCGCCATTTACGTCATTTCAGTCGCTAAATGACCTGGGCGTTTTCATGAAAAATCATTTTGTTCCTGCCAAATCAAATGCGACTTCAATTCAATACACAATTTCCTGCAAACAGAAAGTAACCAGCAATTTGGTGACGAACACCCTTTGAAACAACGACCAAATCTCATTTATAGAAAAATGAGAACCCTTATCCAATACAAGAACTAATTAACTAAACTAAGTCTCCATGTTCGACAGTTTTTCAGACGTTACTAAACTAAATACACTACTTGAAATCCCATGCTGGCTCCACTACCGCCGCCGCCCCTTCCATTTAGATCGTTAAGGTCTTCATTAAATGGTCGTGAACCGGGGTTGCAAGAGTAGAAATAGGTTTTCATGGCTTTGACACGTTCTCTCATCAACCGCATCTCCTCATCTCTTTCTGCATTTGCCTCTCTTTCTTCGTCAAGTTGCGATTGTAATTGACTTACAAGAGCATGCTCGTAGGTTTGTCGCGGCTCATATGAAGACCTTCTAGCCGTTTCCTTGAAAAACACACCATGAGCCTGTCCGGTTCCATAGACCATCCCCTTCTGGTATCCTTTCACCAATTCAAACCAAATTTCATTATCCGGCCGGTCGGGGTTGGCTTCTTTCTCTGCCTCATATATCTCCTATAAAATAATATCATTACATTATTGTTAGCCTTAAGAAAACTATCATTAGTTAACCAAAAAACATCATTATCGGAGTTAACAAAAAAACCATCATTAGTTGAGAAAAATTATCTTACATATAACTCCTTGTCTTTTGCCTTGATCCAGATTCTATTCTTCGTCTTTTCTTTGACCTTGGAATGCGTGTCACGGAAAAGTCCGGGGGCCGTCATCATCTTATCGTTGCTATCCTTGTTCTTCCCTCTCTAAATAGGCAAAATTGTTAATATAAGAAGTATATTCATTCAAAAAAACGCGTGACAAAAGAAGTATATACATATTTGTAAACTGACACTACAAAGACGCGTAGAAAATGATTGTGATCCCCCGTGATGGGTAGGCTGAGCCTCTCCATCCTTCTTCCCTCCCCTTTTGTTGATCTTTTATTGAGCGGACTTGGCTTGGAACTCGGGAGTATCGCGGAGCTTCATGAGTTCCTGATATTTCTCACCTACAATTATAAATTATGTTATTAGTAATAAAATATTTCATTCTTGTTTTCAATATAAGTGAGAAGTCTTATTCTATATATATATATATATATATATATATATATATATATATATATATATATATGGAATTGTAATCCTATGAGAACCACCAATATAATGAGAACCATGAGAACTCTACCTTTAGGACGTTTTTAAAAAAAATTAATGACATATTTGGATTCGACATGGAATTTTATGGCTAGAGAACATATTTCTTGGTCAAGAAAATATATACTAGTGACGGAAATCGAGGTGAGATACGTTTTATAATTTTCATGCACATACTACCGATTTTTACGTATCTATCATTTTTTATGCACCTAGAACTCGTTTTAATGCACGTAGAGCCTACTATTTGCATGCACCTAGTAGTCATTTTCATGCATGTAAAAAATTCCATGCACGTAGGGGTCGTTTTGATGCATTTATAGTCATTTTAGTATACCTAATTGTATTTTGGTACAATAAATATATATTTTGTTAATAAAATCAAAAAAAATTGTTTAATGATACTAAAGTGTGTATTTGAATAAGTTAAACTAATGGTAAATGATCCATCGAAACTTTCGAAGCGAGATATGATTGAGATTTAGTGAGGGTTCTCATGGTTCTCATTATAAGGGTGGTTCTCACCGGATCCCGACCCTATATATATATATATATATATATATATATATATATATATATATATATATATATATATATATATATATATATATATATATATATATATATATATATATATATATATATATATATATATATATATATATATATATATATATATATATATATATATATATATATATATATATATATATATATATATATATATATATATATATATATATAGGGTTGGGATCCGGTGAGAACCACCTTACAATGAAAACCGGTGAGAACTCTTCCTTACGGAGTTTTTTTTTAAAAATTAATGATATAATTGGATTCGGCATGGAATTTTATGGCCAGAGAACATATTTCTTGGTCTAGAAAATAAATACTAGTGGCGGAAAAATGATAGGTACGAAAAAATAGATAGTATGTGCATGCAAATAAATAAAACGTATCTCACATTGATTTCCGTTACTAGTATTTATTTTCTAGACCAAGAAATATGTTCTCTAGCTATAAAATGTCATGCCGAATCCAAATATGTCGTTAATTTTTTCTAAAAAAATCCGTAAGGTAGAGTTCTCACAAAGTTCTCATTGTAAGGTGGTTCTCACCGGATCTCAAGTCTATATATATATATATATATATATATATATATATATATATATATATATATATATATATATATATATATACGTACCTTTTAAATGCTCGGGTTCCTTCTTTCTTACACCGACCTTGTAGATATAGTCTCGATATCTTGTAGTACCAACTTCGTGGTACCTCTGTCGGACGGATGGTTCTAATTCAGGATCCCAATAAAAAGATTGCTACACGAAAAAAACATTAAATGTTAGTAGTTAGTATGTAAAAAAAACAACGATATTAAGTATTATACTAAAGTAACTAAAAGGAATAATGCAATTACCCGATATGCATTGAACCATGCTTCTTTTTGAGCCATACTAGCTTTGGTCCAAGAAGTAGGCACATGACCTAACAAATTCTGTTTCGTACTAATAGTTACTCCTCGACGAGGAGTCTGGTGTCTAAACCTGTAACAGAAATTGTTAATTATAACAAAGCATTATGTTATTAAAAAAATGAATAATTACAATATAATAAAGAATAACACTTACCATAATCTCGCCGTATCAAGTATAATCTGGCCGTCCTGGGTGTATTGAATCTGTACACGCCCGTCCTCTGCTATCTGCTCCTCCTGCTCTTTATGCTCGTTGTGTACCTCATCTACTGGTTCCTCCTCTTCAAGCACGGGCGACGTATTAGCGCGATTACTACCACCGCCTCGTTGTCTACCTCTACCACCTCGACCTCCTGCCATCTACAATCACATAAATGAAACTATTAGTAGGTGAAAAGAAAACATAAAATAAAACAATCATGTAAAATTGCACAGCTATACGAAATTAATCATCATCCTCATCGTCTTCTTGATCTTCGTCATCATCACCAACATCCTCATCCTCATCCTCATCCTCAACATCATTATCATCGTCAACATCATCATCATGCACTCTCACTACTTCTTCAACTTCCTCCCATCCTTCTTCCAACTCAACATTAATAGTTTCATTATCCTCTTCCTCTTCCAACTCTTCAAACTCTTCATTCTCATTATCGTGAATGATTTCGTCTGTTGGAGACAATATTGTCCCATTTGGGACTATTTCTTCTTGAAAAAAGATGGTATCAATTTGTGATTGTGCCTTTGTCTTAAAGATTGCCCACCGTGCCTTACTATTTCTATCATTTGTCGTGCTTGGATAAGAAGCGAAATACACTTGATGAGCCTGATGTGCAAGTATAAATAGATCATACTTAGAGTATGTTCGGGTACGATTCACTTCCACAAGCTTGTAACATTCATGTACTCTCGTTCCAGCCGGGGAATCATCCTTCCATTCAATCTTGAATAAGGTAGTTTTATAAGCACGGTCACGACCATTATAGGACATCTCAAAGATGTCCTCTATAATACCATAATATTCTTGATCATCAACGGAAGAAATAGTAACATCATAATTGCATCTAGCCTTACCTTTACCGTGGTCGAATGAGTGGAAACTAAATCTATTAACTGAATATCGGTTCCACGTTTTAACCAACCGTGAAGGACCGAAGGCCAAACTCCTTCTCAAATCATCTTGGATATTGAACGCAATCACATGGTTCAAAAACCATTTTGGGAATTTGTCTTCATGTTTATCCCAAACATCATCCTTACTTAATTACATTAGGATGTTCCTTAATGAAATCAGTCACAAACTTCGTTTCATATGACTCTAAGGGGTCGTTTGGTTCACTCTTTAGGAATAACATGGATTGGAATGAGAAACCATAGTGCTATGGGTTTCTAACTCCATACCTTTCATAACATGTTTGGTTCATTAGAAAAATTAACGCAGAGGAATGGAGTTTGAATCCAGGGGAAGGAGGTGGGAATGGGATTCCAGGGGGTTGGGGTGGAATGAGAATCCCGATGGATTCTAAATCCATGCCAAAATGTCTCAACCAAACACTAGAATGTCTAGAATCCATTCCATTCCACACAACAAAACACCCCCTAAGATCTCACAATTTGATAGAACGTATAAGTGAGCACGATTGTATTCCTTGGCATCAAAATATCTCTTTCCACCTTTAGAGGAACAACCTTCACCATCTTGAGTTTGAAAAAACTCGGGTAAACTTGTATCAACTTCATCTGGTTCATCAATATTCAAGTTCTTTGCTTTGGTTTCTATATGTTTTTCAAAGTAGAGAGAAAAAAAATTTGCAATCTCTTCCGTTAAATATGCACTGCATATAGAACCTTCTACCTTTGCTTTGTTCCCAATCTTTTTCTTCACGTGATTAAGAAACCTATAAATGATACATTCATTACGTTGTTGTTTAATAAAGTTAGTAATGTTGGGTTCATAACCTCATTATAGTCATACTAGTTATATTATCTCATAATATGAACGAATCTTATGCATGCATAACTAAATAATAAGAGATTAAGGAGAAACTTTCTCAATCTTACATTAAGGATTTCGGTAATTAGGGCACTAGTAAAGACTCCTTCTTTACTAGTTCTTGATCTTATTACTATGGATTGATCCTCCATAGAGCCTCCAAAATAGAAGACCTCCAATAGAGATGCACCAAGACACACCCTCTTAAAACTCTCACTACTACAAAAAGAGGCTTAGAGAACTGTTGAAAAAGGCTTTAGAAAACGCCCCTTAGGCGTTCTCCAACTCAATGTTCTCTAATGTATAGAGAACAGACATGGGAGGCGTTTTATATGTTATACATTAGATAACACCTAGTGTGTAAGGCATTTTCTTTTCATTTACTACTTCCTCCATTCCAATCAATTCTATACATTTCACTTTTTAGGCACTATTCACAAGTCGAGTGAATTTTCGACACAACTTCTAATATATAACATAAAAGATAGTCAATTGAGATCTTGTTTAAATTGTCTTACCGAGTACATTGTGAACATCGAAGTTTTATAATTTTTATCGATATGTAATTAAAGATATTAACAAAAGAAATCGGGTATTGGCAAACGTGAATAAAGTAAATGTATAGAATTGATTGGAATGGAGGAAGTATTAGAGAACACTTATAATTGGAAGGCGTTGTCTTTCATGTACCTTAGAGAACGGTTATAAAAAATAATAGCTCTCTATCCCATATAATAGAGAACGGTTGAGATAGATCACTGTTCTCTTATTTTTTGCTTTTAAAAAAAATTAAAATATTATATACCGAATAAAGGTATATCCAATAAATATTTACTTAAATTGTAAAGAAGTCACCCAACAATCCCGACAAGAGGCTGAAATCAAAAATAAAAAAGATTTTCATTAACAACATTGTCAGTTGGCCAATCCAAACAATTTGCCAAAAGCGGCTACATGTTAAGAAAACTTAGCAAATTTTACAATTATATTATAAAAAACAACCAAACAAACTCATATAAATTTGAACATTCAAAATACAAGCTATCATAAACTGTCTAATCTAGATAATATTCAAGCTTGAAACCCTTAGTAGCTTCATCCTTATTATTATCATCCTTCAGCAAAGTAACTGAGTTAAACATACACAACCATTGATGCTATATACGTATTTGTCGTGGCTTCTTTCTCTGATCGTCCGAGAAGGATAGTGTTAACGTGCTGCATAAAACAAAATATAGAACCATGTTTATAAGAAAAGAAGAGGGACTCATTAATGTCAAACTGGGAATTAATAACACACGAGTCCGCTAAAAAACGATGTAATTAGAGTACCATAGCATGCAGATCAGCCCCCATGGGTTTCTCTACAAAGTGAACAATCTGTCCAGTCTGGTCAATCTTCATCAACCCATAATCTGATGCACGGCTGCAAATGAAAGCAAATATGTCAAGTATCTAGCTACTCTGAAAATGACACACAATCATCTTTCCAATTAGTTCATAATTTGAAATATTTTGAAATCCCACAAAATGTCAGCTAGGGTAGCTGGTTAAGTCTGTGGTATCAGTCATGGCATGTGTTCGAATCATTAAAACTGCCTTGTGGCACCCTTTACACAAAAAATAAAAACAAAACTTTTAAGAGCACTAAGCATGTACCTCAAAACCCAAAAAAAATTGCCTCACTACATCAGCAGTACCCTGGAACCACCTCTTTCCCGACTACTGGAAAAATAATTATAATTGGCTAGTCTACTTAATTGTGCTACAGAGAATTAAACTGAACCAATCAATTAATTGCAACTTGCAAGTTTTGGAACATACATACGCCGGCTCCACAATCCATCCACTCATGACACAAACTCCATATCTAAGGTGAGGTAAACATGCATTATTACAGGAAAAATTCAAATGCTCTCGATTACTTACCTCCAGAAACCCGTCACCAAGATTCACACCATCTCCAAAATTATAAGTTCGAGCAAGATGACGATTGAGTGAAAATGAATTGAATTGAGTAAGAATGAACATCTTTCTTATTCCACTATTGATACAATTGCTCATAGGAACATCAATTACCCTATAACATCCTCCTATTGGTACCTGCAAACCATAGTTATCTACATCAACCATTTTGAACATAATTATCACTTAGAACTTGTAATGAAAATAGCATCCAGAATTGCATCGAACAAGTGTCATTCCGCAACTAAAACAACAGTTAGTTTAATGAGTTATTTATGCATCTAATATAAATAACATAATGAAATTTATCATACCGCCGACTTAGCCCTTCTGCTAGTATAGCAAACAAACGAGTTCCAGCACCTCCCCCCAATATAATGGCTGCAACGACATTTTGGGGTCTGCCTTTTCAGATTCAAACAACGTAGGCTCAAACTTCTGCAATTCAATAAACCATCAAAAACACACATACATTGTTAGACGGAAAAGTTGTAACTTCTGCAATTGTACCAAAGTAGCCCTGTGATTTAAAAAGGAAAAAATTATCCCTAACCAAATTGTTAGACGGAAAAAGTTATGACTAAATAAAATTAATAATAAATATGGGATTTAATTAGGGAGAAGGGATTGTATCCTTCTCAAGAGTGATAAAACTTTAATTATACTTTAATATTTACATGGTCAAAGAAGTTGCAACAAAAAGCTGTAGCATTTTGTTTATGAAACAAGTAGATCATCTGGAGAACGAGCCTCCATCATGATGTTAACAACTATACTCAAACATTTAAACATGAGATTTAAGGCAAACTTTTCAAGTATTGTTTTACAACACACTATATATGGACAGCTAACAAAATGCCTTCTACCAAATGTATAAGAAATTGACGAAGCAAAGCCATTTTGTGAAGGTAATACGGTCATGAAGCATGTATGGCAGTTAATACATAATAATACATACGTACTTGTACAAAACGAAATGAGAAAGCAAACATATTGAAAACTTGCGAAAGTAAGCAAAAAGATCAACGAATAGATGCGTAAGTTAATACACAAACTGCCATAACTTAATGACAAGCTTAACGACAACATGGCCAGAACAACGAAGTTTTTGCTTAAATGGTGTCGAAAATCAAAGTATTTACCAAAATGGTGTTCTTTTGAAACTAATTACCAAAAATGGTTCCACGTCATCGATTTCGATTTTTTAATTTTTTTTCTGAAATTTTGCACTAGTCGCTGTCCCAGATAGCGACTAGTTGCTTCCATTTTCAGCTTTACCAAGCTAACTTCGTCAAGTCCGTTCTCCTTACTCCGACCACCAAATGATGAAATACGACCACCATTCTCTTCTTCTCACTTCCCTTATCGTATTCATATGGTTGTTTGAGTTATTTGTTCCATGGTTTGTGCAAAAAATGAGCCTTAATATTGCTGTCTACCAACGATTTCGGTTTCGAACACCCTCTGTTTTTTGCCTCTCCTCTATTTCATCCCTCTTCTCTTTCTGTTTCCTTCCTTTGTCACGTACCTAGACTAATCCTAATTCATATTTTGCACAACACCTGAAAGTCTGAAACTAGTCAATACACACAATACACACTGTAGACAGTAGCCACCACTAATCCAAATCCCCGCCGTACCGAACTCAACCGGAAATGTTGATAGACTTGATCTCAGGCTTCTTCTCTTCAACCGTAGGAACAGTTACTGTCAGCACACCGTCCTCCATCTTCGCCTTCACCTCTTCTATCTTCGCATTCTCAGCCAGCCTGAACCTCCTCATAGACCTCCCAGAGCTCCGCTCAACACGGTGCCAGGTATCATTATTCTCCTCATTCTCCATGCTTCTCTCTCCGCTTATCTGCAACACCTTCCCGACCTCCACCTCCACCTTCACCTCCTCTTTCTTCAGACCTGGTAAATCAGCCTTGAACACGTGCGCCTCAGGTGTTTCCCTCCAGCATTGGGGGAAGGAAACAGAAAGAGAAGAGGCATGAAATAGAGGAGAGGCAGGAAAACAAAGGGTGTTCGAAACCGAAAATTGTCGGTGAACGGCGATATTAAGGCTCATTTTTTGCACAAACCATGGAACAAATAACTCAAAAAACCATCTGAATACGATAAGGGAAGTGAGAAGAAGAGAATGGTGGTCGTATTTCATCATTTGGTGGTCGGAGTAAGGAGAACGGACTTGACGAAGTTAGCTTGTTGAAGCCATGAAAATGGAAGCAACTAGTCGCTATCTGGGACAGCGACTAGTGCAAAAATTCAGAAAAAAAAATTAAAAAATGGACATTGATGACGTGGAACCATTTTTGGTAATTAGTTTCGAAAGAACACCATTTTGGTAAATACTTTGATTTTCGACACCATTTAAGCAAAAACTTCCAGAACAACTGTCTAAGAAATTAAGCACAATGGCATGGAAGATACATGTCAACAAATTCATATAGTTTTGACTTTTGAGAGAGTAATCATAAAAAAAATTTAGAGAAACAAGGGATAAATTTCGAGGATTTTTTCGATCTCTTTCCGAACATCTACGAACATGTCTTAATTTCTATATATCAGTTCCCATCCTCTAAAGAGATTATAAGTTTTTTCAAGCTTCAGTATGTAGTACCTAAACGGCTAGTCATATAGTCCTACTGCCTTCACTTTTAAGATGTGGTAATCCAATTCACGTCACAAACAATAAACTCTTCATCCTTATTGGTAAAAAAATAATTCAGAAGATATAATGTCAAATTATAGAATTAGGAAGTAAGAAGTTAGTGGTGAGAATTATTTATATATTTAAAAAGTGGTAAAATAAGAATAAAGAAAGTAAAAATGTGAAAGAAAAGAACACAAACCTGCTACACTGCTGACAAAACCTCTGCTCTATTCCATAAACAATAACTTTACTGGTTTTAGAACGAGCATCACAAACTTGACACCTCTTGTGGTAATCTTTTGCATTACTAAGATCTTTATTGCAGCCTTGAACTATACAGTACACAATTTGAAGTCTAGTTCCTCGAACTCTTTTCACTCGAGTTCAAGATTCCGAGAAGGACGGTGCTACTCTAGTTGAACTAAACTCCAAGTTATCACCAAATCCTCTAAAAAAGCAATAATTTAATCATCTTTGTTGATGATCGGAATTATGAAGAGTGCCCATATCCGATTAAAGCAATTAAAATTACAATCAATAATAACAGAAAAGTAATTGAAAATGAATGATAAAATCGTACCTATAATAAGCAGATTGTATCTTTGTGATTTGAAGAACTAGAAATAATTGGTAGATTGAATTGTCTTTGCTGATGATTATTAAACTAGAAGTCGAACACTACCGACTATTGATACTCACGTTCTTAATACTCTTGTTTATCTGAAGTTACTCCGAAGACAGTAATGAAACTTATGGGCATTATTGGGAATTACGGTTTACTTAAAATTGAATTATTGACACTGCTACTACATGGATATATTGGGAATTACGGTTTACTTAAAATTGAAAACGAAAAATTAAATAAGAATAACAAACTTACCAATTGAGGAGGGTGAAGAAGATGACGAGTGAAGTGAAGTTGAAGACGATGCAGCGGCTAAACTGAAGACGATGGAGGAGTTGACGAAGCGGCGCACGAAAAAAATGTGAGGAACATGTACAGGAAGGAAGAAGTTAGGTCTAAGGGCAAGTGCAATGGTGAGCAAGGTCGTAGCTAGAAATTGTCACTTCATATTTTTAAGCTA
Source organism: Silene conica (assembly GCA_029255685.2). NCBI lineage: Eukaryota > Viridiplantae > Streptophyta > Magnoliopsida > Caryophyllales > Caryophyllaceae > Silene > Silene conica. The sequence goes on along the minus strand of CM055315.2, from coordinate 23,257,261 downwards.
CTCCCCTTTTAAGCTACCATCACACCCAATGGTGAAACAATAGGCATTGTAGCTTAAATGACCCCACAAATCACACCCAATGGTGAAACAATAGGCATTGTAGCTTAAATGACCCCACAATTTTTTTTAACTTTTTTAAAAATTTTAAAGTATACAAAAAACAACAAACAATAAATCCATATATTAATTGTGGATCTTCTTAAGCAACTAGCTCCATGGAGCTACTAGCTTAGTCCAAGCTAATCTAAATATAGTGGAACAATGGTTTGGCTACTAGCTTACAAGTTTTCATATTTGCAAGCAAGTCCCTTAGCTAAACCGTTGCACTTGCTCTAACCAGCCTTATTCTAATTGCGTTTACTTAAAGCAGGAAACATTGAATTGATTACGAGGAATTAATATAGCAATATAATTAACAATTAATAATGAATTTTATTAATTTATTTTATCTAAATATGAATAGAGAACTATCAAATTGAATATGTGTTTTCTATTGTTTTATAAAACGCTCTAAGAATGTAACTGTTCTCTATTATAAAAGTATAGAAAACACCTAGGTCGGATAAGTGTTTTTTTTCCTTTTAGAGACCGCTCATTGAACTTGACTGTTCTCTATTAAGTGTTACTTAATCTCATATTTGTAGTAGTGTCTTGTGATTATTTTACTAGAAATCAATCACAAAATAACTTAGTTATTCAACTAATATTACTACTACACTTAGTATAATATTATTGAGATAGAACTTGCTCAATGTTGAGGGTGTCACGATTTTGGGAGGAAAAATAAGAGAACAATTTCTTACTCTGCCAAAACCCTAATGCACTAATAGAATAAAATGTGTTGAGAAGAACAAAATCTCTTTTTGTCCTTCTCTCGGGGTGGCCGAGTGGTTTGGTTAGGGTGCCCAATACATGGGCACCTCAATGCACACAAATGTCTCCCACTATAGACCAAGCATTAATTAAATAGATGTCTCCCTCTTAACACCTTATCTTATAATGTGTTAATATGTAAAATGTGTGTGTATGTGACATTGTCACACGGTCCATTTCACCAAATGGACACACATACAATTTTCGTTAATTCGTTATGTAACAATTACATCGAACATTTTATTTATTTTTATGAAATTCCTAGTTTAACTAATTAAACATTTATTCATAAAGTTTGTAGTAATTCGTAATTACTAACATCTAATTAATAATTTCCCGTATTAAAATAATATTACAACATTTGCAATATAAAATAATTCATTCTTATAATGATGTTTCATAAACAGTTAAATTTTAGCAATGACATTTCAATTACTAAAACTTTATTATTTATAATCTTATTATAAATGTCCTCCTTGTACATTTCACAAACTTGGATTGAATTTAATCGTATCATTATACAGTCATTTCACTTTCTATTAAGAGAGTTGTCTTATAGGTGTGACCTAAAGGGATCAACTGATCACCATCGTCATACGACAGTAATGTCAAACTCTAGCAAGCCAATCACTACCTATTAATGTTGATCAGTTGACTATATGATGAAGAATCATCCCATGAGTATTCTTATTTGAGATTTATCAATGATATTTAACATTGATGTGATCGCACTATTGTGGAGGACACTTACTCCAACAAGTAATATATTAGTTAATCTAAAATTTCAAAAATAGATAAGACTACTCTTACTACCTTTCAAATGGATACATCCATCTATATTGAACGGGTCCTTCAACTTTGGCTTCGTAGGGAAAATGGACCGGTAGATGCTCCATGAAGTTGAAAAATGAAGGGGAAAAGATCATCTCAAGCTTACATAATATTAGTGGTATTTGATCTTCGAGACGAATCATGTCATCAACACATATTGAGGACGAACATAAATCTCGAAAAAATTGACTAATCTCAACAATTGCATTCCATATTGTGGTTGGGAGGTGATGTTTCAAAGCAACGGGTAATAGTCGCTCCATGAATACATGACAATCATGACTTTTCATGCCTTGTAACTTGAGCTTCTTAAGGTCAACACATCGACGAAAATCTGAAGCATAATCATCAGGAAATTTCAGATTTCGTAACCACTCACAAAATACCTTCCTTTGAGGTTTGTCAAGAGTGTAAATGGCTTTTGGCTTGGACCCATCATTGCAAATGCGTAATTTGGGACGATCACAAAACATCTTCAAGTCTTTTATTGAACCAATAGTGTTACATGTTTCACCTTAGGCATCCATGATCATGTCAACTAATTGCTCAGAAAAAATTCTTTTCTATGTGCATTACATCCAAGTTGTGTCTGATTAACATTGTTTTCAATATGGAAGGTCCCAAAAAATGCTTCTTTTAGACCAACCATTTTTCTTCTTTTTGAGCACTATAAACTTTTCTTCAGTACCATCAATAGAAGATGGGAAATCACATACCAATTCCCATACCTCATCACTCAAAAGATGATCCGGAGCATCATCAAGTACCTCTTTATATTTTTTGAAAGCTTTCGTGTTTCTCCTAAGAGAATGATTTACTGGTAAAAAGCATCTATGACAATCAAAACAACTAATTTTCTTGTAACTCGGAAGCCAAAAGGCTTTACTTTCACTCATGCAACGAGGACATGCTTTTTGTCCCGCAGTAGCCCAACCAGATAGCATACCATATGCGGAAAAATCGTTTATTTTCCATAAAAGTGAAACTATAAGTTGAAAATTTTGCTTTCTGGAAACGTCATATTTTCCACCCCAACTTCCCACAATTGTCTCAATTCTTCCACTAATGGTTGTAAATAAACATTCAAATGGCGTTTCGGATTTTTAGGACCGGGAATAATGAGTGACAAGAAAATAAATTCTCTTTTCATACATAACCAAGGTGGTAATTTGTATGGTATGAACATTACAGGCCAACAAGAGTAATTCTTACCAAATTGGGTAAAAAGACTAAATCCATTCGTACACAAGCCAAGTCGCACATTCCGGGGTTCCTCGGCAAATTCAGGATATATCTGATCAAATCGTTTCCATTCTTCCCCGTCACTTGGATGACACATCTTCCCCGGATTACGCGGATTTTCTTTGTGCCATGTCATTTGTTCGACAATTTAATTGGTTTTCAGCTGTTGGTTTCTTACACTTTTGACCCCTTTTATTACCCTTGTTGCCTTTTTTGCTCTCAAAACAATTTCTCCATCACTTGTCTCAAATCTATCCCTTTCACATGTTTTGCACTTGTCAAGGAAAGCATCATCTTTCCAAAAGAGCATACATCCTTCAGGACATGCATCAATCTTTTGATGCGGTAACTGAAGACCTTTAACTATTTTTTTGGTGTTGTATGTAGAAACTTCGAGTCATGACGTTATCATCGGGGACAACATCCTCAAGCAAAGAAGCAATACCGTCAACGGCATTAAATGACATATTATACTCACATTTCAAGGTTATCATCCTAGATGCAGCTTGTAATAATGACATTTTGCTTCCTTCAAATAGTGGTTGTTCCGAAGCTTTTAACATGTCAAAAAAGGCATTTGCTTGTGGATTTGGCGGTTGTTATTCATTCATAGCTACACGGTCGTCATTATTGGCAACATTAAACACCAAGGCATCAACAACCATATCTCTATATGGGTTCTCATCAATATGTTCGATGTGAGGTTGTTCGTGAATTGGGGAATAGGGTTCTCCAAGAGAAATCCAATTATAATAATTTGGATGAAACCCATTTGTATAGAGATGTCCTTGAACCTCAATAACATATAGGTATTTTGTAAAACCCCTCGCGAAAGCGGAAATATAAACATACAAAAGTACTAAAAATGCAGCGGAATTAAAACTTTTTAACATAATTAAACATGCGAGGTGTTTTAACAAACTAAACATGCGGAAGATAAAACATAGATAAGTATATAAGTACTATACAAAAGCAGCCCGGGATAGCATATCCCTACAGGCACAAAAATATGGAAAACATAAAGCTAAGGTCTAGCTAACGAATGGGTAAAGTCATCGATGAAGGATCATCGCTCGCTAGCCTCAACGTAACCCCCTGAAGAACAGCATCAAGTACCTACACACATACAACATGTGCGCCACAGTCAGTGGGGAGTGACTAGAGTTCTCATAGCCACCTAATGTCATACAACACAGAACATGTAAACAAGTATTGTACTCCAACACAAACGATCATGTGAAGCACTTATCTCAACATCTCAATATCCTATCATCATGCGAATACTATGCAAGGCTCTCAACCAACTTCGGAAACTATTTGGAAGGAGAGCCAGTTTCCCTTCCGGTTACCCGACCGGGGGGTCTTTCAATCCAAACCATTTACGAAACCAATTAAAGAGTCATCAAATGCCTTGGATGAACAACACTATAAACAAAGTAATATACTCATCACTATCAACATACATATCTGACACTGTACCAACTCTAGGCAAGCAGATGTACATCAGTAAGTATATAACACCGTACCCCTACTCAGGCAAGTATATACCATCAGCAATATCAGACCATAACCCCAATCCTAGGCATGGAAGGATACAAATACACACTGCAAGGGAAACTCATATGGAGACTCCATTATACAACCCCGGCATAAATACATAGCCTCAGCAAATACAATCCACAAGTATAAACACACCTCAAAATACAAAAGCAAGCAAAGACTGTGACCTAATCCCAATCACAGCCCCAATACAATATACCTCAAAATACAAAGGCAAGCAAAGACTGTGACCTAATCCCAATCAAAGCCCCAATACAATATACCTCAAAATACAAAGGCAAGCAAAGACTGTGACCTAATCCCAATCACAGCCTCCATACAGTACACCTCAAAATACAAAGGCAAGTAGAACTGTAACCTAGTCCAAATTACAGTTCCACCAAACATACCCCATAATACAAAGGCAACACAGAACTGTGACCTAATCCAAATCACAGCCCTACAACAATACACCTCAAAATACAAAGGCAAGCAAAACTGTAACCTAATCCAAATCACAGTTCTACCACAACATTTCACACCAAAACTATAACTTAATCCTAGTCATAGTTCCTAACTCCATTACAGAACTTACTCAATTCATAACTAGCTATGCAACGACGTATACTCAAACCAACACTTAATTGACCCCGGGAATTAAGCCGAGGGAGAGCCGGTTTCCCTTTCGGTTGCCCGACCGGGGGGTCTCTATCCTCACTCTATTCCCGAACCCAATTGATACGTGTCTATTTTATGATGTTTTACATCTATTTTTACACGTATTTGGTCGCTCATTTACTATGTTTTAGCCTTTATTTCCCACAAATTGTGTACTTTCGTATTTTTATGCACTTTTGCAGATTTATGCGGAAAAGAGACGATTTAGCACCAAATCCATACCCTCAAGTCTTTTGTATAATTAAGGAATAAATGGAAAGTTAACTGGAGTCAAAGTCAAAGTGCCAAAAGTCAAAACACGAAGAAATCCGAAGACTTCCGTGCAGAAGCGGTCGACCGACCAGCAAAACGGGTCGGCCGACCAGGCCCGATTTTCATAAAGTCCAAATTTCTCGAAAGGCCGCGAATAAGAGAAACCCAGCAGGAAGTGGTCGACCGACCAGTTATACGGGTCGGCCGACCAGATTAAAGCCCATACAATTTCTTTTCTTTTTCGGAAATAAAGTAGAATTAGAATCTTAAGGAAACTCTTAGTTTTTACCCTATATAAGCTAATCTTGTAGCTAGGGTTTATTATCAAGTCTTATTTAGAAAATTCTATTTAGTTTTTAGTTCAATTACAATCTTTCAATAGTTCCCAAGTATTCAATAAAGTTGATTCCGTTCTACCTTAATCCCAATTGTGGTAATTCTCCTTTAAATCTGGTTTCATTACTGTTCTTATTACTTTTATTACAATTGTTAAGTTAGAATCCCAAGCTTTATTTGAATCTTGCATGTTTAGATTATTTACTATGTTCTCCATGTTTATTCCCAATTTTGTATTCATCTTAACAGTTATGAGTAGCTAATTTTCATATGTTAGGATGTAGGGGATAATACGCATAGGTAGATAAAATCCGAAAACCCGACCTGTAGCAGGACCACGGTCGGCCGACTGGAATAGTCAGTCGGTCGACCGAGGCCGTGGTCGGCCGACTGGAGTAGCCGGTCGGTCGACCACTCGCGTCTGTTTTCTTATTTCGTCTTTTCTTATAAATTATAATATCCTGCAATGAGACCAATAGGAGACTTGTAGGATGTTAGTAATGACCTACCCAAGATTGAAAGATACGGGAAGGGCATTGGTTTATACCTTAAGACGGATAGGTTACTCAAGGCTGAAAGGTATGTAACCTGGGATTTAGGAATCACCCTTATTGTTGACACCCAATAATTGTGAGACCTAGGAACTAATAGCATAGGCCGAAAGGAGCTATTAGGTAGCATAGACCTAAAAAGTTATGTTACACCCCCTTACGCGACTGCAATACAAGTTGACCTTAGGATTTAATTTACCTTAGCTATTTATTACCCGAACATCCTAGCATCCCTTTTATTATATTTTATTTTCATCTTTTTAATTCTTGTTTTATTTTAATCTTTGCCTTAGTTATAGTAATCAACCAATCAACCCCTAAAATTGTTACCTTAAACATTAACATTAAGACAATAAACATTCCCCACCTCTTTGTGGTTCGACCCTGACTTTCACTATCTATTGTTAAAGTTAGGAATTATAAATTTTATCTTTGGTACCCTCAACGACGGGCATCAAATTTTGGCGCCGTTGCCGGGGAGGTGACGCCAGTGTTTATTGTTTTTTTTTGTTTTTGTTTCCCTTTGTTTAAGGAACTTTTTGTTCCTTAAACCTTCTCACCTTTTTCTTGTAGTTTCCTCTTATGCGCAGGTCAGTTCAAGGAGAACTCCTACCACTTGATCTGGAAATTGAGAGGACTTTAAGAGAAAGAAGAAAGCAACTTCTAGCAAATCAAGAAGGAGGGTCACCATCCTCTTTATTTCAAGAAGACCTTTTCGAGTTATCACCATCTTCACCAAAAACACCACCTTCACAATCAAATCCACCCATCAATCCACTTTCACCAAAAACACCACCTTTTACCCACTTTCCAGTTTTTCCTAAAGAAGAAGATAACATGACAGAAGAAGCTACTATTGCCAGTCACTCTATGCCTCAGGCAAAGGACCTATACAAAGGGTTCACTTTACCTGCAGGTACTGGGAAGCCATTCGAGGCCAAGCCTGCTTATATTACTATGGTTGAAAGAAACCAATTCGGAGGCTCGGCCAATGAGGATGCAGCTAAGCATATTGAAATCTTCACAGATTACATATGTTCTATAGCACCCCCAGAAGGAGTGACGCAGGACCAGATTAAACAGACCATGTTTATCTTCTCCCTTAGGGACTCTGCGAGAGAATGGTACAGAGACCTTGACCGCACTGCTGCGGGAGTTACAGATTGGAACACCTTAGCCCTAGCTTTCTACAGGAAATACTATTCTGCATCAAAGACTAATGCCTTAAGAGCGCAGATTACTAATTTCAAGCAAGGACCCAACGAAGACTTTAGCGAGGCGTGGGACAGGTTCAAGAGACTTGTTCGATCCATACCACATCACGGATTCGAACAATGGTTTCTTTGCAACCAGTTCTACAATGGCCTCTATGATGACAACAGGGCCTACTTAGATGCTGCAGCTAATGGAAGATTCCAGGATAATTCAGGAGAGACCAAAGGTCTCAAGTTAATAGAAGATGTTGCTGTGCACCGCGCTGAGCATGGTACTTCCAGAGGAAATCAGAGAAAATCAGAGTACAACCTGGCAGCAATTGAGGCCTTAACGGCCAAGCTAGAAAAATTTGAGGCTGCAGGAAAGCTCGATCTAGGGAGTGGAAGCAAGGGAGGAATTTACCAGGTGAACGCCGTTCAGGACGGACCCTTTGCTTGTGAGAGGTGCGGTGGAGAAGGGCATGTGTCAAAGTTCTGCACTTCATCTAATGAAACATGTGCCGCTTTTCAGCATTATCGTGGGAACAATTTCTATGATCCAAATAATAACAATGTCCATCCCAACTTAAGGTGGACAAGCCAGAATGTTCAAAACCCACAGCATATGCAACCTCAGCAAAATTCCACATATGTACCCCCACATAAACAAAATTTCCAAAGACCACCTTTCAACCCTCAACCACCTTCCAATCCACCACCTAACACAGATGCTCTTATCCAAAATCTTATTGGGTTGGTTCAGAAGGAGTCGCAGGCTAGAGAGGCAGGGATGAAGATGTTGGAGTCCCAGATTGCTCAGATCGCGAGCAAGAAGGACACTAGGGCTCCGGGTCAACTTCCAACCAAACCAGACCAGAAGAAGGAGACTCTAAACATTGTAACCCTGCGAAGTGGAGCTAAAGTGGGGACTGAGAAAGAAAAAACAGCGAGTAGCAGCAAAGTCGGTCGACCGACCGAAAATTCTGGTCGACCGACCATAGAGCAGGATCCGGAAATTTTTCCAGAACAGGAGACTGGTCGACCGACCAAGGATACTGGTCGACCGACCACTGAAGCAGAGCCCGAGGTTCCCTTTCGTCCAGAATTGCCGAATAACTTAAGGGATTTCCTTTTCAGGGGTGATAATACCCCCAGGTTTTTAAAAAGGGCTGCAAATACGGAATCCTCAGCTGCTCCCTTTCCAGAGAGACTCGTGCCTTCGAAGGATCAGGTATCTTTTGATAAATTCAAAGATGTAATTCGTTCATTAAATGTTCAAGTTCCATTTTTAGAATTAGTTCAACAAGTTCCTTCTTATCTTAAATTCATGAGACAGCTTTTGTCAAGAAAGAGGTCTCTAGAAAAGGTTGAGTCGGTGGCCCTCACTGAAGAGTCATCTAGCTTTTTAACACATGTCATTGCCCCTCATAAATTAGAAGACCCTGGAAGTTTTTCTGTCCCCTGTAATATAGGAACCTTCCCAGTTAAAAAAGCTCTATGCGATTTAGGTGCTAGTATAAGTGTCATGCCCCTAAGCGTTGCCTTAAAACTAGGAATGACCGAATTTGCAGTGACCAGTATGACAGTCCAGATGGCTGATCGCACATCAATGGAACCTGTAGGGGTGTTAGAAAACATCCCTGTACGTATTGACAGGTTTTTCTTCCCAGTAGACTTTGTTGTTTTGGACATCCCAGAGGATGCCCATATACCCATCATTCTAGGAAGACCCTTTCTTCACACTGCAGGTGCCATTATAGATGTAGGCACTGGAACTCTAACCTTCAAAGTAGGCAAACATTCTATCATCTATGGCCTATCCTATAGGAAGAAGGATGCTATGACCCCCATTACATGTAATGCTATAACTTCTGAGAAGAAGTATGAGGTCATCACTACTTCTCCACCTTTATTACCTGTTCCTGTATCTGTTTTTACACCTCCGCCCCAGATTGGGAGCAATAGGGAGGACACTTCTATCGTGACTATTGCAGGAACTGGTTTTGGGAAACCCAAGGAGAAGGAAGTTATCATCCAGAGAGGAGGAATGGGATGCCTAAGCTATGGAGAAGATGAAGATCCAGACGTCGTGGATCGAGAGGAGAAAAAGAAGAGGAGGCAGGCTCAAGAAAAGAGACCATCGCATATGCTTTGCGATGGAGGAAAGAAGATGTGTTTTGCCACTGAAGCAAAAACTGTGGAGACTACGGCGTGCCGTCAGAAGCCGTGGTCGGATATCCTCCGCATCTTTAGCGGATAGTTGTTTTTTTTAAATTGCAGTTTTAAGACTATTTATTTTATGTTGTGTGAAACTTTTTTTTAGTTCGGTTTGCTAGTAGTTAAGACTTTAGAATCGTTCCGGGCATCTCGCGCATTGTTGGGCGCGCATATTTTCTTGCTTTTTCAGGATTTCCGAGAAATGAAGACCTCCAGGACTCAGCTGGTCGACCGACCAGAAACATCAGTCGGTCGACCAGACGCGCTGTATCGACGATTTTTCCGCTGTTCACAGGAGGTCGATCGACCAGAAACAGCGGTCGGTCGACCTACTGTCCGTCACGGTCTTTCGTTTCTCCCCCTTGGAACTCGTGAAATCGACTTGGGTACTTGAGTGGCACTGCTAGCCACCAAAACCTCCCAGCTTACGCTGGTTTGGGGAGGTTTTTCTCATGCACCTTTTAACCCAGTGAGTTCTTTCCAGTTTTTTTTCTTTATTTTATTTTCCTTGCATTTGTCTTTTAATTTTCTGAAACCTTTACTTAGGCTAATGCACAATGGGGACATTGTGCGGGTTGGTTTGGGGAATGGTTTCGTGTTACATGCATTGCATTTTGTCACACGTTTATTGCATTTCTGTCTTGCATCGTTCTTTTCTTTATTTTCCTTATATATACAAAAATCCAAAAAAAAAAAAAAATTAAAAAAAAATTCAAAAATTCAAAAAAATGCACGTTTATTTTAGCATATAGGTCGAGTCGGAACGAAAGTATTTCAAGGATGATTTTTGCTATCTCACATGTTTATGCCTTTACCTTGCCTTGTCAACTTGTTTTAGTATAAGAGTCTTTTGCATATCTACGAGTTTTTGTCAACTTGCATATCTTGAGACTTGACTTATACCTTGGCAACCTACTATACATTCTAAGGTTTAGAGTTTATTTCCTGGTTTCATTCTTAAACCAGTTGTTTAGGATGTGAGTAGTACTCCCCTTGGAACATGTTACATCAATATGCATAAACATGAACTTGAATTGCTATATACTTGTTTTACTATCTCGTTTTGTGAGTCTTGATACGTGCATTTGGGATCCCTTTTCTCATATTTACCCATAAGCTCCACATAGCCAAAATTGCCTTTTTATTCCCCCAAAACTACATCCCATACTTAGCCTACCCTTCCAAGCTAGTATTTGTGGTCTTTGGTTTATTTTTTGAGGCATCTTGGTTTGTGTACTATCAAAAGAAAAAGAGAAAAGAAAGAAAGAAAGCAAGAAAAGAAAAAAAGAACAAAAAAAAAAAAATTCAGAAAGAAAGAAAAGAAAAACGAAAAAAAAATCTCGGGAAATACAGAGCCAGTCGACCGACCACCATCACAGGTCGGCCGACCAACTGGCAGGGTCAGATTCAAAATTTCCGTTCCAAAATCCCTTTCTTTTATATGTTATAACTCCCGTACTTCATTCAAAAATATTTGGGAGCCCTTTCTTATATAATGTGAGAGTTGTGCTACAAAAGAGCACTTTCTTAATATCAAAAAAAAAAAAAAAAAAAAGTCGTGAAGTATGTTGTTGGGAATCGGTTTTACTAGCTTGGCTACTAACCCCACATATCCAAAAAAACATCTTAACCACTTTTTACCTTTTACCTCACATATCTTTCATTACCTCAATTGCATGTATCTAGGCCATTTAAATGAGATTGTCATACAAAGTTGTAGAATTCTTGTTCATGTTAGATTGCAGGCATGTTTCCATGGGTCGCAGTTAGGTGAGTGTCTCTACAAAATTACTTCTTTCTATCTTTTACATATACTCACCCTTTGCTTCATGAGTGTCTCGAGCGTACCGCGAGAGTCCATAGTATAAGTCTCTATAGTCTTTATGTTTTCAAGTTTGACAACACCATAACTCGTTTGCATGATTTTAAATACTTTCTCATTTTGTACTTGGCATTGGTTTAGGCTTACATGTAAATTTCGCTCTGAGATTGAAATCGTTCCATTAGTAAAGATCGAGTCTATTTCTTGCTTGAGGGCAAGCAAGGGTTTGGTTTGGGGAATTTGATACGTGTCTATTTTATGATGTTTTACATCTATTTTTACACGTATTTGGTCGCTCATTTACTATGTTTTAGCCTTTATTTCCCACAAATTGTGTACTTTCGTATTTTTATGCACTTTTGCAGATTTATGCGGAAAAGAGACGATTTAGCACCAAATCCATACCCTCAAGTCTTTTGTATAATTAAGGAATAAATGGAAAGTTAACTGGAGTCAAAGTCAAAGTGCCAAAAGTCAAAACACGAAGAAATCCGAAGACTTCCGTGCAGAAGCGGTCGACCGACCAGCAAAACGGGTCGGCCGACCAGGCCCGATTTTCATAAAGTCCAAATTTCTCGAAAGGCCGCGAATAAGAGAAACCCAGCAGGAAGTGGTCGACCGACCAGTTATACGGGTCGGCCGACCAGATTAAAGCCCATACAATTTCTTTTCTTTTTCGGAAATAAAGTAGAATTAGAATCTTAAGGAAACTCTTAGTTTTTACCCTATATAAGCTAATCTTGTAGCTAGGGTTTATTATCAAGTCTTATTTAGAAAATTCTATTTAGTTTTTAGTTCAATTACAATCTTTCAATAGTTCCCAAGTATTCAATAAAGTTGATTCCGTTCTACCTTAATCCCAATTGTGGTAATTCTCCTTTAAATCTGGTTTCATTACTGTTCTTATTACTTTTATTACAATTGTTAAGTTAGAATCCCAAGCTTTATTTGAATCTTGCATGTTTAGATTATTTACTATGTTCTCCATGTTTATTCCCAATTTTGTATTCGTCTTAACAGTTATGAGTAGCTAATTTTCATATGTTAGGATGTAGGGGATAATACGCATAGGTAGATAAAATCCGAAAACCCGACCTGTAGCAGGACCACGGTCGGCCGACTGGAATAGTCAGTCGGTCGACCGAGGCCGTGGTCGGCCGACTGGAGTAGCCGGTCGGTCGACCACTCGCGTCTGTTTTCTTATTTCGTCTTTTCTTATAAATTATAATATCCTGCAATGAGACCAATAGGAGACTTGTAGGATGTTAGTAATGACCTACCCAAGATTGAAAGATACGGGAAGGGCATTGGTTTATACCTTAAGACGGATAGGTTACTCAAGGCTGAAAGGTATGTAACCTGGGATTTAGGAATCACCCTTATTGTTGACACCCAATAATTGTGAGACCTAGGAACTAATAGCATAGGCCGAAAGGAGCTATTAGGTAGCATAGACCTAAAAAGTTATGTTACACCCCCTTACGCGACTGCAATACAAGTTGACCTTAGGATTTAATTTACCTTAGCTATTTATTACCCGAACATCCTAGCATCCCTTTTATTATATTTTATTTTCATCTTTTTAATTCTTGTTTTATTTTAATCTTTGCCTTAGTTATAGTAATCAACCAATCAACCCCTAAAATTGTTACCTTAAACATTAACATTAAGACAATAAACATTCCCCACCTCTTTGTGGTTCGACCCTGACTTTCACTATCTATTGTTAAAGTTAGGAATTATAAATTTTATCTTTGGTACCCTCAACGACGGGCATCACCAATATAGTGCCGCCCGAACCTCGGGGACCTTAAACAAGCATACGAAGCATACGAAAAAGGAATCAATACAATCCGACTTGAAATTCATAAGTTATGAAGCAAATAATACTAACAGGGGCTCTCAGCCGGTTGGCCACAGGCGGCCGGTCAACCGGCTGAGAGTCCTTACTCTCTAGCCGACACAACAAAAAACAACATTAAGGGTCTCCCAGCCGGCCGGCCGGCTGCCGGTCCACCGGCTGCCGGTCCACCGGCTGGGGACTCTTTCTCCTTCTCGCAAAAACACACGAAAAACACATAAGGGGGCTCTCAGCCGGCCGGCCGGCTGCCGGTCCACCGGCTGGGGACCCTTTTCCAAATTTTCCCGCAAAGACAGCATACCACAAATGGGGCTCTGAGCCGGCTGGTCGGCCGCCAGTCGGTCGACCGGCTCAGAGTCCCTGAACCACGAAATCGCATAAATCGACATTGAAATCATTCCCAATCCTTTACCAATCCTTCCTATACATGTTTCCAAGCAATAATTCGACAATCCCAGCATGTTTACCACATCAAATAAACATATGAACATGTATCCAAACTATTATTCCGTAACTTAACAACAAAATCACAAATTAAACCGATCTTAACATGTATACACTTTAAATCTCATTCCTCATCAAATTCATCAATAAAACTTCATAAAATCAGTTTATAAAACATTATAAGAACATTAGGAACTCAAAGATTGTCTAACATTCATCAAAACATATCAACAATCACATAAAGTGCTAATTTAGACAAAAGGCCGAGTTTCTCATTATCGTCACCTTTACTCCGCGAATGCTCCGGTTTACTCTTCAAGGATCACAAGCTCTTCCTCTGGGTTGTTATTAGCTCCACCTTCAAGCACAAAAACACGGATTAAAGGGTAATTTCGTGATTAGGGAAAAACAGCCCCGAAATGAAGTTTCACGAAATTGAAAATGAAAGTGATAGAAAGATCATAAATCTCGCAAGGACTCCGAATATGTAACATTTACCTTGATTTGATGAACGGATGATGAAGATTTAACCAAAAGGAGATGAGGTTTAAGGAGGTTTTAAGAAGATTAAGTTTACTGTATTCTTATTTGAGGTTGAAGGATTAAATCGACATATTTGGGTTTAAGGGGTTTATAAGTTGTCCTTTCACCTTTATTGAGTCGGGTTTACTCTATTCAAGCGAAACGGAAAAAGTGAAGCGGTCTGATATAAAATGAACAAGGCATCTTAAGCTTAAACGATTTTTAAGACGAACTTAACGGAAATCTTAAAAACGTAAATTACAATTATTATTAAATTATTATTGAATTCCGTAAATTACTTTATTTTAAGAAGACATTCCTTTACAAAAAAAATACGGGATGTTACAATCACCCCATCTTTCAAAAAGTTTCGTCCTCGAAACTTGAAAGCAGTAACAAGGACAAGGTTAACAGATCAAAGTTTTCACATAACTTGTTTTACAAACCTAGATTCCTTTCAAAGATTTCAAACGATTTTCCAAGGCACAAGTCTTCATCAATGGACGTTGGGGTTCTCGTTGTACATTCAAGAGCCCGACATTCCAAATCTGAGACAAGTCCCAAAAATTAAATAAATTAAAATCCAAAATTTAAATCGATCTGGTGTCGGTAAGCATAGTTCAGGTTATCGGACGTCTCCAACAACGATTTCAAATGACAAATCGACGCTGAGATCAATCAAATTGCAAGTCAAGTAACTCTTTAAAATCGGGTTCTCTGGAAAACTATCGCTGAACCCTATCAAAATTGAAAGATTATCCACTTCCTTAAGCTAAAATCCTTTCGAAAACAGACTTTTATTTTTTTCAAAATTCTCAAAGGGAGCAAAATTCCGAAATCTTACAAGTTGCAATTGACCGAAAGGAAGGTAACTTGGCGAAATCACAGGTGCACAGACGAGAATCGATGCACGGAGGATATTAAGATTCAGAGCAAATGATAAGACCTTGGGTCTTAGAAGAAGATAGGAGAGAAAGGTCAAAGATGAAGACATACCAGTGATCAACTGAGGGCAAGTCTCTGCAGTAGCTCTGCTCATCACGTACACGGTACCCTTGGTCTTCGGCTTTCGAACAGCACCAGCAGCAGTAGCGGTCCTCCCAACAATAGTCTTCTTCTTCGGACACTCGTAGAAGCGATGCCCAGGCTTCTTGCAGGTGTAGCACAAGTAGGGATCACCGTTACAGTTAACACCAGGATGAAGGGCCTTGTGACACTTGAAACACTTCAAGGAAGGATCAGGTGCAGGGCGGGGATCCATGGTCTTGGAGGAACCAATCTTCTGGAACTTTTCATGTTGAACTTCTGGAGAATCGGGTGAAGGATCAAGGGGCCTCTTCCCAAGAGAGCGAGCCTGAGGGGAACTGAGAGCAGAAGAAGCTCTAGCCTCAGCATCTATGGCCTTAATTGAATTCTCAGCCCAAATAGCATCATCATACACCTCCACGAAAGAAGTAGAATCTCTGCGAATCATACTCTCGATGCGGGCACCTAACTTTCCTTTGTAGAAGTAGACTCTCTCGGATTCATCCCTTACGAACCGAGAAGCAAAGTGAGCCAACTGATTAAACTTGTCCGTGAACTCCTGCACTGTCATGTCTCCTTGCTTGAAATCCATGAATTCTTTGAGTCGCTGTGATCTGAGCTCCTTAGGATAAAACCTCGTCTCGAACTTATCCTTAAAAGCCTCCCAATCAAACAAAGGATCAAGAGTGAAAGTAGGTCCAGTCAACGCCCACCACCTATCGGCCTCAAGGGTCAGAAAGTGAGTGGCTAGCCGCACTCTATCCTCTCTACCCACCGCATACAGGGTAAAGCTCTTTTCCATCTCCCTGAACCACTCGGTAAGAGCTACCGGATCAACCTCACCACCATAAGTCTTCACATGGCTACGGGACATCTACGAAGCTATCCATGAGAAACTACCAGGACGATTAGCCTCGTTGCCTGGCGGTGGAGGAGGTGGAACATTCCCTGCTTGCTGTCTCTGGGTCTCAAGCAAGTGATGAATCGCTTGCAACATAATGTTATCAACAGCTGTGGGTCTCACCATCCTTCAAAAGAGAAAACAGTGTTAACCTAACAATTAACATTCACAAACAGTCTACCAGTTGTCCTTAAGTCTACCCAAATCTCTCATTAATTATTCAAGTTTTGGGTCAAGTTAAGTTTGGGGATTACATGAGTGCGTCGGGAGCAATAATGCTCTGATACCAACAGTAAAACCCCTCGCGAAAGCGGAAATATAAACATACAAAAGTACTAAAAATGCAGCGGAATTAAAACTTTTTAACATAATTAAACATGCGAGGTGTTTTAACAAACTAAACATGCGGAAGATAAAACATAGATAAGTATATAAGTACTATACAAAAGCAGCCCGGGATAGCATATCCCTACAGGCACAAAAATATGGAAAACATAAAGCTAAGGTCTAGCTAACGAATGGGTAAAGTCATCGATGAAGGATCATCGCTCGCTAGCCTCAACGTAACCCCCTGAAGAACAGCATCAAGTACCTACACACATACAACATGTGCGCCACAGTCAGTGGGGAGTGACTAGAGTTCTCATAGCCACCTAATGTCATACAACACAGAACATGTAAACAAGTATTGTACTCCAACACAAACGATCATGTGAAGCACTTATCTCAACATCTCAATATCCTATCATCATGCGAATACTATGCAAGGCTCTCAACCAACTTCGGAAACTATTTGGAAGGAGAGCCGGTTTCCCTTCCGGTTACCCGGCCGGGGGGTCTTTCAATCCAAACCATTTACGAAACCAATTAAAGAGTCATCAAATGCCTTGGATGAACAACACTATAAACAAAGTAATATACTCATCACTATCAACATACATATCTGACACTGTACCAACTCTAGGCAAGCAGATGTACAACAGTAAGTATATAACATCGTACCCCTACTCAGGCAAGTATATACCATCAGCAATATCAGACCATAACCCCAATCCTAGGCATGGAAGGATACAAATACACACTGCAAGGGAAACTCATATGGAGACTCCATTATACACCCGGCATAAATACATAGCCTCAGCAAATACAATCCACAAGTATAAACACACCTCAAAATACAAAGGCAAGCAAAGACTGTGACCTAATCCCAATCACAGCCCCAATACAATATACCTCAAAATACAAAGGCAAGCAAAGACTGTGACCTAATCCCAATCACAGCCCCAATACAATATACCTCAAAATACAAAGGCCAGCAAAGACTGTGACCTAATCCCAATCACAGCCTCCATACAGTACACCTCAAAATACAAAGGCAAGCAGAACTGTAACCTAGTCCAAATTACAGTTCCACCAAACATACCCCATAATACAAAGGCAACACAGAACTGTGACATAATCCAAATCACAGCCCTACAACAATACACCTCAAAATACAAAGGCAAGCAAACTGTAACCTAATCCAAATCACAGTTCTACCACAACATTTCACACCAAAACTATAACTTAATCCTAGTCATAGTTCCTAACTCCATTACAGAACTTACTCAATTCATAACTAGCTATGCAACGACGTATACTCAAACCAACACTTAATTGACCCCGGGAATTAAGCCGAGGGAGAGCCGGTTTCCCTTTCGGTTGCCCGACCGGGGGGTCTCTATCCTCACTCTATTCCCGAACCCAATATAGTGCCGCCCGAACCTCGGGGACCTTAAACAAGCATACGAAGCATACGAAAAAGGAATCAATACAATCCGACTTGAAATTCATAAGTTATGAAGCAAATAATACTAACAGGGGCTCTGAGCCGGTTGGCCACAAGCGGCCGGTCAACCGGCTGAGAGTCCTTACTCTCTAGCCGACACAACAAAAAACAACATTAAGGGTCTCCCAGCCGGCCGGCCGGCTGCCGGTCCACCGGCTGGGGACTCTTTCTCCTTCTCGCAAAAACACACGAAAAACACATAAGGGGGCTCTCAGCCGGCCGGCCGGCTGCCGGTCCACCGGCTGGGGACCCTTTTCCAAATTTTCCCGCAAAGACAGCATACCACAAATGGGGCTCTGAGCCGGCTGGTCGGCCGCCGGTCGGTCGACCGGCTCAGAGTCCCTGAACCACGAAATCGCATAAATCGACATTGAAATCATTCCCAATCCTTTACCAATCCTTCCTATACATGTTTCCAAGCAATAATTCGACAATCCCAGCATGTTTACCACATCAAATAAACATATGAACATGTATCCAAACTATTATTCCGTAACTTAACAACAAAATCACAAATTAAACCGGTCTTAACATGTATACACTTTAAATCTCATTCCTCATCAAATTCATCAATAAAACTTCATAAAATCAGTTTATAAAACATTATAAGAACATTAGGAACTCAAAGATTGTCTAACATTCATCAAAACATATCAACAATCACATAAAGTGCTAATTTAGACAAAAGGCCGAGTTTCTCATTATCGTCACCTTTACTCCGCGAATGCTCCGGTCTACTCTTCAAGGATCACAAGCTCTTCCTCTGGGTTGTTATTAGCTCCACCTTCAAGCACAAAAACACGGATTAAAGGGTAATTTCGTGATTAGGGAAAAACAGCCCCGAAATGAAGTTTCACGAAATTGAAAATGAAAGTGATAGAAAGATCATAAATCTCGCAAGGACTCCGAATATGTAACTTTTACCTTGATTTGATGAACGGATGATGAAGAATTAACTAAAAGGAGATGAGGAATAAGGAGGTTTTAAGAAGATGAAGTTTAATGTATTCTTATTTGAGGTTGAAGGATTAAATCGACATATTTGGGTTTAAGGGGTTTATAAGTTGTCCTTTCACCTTTATTGAGTCGGGTTTACTCTATTCAAGCGAAACGGAAAAAGTGAAGCGGTTTGATATAAAATGAACAAGGCATCTTAAGCTTAAACGATTTTTAAGACGAACTTAACGGAAATCTTAAAAACGTAAATTACAATTATTATTAAATTATTATTGAATTCCGTAAATTACTTTATTTTAAGAAGACATTCCTTTACAAAAAAAAAAATACGGGATGTTACATATTTCATATTTTGGCATTGCTACAAGGACACCTAAGTTTATTTTCTACCAAGTCATATCCATCTTGTTGCTTAGCAAACTCAATAAACACAACAACACCCTTTATAAACCTAGCATTAGATCGTCTTTTCTTAATATCAAACACTCCATCATACATCCATGAACGTTCCAATCTCTTCAATTTTATAATCTAAACAAAAAGAAAAACCTAGAAAACAATTTTCAACACTAATAATATATTATATCTAAAATTACACACTAACTTAAACAACAACCTCAATCACATATAATAATAACAATGTAACAAAAATTCCCAATTTATAAAAACCATAACCCCCAATTTAGCCCTAATTACGCACTAACTAACATACTAATAACCTACTGCAATCTAATTAACATCCTAATAAGCTACTAAAATCTAATTAACATCCTAATAATCTATTTTAAACTAATTAACTAACATCAATAAGGCTAACAACATCGTCTTATACTAATTTCATATAAACCCCAACTCCCAATTTATCTAATTAACATCCTAATTGACTACTACAACCTAATTAATTACAACCTAATTAGCTAAGACGATCTTAATAACCTACTACAATCACTAACTCTACAAAACAAAACAAAAATCAAACTAAAAAGTGAAATTGAATTAAAAGAGTATACTAACCTTGATTTAATTGAATGAAGGGAAGAACAAGAGCAATGAACGAGATCGGTGACGGAATAGGGTGACAGTAACAGTAGCGGTAGCGGTGGTGCAAGTAGGTGGTAGTTGTCTGATGTCGTCGACGGTGGTTTGTGTTTTGTGTTTTGAGTTTTTGTGAAATCGCGAATAGTGAAGGGGGTTTCTGTTTCGCGTGTTTGTATCAATAGATTTGGCGACTGAAAACACAATTGGCGACTGATAAGGGGTAGTCGCCAAATTTGGCGACTACCAATTTTCCCCAATTTCTCACTCACCGACACTATTTGGCAACTGAATAGCCAAATTGGCGACTGATTTCAGTCGCTAGATTTGGCGACTACTCCTTTTCAGTCGCCAATTTGGCTATTCAGTTGCCAAATAGTGTCGGTGAGTGAGAAATTGGGGAAAATTGGTAGTCGCCAAATAGGCGACTGATTTCTGTCGCCCGATTTTTTTTTCAATCGCCAAATTGGCGACTACCCTATGCAGTCGCCATTTACTGTCGCCCATTTCTGATTTTCTTGTAGTGATAGCCGGTTAAGGATCTTCTTCACAGAGGACAACTAGCATAATTGGAGTCCGAGTATCCCCGCGATGATAAGTCGCAACTTTTATAAATGACAATTCCCTTTTCTTGGGCATCCCTTAATATAGTGAATAACATCGTTAACAACATCTATATGTTCCTTTCTTAGGGTGTGAACGAACTGCGATAAAATATGCAGGGGCGGATCCAGGATTTACAAGTAGGGTGGGCTAAATTCATATTTGCGATAATTAGTCAAATGAAACTATCAAAACGTATAATTGATGAGGTCGCACACTCGCTCGCACATATGTGAAAGATGTTATTAGTCATTTAGGGGTTGCTCCGTTGTCACGGACTTACCGTCATTTGGGCAAAAGTTTTATTATTTATAAATACAGAGGGATATCTTATAAAAATATAAACTATGATTGAATATTACAAAATGCAAACTTGTATAAATCTATTTTACGATATTATTTAAGGATACAAGTATCGCTATATACTAGTAAATTCAACAATCATCATTAAAAAAAACGTAAACGTTTTATAATCTCCTTCTTTTTAAAATACAATATTTTTGTATTCTTGGATAGAGTCATAGACATGTATCAACTTTGTTAAAACTAATTATGCTTATTCTAACAATTGACATTAACAAATTCTTATTCTAACAATTAACATTAACATTATTAGGATTTATAACGCTAAACAACTTTGGGTATAAAATACTTTAGTTTTAGGAAAAATAATAATAACAATTTACGATTAATATTATTAAGATTTATGATAAAATGCTAAACAAATAATTAGAATATCAAATAAAAAAATGCAACTAGCAAAAACAACTAATTAGAATAGCAAATAAAAAAATGCAACTAGCAAAGATCGAACACTTGACCACCGGTACAAATCAACTCTTATAAATTTACTCCTACCAACTAAGCTACATTACAATACTTAATATATTTAGATGTATAATGGTTTTACTCTTGAAAACAGGTTGGGCTTAAGCCCAATTAGCCTTGTGGGTAGATCCGCCCATGAAAATATGAATGGAGTACACTAAGCTTGGGCGCATTATTGGCAAGTAGATAAGGCGCCCAACCAGCCATCTATACTTCATGTGGTCTCGCAAGGTATGCCCTTCCGCAAGAGATAACTTATGGTTCGGTTGAAGAGAAGTGATAACGGGTTTTGCCCCATTCAGTCCCGCCTCAGTGACTATCTCCAATGCATACTTTTGTTGACTAAGGAAGAGACCTTGTGAACCATGTGCTACTTCTATCCCCAAGAAGTACTTTAAGTTTCCGAGGTCTTTAACTTCAAATCTTTGATCCAGGAATTGTCTAACCTACACGCTTGTTTCGTAACTGTTACAAGAAGGCCAATAAATACTCCATTTTTATTATATGTGAACAAGGAATAGTCGGACCATGGATTGTATAAAACCGTACTTTGTTAATGAACTTGTCAGTTTCGCAAACCAATTTCTTGAAGCTTGTTTGAGCCCGTAAAGTGACTCAAGCAAACGACATACCTTGTATTGACCCTTTGTCGCATAACCCGGGGTATACGCATATAGACTTCCTGACTCAAGTCACCATGAAGGAAGGCATTGTTCACATGTAATTGTGCAATGGATCATCCTTTTGCTATTGCCACGACGAGGAGGCATTGCACGCTCGTCATCTTAGCTACCGGTGCGAATGTCTCATGATAATCCACACTTTCTATTTCACTATAACCTTGTACAATAATGAACCTTGCCTTATACAGTTCGTTCGTTTCATCGCTTTATATTTTACCTTATACACCTATTTGCACTCAATGGGTCGCTTTCCAATCGGTAATTCAACTACTTTTCACGTACCATTGACTTCTAGTGCATTGTTCTCCTTGTACATAGCTTCTCGCCACTCTGGTTTCTCGATTGCTTTAAGATAATTGCGTAGCTCTCGTATAGCATCAATTCGTGCTAAATAATTTCTGTAAGATTCAGAAAAACAATTGGTAGTGACGTAGTTAGCTATTGGATAATGAGTACCTATTTTCGATGATGAAGAAGGCTTGAATGAGCCCCCGGGACGAGATTTGTGACTTGAGTAGACTTGCAGATGTAGTCACTTTTCAAACAAGGAGCAAATTCCTGGCGAGCACCGCGACCCAGCTGACCTTCAACCATATCCTTTTCGATGGTCACGATCTATGTTTATGCAGTTATAACATCACTCCCACTACTCTGTTTCTCTGCCTCTTCCTCAAGTTGATTTTCTGGAATTTCTTCATAACTACTACTACTTCCTCACCATAGTCCTTGTGCCATATAATTACTTTTACTTCCTCACCATAGTCCTCGTGGCATATAACTACTTTTACTTCCTCACCATTTTCCGGAAACTAAAAGCGTAAACTAATGTTAAAAATCAACGGGTGGCAAGTAGGGTCGGGTCATTAGCAGGTCAGTGTGGGGTTAGGGTATCGACATATATTTTATCCTATATATTTAGTTTTAAATGATGATTTTATGTTTAAGTTCATTATCGGGTCAATTACCGGGTTGAGAAAATATCGGCTCACGGATCGGATCAGGTCGGGTTGAAAAAAATAAGGTTGTTATCGGTTATCGAGTATATTCGGATCGGGTCAGTTCGTTTTCGGTTCATCCACTTTTCGGGTTGTGTCAGATTTCGAACGGGTCGAGAGGACCAGCTTTTGCCAGCTCTAACTCTGACTAAAAGAGAGTAACAATTTATTAAGACAATCAAAATGAAATAAAACTACAAGTAATCACGAATTCACGATAGATGTCATTTTCAAATCCAAAACGTCTTGCTTACCCGTCACAAGTTGAATACAGGTAATGTCCTTTCACGAGTCACAATAAAGCAAGTGAGAGACAAGTGGAGGTAAATAGAGCATTCTATGAATAATGTTACTCACTTTTTTTATTCATTTTCAACTTGTAATAAGGAGATTCCGCTTTGAAGATGTGATAGCAAATATTAGACAAATTAAGGGAAGTAAAAGGTGGCACTGTGGCAGTAGAGGCAAGGGCATGGCAAACCGACGTTCATATATGCAAGCAACAGATGTCAATAAGTCAAGGTTTGCATCAACACTTGCTAATTCCCATACATATATACGTGTAGTTTCCAGAGAAGGATCGCGTGACGTGACCATTCAAATCGCTTTAGAATCTTGAGTGCAAAAACACACGGTAGATACTATGGGAGTACTACATAATTACATATGTATCAGATTCTGTTGGGAATAACACCCTATATTCGTATAGGGAGGATATACCTCTATCTATTCTAGATAGAGGATCAGTGGAATACTAATTTTGTTTCTAGTTGATTTTCTGCGACTTTAGGTGGGAATCGGGTCAATCAGCCGGTGAGTTGGATTTAGTCGGTTCGGTTTATATTAGCTTCAACTTTCAAGTTATATTTAGTCCGTTTGCTATTTTAGGTTGAGGTGATGAGTTTGTGTCGGACCATTATCTAATCGGGTTATTTTGGGTTAACTTGTGTCCGATCGGGTTGGATTTGGTTTCGGTCATAATGAGTCTGGTTAATTTATTGCATTATTTCAATTTTTGGTAATTTAATTTATTTTTTAATCATTATTTAGTTAAATTACTTCATTATTTACTTAAACATATCAAAGGCAATAGAAAATAACTTTTATTTTAATTAAAAAGAGGAATAATAATTGTCGGGTCATCAGTTTAATCGGGTCAATATCAGATCGAGTTATAATCAAGTCAGGTTTAGATTGGGTATATGTTGGGTTCAGGTTATTAATCACTAGGTCGTGTCGTATTACAGATCGGTGTCGGCGTTGCGTCGGTCTCAAGTTACAGTTTTTTTTATTTTATCGAATCAAGGTTTCCCGGGTTCGGGTCAAAACACTCGGGCCTGCTCGGGTTTTTAGGGGTGTATGAGATTCACACGCTCCGAAGAAAAAGACATGCTGAGTGTAAGATGATAATGAGAAGAATCATTAGATTCATATTGGTGCAGTGGCAAAACTGTTCATATTTGTCTACTAAAGTCAGCGGTTTGATCATTTTCTCTTACAATAAGTCTCTCTTGACACGGCTATATCGTCACAAGTTTGTGACGAGTCAAATACCACTTATGTGAGTAGATAAGACAAAATAAATTGTTATTTCTTAGATACACTTCTTTTGTCTTATCTAGTACACATGAGTAGTATTTAACCCGGTCGCAAACCTACAAGGCTACAACAGATATACCCGTTACAAATGAGAATTTGTATTTTTGTTATTTTTGTTTTTTCTAGTATTTACCTTCTACTTTTACCCAATCAAATTCAATTACTAATAAGTATTAACCAATTACAAAATTGTCCTCATTTCAAAAATACATTTTATCTTATAATTTACAAATAAAGTGTGTTTGGATTAAGAGAATTAGATAAAAAAAAGGAGAGATTCAATTTTCATTGTTTGGTTACAATATATGGAACGAGAGAAATGGAAGGGGAGGGAAATGAGAGAATTCAATTTCCCTCTATTAGACCAAACTATAATCTTTTAATGGTTGGCAAGATTTGGATGGAAAACTTTCTTTTGATTCTTATTTAAGAATGATATGGTAAAATACTCCTCTAATATGACATAACTTCCTTGATCCTCCAACTCACTAAGACCATATTTATCAGTCGTTCCTACAGCCCTACCTAGACCTACTAGACCTGGTTCTTGCATTAAAATAGTAGTAATATATACTTCTTAACCTACTTACTAGACCTAGTTCCTGATTTTGTTATTTTATCAAGCCCTAGGTAGACCTAGGAAGGTAGACATGAGAATTCCGACATTATTTTTGGTTAAATTGGAATTACGTATGGGGACCACATACAAATACCAAGTTCCTAAACATGTTCCACCAGGTCCATTTCAGACCATTTGGAACGGAACTAGTTCCTATAATTTATTTTACTTAACTTATTTATTTTAATTATTTTTTGTCCTTACTCAAGACCTAGCCCTTGTTAGACCTACCTATAAAGGTAGTCTAAAATCACCTTCTTCCTCCATCCTCTTCCCTTTACCTCTATTTTATTTTTACTATCCAAACAACTCACTATTCATTCCCCATTCCTTTCCTTTTGTTGGGTGAAACATCCAACACAAGGTATTAAGTTTGTAGGTGTTACTTGTACAAATTATGGATTATGTACATGTAACATTAGGTGGGAATAAATGATGTGAATTCATTTGTTTTTTACACTGCGTGAAAAACATATGAATTGTAATTCATTTGTTTGTATAACGTGAGATGATTTATGATGGTATATTATAACGTCATTTCACGTGGCTATATAAAGGAAGCAATTCCTTTGGAAAAGATATCTCACAAACAATAATCAAACAAGGTGACTGTAAAGTCGGGGTTTGAGGGTGAGAGGCAGTATAACGGGTATTTTTATACAATAATTTAGGAGGTTATTCTAGGGGTAATATTGGTGGCATTTACCAATATTATTGGAGGGCTAGAAATTGTGATCTTATATTATTGTGGGTTTCGAGTTGGTTTTACTTCCGGTTTGGAAGGTTTTGCCCTGGGTTTGACCCTAAATATTGTCTCATCTTATTATTGCTTACATTTATTTACTTTTACGGTTTACTTGTCGGTTGGTTGCTTCCGTTGCACGTGGGATATTGGCGTTAATTTCCCAACAGTGGTATCAGAGCCACTAGGCTCGATCTGGTGGCTGGTTTAATTGGCAAGGGTGTCAAATATGGGGTCTCAATTTGTAGTACCAAAATTTGACGGTAAAAGTAGTTTCACCCTTTGGCAAAGAAGGATGAAGGATCTCATGGTTCATCTTGGCTTGGCTAGAGCCTTGAAAGGAGATGATGGTAAGTCGGAGAAGATGAGTGATGACGACTGGGAAGAGGTTTGCACCAAGTGTGCAAGTACTATTAGGTTGTGCATCTCGGATTCCATCATCAATTGTGTTCTTGATGACGACTCTCCATCGGTGATATGGGAAAAGTTAGAAAATCTCTACATGGCGAAGAGTTTGACTAACAAGTTGCTTTTGAAGCGACGGTTATATCGGTTGAGGATGGATGAGGATGAAAATTTAATTGGGCATGTGAATTTGTTCAATGGACTGTTAAACGAGTTAAAGAAGATCGAAGTAAAGCTTGAGGAAGAAGATAAGGCGGCGTTACTCCTCAATTCTCTCTCGGACACATATGAGACTTATGTGGATACTATTTTGTGCGGAAAAGACACCATTACGATGGAGCAAGCACAAACAGCTTTATTGTCCTTTGATGCAAGGAAGAAGGACAAGGCTGGGGTTCGGAGTGACAATGCGGGTACAATTGCAGTTGCTCGGGATGGGAGAGGTCGATCGTTTAACAGGGAGTATGGATCGAAGCATGGCAGGTCTCGATCCAGGAATGCTTCTAATAATGATGTGAAGTGTTTCAAGTGTGGTGACCTTGGGCATATTAGGCGGTTCTGTCCTAATAAATGCGGAAATGAAGAAAACAAGGGTGACACCAACTTGGTTGCCGGTGAAGGAAATAGTGGTTGTTTCCTTACCGATGATAGTGACATATTTGCGGTCACAGATGTGAACGACGTGTCTTCCAAGGAAGAATGAATATTAGATTCTGGTTGTGTCAACCACATTTGCACCCGGAAGGATAGTTTTGATGAGCTTCACGAAGGTATGACTAGGAAATTGAGTTTGGCTGATAACTCAATTGTTGATGTCATGGGTGTTGGAGTGGTAAAATTAAAATTGTCAAATGGGGTGGTGCACACTTTGGACAAGGTTTCTTATGTTCCAAAGTTGCGGCGGAATTTAATTTCACTTAGTCAATTGGACTCCGAAGGTTATGGGTATAAAACTCATGGGGGAGTTTTGAAAGTGACTAAGGGTTTTATGGTCCTCATGAAGGGGGAGTTACGTCGTGGTTTATACCGTCTGGATGGATATGCAATAAAAACCTCACAGGATAACTGGAAACGGAAAAATTGTGCACGTGTTTCGTTTGCGGAAATGGCAATGAAGGTAAATTGTTTTCAGGTTGCAGACGGGCGCAAAGGTAAAATTCCTGCTGGTAGAAAGGTGGAGAGCAAGAGGTTTCTCTCCGGAGTCAAGTAACGCTATTGACTGGATTTAGGTTGTACACGGTGCATTGGCCGTGATATAGAGTTAGGGGTGAGGACCAGATACTAACTCGGGTGTGCAGCTAATGACTGTTAAAGGCCAATGGTTAATTCCTCGGTTATGTTCTCTTGTGTTGGAGGGGGAGATTTGTTGGGTGAAACATCCAACACAAGGTATTAAGTTTGTAGGTGTTACTTGTACAAATTATGGATTATGTACATGTAACATTAGGTGGGAATAAATGATGTGAATTCATTTGTTTTTTACACTGCGTG
Source organism: Silene conica (assembly GCA_029255685.2). Taxonomy (NCBI): domain Eukaryota; kingdom Viridiplantae; phylum Streptophyta; class Magnoliopsida; order Caryophyllales; family Caryophyllaceae; genus Silene; species Silene conica. The sequence goes on along the minus strand of CM055315.2, from coordinate 23,229,188 downwards.
AAAAACATATGAATTGTAATTCATTTGTTTGTATAACGTGAGATGATTTATGATGGTATATTATAACGTCATTTCACGTGGCTATATAAAGGAAGCAATTCCTTTGGAAAAGATATCTCACAAACAATAATCAAACAAGGTGACTGTAAAGTCGGGGTTTGAGGGTGAGAGGCAGTATAACGGGTATTTTTATACAATAATTTAGGAGGTTATTCTAGGGGTAATATTGGTGGCATTTACCAATATTATTGGAGGGCTAGAAATTGTGATCTTATATTATTGTGGGTTTCGAGTTGGTTTTACTTCCGGTTTGGAAGGTTTTGCCCTGGGTTTGACCCTAAATATTGTCTCATCTTATTATTGCTTACATTTATTTACTTTTACGGTTTACTTGTCGGTTGGTTGCTTCCGTTGCACGTGGGATATTGGCGTTAATTTCCCAACACCTTTTTTTCCCTTTCCCTTCCCTCCATTCCCTCCCAATTTATTATCCAAACACATCCTTAAGAAAAATTATGTAAAAATTGTTAGTACATTTACACGGCCTTTGTTCAATCAAAATATCTTCTAATTCACCATTGATATAAATATATCTTTCAATAAATAAAAAATTAAAACCAATGATGGACCAACGGCTTAATTTTGAATTTTGATCATTACTTTTATTTTTTTACTCGGGATAATGGTAAATGACCCATTTAAGTTTGCTATGATATGAAATTAATTCTCTTAATTTTGCTTTAGAGTAAATTACCCCTTAACTTTACTATAAAGTGAAATTAAACATCTTTTATTTTTCCGATCAAAATCTCACTGGATTTTTCAATTACTCACCAATTTCTCATCAAATTGTATATGTTACATGAATAAAAAAAATATACTTACAATATATACGTATATTACTTTTATACAAAAATTGATATAGTTATCTCCTTCATTTGCCATAGTTTCCGTCTCTTTGTGAAACTTCATCTCTCTAGTTCTTGCCTTTGTTGCTATCATGTTTGTAATCCTATCCGTCTTTAATTTCTTTGAATCTACTGCATATGTATTTCAATTTTTGTACATAATAACTAATTTGGTTTTAAAATTCGGTTAACTACGAAACAAGAGAGATTAGAATTTTTTTTTGAACGTAAGATCGTTGTACATAGGATTTGTTGACATGTAATTAAATAAGACAGTATAAGTACATATTTACATGTATAAAATATTAAAGTATAATGTAGATTGAAATTTATACATATTATGTACATTGATTTGAGATATTGGCGAGAAATTGAAAAATCCGGTGAAGTTTTGACCGGAAAAATAAAAGGTGCTTAATTTCACTTTTTAGTAAGTTAAGAGGGTAATTTAATCCAAAACAAAGTTAAGGGGGTTAATCTCACGTTATAGCAAACTTAAAGGGTCATTTACCACTTCCCCGATTTTTTACTCTTACAAATGTGTGATTGATTATGGAAATGGAAAAGTGCTACGGGTTTTGTGCTATAAAGGTATGCCCCGATGATTAAAGTGAAAATTTTATCACACGACGATTAGGCCTGCCTTACTTTACGGCTCAAAGTCTTGGGTCGTGAAATAGTGTCACGTTCAAAAGATAAGTGCGGCAAAGATGCGTATACTGAGGTGGATGTAAGGCCATACAAAGAAACACCGGTTAAGGAATGAGGTGATTAGGGAGAAGGTAAAAGTGGCACCAATAGAGGATAAGATGATGGAAAACCGACTAAGATGGTTTGACTATGTGAGAAGGAGACATATGGACGCACCGGTTAGAAGGTTGGAGACTTGGGGCACAGAAAAGGTTGCTAAGGGTAGAGGAAGACTAAAACAAACATGGAAAAGAGTGATTGAGCACGACAAGAGATTTCTCGGGCTTCAGGAGGGAGATGGTGATGGAGAGGACTCTAAGGAGGGAAATGATACATGTGGACTTTTAGTATTTGATGTTTTTATTTAAGTTTTTACAAATTATTTGTTTTTTTTTGGACTTATTACACTTTTTCCCAAAAACCTTTTATATCAAGTTTTGCTTCATTTTTCAAAATCATTTTAAACTTTATTCTCGATTTAGTTTTTTGGGTTTTATATATGTAATAAGTTTCATTTAAAATCTATAAATCCCCTTTGTCTTTTATATTATGTTTCACTCCACTTCTGTTTTCCCTTTTCTTTCTTTATTTTCGCTTGTTGAGATGGCATTTTACCCATAGCGGTTCCAAAGGGTGATTCATGTCAGCCGACCCTAGATCATTTTGGGCTACGACTCTGATGTTGTTCTTGTTGTTGTTACAAATGTGCGATTGAATGGGAAATTAGTCCCCATCCTCCATTTACTGGGTCTAATAAGAAGAGAATAGGTAAATTGGTATCGGGCGTCGTACTTGTTTGGGCCCTATTTCACATATTAGGCCGTACTAGTAAAGTTGGGTTAAAGCCCTAATGTGCTCGGCGTTTTGGGCTTTTGGCTAATAAACGGAAAAATCCATGGATCACGGGTAGCAAATCAAAGGAAGTTGGATCAAAGCCCAGGCCACCATATGGACAACGGCTAACATGGAGGACAAGCAAGCAAAACCCTACTAGGGTTTAGTCCTATAAAAGACGGAGAAGGGTAGAAAAAGAGGACATTCAAATTAACAACCACGCGCCATATACCCTAACACTAAGTAATTCAGCGGTCTTATACTCTGTAATACCTCATAATTTTATTATAATAGTTGGTAATTATTTTACGAGCGATAGTACTTGAAAGTTATATACCAAACACACAATCAAATTTTGTCTATTATAATATTTACGGTGATACCTCACTCGGGTTTAATATTATAATCGTAATGTATTCATCTTTTTTGTTTATGCACTGTATAAGTTTATTATAAGATTACTGTGTTAATGGTTGGTAAATAGTACGTCAAGTAATGTGGGCTACCACCGTAATATCAAGCCTCGTATGTCGGGCCCAGTACCTTAATATCTACGTATAACCAACCCACATATATACAAACCCTATATTTCCTTAAAAAAAAAGAAACCGACGTATCACACCTCCTCTAAACCTGTGCGCCTTCATTCCTGCAAACCCTACTTCTACCTGTGACGGCTGGAGAGCGAGCGAGTGTGGAGCACGGCGGTGGTCCAGGGTTGTTTCCGAGGCGGGTTATAACGTTTTCAGGCGAGGTAAGGGTTGTTTATTACGGGTTTTTTTCACTGACGTGTGTGTCCTACGGTGTCGCAATGGTGGGGTTGTCTTGGGTGGTTGGGTGAGTCACAAGTGTGAGGATGAGGGTTGGAGTTTGGTCGGGGTGGTCACGGTGGCCGAAGACGAGGGTGTCGCGTTTTAGAGTGAATCGCGTTTCCGATTGTGTCGCGAGGCTGGGTTTTGGTCGTAGTGCAGGGGTGATGGGGGTGGTACCACCGTTGACTCGGGGGAGGTCGACGCGGTGGTACCACCGTGTTTGTGTATGGGTCCGGTGTCGAGAGTGGCGATGTGGTGTCTCCGGTTAGGGTGGCTTTGTAGCGTTGTCGTTAGGGAGTAGGGTAGTCGGGTTTGGTGGCTGGGTGTGGGACCAGGCCTGATAGGGACCTTGGTTCACCTCGCCGGAGGAGGTAGGTACTGTGACTGGTGGCCGGTGGTCGTGACGGAGTTAGGTTGGTCGGGTTTGTGGTTACGCGAGTTGGACGGTTGGTACGGGGTGTTGGGACCAGCCATGGCTCAACTCACCGGTTGGTCGCGGCCGGCGTGGTGGCTGACGGCATTGTGACGGAGTAGCGTGGTGTTTGGGGTGGGTGTTTGCGTGGTTGCGTGTTTGAGTGTTGTGTAAAGGGGTTGTTTACGTTGTAAACGTAAGTGTACTATTACACTTATTATTATAATATCATAATATTACTTATACTATATTGTTATTATTATTATTATTATTATATTATTATAAGTATTATTGTTACTAAGTTATTGGTATTATCATTATTATTTAGTATTGTTATTATTATTATTTAGTATTTTGTTTAGTTAAAGTTTGTGGGTCGGAAGTTGATGTTTTTAAGAAAGTTTCTATGTCGGAAAGTTTTCATTTTTGGAAACTTTCCATTTATAGAGGGCTACTATTTAAAGTAGGCGTAAGTTGACTTATGGGGGTTCGGGAAGTTTATTAATTCGTTACATAATATATGTTTAGGTGACGGTTTCCGCGGGGAACATCTTTCGGAGCTATTGACTGTCTTTCTTCAAGTTGAGGTAGGGAAAAATACTGGTATATGATAATGTGCAATCTGTTCTTGTTTGGTATTTAGCATGTTGTTATATAATATCACGTGATCGTTATATTGAGTTATTATATCATTCTGTGATACAATACGATGTGAAAATATTGGGTCTTGTGATTCGGTGCGGAGTTATTTGGTGTTGGATCGGTGCGGAGTTTATATGGTGTTGGATCGGTGCGGAGTTTATATGGTGTTGGATCGGTGCGGAGTTTATATGGTGTTGGATCGGTGCGGAGTTTATTTGGCGATGGATCGGTGCGGAGTATATTATATTATTGGTATATTTATTTCTTTTTCCCTACTCAACCTCGTGGTTGACCCTGTGTATTCGTGTGACACCTGTGATGAACCAATTTATTGGGGAGCAGATTGACAGGTGGCTGAGACTAAGGGGGAGCTATGGGAGAAAGAGCTTGGATCCGGACCAGACTAGAGTCTAGATCACCTTAGTCAGTTTAGCATGAGTTGTACTTTCTTTATTTTGTTAAGACTTTCGGATACAGTTGTAAGAACATGTTATGAGTTTAATTTTAATTAAAGTACTGTTTATCTTTCCTTTGTATCTACTGCCTCGGGAAACCGAGATGGTAACACCTTTATTTATCTGAGGAGTCCTAGTACAGGCCCTTAATTAAATGGGGGTGTTACAAAGTGGTATCAGAGCGAACGATCCTCAGGCCTGAACCAAATGAATAATAATGAACGTAGGAAGAGTCTGATAAAATGAACCCCGAGATGAAACTGTTAGGAGCCCCAAAAAGGAACGGGATGAGTTAGGGGCCCCCTCACACCAAACCTGGGCCCTTTCTGTTCTGTCTCGGGAACCCAATGAGAGAAATTGAAAAGTGGGGTAGATTATATAGTGACCTAGTTATCTGTAACTAACGTTCTTGCAGGAGAAGGAATGAGGTAAGTTATGATGTGAGATATAATTGGTGATATATACTGCGAATCATAAGATGGATGTTGAATGTTGGTTGAGATCTACTATTTCTGGTATTGAGAACAAGAGATTTGGAATATTAGCTTTACTTGTATATGTATGATGATATGCATGCGGCTGTATGATCCCTGAACCGTTAGGTAGAGATATAGTATAATGATATGTGTAATAAGTTGATGGGCTATAGTCACCTAAAAGGGATAGATGTAGGAGAGATATGATCATGATTGACTGGGATGGTTAGTAGAGCCAGCTATGCTATGTCATTATAGGATGTGGAACCAAGTTAAGTCTTATGGGTAAAGCTAGTAGACCGAACCGGAGGCCGTGCGCGTTGATAATTACATGTACTATTCTATGTGTATACACTTCTTATTTGCATGCCTTATACTTTACAAGAGTTTACTGATAGGCATACTAGACAAATGTGATCGGAATTTGAGACTTATGATTTTATTATTTTACTAATTGCTTTAGCAATCCATGTTTAGTAATATGCAGAATGTGTGTTCTAAGCTATGAATGTATATAGTCATGAGTTGCATATATCGTATTTAAAATTTTATGCCTGTTATATACATTTAAATTCGTTATGAAGTTTGTCACCAATAAGGGATACGTAGTAATCCCTAAGTTATATTTCCGTACTTGGATACACCTGTATAACTGTCAAGATATGTAATTGATTTTATTTCCAGTTTCGAAACCTTTACCGTAATTTGATGCCAACTACAATTGAAATGAGGAATGAATGTTAATATGGTGCATAGTGATGTCGATGCTTCAAATGATTGCCAATGTGTTTGGATGAGAAGGGTTGAGTGTGGATGTAGTAATGTGTAGTTGCAAAAGGACCAAAATTTTAAGGAATTTTCAGAATGTTACCTGGTTTGTCCGAGCTGTCACTTAATACGTGTTCCATAATTGAGGATGAAAATTTTATATATGATAACCTTCTGAGTGGAGTTTACAATGCTTGTGTTTTATCTTGATACGAGTTATGTCTTTGGGAGAAATAATTCTTTTATTCGACAGTAGTCAGACTGTTATTGCATAGTCTCGTTTTGACCTATCTCTTGTAACAGAAATCATTTAAAACTTGGTTATTGCTTGCGCATAGTTTCAACTCTACTGTTCAGAATGTTCGTTCATGTTTTCAAAATTTTACGCCATGTAAAATCTTAACGAGCTGTTATTCAATTGTGATTTTTGCAAGATGCCTAAAAAAAAAAAAATAAAAAAAAAAATAAAAAAAAAAAATTCTGTTGAAATGCTGTAAAGTTATTGTTCAAATTGTCTGAGTTGTAAATATTGTATTCGATAATTTCCTTGAGGTATGCATTTGATACTTTTCCTCTGTTTAACTAATTCCTTATATTTACTAAAGGATTATGTTTGCTCACACGTTAGCTAAGTTGTTATTTAATTATGATTCTTGTAAGTTGTTGCATAACGTTTAATTGGTGAAGTTGTAAGGTATGTAAGTTCGTATCAAAAAGTTTAATCAAATGTGAATTATGTGATGTGACCACGTGATATCCTGATATGGCTTTAGTAACATGAATAGTAGGCATTGGGTATGAGTATGAAACCCACTATGTGATAGGGAAACCTTGTTTATCTCGTCAAGTTTAATATAAAATCATTTCAAGAATATGTCTAATTTTAATGATGTGTTGTTCGTATATATGTAATGTCAAATCGTGTTATCAAAGAAGAGTCTTGCCATGTGGTAGAATGAAATTTTACTGGTAAGCTTATTGGCATGATGTAGCAATCTAACTGTTATACGTAGTCATGACTGTGGTGAGCAATGTGATTCTTGTTGATGTTCTTTCGTATCTAAATGGTACATCTTTGTCTAGTTTCCCTGCGACAACAGTCACTGTAAATTCTCCCTGCTTATTGTTATGCCATAATATGAATTGCATATTGCTATATCCAAAATTTGCTCACAATGGATTGAATTATTAATTGATCGACATGTAATTTAGGGAAGCACTAGTCTTGTGAATTCGTTTATTTATTTATTTATTTATTTGTTTCCGTTAATACTTCCATAATTCCTGAACTACAAGAACAATATTTTAATAAAGAAAAGTCGGAATGTCTCCGTGTAGTCTCGTTCCAAATTACAGCTTGTAAAATTTTCTTCAGACACGTGTTTATAAATTGTCACAAATTACCACTTCAATGTTTCATAAGTTTCAAAATGTTATCAAAGTGAAGATTATCCTTGACAGCTCTTGATGCTTTAATAATTATAGTGACTGTTTGCAACACGACGAGTACTGTCACTACGTGATGATGGAGTCCTGCCCGTATGTTTAATCGTTGTGCACTATGTAAACCCCATGTTTTGCAAGTCATATGTGTTAACAGCTTAATGATTATGATGTAATGAGAGGGGATGAAAATGTACCTAAGTGATTTTGTTAACCTATTGATACCTAGGAATGTTAAACGGTCTTGTGAGTCTATGATTTGCGTATATCTTGTGAGATACGTCAATGCTCCATGTTTAATTACGTTAATAAATTTTGTCTATGTTTTTTTTTTTAAGGATATGTTTACGAACGTGAAATGTTTTAATTTGTCCATTATGAACTACGAGTCTCTTGATAGTATACATTGTTGTATATATATTGATTTTGTGTTAAAATTTCAATGGTGTGTAAGTGTTAGCTACTTGATTCGGTTTTACTGGGTAACACGAGACTACCGATCCTGCTACCATACAATCGTGTGGGGTTGGTTGATTATATGCCATTTATTCGTATTCATGGGCTTTGATGCTCGAAGTGTTAAATTGTGATGGTTATTTGTAATAATTGTGATCACTAATTTTACTGATATTCATAATATCTTATTTCCTTGCTACTTCTATTTTACTGATTAGATGGGATAAGAGTGGTATGATTATGACTCCTAAGAGGTAAGGAGAGGTTTATGCGATTCGATTCATTGTTTGAGGCGATCAGGTAGAACTAGACATGGGTCTAGCCGATAGTTTGGTATGTACAAAATGACGTATGTTGGTTTGTTTAGATTTTAATAATGATGAGTTCGAAGCAATACCATGGTGAGTGTTCTATGTCATTTTATTTCGATGGAGCTTCAGATATTACTTGACTCTTGAGGTCTTTTACCGGGATTGGAAATTGCGAAATGAACATTGGTTTGGGCTTTGGTTATTTGAGCATTGTGTTTTAATTGTTGTATCCTTTGACCTCGACATGTGGGTGAGTAGCTTAGAGTTATTCTCTAAGTGATGAGTAGCTCCTTTAATGGAACATTTGACAGCATGAGATTGGCATCGAGATGACAATTGTTTACCGGTTTTGAGTTATGAGTTGTTAGACCGTTGTGCCATATCGTGGTTCTGGTCCAATGTGACCTTGGTTAGTGAGTTATATTCTGAGTTTGAAATTGATGTTGAGATGAGAGTTTTGATTTGCGGTTTATCCCGCCAGTTCACTCACCCCTTTGTCTTTGGTCTTAGGTTCGACAATGAGAATACGATAATTGGTTACTTGGAGTGAGATTTTAGGAGATAAAGTAATGACCTGGAATTTTACAATGGGGTTACGGGGACGTAACCATGTTTTAAGGAGGATATGATTGTAAAATCTTAATGATTCTATGATATGGCTAGTTGTTATGACATGACTAATTGTTATGTGGTGATTGTTTGTATATACTTGATAATCCTGATAACTTATGTTAAGCATTTTTATGGTGTTTTGTGGATATCCTTTAATAAATTCATACGTTAAACTTTGGGGACAAAGTTTTCTTAACAGGGGTAGAATGTGACATTTCGTGTTCTATGTTTTAAAGTACCGTTATTAACCTTTATTTAATTTCGACGTTATGTGGTGTCACATTTGGTGTTTGTTATGTGTTAAGTGACCAATTGGTTATCATGGGATGGTGAACTTCGGGACGAAGTTCATTTTAAGGAGGGAAGACTGTAATACCTCGTAATTTTATTATAATAGTTGGTAATTATTTTACGAGCGATAGTACTTGAAAGTTATATACCAAACACACAATCAAATTTTGTCTATTATAATATTTACGGTGATACCTCACTCGGGTTTAATATTATAATCGTAACGTATTCATCTTTTTTGTTTATGCACTGTATAAGTTTATTATAAGATTACTGTGTTAATGGTTGGTAAATAGTACGTCAAGTAATGTGGGCTACCACCGTAATATCAAGCCTCGTATGTCGGGCCCAGTACCTTAATATCTACGTATAACCAACCCACATATATACAAACCCTATATTTCCTTAAAAAAAAAGAAACCGACGTATCACACCTCCTCTAAACCTGTGCGCCTTCATTCCTGCAAACCCTACTTCTACCTGTGACGGCTGGAGAGCGAGCGAGAGTGGAGCACGGCGGTGGTCCAGGGTTGTTTCCGAGGCGGGTTATAACGTTTTCAGGCGAGGTAAGGGTTGTTTATTACGGGTTTTTTTCACTGACGTGTGTGTCCTACGGTGTCGCAATGGTGGGGTTGTTTGGGTGGTTGGGTGAGTCACAAGTGTGAGGATGAGGGTTGGAGTTTGGTCGGGGTGGTCACGGTGGCCGAAGACGAGGGTGTCGCGTTTTAGAGTGAATCGCGTTTCCGATTGTGTCGCGAGGCTGGGTTTTGGTCGTAGTGCAGGGGTGATGGGGATGGTACCACCGTTGACTCGGGGGAGGTCGACGCGGTGGTACCACCGTGTTTGTGTATGGGTCCGGTGTCGAGAGTGGCGATGTGGTGTCTCCGGTTAAGGTGGCTTTGTAGCGTTGTCGTTAGGGAGTAGGGTAGTCGGGTTTGGTGGCTGGGTGTGGGACCAGGCCTGATAGGGACCTTGGTTCACCTCGCCGGAGGAGGTAGGTACTGTGACTGGTGGCCGGTGGTCGTGACGGAGTTAGGTTGGTCGGGTTTGTGGTTACGCGAGTTGGACGGTTGGTACGGGGTGTTGGGACCAGCCATGGCTCAACTCACCGGCTGGTCGCGGCCGGCGTGGTGGCTGACGGCATTGTGACGGAGTAGCGTGGTGTTTGGGGTGGGTGTTTGCGTGGTTGCGTGTTTGAGTGTTGTGTAAAGGGGTTGTTTACGTTGTAAACGTAAGTGTACTATTACACTTATTATTATAATATCATAATATTACTTATACTATATTGTTATTATTATTATTATTATTATATTATTATAAGTATTATTGTTACTAAGTTATTGGTATTATCATTATTATTTAGTATTGTTATTATTATTATTTAGTATTTTGTTTAGTTAAAGTTTGTGGGTCGGAAGTTGATGTTTTTAAGAAAGTTTCTATGTCGGAAAGTTTTCATTTTTGGAAACTTTCCATTTATAGAGGGCTACTATTTAAAGTAGGCGTAAGTTGACTTATGGGGGTTCGGGAAGTTTATTAATTCGTTACATAATATATGTTTAGGTGACGGTTTCCGCGGGGAACATCTTTCGGAGCTATTGACTGTCTTTCTTCAAGTTGAGGTAGGGAAAAATACTGGTATATGATAATGTGCAATCTGTTCTTGTTTGGTATTTAGCATGTTGTTATATAATATCACGTGATCGTTATATTGAGTTATTATATCATTCTGTGATACAATACGATGTGAAAATATTGGGTCTTGTGATTCGGTGCGGAGTTATTTGGTGTTGGATCGGTGCGGAGTTTATATGGTGTTGGATCGGTGCGGAGTTTATATGGTGTTGGATCGGTGCGGAGTTTATATGGTGTTGGATCGGTGCGGAGTTTATTTGGCGATGGATCGGTGCGGAGTATATTATATTATTGGTATATTTATTTCTTTTTCCCTACTCAACCTCGTGGTTGACCCTGTGTATTCGTGTGACACCTGTGATGAACCAATTTATTGGGGAGCAGATTGACAGGTGGCTGAGACTAAGGGGGAGCTATGGGAGAAAGAGCTTGGATCCGGACCAGACTAGAGTCTAGATCACCTTAGTCAGTTTAGCATGAGTTGTACTTTCTTTATTTTGTTAAGACTTTCGGATACAGTTGTAAGAACATGTTATGAGTTTAATTTTAATTAAAGTACTGTTTATCTTTCCTTTGTATCTACTGCCTCGGGAAACCGAGATGGTAACACCTTTATTTATCTGAGGAGTCCTAGTACAGGCCCTTAAATAAATGGGGGTGTTACATACTCTTGGAAGGATACCCACACACCATATTATATGTTGTGAAAATATATCGATTCAAAATTAAATCAATGTACTATAAAAAGAAGAATAATGATATAGCGACACCGGGTGTTACTCAAATTGAGCGACACCCGGGGTATTATTGTAATTTACTTACATATTTTGTGTTCCCTCCATCACCATTCAAATTTTAAACTTATTCGTGGTCAAGAGTATTTTAGGAAACGAACATTAATTAAATAATTGAAGGGTTTTGAATTATAATCAAATACAGTTAACATCGGCGGTTTGACCACCGGTGGCCACCTTTCAACCGGTCGTTGGCATGAACCCATAACCTCTGGAATGAAATGCACTTACTATTACCACTATGACATAAGCATCTTGTTGTGATTTTAGTATCTCTTTCACTATATATATGTCAGTACAATATTGAGTTAAATTAATATATACCTATAATGGCTATAATAATCTTTAAATGTACTCCAAACTTATATTCAGTGTACCCAGTATAAAATCAATATAATTCTCAGTTAGTTAAAGGTATTTGATAAAAATTTAACAAAATATTTTATATACTTATAGACTTATAGTTATATAATTATAGTACGAAATTACATTTATTATAGGTCATATTATTATAACAAAAAAATTATGTACGTACAATGTATTTATGGCAAAAGTACATTTTATTTTTATTGGAGGTGCCCGGCTTCGCACGGGATACCTTTATTTAGCATTAATATATATTTTCAATTAACTAAAACTTTTCTAAAGTTGCATAACTAATAAATTTACATAAATATATTTTCTTATGAGACGGGCTATATATCTTAAAATTACAATGAAATAAATTATGAGACAAATTCACTACTCCTGCTATTAATATTTTATTTAAATCGATTGCTTAGCTAATTTTCATATATACTTTATTTTATTCTTAGAATTGTTTTTTTTATTACATTCATTATTATTATTGTTAATTATTTTCATTAATCTCGCTGTTATATAATATTTAGGTAAATATTTAAATTAAAAACATATTTTAAGCTATATTACTCGTTTTAAATAAATTTGGTCTATTTACACGAATTGTTGGATATAATTGGTATAACTTATTACGTAGTTAAAAAAAATACTGTTTTAAGGAATGGTCAGTTTTATAAAACGTAACAAAGAATTTAGAAACCCTAGACTATAACTTTAACATATTTTCATGAAATATCGATTTTAAGCTATGATTAGTATAATTTAATCGTATCTGCATATAAAACATATTTTAGGCTATATAACCTTAACATATTTTCATGAAATATCCGTTTAACTTAGTACATCTTTACATAAACTATTGATTTTAACTTTATTCTATAGGCTACGATCAATATAATTTAGGATTATTTACATGAAATGTCGGATTTCGAAATTATAATCGGTATAACTTCGTACGTATATGCGTAGATATTAAATTTAAGTTTTGATCGGTTTAACTTAGTAGAAACGTATTTACATAAAATGTTGATTTTAACTTTATTTAATAGGCTATGATCAATATAATTTAAGACTATTTACATAAAATGTCAGATTTAGTTATAATCGGTAATGGATTCATTTTGCGCCAATGGTGTTAAATTCAAAAAAATCAAAATTAGGGGTAAAGTCGAAAAATGTACCACGTTACAAAATTAGCCTAAAATTAAATTTTACGCCAAAAATTTGGATTACTTGAAATGAGTTTTTGCAAAGTGACATGTAACCAATTAAGCAAGGGTATCATCACGTCTATTTAGTGATTACATTTGTATATATTGTTTATTTACTAGTTAAATATTTTAAGATTCTAAAAAATTGACTCGGCGATTTTTTTTAATTATGTTATTTTGTATATTTTGTTAACATATTAAGAACTCTTCGTTTTTAAAACAAATTATTGTTACCTCAATTTTAGGAAAGGATTAAGTGTATAATATCTTTCACTTTTTATTTTTATTTTCTCTCCTTTAAAACGAAAAACTACTTATTATGCAAAAATACTTTTATAATATTTATTTTAATTTCGTAAAATATTTTCTGTATGTAAGCCAAGATTTGTACTATGCAAAAAAAACAATAATATAAATAAAAAAAAGATAGTAAAAATATTATAATTATTTATTTCAATAAATAAAAAGTACAATGAAAAAACGACGTGGAAAAATATAAAAATATAAATAAAACGAAATATGAAAGTATAAAAATAAAACGTGATTTTTCTTTCATATAAGTTTACTTGTAAAAGATCTGCTTCTTGATGTACGCGTGTTCGAACCCCAATATTAACGTTTTTTTCTTTTCGTTTCCACCCTTTTTTCTCACTAACCTAAATTAAGGTTCATCAAGTTTCCTACTTTTCGTTTCCACCCTTTTTCCACACTAACCTAAATTAAGGTTCATCAAGTTTCCTAAAATAGGGTTCATCAAGTTTTCCCTAAATTGAAAGTTAGGGGTTGTTTGGTTGCCTTGAAAAATCATGGGAAGTGGAAATTCCCATGAAGTGCAAATAATAGAGTTGTTTGGTTGCCCTCTTTTTGTAAAAATGGGGGAAGTGCCACTTCCCATGGAAGTAACTTCCTGCATAAATGGGGGAAGTTGCTTACCGACTCCCCCCTTGGTGTGTTGAAGTTCCTATGGAAGTGAATACCCACATTGGCAACCATACAATTTTAGCAAATTCCCATGAATTAGACGAAGGAACTTATTTCCCATGAATTTGTATTTCATGGGATGTTGTAATTCCCGTATCAACCAAACGACCCCTTAATTGATTTTGTCAATCGAATTAGGGTTCATCATTATAAATTAAGATAATAATTAATGTTATGGTTATTAATTATAAATTAAGATAACAATTAACGTTATGGTTATTAATCACTATATATTGAATAATTAAAATGGAATAAGGATGCAGTTAATAAACAATAATGATGCAGTTAATAAAAAACCGGTTTAATTAAATCAATTAAAATGGAATTAAAACAATAAACATTTCATAAATAAACTAACTATATGTAACTAACTCGAGTTGCTATTATTGTTGCTTTTACTACTAACATGAGTGATTAATATCATAGTATTAGTTGATTACCTAGTTGTATTAGAGTTATATATTTAAATAAATATGAAATATTAGATTAGAATATTATTTAAGAGTAATAACAATTATTTTATTAATTACATTACAAATTTAATGAATTATGGAATATATTATATTTTTTGGAAATTTGAATTGATGTACTTGTCGTTTAATAGTTTCCAAAATATAACCTATAGTTATTTATACTCTAGGGAAACTCACAAAATAAGAAAAAGAAACCTCATAAGTAAAATATATCACTCATTACCAAGTTTCACAAAATCACCTCCAAAGTTCACAAAACAAGGCATAGACGCGTAGTATACTAGTATTGACAAAATCAACAAATTAAAAGAATATTCCTTTTGCTAACACAAAATCAACATCTAACAAAATGCTTAAGTTTAAAAGCAAAATAAATTAAATATTGAAGAAAATAAAAAAGTTGTTAAATCAAACATTGAAATATACATGGCATGTCATATTGGAAAATATTATGTACCCCCAATGAAAATATAATTTACATTTCACATAAATATATTTTACGTGCATACATTTTTTTTGTTAAAATAATGTGACACCTATAATAAATGTAAATTTTATAATAATTATGTAAACTATAAGCATGCAAAATCTACACTTTAGTAAGTATTATATTGATTTTATACTAAAGGTACATTGATTATAAATTATAAGTACATTTAATAATTATTATAGGTATATATTGTTTTAACTCAAGTTTAAACATACGTATGTATATATATCAAAAGGGATACAAATTTAGCAAAAGATTTATATGGCATAGTGGCATTAGCAAGTGTATTTCTCTAGAGGTCATGTGTTCAAGCTCCACTAATAATATTTTTGATGGTTCATTATTGTATGGTCGCCAACCGCCGTGGACTAGCGGTCAAACCTCCACCTTTGACCGGCGGCGTTGACGGCCAACCACCGTCGGCCCCTTTTAGTTTGATAAATATGTGAACTACGGTTCTACCCTTTCGAAATTGGCGCAAATACGGAAATTTTGATGGTTCATTATTGTATGGTCGCCAACCGCCGTGGACTAGCGGTCAAACCTCCAGCTTTGACCGACGGCGTTGACAGCCAACCACCGTCGTCCCCTTTTAGTTTGATAATATGTGAATTACGGTTTTACCCTTTCGAAATTGGCGCAAATACGAAAATTTACTTTTCTGTTTTCTATTTTATTATTAAGATGTTACCGAAATCAGTAACACCCGGTGTCGCCCTAGCACCTCCCTAAAAAAAAAGGGTAACAAACAAAAGGTGCAATTAAGCGACACAAATGGAAACAAAAAAAGACAAAAGGGTATTAAAATTTTCAATATATATAATACAGAAAAGAGCCTTATTCAAGCTGCTCGTCCGAGCCTTGATGGCCAACGGTATACACTTATTTGTCACTCCCCTCTTCATGTTAAATTACTAACTTTGACCTACTAATCATACACTTTTCTCCATTCTTTGTACTATTCCACAAATCTACCAAATTGTCATTTGTAGAGGTGAACATAAAAAAAAGGGACATAATAGCACACATGCAACATAATCACTACAAAAACTATCCACAATTATGTCATAAAAAACGCGTTTGCATCACTTCTCGATACCCACTTCAGTATCACCATATTCACAAATAATCTAATATTAATATCGTATAAAACGAATGTTTTATGATATTAATATTAGATTATTAGATGAAGGGATGACGATACTAAAATTTTGTACTTGGTGAGATTGTATGATCAATTAGTGACAAGCCGGACCGGTTGATTCCTCCAATTCAACCTCAAAACCTTCGGCGACAAGCCACTTCTCCTTGTAGACGTACCACCTTGAAGCGAAAATGAAGAAGACGAAATTAACCAGACTAATGATCGCTAAGAGCCAATAGAAATTGTAAAGTCTTCCTTCGTTAAGGTTGTCCGCTAACCAAGGGTGTGAGTGTCCGGTTAATGAGTTAACCACGGTAACAATTACCGTACTAAGGAAAAACCCTAGGGCAAGTGTACTTAAAAATAATCCGGTACTCATTGTTTTCATTCCCTTAGGACATTCCCTTAGGAAAAAGTCGAGTTGGCCGGCGTAAATCATCGCTTCCCCGGCACCCGTCAATATAAATTGAGGAATTAGCCAAAACACTGAAATTGGTAAAATGGCATTCTTGTCATGTTCCACGCCAGTTACTTCGGCCACACGCAATCTTTTGATCTCCGTTAAAGCGGCCACGGCCATGGCCACGGTAGCAAGAAATAGGCCTACACCAACCCGCCTTAGTGGGGTTAGCCCTTGTGGATTTTTGAACAAACGGGCCGTTATTGGGGCCACTAGACGGTCGTATATTGGCACAGTGGCTAGGATGCTAGCAATAAGAAAGGCGGTCATTGTTGCTGGCGGGATTTGAAACTTAGACCCGATGCGACGGTCCATGGTTTCGGCTTGTGAAACGGAAAATGTTGTCATTTGGGCATGGATGGTCCAAAACTCAATTGTTGTGGCCCAAATTGGGAGCATTCTTAAGATCATTTTCACCTCTTCTATATCTGTTAGAGTTTGTAGGTTCCATTTGCTCACTTGGGCTGGGCCATTTTCTACTTCTGGGCCTTTTATGGCGGCCTTGTCCAAAAACCTGCTTACAAAGCCCATCAACACTAAGTTATTCTTCCTTAATAAAATAGATTATACTATATTTATAGAAATTATAAATTGCATGAAAATATTTTCACTTGGATGAATTCTTTCTTTTTGTTCTGATTATTTGTCTACATTTGATTTAAGAAAAAAAAAACTAACAAAAAAGGAATTGGAGAATTATTGAACGACAAATGGACCAAATTGAGTGTGGAGAATCAAATTGATATTAAAGACATCTCCAATATAGGAAGGTAAACAATTGACTGAGACACCCAAAAATAAAATAGGTAAATAAATGACCAGAACTTAGAAAGTACGTAACATCTGCGGCTGTTGAAATCCTAATTTACTTGATTTTGTAATTAAGTTATAATATCTACGGGCGCTCATGTTTTTATTTTGTTAGTATTATTCAAGACTATTTAGGACATAAAACTGCATCGAATTTTTATCCTCGATGACAAACGTTGCTTTTATTTCTATAAATTTTCATAATAAAAGTCTTTATGTAGAACACAAAGTCTCCATTAATTTTAAAACGCCCTGTAAAGTGTCAATAACCATCATATACTTATTATTTGATGGAGAATATCCAGAACCTAACCCGATCTTACTCAGAATCGAATTCGTCAACTGTGGCTTATATCAGATCAATCAGCTTATCAATGATCAAAACCAGTGGAATGAACCACTTATCCGCTTCCTGTTTGACCATCCTTGGGCTAACCGCATTCTGGCAATGCCAATATGTAACTTCGAGGATCAAGATTTGGCTCTCTGGCCCTACAGCTCCCATGGTTCTTACACGGTTAAGAGTGGATATGGCTTGTTTCATAAAGAGATGATGGATAAAAAATTTACAGACCGAGACAAGAGCAGGATTGGTGATCTTGGTAAGCGGTTTTGCAAACGAACTCTTTGGAATTTACCAGTGTCGAACCAATTGAAAATTTTTGTCTGGAAGATCATCTCTAGCACTCTTCCGGTGGGGGCCGAGTTTGCTAGGAGAGGTTTGAGGGGACACAATATATGCTCCTTTTGTCATGAATCGCAGAATCATGAGGAAACCTTGACTCACCTCTTTCGTGATTGTGACTTTGCCGCTCGAATATGGGCTGGGTCGTCATTGGGAATTCGGGTAGATGGAAACCCACACATTAATGGGGCTGATTGGATCATGGGATGGCTTGATTACCTTATGAAGATTCGGAAGGATGAGAATGGGACTCTACTCTTTGTTGTCATTTTATGGCATATTTGGAAGGCAAGAAACTCACGTATCTTTAACAAGGATCATGTCCCGATTGACACTTTCTTCAAAAATGTGAGAAAGTACGCGACGGATCTGTGCTTGGCCAATCGCAATAAAAATCTCAAAAATGGTGGTTTAGATAAACCAGTTTCCGAAACTGGGGACGTTGACGATCAAGACTACATGAATTTACGTGAGGGAGCTCCACTACACATTATCAACCAGGGGTCTACCTGTGTGGGCTATCATGCAAAAGTGGATGCAGCATGGCGACCAAATTTGGATGCGGCTATTGGTTGTGTCATCTATGCTCCAGATGGAACCAGTAGTTCAAGCTTCCGAAGAAGGTGTAAAGCTGAGACGGCTTTACAGGCAGAAGCTATTGGACTGAGGCAAGCTCTTCTATGGGCTAGAGACAACAGGATCCTTCATTTTAGGATATCGACGGATTGCCTGACTCTTATCTTATCCTTTGCAGGGTTGACTAATATAAATAGGCTCATTAGGGGTATTATCGAAGACTGTAAAACTCTTTTTTCATGTTTTCACTGTCTTAGTTTTTCCTTTATTCCTAGATCACTTAATAGTGTAGCTCATTACTTGGCCCAGGAGGCCATGTTGTAACCCTTTTTCACCCTTTGACCAAAAAAAAAAAAAAAAAAAAAAAAAAAAAAAAAAAAAAAACTTATTATTTGACTTGATTAGCTAAGAATACATGCGCAATAATGTTGAAATAGCAACCTAACTCCAAACTTCCTCAATAATGTTACTCGTAGTTTGTACGTTAACCTTATGTTAAACCAATAATAGATAATTGGGTAATTGACATTGTCATACTACGAACACACAAGTCGTCCATGTTGCACAACTTGACATTGTCACTTCACATTTTGAACATGAGATTTTTGAGGTTACAAAAAAAGTATTTTAATCATGGTAAATAACTTAAACAGGTTGAAATGACAAAGTACGAATTTAAAGTAAAGGAGTCAATGACCTAATTTGTATTCACAGAAGCCTAAGTCTTGCTTGCGACGGGTCACAATTTGTGACGGATATTTTGTGAGATAAAATGAATATAAAATGAGTAGTGGAGAAAGGGGACCACAGGAATAGTGTTGAAGAAAGAGAAAACATGGATATTTTGTAAGAGAAAACGGTATCCGTCACAAGCTTGCGACGGATAGTGTCGTTGCAAATAAGAATTTGTGTTCACAGAATTATGATGTTAAAGATTACAGTTAGTTACTTGGCAAGTTTTCATTTCAAACAGGAGACGGGTGATATCCGTCTGAAATTAAAATTCATAAAAGTGACTATTTTAAAATAAAAAGTTACCATTAATTTATTTAGTTATAAGTTAATTATATTTTATTTTAAAAAGATAATATTATTTTCTTCTTAAATTAATAACCAATCTTTTTGAGTGCCAAACTGCCTAAACTATAAAAAAAAGTCCCCAAAAGTCCCCACCAAAGCACAACTCAAAAGCTAAAACAAAATCTAGCAACTACATATATAAACCTTCCAAACCTTTCTAATTTTGACTTAGCTTTTTGATACATAAACTTTATAACCTTTATGACTTGACTTATTTAGTGAATCAAAAGCAAATGTTTGATGCATGTGTGGTGGCAAGAATATTTTGGACGGCTTAAATATTATTTGTCATGCTTTGATATTACTTAATACTTGTAGAACAATTAAAATTCGTCATTTTTAAAATTAATTAAAATTCATATACAACTGTCTACTAACTTATATATTAATGTCACGAGCAGACCAATAATGGTATTCACGATTTGGGTTTAAGCCCGTTACCATGTATTATTTGTAAGTCCAAATAATGTTTGTTCTCAGGACTTGTTTGGTTGACATAAGGGAATTAAAGTTCCCGCGAACTTAAAGATCACATGAATTTCCAATTCATATGAATTCGCAAAAAGTGTTTGGTTCACATATGGGAAGTTCTAATGACCAAAGGGATTTGGTGGGTGACTTCCACATAATGGAGGAAGTAAATTCTTCTGGGGAGTTCTATTTGCCATGATCTTGACAACCAAACAACATCATGATTTTACACTTTCTATGAAGTTCAACATGTCATGATTTTAATGGGTAACCAAACAAGCCCTCAGTATCGTTATTCCGAAAGATATATAAAGTGAACTTAAACTAAACTGGTCACAGACGATTGAATCTTTAAGTCATTACCTACTTAATTAATTATATGAAACCGTGAATCCGTGATTAATCAAGACAAAATTTAAGAAATTGGTCCACAATTACACATATAAAGAGACAATTACTGTGGTCACGGATCGGGATGTGCACGATCTCATATATGATCTTCAAAACCCTTCTAAGAAACTCTCACTAACATGCATGTTTATAGTATGGTTACTTTCCATAAATTCATGCCATAATTTAGGGACTTGCTAAATTCCGCTCACAATTTTACTTAATCCCACACATTTATTCCCGTTATGACGAGTATACCCCTCTCATTTCTCAACCCTGCGAGAGAAACAAGAGAGAAGAAAAAAAGAAAAAAATATCAGAAACCACCAATACCAAACTCCCAACCCCGAAAGCTCCTCTCCACCACCCTTCCAGCGCCGCGGCCACCCCTTCAAAGCCCTATCCTCGCGCCGACCATCCCTCCCCACTCCCACCCCCGCCGACCACCCGTCCTTGCCGCTATTCCCGCGTCGATGACCTCATCCCCGCGCCTCAGCAACCAACTAACCGACGACACATACCTACCACTACCACTCGACCCTGACCATCCTACTCCGGCGTTACGACCCATAACCTTCCCTGCAACAAGCCAACTCAATCGAAAACCAATTGTTGATAAGACGGGTTAACACAGCGCGAGAAGGGATGAAGTGGTCAACGATCTGTGATATGAATCTAACTCGAGATGGGTAGTCGACGTAGGGTGATCGTGGAGGTTGGAATATGAGTGGTCGGGGCTAGGGAATGGGTGGCCGGGGTAAAGGAATGGGTGGTCGGCCTAAGGAATGCGTTGGAGTTTTTTTTTTTTTTAATATTTTCATTATTTTTTAATTACTTTTATAAAAGGGTAATAACGGAATAATAGTGAAAAATGTGTGGGAATATAGTAAAAAGCTGTGCGGGATTTAGCAAGTACGATAATTTAATTTATTCGTCCTTATTATTTCAAGACGTTAGCTAGTTGTTATATTGATAAACAATGGCGGAATATCGATAAATAAAGAGGGGACCAAGATTTTATCAATCGATAATCGTGAAATCATCAAATTATTTTATTTAATCTTAGCCGATAATTAAACAAACTCTCAAAAGATGCATTCCTTACCCAATACAACAAAGTATATATTATCACCATGATAATTAGACGTTTTTATTTAAGACGGTTTAATAATAGTATTATCATAAGAAAACTATTACGATTTTATATTACAAAACTATTGCTAAAGAGACTTGTTTGCATGTTATTGATTTAATATTGACGTCTCACCTAAATCAAACAGATTTTCCGACTACTGTGCATGCATCATCACTAGCTAGCTTATACTTGGTTTATTTCACAACTTGGTGCATAATTCAACTACTTCTATTTAAGATATCCCATACGACAGCAAGTCGTCTTAGATGCTAACTTCGTTTAATACGTTGTTTACGCCATTATAATTTCTCGGGTTTAGGTCAAATTCGAAACCTCAATTCAAATGTCAAATAACATTTCTCATATTATTCATGCATGATCGAGTTAGGTTAATGTTACTAGGTCTACCAAACACCTTTTTTTTTTTTGTGACATTTTCCATATAAAAAGCATTACAAAAAGTCAAAAGGTCAAACATAAAACAGTAAAAGAGTAAAAGGTTGGGCAAAACTAACCGGAATTGCTTGCTATGAGGTAACTTTTGCTTCTTCTTGACACTAGTCTCAGCCATGTCATCAACGTTAAAAAGTTGGGACACATCAGCAGGTAATTCCATTTTCCGATTTCTCCAAGCCGCAACAAAAACCGCAGCAAATTGAGTCAACGGACTCCCATCAAGTTTCTTAAAACGGTACCGTTTTGTCCCACAAAGGAACCCAATTAGGGATACAACAATTGCAACAGCACATATTCCATATCCCCATTTACGTCCCAAATTATCTTCTATGTACACCAAAATTGTCACTGCTGCCATAGACCCAATACTCACTATGAAATAGAACCAGTTGAAGAAAGTTGTCATTCTAGCCTTCTCTCCCTCGTCTTTGTCGTCGAACTGGTCTGATCCGAACCCTGATACACTGGATTTTAATCCCCCAGTTCCTAGAGCTGTTAGGTATAGGGCTAAGTGGAGAACCCCAAGTTGTGTACCGTTTGCTGGTATGCATGTTGATGAGTGCTCGGCACATGCAGGTGGACGTAAATTTGGGATTATTGTTGAGATTGTCAAGATGGTTACGCCCTGTCCAGGAAAAAAAGTTGGTAATAAGATACAGGTTTAAGACTGGTAGTGAATAATATAAATTTGGTTTTTTCGATAAAATTTAAAATACTCGTCATTATTTCACAGTTGTGATAGATTCTTTAAAAATGTCCAAATCATGGACAAAAAACACCGATCCTCCCCTAAAGAGATGTTAAAGTAGAAATGGATCGTACCAAAGCTTGGACCGTTGCAAAGATAGCAATTGTCAAGTACCTGTCAAAAGAAAAAAAAAACATGATTAGTTGATCATCATATATAATCACATAAGATCAACAAACAAACCTTCTCATAAAAATAATTAATTGATGATCATATTAAATGCTTCTTTCTCTATTCAAAATCACATATAATTTATATAGTGAGACGTGTTAAATAAATATATTTATTTATCGACGCTTCTTAATAAAACATATTAATTTTTGAATAACTTATTATACCAGTCTCCTCTTATCCAATGCGGAGCACTCTATAATATTACTAGTTTTTAAACCCGTGCATTGCACGGTGAAAACGAAAAGTATTGTTAAAAGTAATAACTTACATATCTTTTGGATTTAGAAAATTATTAAATTTTAGAAAATCTCACTTTGTCTATTACCCATACGCTTTTGATAAGTTTGTGTTACTTAATTTTATTCTTAATTATTTAATAATGTGTCAAAACCAAAGGCAAACGAATGATCAGGACGAAAGGACTCAAAGGGGTATGAAACTTCATATTTTATTTACCTAATTATTATAAACAAACTGGAACTACTGCAATGCAACACATGTTATTTTCGTACCCCGTGGACATGTTAGTGTCAATGTTTACTTTCTCATACACATTCATGTAAAGATGTATAAAATAGTTTTCTTACCCCATTGACATATTAATGTTCACGTTCTAAATTTCAATACCCAGTCTTAAAATTAAAACATATCAAATAAAATACATGGAACAAAATCATAATATGTAGAGTTTAATAATAAACTTGTGACATTCATCCAAGTACGGTCTTATTTAACCCCCATTTTAAGAAATGTCAAGTATGCATTTATATGATTTATTTTACACTATATCACATTAATATTGTATGACATAACAAGTATACAACGGAGTACTATACTATTATGTATCATGTTCTTTAAATTTATCAATACAGGATGATACTCAATATAAACCCGACTTAATTTTTGTGGCCTAAACAATAAGTTTGTCACGAGTAAAAATGGACAAAATCCAGTTTGAATAGAGATAACTTAGGACCATAATTAAACGTTGTAAAGTAAGACTTCTACTTCAGAAGTCACTTGCATTAATTGAAATGTGCACAAGTTTATATTATTACGTATCATTCACGTTCTTGTCAATTGATCATAGGACCATAACTTGTCATTGTTCAATTCCTCATTTTGTGAATCTTTTCCGTTGATTCCAAGTTTCTCAAAGTAGAATTCCCCACTTTTGTTCTATAAACTTTATCAAGCGTTCCAAAATGTCGTATTCATATCGGTATATACCGTATATATTTATTCATTTCTCTATTTTGTAATGATTTTCCACGTCATTATATAAAAAGTATGTAAAATTTATTACTTTATGATGATAGATGAACCGTCTCAACCAAAACCTTAAGGTGATGGTTGAGGCCCAACTATTATTAATATTCCTAATATATGATTGGTAATAGGTCGAATCTTGTAAATTTATATGATTGAAAAATGTAAAACGACAATATTAAATTATTAATAAAATAAGTATTAGCTGCTTCGTATATTTTATGTTGTACAATAACATGTGTTGTACAATAACATGTAAATCGAGCTTGTATCTTATAGAAGTATTAGTATTGTATAGGAGTTTTCGAGGTTAGGATAAAATCAAGTATTTATAAGTACTCCCCAAAAGATATCATTTATTGATACAAAAAAATTGTTTATTACACTTTATTAGACTCCAAAATGTAAAGAGGTAATGGAATATTATTATTAGAACTAAAAAGAAAAATTAAAATTAAGAACAAATCTTTTGATTCTTTTTAATGGTTTGTTGGTAAAAACTCTAATAAGTGACAAACCATATATTCTCTTTGTCTTATCTTGCATTAACATCCAAAATTTTCTAATTTTCTAAAATGGAAATAATTAGATCAAAATATTACTGCCTTATACATCTCACGAGTCACGCGTATATATTAATACAATTTATTAAGAAATATGAAATTAATTATGCCCCATATTATCAAAACTTTGTTTTGAAAATAAGAAATTAGTTGTTCTGATAAATCAAACGTGACAATTTGACAAAATACGCGCGCATATTTGGAACAATTGACGATCAAAGTGTAAAATTAAAATCAAGAGGAATAATATAATATGGTACGAAGAGAGTATATAATAAGTTAAGATGCTAAAAATGTAGTTAAAACGAGTAATTATATATATATAATAAAAAAACTAACCGGCCAAGGAAAGTGTCAGCAACGAAACCACCAAGAAGACATAACATGAAAGACGTGCCAAGGAAATTGGTGACGGTATTTGCTGAAGTTGCATTGCCTAAATGCATTACTCCAGTTAAGTATGTCACCAAATTGAACGCTATTCCTAGTGTTATCAACCTTTCACACGTCTCAACACCTACAAAAACACCATATTATCGTCAAATATCAACTTTGTAATTTCAGTAACAATTACAGAATCGGGATTTATAACTCAGTTGTCATGGAAAAGTAACCTAAATATTTTCATTCGAAAGAAACTAGGAGTTTAAACCCAAAGTTTGTCTTTTGAATGTTTAGCGTTACCGCAACCACTAGTAATAACTACTAAAACGCTTAAGATTATTTGTCTAACGTATACATGATGGGACACAAAATAGAATAAACATTAATATGAATATTAATAATAGTTGGCATCAACCATAACCTTAAGATTTTGGTTGGTATGATTTATCTATCATGGTGTCAGAGTCAGTGTAACCGAATGTCGCGCGTTTGAATCTTGGCAACCTCAAAACCCCTCAAAAACTCATGAAATGGAAACCCAACACATGGTTTGGGGGAGGCTGTACAACTAACCACTTTCCAAGCCCAATGGGCATTTGAGTGAGGGAGCGTAATAGAAATATTAATAATATTTGTGCCTCGACCATCGTTTGGATTGAGATGGTTCATCAGGGTATCAAAGTCAGTGTGACCGAAGATCACGGGTTCAAATCCTGTCAACCTCAAAATCCCTCAAAAACAAACCAGTAGCGGATTTAAGGTGGCTAATACTGAAAAAAAAAAAAAAAAAGATAATTAAGGATTAATGAAGCACCTAGGATCATGGCTGAACTAACCCAACCACCGGTCTTCGAGCGGTTAGCCGGAAGACCCTTGTAGTCCCATGCATCGGAGAGTGTTTTTCCAAAATCATCGGTTATAGGAAGGTCCATTGCAAGTTTTAGAAGTATAGAATGAAAAGAGAGATTCTTGGAAGTTATGAATGATAGAATATGGAGAGGAAGTGAGCTTTTTATAGGTGTGGATTTTGAAGGATAAAATAGGGAAAGGGGGCAAAATAATGTAACCTCATTAGTCATTACATGTCATGTATCATTGTGGACCAACTTTGATGTATAAATTATAATTAATTTATTTCTAAACTTGTAATTATGATAATTGACACCCAAAGTTGAGCTAGAAGAATCAATTGAACCAATTATATGGAATTAATAAAACATTTTTAGATATTCTTATTACCCTAATTTTGAAGACAAGTGTATACCAAGATTGGTATCTTATCTTAGAGACCAACTCACAAACTAATAACAAAAATTTGATGTGTTTGATAATTATTACTTTATGGATAATTGATCGATTTTATATAAATTATTCATTTTTCCTATATTCTCTGGATGTTATGACCTATGAGTTTATTGGTAGATAATGAGGTTTGAAGTTTTGTAAGACAATTTATATGCAATTGTACGATAAAACAATGAGTGTCATTCTAAAAAAGAATTGATATTCATGTGAATTTGCTTATACGGAGTAATAATTTTCACTATAGTTCCTTTTTCGTAGTATATAAAATATTGAGATTAGATGATATATGATGTATTATGTATATATGATTGTACAAAAACCCTTTTGACTTTGTGCTAATTTAATTGGTTATTTTAAGTTAATTCATCTAAAAGTACCTCGTCTGACATTGGATTACCCATTATTTGACAACAAATACTTGCTTTTATGAGTGATGATTGTGCATGTGAGCTTAACTAGTTTATTAAGCATAGTATCAACTTGTTCTACTTTTAAACTTTGTTCCTACTTTTTGAGATTAGTACAAGCATAGATTATGTTAATCTACTCATAAAATGCTCAATAATGACCATCAAAATATCTTTATGAAATCATTGGTCATGAAGACGTTTAAGAGCTTATATTATCATGGTTTGTAGCGAAAATAAGGGAAATTATTAAAGACAGTCGCTCTCCTAATCAATGTGCGCAACATTTAAAATTTTTCAGTTTCATAACATTATTAATTCGTTCTCATAGAAACATATTTTAGTTTCTATTAAGAGTAAAATAAATATAATGCTTAGAATCACTAGCACGCGGTTA
This sequence comes from Silene conica, assembly GCA_029255685.2. NCBI lineage: Eukaryota > Viridiplantae > Streptophyta > Magnoliopsida > Caryophyllales > Caryophyllaceae > Silene > Silene conica. Next base: position 23,201,680 of record CM055315.2, on the reverse strand, counting down.
AAGAGCCTAATTATTTTTAGATGACAATATTACATTAGTTAAATAATATTGTATTACATACGGAGTAGTTACTAATAAAGAAATAGAATAGTCCCTATTTAGTTAGGCATTTAGACCTATTTTTGATATGAAGGAATTAATAAGTCATATATTTAGCTCACTACTCACTAGCTATTACGAAGAAGTATATCTTTATACTATCAACTTTTTTGCATGGACCTAAAATTGGGTGGAAAAGGTGAAAATAACAAAAAGGGCAACAAACTTTATTAAAGTATGAAAATGTCGTCCAAGAATAGGATTAGGGAAGTTAATATCCAAGGATTGAGGGAAAGCATACAAATAAAGAATGTAGGGCAGCAAATGAACGTAAGCGCAACACCGTTCATTGTGGCTCACTATTATAGTAGCTATATATGCCCTTATATCTCCTAATAGTGTCTTATGTTTGTCCATGAATGTTCGATTCTAACGTGTTATGAACCGATCACTTCCCAAATTTTCTCCAAATACACTAATTGGAAAAAAATAAATTTAATGATGAGGACCAATATCGTTGGGTCGATGAATCAGTCTAATAGTAAAATTTGATAGTTCGTGCAATAATTCGGAGTAACAGGGTTGTTCCTATTAATTTTAAAGACCTTAGCTTGTCGTACATAGGCTACATTAAAGTTATTTTGAGATTTAAATTGTGTTGTTTATTAATTGACAAACGAAATAGAGATAGTAAATATGATGATAGTAAGTCTTGCTTGCGACGGGTCACCATTTGTGATGGATATTTTGTGAGATAAAATGGATACAAAATGAGTTAGTGGAGAAAGGGCACCACAAGAATAGTGTTGGAGAGAGAGAAAAAGTGGTTATTTTGTGAGAGAAAACGGTATCCGTCACAAGCTTGCGACGGATAGTGCCGTTGCAAATAAGAATTTGTGATATGATGACATTGTCCTTTTAATTGCTCAAGTAATATTAAAATTGAAATAAAAAATTTGGATGCTAGTAGCTATTGTGTATTAACTTTACAATAAGTATCTCTTTTGACGTATATATATACTAGTTTAGAACCCGTGCAAAGTTGCACGGGAATGTATAGATGAAATTTTACAATTTTATATTATTATAGTAATAAAATATAACATTTTATATAAATGACCTATTTTAGATTAAAATTAAAATGTTGTCTAATTGCGTTAACCATAAACTGATTCAATACTGCCATAATCGATTGACAAAAAGAATTTATATATGGTCTCTTCCAATTATTTATATACTTTTTTTCAAGTTTTGAGTTGTATTTTAGTCAAATGTATACATATAATTGAGACGGAAGGGTAATATAAATTGATGGATCAATAAAATGCTCACCCATAAACAGCTTTAACCAACGAATTCAGGATCGCTCAAAAAAACTGGCGAGTATATACACCCGCTTCCAAAACAAAATTAAACTCAATATCATAAATGTAGGATTGAAAAAAATATTTGAAGGATGTAGAGTATTAAATTTGATGTTTCGGGGAAATAAAAGGAGGATTAAGAAGACCAATAAAAAATGTTATGTGTGCTTTAGACCTGTCAAAACATGACTCGACCCATAAACCTGGCTCGACCCGACTTGATTTGATTCGATTTTTCAGGGTAAAAAAACCCGAAAATATTGACGCGCAACTCGAAAGAATAAAAGTTTATTGTCATTTGTCGATCCAATTTAATACAAATATTTAAAAAGAAAAACACAAAAGTTGCTAGAAATATGTAACAGTTAAGAAAAAAAAGTAGGATACGTAATTGACCTGCATTATAGTTATGAGTTCAATGAATATCGAAAAAAATTATACAGTAAACTACGTGAAATTATATTGCAAAGTACAAAATTTATTAAAAGCTCGGCAAGAAGCAAATTATGCATCTGATGTACTACCATCAAGTTGTAGTTGTACAATTTCTGAATTTTATAATAAAATTTCCGAGTGTTGTTTTAAAGATTATTAATTTTATTATAAAATATCTAAATTTTTTATTTAAACATTATGCTCAAAAATTACAATATATGTCAAAAACATTACATATAAGTTCAGCTAAATTTGCGAAAAAAATTTAAAATATAACTTATAAACTTCAAAAAAGTTAGAAAAAATACACATAAGCTCAACTAAAAATTAATAATTAAAAGTTAGGCTTGAAGTAGTACATCTGATGTATGTTGTTTTTTTCGAAATAGAGTGATAAAATCATTTTAAACCTACAATTCACATATATCTTTTTTATATCTTGAAATTTATTGATAAAAGTAAAAATGTTAATTAAATTTGTTGATAAAAGTTCTAATGAACAAATATCTTGAAAATATTGACACCGTTCTAAAAAGATATAACATGATATATGAATGATATTTGTATAAATCAAGTTAGCGATACAAAAAACTTATATCAAAACTCAAGTATAATAATAAATAGTAAATAATTGTAAAAATTGATGTAGGACAAACCGAAGACTATGACAAAATTTGTATTTTGGGAAATATATATTCTTGAAGGATGATAGGATAGTTTTTTTTAAGGAAGGTAATAATTTAGAAAGACAATACTGAAATAAATATTTGTATGCATCTTTTTGGTTTAAGAATATATTAGTACGAATATTTGGTTTAAGAATATACAAATATTTTTATAGAATATTTGGTTATCACGTTTTGTCTATGTTTCCATATCTATTGCCTGCATCATTCAATTTTCTATTTTAAATTTTTTTTTACAATATATTCCAAAATCGATTTTACAACCTGGGAAGTTGGGCGGGAAAATTTTTAACGTGGGTGCGACACGTGTCCAATTAATGTTTAGTGGTTGTTGTTATATACTTTTATATAGATGTTATAAACTTATAACAGATTAAAGGTCTTGTTCTTTTGGACTTATTTTTGCTTAACTTAATTTAACTTAACTTATTTTTTCTAAATTTTTCTGAACTTAACTTATATTTACTGAATTTAACTTATTTTTGTTGAACTTTTCTGAACTTATTTCTGCTAACTTAATTTAACTTATTTTTTCCGAACTTAACTTATTTTTGCTGAACTTTTCTGAACTTATTTTTACTGAATTTAACTTAACTTATATTTGCTGAAGTTAACTTATATTTGCTTAACATTTATGAACTTAACTTATATGAGTCTAACTTTTTCGAACTAAATAAAATTAACTTAAATAATATAAATAATAGTAATAATAATAATAATAGTTATATATATATATAGGAATTGAATCATGTGAGGCACCCTTCTTAGTGTGAGGCCACCGTACCAATCTAGACCGTTGGATTAAAATACTATAGTCACACTAGATGGTGCCACGTGTCCCCATCCAACCCTATCTTAACCCACAACTGTGATTTGCTTGTTCTAATGTGAGTAAACTTGACGGTATTTTACCATTTCTGCTCCATCATTATTGTTAATTTCTTAATTCAAAAACCCAACAGCTAAAAAATGCAATTACAGACAAAAAAATGCCATTAGTTTATAAAAAAACACAATTAGAATTAAGCTTTCGTTCATGGCTGAGAAGTATTCGGCGGTTCCGTACTTTTGTTGAGTGTCACAACTCTCTTTTACATAGCACTGCTAGTTTATCTACAACTATCTAAATTAAAATTCAATCATTTCCTAAGTATTTTTTTAAACTTTTTTAGACATAGCCATCAGCCCTTACAAATTTTATAAGAAAGGAAAGATTGTTATGCTCAGTAGCGCAAACTCTTTTGTTCCTGGTGGTAGATGCACTTATCGTGAGTAAACAAATATTTTAATTTCAGGTTTCACAAAATGAGGTATCGGTTTCACGAATTAAGGTCCAAGATTTACGAAATATATAAGAAATTAAACCTTTCGTGAATAAACAAACATTTTAAGTCCAAGTTTCACGAAATAAGGTCCCGGTTTCACAAATTAAGGTCCAAGATTCAGGAAATAAGAAATTAAATATTTCGTGAGTAAACAAACATTTTAAGTCCAAGTTTCACGAAATAAGGTCCCGGTTTCACAAATTAAGGTCCAAGATTCACGAAATAAACAATTAAACATTTTGTGAGTAAACGAACATTTTAAGTCCAACTTTCACGAAATAAGGTTTCGGTTTCACAAATTAAGGTCCAAAATTCACGAAATAAGAAATTATACATTTCATGATTAAACAAATATTTTAAGTCTAAGTTTCACGAAATAAGGTTCCGGTTTCACAAATTAAGGTCCAAGATTAACGAAATAAGAAATTAAACATTTTGTGAGTGAACAAATATTTAAGTCCAAGTTTCACGAAATAAGGTTCCGGTTTCACAAATTAAGGTCCAAGATTCACGAAATTAGAAATTAAACATTTTGTGAATGAACAAATATTTTAATTCCAAGTTTCACGAAATAAGGTTTCACTTTTACAAATTAAGGTTCAAGATGCACGAAATAAAAAATTATACATTTCGTAAGTAAACAAACATTTTAAGTCCAAGTTTCACGAAATAAGGTTCCGATTTCACAAATTAAGGTCCAAGATTCACGAAATAAGAAATTAAACATTTTGTGAGTAAACAAAAATTTTAAGTCCAAGTTTCACAAAATAAGGTTCCGGTTTCACAAATTAAGGACCAAGATTAACGAAATAAGAAATTAAACATTTTTTGAGTGAACAAAAAATTAAGTCCAAGTTTCACGAAATAAGGTTCCGGTTTCACAAATTAAGGTCCAAAATTCACGAAATTAGAAATTAAACATTTTGTGAGTGAACAAATATTTTAATTCCAAGTTTCACGAAATAAGGTTTTGATTTCACAAATTAAGGTTCAAGATGCACAAATAAGAAATTATACATTTCGTAAGTAAACAAACATTTTAAGTCCAAGTTTCACGAAATAAGGTTCCGGGTTCACAAATTAAGGTCCAAGATTCACGAAATAAGAAATTAAACATTTTGTGAGTAAACAAAAATTTTAAGTCCAAGTTTCACGAAATAAGGTGCCGGTTTCACAAATTAAGGTCGAAGATTCACGAAATAAGAAATTAAACATTTTGTGAGTGAACAAAAATTTAAGTCCAAGTTTCACGAAATAAGGTTCGGTTTCACAAATTAAGGTCCAAGATTCACGAAATTAGAAATTAAACATTTTGTGAGTGAACAAATATTTTAATTCCAAATTTCACGAAATAAGGTTTCGGTTTCACAAATTAAGGTTCAAGATGCACGAAATAAAACATCATACATTTCGTAAGTAAACAAACATTTTAAGTCCAAGTTTCACGAAATAAGATCCCGGTTTCACAAATTAAACATTTTAAGTCCAAGTTTCACGAAGTAAGGTTTCGGTTTCACAAATTAAGGTTCAAGATTCACGAAATTAGAAATTAAACATTTTGTGAGTAAATAAACATTTTAAGTCTAAGTTTCACGAAATAAGGTTCCGGTTTCACAAATTAAGGTCCAAGATTCACGAAATAAGAAATTATACCTTTTGTGAGTAAACAAAAATTTTAAGTCCAAGTTTCACGAAATAAGGTTCCGGTTTCACAAATTAAGGTTCAAGATTCACGAAATATGAAATTAAACATTTTGTGAGTTAACGAACATTTTAAGTCCAAGTTTCACGAAATAAGATTTCGGTTTCACAAATTAAGGTCCAAGATTCACGAAATTAGAAATTAAACATTTTGTGAGTGCACAAATATTTTAATTCCAAATTTCACGAATTAAGGTTTGGTTTCACAAATTAAGGTTCAAGATGCACAAAATAAAAAATTATACATTTCGTAAGTAAACAAACATTTTAAGTCCAACTTTTACGAAATAAGGTTCCGGTTTCACAAATTAAGGTCCAAGATTTACGAAATAAGAAATTATACATTTTGTGAGTAAACAAAAATTTTAAGTCTAAGTTTCACGAAATAAGGCTCCGGTTTCACAAATTAAGGTCCAAGATTCACGAATTAAGAAATTAAATATTTTGTGAGTAAACAAATATTTTAAGCCCAAATTTCACGAAATAAGAAAAAGAGCAAAATGGATAATTTTTTTAGATAGAGAAAATATTTGGGCTAAATGAATTGTTATAAATAATCCATAATTTTCATGCCATTGAAATTAGTCTAATGAACATTGAAAATCATGTGCAATATAGTAAGGGTTCGGCGGCCTCACCGTAATAGGCGGCCTCACGTGATCCGGCCTATATATATATATATATATATATATATATATATATATATATATATATATATATATATATATATATATATATATAGGGTCGGGATCCGGTGAGAACCACCCTTATAATGAGAACCATAAGAACCCTCACTAAATCTCCACTATACCTCGCTTTGAAAGTTTCGATTGATCATTTATCATTAGTTTAGCTTATTTAAATACACACTTTAGTATCATTAAACAATTTTTTTTTGATTTTATTAACAAAATATATACTTAGTGTCCCAAAATACAATTAGGCATACTAAAACGGCTATAAATGCACGAAAACGACCACTACATGCATGATATTTTTTACATGCATGAAAAAAATTACTAGGTGCACGAAATAATAGGCTCTACGTTCATTAAAACGAGTTCTAAGTGCATGAAAAATGATAGATACGTAAAAATCGGTAGTAAGAGCATGAAAATTAATAAAAACGTATCTCACCTTGATTTCCGTCACTAGTATATATATTCTAGACCAAGAAATATGTTCTCTAGCCATAAAATTTCATGCCGAGTCCAAATATGTCATTAATTTTTTTTAAAAAAAGTCTGTAAGGTAGAGTTCTCATAGTTCTCATTATATTGGTGGTTCTCATCATCGATCCTGTGAGGTCTACTCCTTAAATGAGGATTGAGGTCTACATATACTTGATTTAAGCAAAAATCAAAAATCTGCCAACATTACAAATCGAACCCGCGACCTCGCATATCAGAGGCAAACAACCTAACCAACAGAGCACTGAGTCATTGTTGATAAATGTAATATTGTATAATATTTAAGAAGCGAAACTTTTCTACTAAGAAAAAAATGAAAACCTGCCGTTACTGGGGCTCAAACGCCAGACCACGGGATACATAGACCATCACCTAAACCATTAGGCCATAAAGTTTTTGTTGAATAATACTATATTGTATAATATTTATGACGAGAACATTTTCGAAAACATTTTTGTTCAAATTGTCAATTTCTTATTTGTTCTTGTGTCTTCTTTTTTGGTTACCTTATTAATGGCTTATTCTTGATTTTTTTTTCAAATTTTTTTTCATTTTTTTTATCCGATTATTTTTTTTTTCATTTTTTTTCAGAATATAGTTTTGAAAAACCCGTGATATTTTATTGAGTAACTTGTGCTATTGTAATGAAAAATATTTGGAGAAAAAAATTGGTTTTTTCGAAAACTTTCTTTTTCATTTTTTTTTACCGATAAAAAAACTTCGAGATGTGTACCTACACATTCAAAGTTGTGTATCTACGCATTTAGAGATGTACATCTACATATTTAGAGGTGTGTATCTACGCATTCAAACATGTGTATCTACGCATTCAAACATGTGTATCTACGCATTAAGAGATGTGTATTTACGCATTTAGCCATGTATATCTACGTATTTAAAGGTGTGTATCTACGCATTTAGATATGTGTATCTACGCATTTAACCATGTGTATCTAAGCATTAAAGGTGTGTATCTACGCATTTAGAGATGTGTATCTACGCATTTAAAGATATATATCTACGCATTTAAAGGTGTGTATCTACGCATTTAGAGATGTGTATCTACGCATTTAGCCATGTGTATCTACGCATTTAGAGATGTGTATCTACTCATATAGAGGTGTGTATCTACGCATTTAGAGATGTGTATCTACTCATATATAGGTGTGTATCTACGCATTCAAACATGTGTATCTACGCATTTAGAGATATGTATCTACGCATTTAGACATGTGTATCTACGCATTAAGAGATGTGTATCTACGCATTTAGCCATGTGTATCTACGTATTTAAAGGTGTGTATCTACGCATTTAGACATGTGTATCTACGCATTAAGAGATGTGTATCTACGCAATTAAAGGTGTGTTTCTACGCATTTAGAGATGTGTATCTACGCATTAAGACATGTGTATCTACGCATTAAAAGATGTGTATCTACGCATTTAGCCATGTGTATCTACGTATTTAAAGGGTGTATGTACTGGACGTGTGTATCTACGCATTTAGCCATGTGTATCTAAGCATTAAAAGTGTGTATCTACGCATTTAGACATGTGTATCTCCGCATTTAGAGATGTGTATCTACGCATTTAAAGGTGTGTATCTACGCATTTAAAGGTGTGTATCTACGCATTTAGACATGTGTATCTACGCATTTAGAGATGTGTATCTACGCATTTAGTCATGTGTATCTACGCATTTAGAGATGTGTATCTACTCATATAAAGGTGTGTATCTACGCATTTAGAGATGTGTATCTACTCATATAGAGGTGTGTATCTACGCATTCAAACATGTGTATCTACGCATTTAGCCATGTGTATCTACGTATTTAAAGGTGTGTATCTACGCATTTAGACATGTGTATCTACGCATTTTTTTCTCCAATCTTTTCGAGGAAAAAAAAAGATTGGAGAAAAAAAATCGAAAAAAAAATTCCAAGAAAAAAATTCGTAAAAAAGTTTCGAGAAAAAAAAATTCGAAAAAAAATGTCGAGAACAAAAAAAAATTCGAAAAAAAACATTTTGAGAAGAAGCAATTAACAAGGTAACCAAAGAAGAAGACGGAAGAATAAATAGGAAATTGATGCGAAACAGGTATACTTGTTAAGTTAATTCCAAATAAAGAGCTCGTATAAAATCGTATAAATATTTTACAGTATGAAATAATTTTCGAAAAAAAACATTTACAATATGATAATGAACAATGAAGTTAAGTTAATTTCAAGAAAAAAAACATTTCGAGAAAAAAAAAATTCTGACAAAAAACATTTACAAAAAAAAATTCCAAAAAAAAATATTTTGAGAATAAGCCATTAACAAGGTAACCAACGAAGAAGAAAGAAGCCATTAACAAGGTAACCAACGAAGAAGAAAGAAGAATAAATAAAAAATTAATGCGAAATGGATATATTTGTTAAGTTAATTTCAAGCAAAGACCTTGTATAAATAGTCTTACAATATGATATTCAACAATGAAGTTGCTGTGGTGCAATGGTTAAGGCGTTGTTCTATTAATCCGGAGGTACTGGTATCGATTCTTGTTGGCGGTTTTTTATTTTTTGCTCAAATCTGACCATTGGTTTGCTATTAATCCGGAGGTACTGGGATCGATTCCCGCTGGCGGCGTTTTATTTTTTGCTCAAATCTGACCAATGGTTTGCAATTCTCATGTAAGATCATAGACCTCACACGATGCAATCTCTCTCTCTCTCTCTCTCTCTATATATATATATATATATATAGAGAGAGAGAGAGAGGGGCAGGATCGGTGAGTCCACCTAAATATTTGAGTCCATGAGTCCATTTAGAGCATCATAAGTTGTACTATTAAAAAATATCACTTTTTTTTACACTACAAAGTCTACAATAACACAATCTTTTCAATACAATATCAATTGAAACAATATCACGCACTATATAACACAATATCACGAAATTTTTTCCTAAACTTTTTTTCCCGAAATTTTTTTTCCAAAATTTTTTTTTTCTCAAATTTTTTTCTCGATTTTTTATAGAATTTTTTCTTGTGATATTATTTTGAAGAACCGGTGATATTGTATTGAGTAACTTGTGATATTGTAATGAAAAAAAATCGAAAAAAAATTTCGAGAAAAAACGCCTTTTGTTAAACAATATAACGCACTATATTAAACAATATCACAAAATTTTTTCAAGAACTTTTTTCTCGGAAATAATTTTTTTCAAATTTTTTTTTTTTTTCAATTTTTTCTCTCGAATTTTTTTTACGAAATATTTTTTTCGCGAATTTTTTTTTGTGATATTATTTTCAAGAACCGGTGATATTGTATTGAGTGACTTGTGATATTGTAATGAAAAAAGATCGAAAAAAGATCGAAAAAAAATTCGAGAAAAAACGCCTTTTGTTAAACAATATCACGCACTATATTAAACAATATCACGAAATTTTTTTTCCGGAAATATTTTTTTCAAATTTTTCTCTCGAAATTTTTTTCCGAAATATTTTTTCTCGATTTTTTTTTAATAAAGAAAATGTCATTTTAAAAGAAAAGGCAAAAAAAAGAAAAAAAATGTAATATTGAAAAAGAGAAAACAAAAAAAGGAAAAAATTTGATATTGAAAAAACGTGATACTTTTTTATACTCCCTCCGAGTCTGAGTGATTGTTCCTTTTGCTTTATGCACAAGAAATAAGAAAATGATTCTAAACCACACAAAATACCCTACCCCACACTAAATTAATTTTAGACCACAAAAAAGTTACTAAAAAGGAAAGAGGAACAATCACTAGAAGAGTAAACAAAACTACACAACAAATACTCTTCAATTCTTCATCTTCAGTTCTTCAACTCCGTTTGTTTTATCAGTTTGGGAAAATGGGGATTTAGGGGAATTTGGGTAGTTAGTGAATGACCTGAATGTAGTGATAACGATTTACGAATGATTATTGTGTTGGAGGAAGTGTCCTCGACAATAGTGTGTTGACGAAATTAAAACTCATTTGAATGAAACACAACTGGGAGTGTTACTCTTTTAAAGTCGACTGATCAACATTTATCGATAATGATTGGCTGTCTAGAGTTTGACATTATCGTCATATGATGGTGGTGATCAGTTGATCCCTTAAGGTCATATCTTTAGGTAATTCCGTCTCAATGGAATAATTAATTAATATTGTATTGGATACAAATTAGTTAATAACTGGAAATTTTGGAAATAATTTTATATGACGAATATTTTTATAATGGGATTATAATAATAATAAAAGTCAAGGTAATAAAATTGTTTTATTACTCGGTTTTATTTATTCGTTTAGGAAACGATTAAATTGAGAATGAACACGGTTGATCATAAAATTACAAAGAGTTGTAATTAAATTATGACATTACATTTTTACGAAAATAATTTCGAATTATTAGTATATTTATTTAAATGTAATAAAATTTGTAAATTATGAATTTTAATAGTTAAAATTGCACAATTAACAAATTGGGTCATGTGTTATGAGACATGTGTGACATGTTACAAATTAACACAATTGACAAAGATAAAATGGGTCCATATTAGACCACATTTGACCGTGTGAAGTGTGTTAGTGAGGTAGTGTGTTGTTGTGATAAGCTACTCTTACACATTATGCAAAAGCTTACATGCCTAGCCTTAGGTGTAAGGCATATTGTATGCTTTTGTGTAAGAGTAAGAGGCATGCATTGGCTTCATTTTTTTGAAGGCCTTTGGCCGGCCAAAACATCAAAGAAAAGCTTCCCTTTGCTCTTTATATACACCAACACATACCTCATATTGTCATACTAGTTTTTGATAAGCATCATGTGTATGCTTATTCTCATCACAAACTAAAGCATCATTCTCACTAGTTTTCTAGTAAAATAGTTTTACAAAGGAGATTATTATTTCCTATACTAATAATATTAAGAGTAATATTATTGTTATTATTTCTAGTATACTTATACTAATTTTCTAGTAACAAAATTAGTAATAGTTTGAGATCGGGTCCTTGATACGCACCTTTAGGAGACGATTTTTGTTAGATCGTTCAAGGGTAATTTCGGTGGCTTGAAGACTCAAGTAATAGGTGATTATTGAGTATAAACCTTCTAAAACCAATGTAAGGACTATCTCATCTTATGATATCATCTTGCATGCATAAGATCCATTTAAGTTTTTATGACTAAACTTAAAGAAACAAAACTCACATTAGATATGAGTATAAAATGTGGAACTTAGTTTCCAACAATTGGTATCAGAGCATTACGGTTGTTGCATGCATGATCGGATTCATGATTTATGTTAAAATCCGTTTAACATACATTTCGAAATTTTCGAAATAATTGTGTTTATTATGATAAATCACAAAATAATTTTGCATGTTAAAGTTTCTGATTCTAAAATGGTTTTAGGACATAAAAATAATTTTATGGATTTTTATTGTTCATTTTATATTTATTTGTATATTTTGTAGTTTAAATCGGTTTTAAACAACAATTAATGGGAAAAATAGCTAAAAATAGTTTCTGGCCGAGATTTTTTGATATGTTCTCACATGCATATTTAATATATTGTATATGATTTTTCGTGAGAAATGGAGTTAATATGCATGGATTATGAATTTTATGAGATAAATAGTCATAATATGAGTAAAAATGGGTGGATAAGGTTATATTTCGAATTTGACCTTAAAAATTTTATGAGAAGTCACATGCAATATATAAAGTTCCTGTATGAATTTTCAAAATTATTGGAATTATTTTGCATGATTAATGATTTTTATAGTAAAAATCGGATTAATAGTGACTTAAATTCGACTTTAATAGTTATAGTTGGAATTTTGCCATAAAAACTTTACACAATGTCACATGCAATATTTACAGTATGTATGTAAGTTTTGGGAATTTATTCTCAAGTGATGCATGATTTATGATTTTAATGGTTAAAATCGGATAAATAGTGACTTATTGTGTTAAAAATGTTAATCCTTTAAACAATTGGTTGTATTTTGGATAATGAGGTGACTTGGTTTTCAACCCAACCCAAGTCACTATTGGTTTTATATTTATGTTCTTAATTAGTTTTAACACTTGCAAATCTTAAACATAGAATAGAATTGATTGTCACATTTCAATGTATGACCATTGAAACCGAATAGGTATAGGATACCCAATTCAAATCAAATCAAAATCAAATTAAGTTAAGAACTTAATTAAAGAGGAAAAGTTGTCATAAGGGTACACAAACCAACTTCAAAATTATCAACCATTCTAAAGTATCTAAAGCTTTAAATTGAAAATTTTCTGTAATAAACCATGAGGATACACAAACCAACATCAAAGTCATTGCTTGTGGCCTTAGTAGCTATCTTTGGTGATAAAATGGGATTATTATTACAAAGATAGAGTGGGAGAAATTTGAAAAGCCACAAATAGCATATGATTTTGACAAGCACAAAGGATATGATCTATTAGTGAATAGTAGGATTTATTGTGTTTTGGTTATGTGAAAGATAAGAAGGAAGATTAAGTTGTGGATGGGATCTACGATTTAAGAAAATCTACACCTTATGGTTGTAAAAGGTAGATTAGGCTGTAGATAAGATTCTACGCATTATCATCCCAAAAAGTTGTGGATAAGCCCAAAGGTTGTAGATAAGATCTACGGTTTGGTAAAAATCTACGCCTTATATCCCAAGAGCAATCTACACCTTATGGTTGTAAAAGGTAGATTAGGCTGTGGATAAGATTCTAAACCTTATCATCCCAAAAGTTGTGGATAAACCCAAAGGTTGTGGATAAGATCTACGGTTTGGTAAAAATCTACGCCTTATATACCAACGGCCCCGGCCCTGGAGGATACTTCAAGGATAAATTCTTGAAGTTTGTAAGGAAAAATTCTATACATGGATGAGATCCATGATATAGTCCTCGTACAGTACAAGATAAGATAATTGTGGGGAACTGAAAGTTCCTACACACAGAAATTGTATACCATAAGAAAAGACTCTTATAGAAACTACGGGAGGACACTCGAAGAAAATTATTCAAAAGATTTTGCAAAGGCTCAAGAAAGGGATCTTGGATTTAGATGGTGATCTAAATGTGTCAATGCAAATTCTAAAGACCATGAAATTTATAAGACATACATGCTAATAAATGAGATTTATTGGGAGAAGCATACGTTGACATGTGGATGCCAGCAGTCTGCAAAGTTAAGGGTAACTTTGTTGAAAGTAGTAAGGTAATTCATTGAGAATGAATTCAGTAAACTCAATAACCACTTTTCAAAAGGGTATTTGAAAGGGATGTGACTATTAGCACATATGGTTGAAGTCCAAACCATTTCAATTCATTAAATGTTAAGGAACATTGAATTGAGTGGGAGCTTTATGATTTACGGTTAAATGTAAAGTTCAGTGGGAGTTCTCGCTCCAGGATTTGAAGCTATTGAGTCATGGGTATGACTTCAGGATCTTCAGAATCAGGCAAGAACAAGAGTTTAGTGGGAGTAAACGTTATCTATAACGACTCATTGCTCGATTGGAACGAGGCATTGATGCTCATGAAAAGTATAAGAGTTTTGATTCTAGATAACATATTGATATGAATTAGATCTGATTGAACATAGGATGTTTGGTTGAGATTGTAAAAGACGTCTTGGTTATAAAGTATTAAGGTTGTTCATGGAGATGAAGATAGTATAAACATGATGAGATCATGGAAATTTATCGAACCTTAAGTACTATAGTTTACACGTTTTAATCACTAATGTTTCCGCCATTAGTATAATCGTGTAAAGTGGATGCGCACCGCCTGCAGGACAACCCCTTGGAGCAGGTGTTAAACCAATGATTAAACCTTGGTAAATTGTCAAAGTATTCTCCAATGAAGATGAAAGACAAATTCAAGATTTTGGAAGATAACTTAGTCGTATGGTAAAAGGTTTGCAACGACTCAAGTTCCAAGAAACCAAGCAAAGATTTGTGATAATCTTTGGCTTACATTCATTGACTATGCATCTCAATGACTTGTATTTTAACTACATGGTCATCACAAGATTCTACAAAATGTGTACGTTCACAAATTATGTAAAGGCATTGCTGTGGCTGGGAGTTACACAGTGCACATAATCTTATTCGCTAGTCATAAAAGTGACTTGTCTCTTTCAGAGGAAAGATCAATGTATGGATATGATCCGCAAAGTGAACGATCGCACGAACCGTGGTAAACCTGGTTCACTCAAAATGAAGATAAATACAATTTTAAGGGATGTAAACGAGAGACCCTAAAGCTGATTGTAAATTAAATGGTGTTCAAAGGTTGACCACTTAGATGGTGTAATCCACTAATTGTTTGAGTTATTTATAACTCACGAAAGGTCAAGTAAAATTCAAATGGGATGGTAAGACCATATTGAACCCCATTAAAGTGAATTGAATTATCATGACCTCGCCCCCAGTTGCTTAAGTGAGGTGACATCTCAATGCAACCGGATGTGTGATGCGATTGATGGCGAGTTCAATTGCCATAGAGTCATACGGGATGACTAATCGATCACCTAGGCATAGACATGTTAAGATACATTTGCCGGGCTAATGACCGCTGATAGAGCTCTGGCGTACTCTTATTAAAAGACTGCCTGGTCGTGGCGGGAGCATCTATCGTGTTTCACATGAGTCAGTTCTTGGACTAATGACTGTTCTCTGAGGTGGCATAGTTTTCAGAATAACTTTGATTTATGTCCTAACACCTTCGTAACTGGGGTTTATAAGGACATATTTTGGGTTATGATGGACTATGGGCAGCCGGAAGGAATAAGTCGATTAGGAATTGTCCACCCCTTGTCAGGGTTGAGAAATATCTCTAGGCCACTCGAGGAGAATAATAACTAGAAATGCGTGGCCACGCTCGGAAGGTATCTATGGTAGATAATTCCGGTCAGTAGTTATAACTCCAGATCGAGATAAACCACTCTAGATTTTAATCAATTGCCGGCACGACCTGAGAGGACGCCATGCATTGAGTGGGAGATAGTAATAGGGCAAGAGAATTGGTAACACACACTTGTCTCGGACAAGTGGGAGATTGTTGGAGGAAGTGTCCTCGACAATAGTGTGTTGACGAAATTAAAACTCATTTGAATGAAACACAACTGGGAGTGTTACTCTTTTAAAGTCGACTGATCAACATTTATCGATAATGATTGGCTGTCTAGAGTTTGACATTATCGTCATATGATGGTGGTGATCAGTTGATCCCTTAAGGTCATATCTTTAGGTAATTCCGTCTCAATGGAATAATTAATTAATATTGTATTGGATACAAATTAGTTAATAACTGGAAATTTTGGAAATAATTTTATATGACGAATATTTTTATAATGGGATTATAATAATAATAAAAGTCAAGGTAATAAAATTGTTTTATTACTCGGTTTTATTTATTCGTTTAGGAAACGATTAAATTGAGAATGAACACGGTTGATCATAAAATTACAAAGAGTTGTAATTAAATTATGACATTACATTTTTACGAAAATAATTTCGAATTATTAGTATATTTATTTAAATGTAATAAAATTTGTAAATTATGAATTTTAATAGTTAAAATTGCACAATTAACAAATTGGGTCATGTGTTATGAGACATGTGTGACATGTTACAAATTAACACAATTGACAAAGATAAAATGGGTCCATATTAGACCACATTTGACCGTGTGAAGTGTGTTAGTGAGGTAGTGTGTTGTTGTGATAAGCTACTCTTACACATTATGCAAAAGCTTACATGCCTAGCCTTAGGTGTAAGGCATATTGTATGCTTTTGTGTAAGAGTAAGAGGCATGCATTGGCTTCATTTTTTTGAAGGCCTTTGGCCGGCCAAAACATCAAAGAAAAGCTTCCCTTTGCTCTTTATATACACCAACACATACCTCATATTGTCATACTAGTTTTTGATAAGCATCATGTGTATGCTTATTCTCATCACAAACTAAAGCATCATTCTCACTAGTTTTCTAGTAAAATAGTTTTACAAAGGAGATTATTATTTCCTATACTAATAATATTAAGAGTAATATTATTGTTATTATTTCTAGTATACTTATACTAATTTTCTAGTAACAAAATTAGTAATAGTTTGAGATCGGGTCCTTGATACGCACCTTTAGGAGACGATTTTTGTTAGATCGTTCAAGGGTAATTTCGGTGGCTTGAAGACTCAAGTAATAGGTGATTATTGAGTATAAACCTTCTAAAACCAATGTAAGGACTATCTCATCTTATGATATCATCTTGCATGCATAAGATCCATTTAAGTTTTTATGACTAAACTTAAAGAAACAAAACTCACATTAGATATGAGTATAAAATGTGGAACTTAGTTTCCAACAATTGGTATCAGAGCATTACGGTTGTTGCATGCATGATCGGATTCATGATTTATGTTAAAATCCGTTTAACATACATTTCGAAATTTTCGAAATAATTGTGTTTATTATGATAAATCACAAAATAATTTTGCATGTTAAAGTTTCTGATTCTAAAATGGTTTTAGGACATAAAAATAATTTTATGGATTTTTATTGTTCATTTTATATTTATTTGTATATTTTGTAGTTTAAATCGGTTTTAAACAACAATTAATGGGAAAAATAGCTAAAAATAGTTTCTGGCCGAGATTTTTTGATATGTTCTCACATGCATATTTAATATATTGTATATGATTTTTCGTGAGAAATGGAGTTAATATGCATGGATTATGAATTTTATGAGATAAATAGTCATAATATGAGTAAAAATGGGTGGATAAGGTTATATTTCGAATTTGACCTTAAAAATTTTATGAGAAGTCACATGCAATATATAAAGTTCCTGTATGAATTTTCAAAATTATTGGAATTATTTTGCATGATTAATGATTTTTATAGTAAAAATCGGATTAATAGTGACTTAAATTCGACTTTAATAGTTATAGTTGGAATTTTGCCATAAAAACTTTACACAATGTCACATGCAATATTTACAGTATGTATGTAAGTTTTGGGAATTTATTCTCAAGTGATGCATGATTTATGATTTTAATGGTTAAAATCGGATAAATAGTGACTTATTGTGTTAAAAATGTTAATCCTTTAAACAATTGGTTGTATTTTGGATAATGAGGTGACTTGGTTTTCAACCCAACCCAAGTCACTATTGGTTTTATATTTATGTTCTTAATTAGTTTTAACACTTGCAAATCTTAAACATAGAATAGAATTGATTGTCACATTTCAATGTATGACCATTGAAACCGAATAGGTATAGGATACCCAATTCAAATCAAATCAAAATCAAATTAAGTTAAGAACTTAATTAAAGAGGAAAAGTTGTCATAAGGGTACACAAACCAACTTCAAAATTATCAACCATTCTAAAGTATCTAAAGCTTTAAATTGAAAATTTTCTGTAATAAACCATGAGGATACACAAACCAACATCAAAGTCATTGCTTGTGGCCTTAGTAGCTATCTTTGGTGATAAAATGGGATTATTATTACAAAGATAGAGTGGGAGAAATTTGAAAAGCCACAAATAGCATATGATTTTGACAAGCACAAAGGATATGATCTATTAGTGAATAGTAGGATTTATTGTGTTTTGGTTATGTGAAAGATAAGAAGGAAGATTAAGTTGTGGATGGGATCTACGATTTAAGAAAATCTACACCTTATGGTTGTAAAAGGTAGATTAGGCTGTAGATAAGATTCTACGCATTATCATCCCAAAAAGTTGTGGATAAGCCCAAAGGTTGTAGATAAGATCTACGGTTTGGTAAAAATCTACGCCTTATATCCCAAGAGCAATCTACACCTTATGGTTGTAAAAGGTAGATTAGGCTGTGGATAAGATTCTAAACCTTATCATCCCAAAAGTTGTGGATAAACCCAAAGGTTGTGGATAAGATCTACGGTTTGGTAAAAATCTACGCCTTATATACCAACGGCCCCGGCCCTGGAGGATACTTCAAGGATAAATTCTTGAAGTTTGTAAGGAAAAATTCTATACATGGATGAGATCCATGATATAGTCCTCGTACAGTACAAGATAAGATAATTGTGGGGAACTGAAAGTTCCTACACACAGAAATTGTATACCATAAGAAAAGACTCTTATAGAAACTACGGGAGGACACTCGAAGAAAATTATTCAAAAGATTTTGCAAAGGCTCAAGAAAGGGATCTTGGATTTAGATGGTGATCTAAATGTGTCAATGCAAATTCTAAAGACCATGAAATTTATAAGACATACATGCTAATAAATGAGATTTATTGGGAGAAGCATACGTTGACATGTGGATGCCAGCAGTCTGCAAAGTTAAGGGTAACTTTGTTGAAAGTAGTAAGGTAATTCATTGAGAATGAATTCAGTAAACTCAATAACCACTTTTCAAAAGGGTATTTGAAAGGGATGTGACTATTAGCACATATGGTTGAAGTCCAAACCATTTCAATTCATTAAATGTTAAGGAACATTGAATTGAGTGGGAGCTTTATGATTTACGGTTAAATGTAAAGTTCAGTGGGAGTTCTCGCTCCAGGATTTGAAGCTATTGAGTCATGGGTATGACTTCAGGATCTTCAGAATCAGGCAAGAACAAGAGTTTAGTGGGAGTAAACGTTATCTATAACGACTCATTGCTCGATTGGAACGAGGCATTGATGCTCATGAAAAGTATAAGAGTTTTGATTCTAGATAACATATTGATATGAATTAGATCTGATTGAACATAGGATGTTTGGTTGAGATTGTAAAAGACGTCTTGGTTATAAAGTATTAAGGTTGTTCATGGAGATGAAGATAGTATAAACATGATGAGATCATGGAAATTTATCGAACCTTAAGTACTATAGTTTACACGTTTTAATCACTAATGTTTCCGCCATTAGTATAATCGTGTAAAGTGGATGCGCACCGCCTGCAGGACAACCCCTTGGAGCAGGTGTTAAACCAATGATTAAACCTTGGTAAATTGTCAAAGTATTCTCCAATGAAGATGAAAGACAAATTCAAGATTTTGGAAGATAACTTAGTCGTATGGTAAAAGGTTTGCAACGACTCAAGTTCCAAGAAACCAAGCAAAGATTTGTGATAATCTTTGGCTTACATTCATTGACTATGCATCTCAATGACTTGTATTTTAACTACATGGTCATCACAAGATTCTACAAAATGTGTACGTTCACAAATTATGTAAAGGCATTGCTGTGGCTGGGAGTTACACAGTGCACATAATCTTATTCGCTAGTCATAAAAGTGACTTGTCTCTTTCAGAGGAAAGATCAATGTATGGATATGATCCGCAAAGTGAACGATCGCACGAACCGTGGTAAACCTGGTTCACTCAAAATGAAGATAAATACAATTTTAAGGGATGTAAACGAGAGACCCTAAAGCTGATTGTAAATTAAATGGTGTTCAAAGGTTGACCACTTAGATGGTGTAATCCACTAATTGTTTGAGTTATTTATAACTCACGAAAGGTCAAGTAAAATTCAAATGGGATGGTAAGACCATATTGAACCCCATTAAAGTGAATTGAATTATCATGACCTCGCCCCCAGTTGCTTAAGTGAGGTGACATCTCAATGCAACCGGATGTGTGATGCGATTGATGGCGAGTTCAATTGCCATAGAGTCATACGGGATGACTAATCGATCACCTAGGCATAGACATGTTAAGATACATTTGCCGGGCTAATGACCGCTGATAGAGCTCTGGCGTACTCTTATTAAAAGACTGCCTGGTCGTGGCGGGAGCATCTATCGTGTTTCACATGAGTCAGTTCTTGGACTAATGACTGTTCTCTGAGGTGGCATAGTTTTCAGAATAACTTTGATTTATGTCCTAACACCTTCGTAACTGGGGTTTATAAGGACATATTTTGGGTTATGATGGACTATGGGCAGCCGGAAGGAATAAGTCGATTAGGAATTGTCCACCCCTTGTCAGGGTTGAGAAATATCTCTAGGCCACTCGAGGAGAATAATAACTAGAAATGCGTGGCCACGCTCGGAAGGTATCTATGGTAGATAATTCCGGTCAGTAGTTATAACTCCAGATCGAGATAAACCACTCTAGATTTTAATCAATTGCCGGCACGACCTGAGAGGACGCCATGCATTGAGTGGGAGATAGTAATAGGGCAAGAGAATTGGTAACACACACTTGTCTCGGACAAGTGGGAGATTGTTGGAGGAAGTGTCCTCGACAATAGTGTGTTGACGAAATTAAAACTCATTTGAATGAAACACAACTGGGAGTGTTACTCTTTTAAAGTCGACTGATCAACATTTATCGATAATGATTGGCTGTCTAGAGTTTGACATTATCGTCATATGATGGTGGTGATCAGTTGATCCCTTAAGGTCATATCTTTAGGTAATTCCGTCTCAATGGAATAATTAATTAATATTGTATTGGATACAAATTAGTTAATAACTGGAAATTTTGGAAATAATTTTATATGACGAATATTTTTATAATGGGATTATAATAATAATAAAAGTCAAGGTAATAAAATTGTTTTATTACTCGGTTTTATTTATTCGTTTAGGAAACGATTAAATTGAGAATGAACACGGTTGATCATAAAATTACAAAGAGTTGTAATTAAATTATGACATTACATTTTTACGAAAATAATTTCGAATTATTAGTATATTTATTTAAATGTAATAAAATTTGTAAATTATGAATTTTAATAGTTAAAATTGCACAATTAACAAATTGGGTCATGTGTTATGAGACATGTGTGACATGTTACAAATTAACACAATTGACAAAGATAAAATGGGTCCATATTAGACCACATTTGACCGTGTGAAGTGTGTTAGTGAGGTAGTGTGTTGTTGTGATAAGCTACTCTTACACATTATGCAAAAGCTTACATGCCTAGCCTTAGGTGTAAGGCATATTGTATGCTTTTGTGTAAGAGTAAGAGGCATGCATTGGCTTCATTTTTTTGAAGGCCTTTGGCCGGCCAAAACATCAAAGAAAAGCTTCCCTTTGCTCTTTATATACACCAACACATACCTCATATTGTCATACTAGTTTTTGATAAGCATCATGTGTATGCTTATTCTCATCACAAACTAAAGCATCATTCTCACTAGTTTTCTAGTAAAATAGTTTTACAAAGGAGATTATTATTTCCTATACTAATAATATTAAGAGTAATATTATTGTTATTATTTCTAGTATACTTATACTAATTTTCTAGTAACAAAATTAGTAATAGTTTGAGATCGGGTCCTTGATACGCACCTTTAGGAGACGATTTTTGTTAGATCGTTCAAGGGTAATTTCGGTGGCTTGAAGACTCAAGTAATAGGTGATTATTGAGTATAAACCTTCTAAAACCAATGTAAGGACTATCTCATCTTATGATATCATCTTGCATGCATAAGATCCATTTAAGTTTTTATGACTAAACTTAAAGAAACAAAACTCACATTAGATATGAGTATAAAATGTGGAACTTAGTTTCCAACATATTGTTTATTGCCTTATTGGACTGGGGAAGTGGGTAGTCTGGGTTAGTGGGTTATTTTACTTATTTACTTGTTTGGGCATGGGGAAGTGGGTAGCTTGGTAGGATAGATTTAATTTATTAAAAGTTTTTTTTTTATTATTTTAAGTTATATTTAATTTATCTTATTATTCTTATATATTACTACTAGATATTACTTCCTCCATTTATAAGTGTTCTTCCCATTTCATTTTGCACTTGGATTAAGGTAAACTAATAAAGAAATGATAAAGTAATGAAAGGAAGGTAATAAATAGGGTTAGTAATGAAAAGAGGGTATTTTTTGTAATAAAAAAATGATAAAGTTGTAATTTGGTTGTCTAAAATAGGAAAGAAAAGAAATGGGAAGAAAATATGTAATTTGCCAAATAAGGGAAATGGGAAGAAAATAGGAAAATGGATGAAGTATTATTTATTAGGCGGGTATAAGCGGGGCGGGGACATGTGGGGCGGGGCGAGTGGGGTGGGTGTGGGGCGGGGTGGGTATGGGGCGGGTCTCATGTGAAACCCGCACCCGCCCCGCGACCCGCGACGAATGCTGTTTTTGAAACCCATCCCCACCCCACGACCCGCCAAATTATTAAAGTAACCATATCTAGTTCAGCTCAGCTCAGTTCAGTTCAGTTCAGTTCAACTCAGCCTCATTCAGTTCAGCTCAGTTCAGTTCAGCTCTAAAAAGCCAGAAAGAACAGGGCCTAAATCACATATCACATTTTTTTTAATAATCTATTTCTATATTATCCCAATTTTTTAATAATCGATTTCTATATAAATATAGTATGTTCAATATTGTACGAGAATTATTGTGTGTAATTTTAACCCGTTATTTTTTGGAAAATCCGACTATTCTTTGACACTTTTGGGTAAATAAAAAAAATGGTCGCACATGAGACGTATGTACGAGAGAATTTGTGTAAATCTTAAATTTTTCAAAACTCGTCAATATCATAAATGGGTATGAGTATTTGCTTAACTTTTCTGAACTTATTTTTGCTTAACTATTCTGAACTTATTTTTGCTGAAATTAACATAACTTATTTTTACTGAACTTAATTTATTTTTGTTGAACTATTCTTAACTTATTTTTGCTGAATTTAACTTAACTTATTTTTTCTGAACTTAACTTATTTTTATTGAACTTTTCTGAACTTAACTTTTTTTTGCTAAATTTAACTTAAATTAAGCAAAAATAAGTCCAACAGAACATGACCTAAGTACTACTTTAATGAATACATAACATAAAGTAGATTGTTATTTTTGAAATACCTTGTTTTTATCTTATAATCTATCGAGATATTTAATATTTAATCGATCACACCGGAAAGTTTGTGTTAACCTTACCAGTTACGACCTATGTTATACTGTTACTATTTGATTGTAATTTGTAACCTCACAAATTTTTATTTGCAACGGCACTATCCGTCGTAAGCTTGTGACGGATACCGTTTTCTCTCATAAAATACCCATTTTTTCTCTTTCTTCAACACTATTCATGCGGTCCCCTTTCTCCACTAACTCATTTTGTATCCATTTTATCTCACAAAATATCCGTTACAAATGATGACCCGTCGCAAGTCAGATTTACTATTGTAACAAAGGGAGTAATATAATACTCGTAGATTCAATGATTCACATTATTCTTTCAGCTTATCCAAAAGCCACTTTGATTCCATTGACTGCTCAACTACTAGACTGAATCTAATTATAGCAGGTTTACAGAAGCCTCCCTTTAATTATCTATTCCATTTTTGTCGGTTTATAAGAAATTACAATTACAATAATACTCACTCTGTCAAAATCATTTGTAACTAGACCTGTCAAAACCTGACCCGATCCGAAAACTGACCGTAACCCGCCCCGTAAATAACCCGTAAATAACCCGGTTTTTTCAACCCGAACCCGAAAGATACCCGAACCCGTTTTGACCCGTCAACAACGGGTCAAAACCCGACCCGCAGCGGGTTGACCGTTGGGTCAAGACAATATATCATTTTTATAATATACAATGTCATATAACTTATAGGTATTGACGACTTATAAATTTTGAAGGAGAAATATGTATATATATATACAGTATGTCCGTCATCACCTCAAACAATGTCACGTCGTCACCGCAAAGTGTGTGTCACACCGTCACTTTCACCGTAGTACGTCAAATTGCATTCCACGTCAGCACCGCCAACTCATCACATTGTACCACATGCCACGTGATCACATCGAAGTGTGTGTCACGTCGTTACTTTTAGTCTAGTACGTCAAGTTACATTCCACGTTAGCATTGTCAACTCATTATTTCGATGGACTACATGCCACGTCATCACGTCGAAATATGTGTCACACTATCACTTATACCTCATTCCACAACATCATTGCCTCTTCATCACCTAGGACCACATGCCACGTCATCACCTCAAAGTGTGTGTCGTCGCATACTGTCATTTTCACCGTATTACGTCAAACTAAACCGCACTTTGCGTCAACACTACTTTCACCTCATCACCTCAGATCACATGTCACGTAATTATTGTTATCTTATTTGAATCTCATTATCATATTTAGCGAGTTAATGATGACGATAACGATGATGGTGTTGGTGGTGATGGCGAAAATGGCGACAATTAAGTTGACTAAGACGAGTAAGAGAGGAGAAATCGTATAAATGTAGGAATTACGATATAAAAAAAGTTTTAAAAAATGCGAGGAAAAGAGGTTGATTGACCCGTGTTTTTACCCGAACTCGACCCGGAACCCGTATAGACTTGATCCGTATTTTACCCGACCCGAAATACACCCGATCCGTATTTTACCCGAACCCGTATCTACCCGACCCGTAACCCGCCCGTTTAACCCGTTTGACAGGTCTATTTGTAATGTAATCGTTTGGACATAAAACTAAAAAGATGAGAAGTAAAGTATTAGGATATTGGGCTTATAGGTTAAGCCCATCTATCTTTAGGGTTTCATTATAGCTAGGATTTGTTCGCTAAGGCTCCGTTTGGCAGCGCACTTCAAGTACCTGATTTGTCTGAAATAGCTTTTTTGCCAAAAGAATCAGGTAGCTTATTTTTTCGGGAGTGTTTGGCAAGTAGCTTATTTGGTCAAATAAGCTACCTGAAATGAAAAGCTACATAAGGTAGCATTTTAGATTTCAGGTACCTGATTCTAGGTTATATTACATTTTTACCCTTTAATCTATAATATAATAAATAATTATTATATCCTTTTCTGTCATTTCACTAAAATAAGCTACATCTTCAGTTAGTTTGCCAAACCGTTTTTTATATAATCAGTCAGCTTATCAGCTCCTAATTTTCAGCTACCTTATCAGCTACCTTTTCAGTTTTCAGCTACCTTTTCAGTTTTCAGGTACCTTTTCAGGTTTCAGGTAACTTTTGAGCTCGTTTTGCCAAACAGAGCCTAAATATGTAAAAGTGACAATGGATTGAAGTCTTAAACTCTAAACGGAAACAAACACATTTAAAACATTATGAGAACTTGAGAAGTGAAAACCCGACTTTGATTTACGTAAGAATTAGCCTGATTTTCTGTGCAAAGAGCAATTTCAATGGTTTTTCTGAGTTATCAATTTTCATGATTAATTAATAAATCTTATATACGTCCGTATATGATTGGAGATAATCTAAATTGGCCTCAACATCAAGTCTACTTCAGGCATGTGGATTAGACTAAGCAATATTTTTTTTTTTTTGGTTTACATTAGACTAAGCAATATTGGCGTTATTTTAAATAAACTAATAAAATAGTTATAGTGTATGACGATCCATTTCTGTATCAAAAAATATTTATTTTCTACTTAATAAATGAGTTATCCTTTTATATAATCGGACATTGAGATCGTCTTAAACTTTTATGAGGTGAAAGCGAAGAGAATGAGGGTGATTTCAACTTGTGTGCTTGTATAATGGAATTAGGGAACTGTAATTATTTGAAAACTAATTGTGGAGCTTACGCATTCAAACTCGCTATGTTCCTTTTCATGTTTTCTGCTAGTTTAGTTTCTCTAGAGAACTATTTAAGTTTCGATTAATTCCGTTTCTTTCACCCAATAAAATTACATGAATCTCATAATAATCAATCATTTATTTTGAGATTTAGTATTTTAAAATAATAACATCTTAGCTTTGAGTAATATCCCAAATATTAATAACTCTTCAGTGAAACGGTCTTACATGTAGACGGTCTCATTATATAAAAAGAAAACTCATTTATTAATATTAAATGAGCAAATTTATTATGAAAATTATAAATAGATCGTTTTATTCTAGAATTTGTGCCCAAATATAAAAGAACTACTTTACCATCTACAACTACTTTAAGAAAGACAAGATTTTGAAGATGGCAAGTAGCTTAATGGATAAAATTTTAAATGTTAATACCGGTACTTATAACCTGGATTACAATTTCGTTAACAACAAAATTAGGCTCTGTTTGCTAAAACGAGCTGGAAAGCTACCTGAAATTTGAAAAGATACTTGAAAACTGAAAAGATAGCTGAAACATAAAAAGGTACGATAAGGTAGTTGAAAATTATGAGCTGCTAAACTGACTGATTTTATAAAAAAAACTATTTAGCGAACTAACTGAAAATGTAACTTATTTTGGTGATGACATAAAAGAATAGAATAATTATTTATTATATTATAGATTGTAGACTAAAAGGGTAATATAACCTAAAATCAGGTACCTGAAATCTGAAATGCTACCTTAGGTAGCATTTATTTCAGTGACTTATTTAACCAAATAAGTTAGTATTTGTCAAACACTCTCAAGAAAATAAGCTACCTGATTCTTTTGGCAAAATCACTACTTCAGACAAATTAGGTACCTGAAGTGCATTGTCAAAGTACGGAGCCTAACACTTTCAACTCCCTTTACCTGAAAAAAGCACCAGACAAGTTTTATTCAACATCATCGGCTAATCAATTGATTGACTATATAATTATTAAGTGAAAAAACAAATAAAACACAAATTCTCATCGTAGACGGAAGGTATCCGTCACAAGGAGAAGACGGATACTATTTTGTCTCATAAAATACTCATTTAGAGGAGAGAGGAAAGTACATGGAGTGACCCACCTTGTCCCCCTATTCGTTTTGTGAGTGTCATTATCCGTCTCTCCACCCGACCCGTCACAAGCAAGACTAACTGCAAATAAAAATAGGACGAATAAATTATACTTCGTATATGAAACCATTTCTTGCAGGAGTACACTTGGCAAACAACTCAAATTGGATCGGGTTCGAGACAGATTATTATTTGGTTTAATAACATTCAGGTTGGGTTTGAGTGTGGTCAATTTGAGTCCCAATCGTTCTCTAGTTAGTTACTTTCTTATTATCAAGTAACTTGGAGATAATTTTAAATTTTCCACAATAATCAGGTCGGTCAATTTAGGTGTGGGCTATTCAAATTAGATCAATTATTTTACCATGTCTATTAATACTCCGTTGGAGTCAACCACCGTCCAAAGAAAAACTTTCACATAAGCTTTATAGTCAATTAAAAATACTTAAAAGTTGTAGTTAGGGACACACATAATACCCTCTCGTCAAATAGCAAAAAATTAGAGGAAGATAGTGTATAAAATAGAGTTGCATTGAAAGGCGAAGGCGTTCATCACTGTCTTTTGTCTAGGGTTGAAGGTTAATAATGTGCCGCGGCGAGAGTAAACGGAAATTGTGAGTAAACACAAGTTGTTTTCTGTAAGGACTTATGTCTCCTTGATCTTCCACGAGCTACTTTAGCCACTTGAAAAGTTTCAACTTGCTGACCAAATCCTTAAACATTATATATACGAAACCAATAATTTGTCATCAAACTAATAATTTTTTTTTTTGGCAACGGTAAATAAAGGCGTATTACATAGAGTTCGGGTAAACTACGCCCTTAATACATTTAAGAGCAAACCTCACAACGATACAACTATTAAACACTAGTAAAAGACTATGTCGGGCGGAAAAAGCAAGTTGGTGGAGTACGAAATATTGGACGCAAGTCTCCATTTTGTTGTTATGCCACATGCTAACATTTCCTGAAAGCCTCCGATACCTGTGAGTTGTGGAGTGACGAGGGCGTGGTGCACTTACGCCACAAGAGCGTAGAAAGGAAATGTGGATAACATACAATATGCTACCTCCGGTGGAGCATGAGCTCCTACACCAAGACGAACGAACTCTACAGTCACACGCACGACGGATCAACAAACCCAGCAAAAGCACAAACCGCATCAAAGGATTCTCCTCGACCAATCTTCTGTCCATTAATGCATTGAAGCACCGTCGACCGACGGATCCAACTCGAGCCGGACACCAATCTTCATAAAACTCATTTATTCTACCTAAAAGAGCCTCAAGGATACAGGGACAGGACACCCAAAATATCCATGAAAAGACAGCGAAAGCCACACCCCGATGATAAAGGGACAGGACACCCAAGCCATACGTGAGGATGCGACTAGACTTATTTTACGACACAAAACCCCAAAAAACACCATCAAAAGGTCAAGGAAACCACCACATCCTAACCAACCAAGAAACACAACCAAACCCGACACAACCCTACCACACACCTCACAACAAAAAGAAACCCAAAATCGAGACCTCCCACCATCAAAGACGGACATCAACCTCACCCACAACAAAACAAGCAAGACCACAAACCAAACACCAAAAAAACCAACCATCAAAGGACACACAAACCACTAGACGAACCCCCCCAGGACCACCGTCTTACATGCAAAACCACCAACAAAAAAACACGAGACAAGGGACCGAATAATGGGGGGGAATGGGGGGATCATTAAACGGTCCGAAACAAACCCGGAAAGGTAAGCTCAACAACAAACGGGACAAGGACAAAGGACCGATTGGTGGGGGAAATGGGGGGATCATCAATCGTTCCCAAAATAGACACAAAACGCACAGCAACAACACAACAAGGGGACAAAAGACCAAATGATGGGGGAAAATGGGGGATCACCAAACAGTCAAAAGCCCCCGGACGAGAAAACACACAACCTGACTCGACACAACAGAGACAAACCACCTTTGTATAAACCTTCCCAAGCACCGAGGCAAACAACAGATGCCGACAAGAAGAGACTTACCCGGGTGATTGCATGTAACATTTCCGGCGACATGACAAAGGATCGGAGGGAAAGGAACCCCACGGTTGAGATGAAAACCAAAAACAACCCACAACCCGGATAAGATTGACCCAAGAACAAAAAGTAGCGAGGTCCGAAAATGGGTTAAAGGATGCGTGAGAAGTGGAAGATCGCCGGAGAGGAGCCTAAGGAACGGCTCGTCTCCGGCGACCAGTAGGGGATGAAGGGAGGAGTGCGCGGTTGGTGGAGGCGGCGGCACAAATTAAATTAGGTTTTTGAGTTTTGGGATTTTTTAATTTTGGAGGTTTTGGGATTTTTTTCTCTCTCCTCTCTCTAACTAATAACTTAATTGTCGCAACTCGCAAGAGTTAGAATTTGACGTTAACGAGATGAAAAATTACAAATAGACGAATTATTTAGGTAATAAAATATATTATAGAAATATTGGAAACTTTAGCAAATATTTGATAATTTTTCGTTATTCAAAACGATGGTGATCATATATGTCAATCCCCTTTTTGACCCGAAACAAATTATGTAGAAAAAGATATTAATTGATCATCCCCGTTTTTGACCCGAAATTGCTATAAACTCGGCCCGTACAAATTCATATTTTACGAACCGGAGGTAAGTCCTGCCCGTATTTTACCCGACCCCAAAATGACTACTGAACCTGTAACCCACCTGCCTGACTCGTTTGACAGGGTTACACTTACTAATGTAGAAGCTATTGGAATATTTAAAAAAAATGTGACTATGTGAGTGTTTCACATTGTTGGAACGAAGTAACAAATTGTACGGAGATATATCACTTTATAACCAAGCAGGATACTTCTCTTATTAGCATATTTGTTTGAGGATAGAACCTCTCTTATGTTTAACAAGTGGTCCTTCTCTTATCCGACCCATTTGTATATTCTAACATAGTATCAGAGGCTCGGAGCAGTGTGACAAAAGATCATGGCCTCAAATTCTGGTCGTCTCCTATATTTCACGAAGCAAAATTTAAACACATGACATATATGAGGGAGTATGTATATTAACTAATAACTACTCTTTCCGTTCTAAATTAGGGTCTCTTTTTTTATTGTAAATTTGTGTAAAATCCTACTCGATGTAGGTATTGCATTACCCTATTAATAAACACAAATACTCATTAAAGACGGATAGTCCATTTCACATAATGCAAGTGACATCTTTTATAAGATGTTTAATTTTCTAGCTCCATTTGTATGTTCACTTATTTGTAAGGGTAAAGTATCCGTCTTCAATATTATCCGTCACAAACAACACGCTTTGATTAAAGAAAGATATCGTGTGAGCAATCATCCAACATTCAAAAGTCAATGGGACTGTAAATGACTAAAGTCAACACCCCACGTGTCGGTCATATCCTTGTAAGTGTGTAAAGTCAAATTTTACTAATGAGCTAAGAAATTTTCTTTGATTAAGTAGTGTAATGAAAGAGCACTTTTTTTATTGCATGGGTGGTTTTGATAATAAATTTATACGAAGTATTAGATAAATTTCAAATATTTCGACTTTATTTATCATATTTGTAATTTTTGTTTTTTGAAAATTATAAAATAAATGTCTTATATTTTTAGAGAGTCTGTCATATAAAATTTTGAGCAATTTTATTTAAATCTCTAGATAAGAAGCTAAAAGTTAAACAATGAAAAAGAGGCATCAAACTAAGTATGTCTTCAATAATTCCATTGACAAGATGTAGCTACGCTCGATTTCGACAAGTTGCAAAACATTTTTTTAAATTAGTGAACAGTGCATTATATTGCAATTTTAACTTGTATATAATATTTATAAAGTTTACAATTCAAGAGGTATTGATCAATTTAAGAATACCAATTTATTCAGACCAAAAAACACAAATAAAATAAATGCCAAAAAATATAAAGGTTTACTCCTATTTATCGTTTGTTAAGTAAAAAGCTTATTTAATTTTGATTTATTATTACTCGAGTCAAAATAAAGTACTCTAACAAGAGATTGGAGGCTTATCTAGGATATATGTCTCTATAATTTTGATCCATAACTGAAAAAAAATAGAGATGATCCATACTCGTGACTAAGATGAAGGTATCCTATATGTATCTCCCCTAAGAATTCCTCCTTCCTTATATCATCATTACCTATACTCCCTCATATTCTCAATAACTGTCTCATTATCCATTTCCGTCGATTCACATACAATAATGTCTCATTATCCGTTTTTGATAAACGTTTATACTTATTTTAATCACGTCAATCCACAACAATACCTCACCTTACCCCACAACAATACTCATTTTAATCAATTTACCCACAATAATAATCAGTAATACTTTCGTTCTCTTAAATTTTCTTACCCCACACTTTACTTTTCATTATTTAATTACTTTTCTTAATTTTTGTGTTATTGTCGAAATGAGGCAATTATTCCAAATATAAGGGAGCATTTGTTACCGGTAAATTGTTCAAGGAAATAATCTAACTCTCTAATTTTCTAGAAGAGCTAATAAGTTGACAAATTGTTGATTGCATTGCAATTATTTTTCACGATGATTCATAATTCTTGACACGTCCACATGAACTTAATGAACATGCATATGGGCCAGCTTTACTACTAAGTTTTTATTTAATTTATTTAATTTATTTGCATTTATAATTATTAATTATTCAAGTAACATAATAATTATAAAAGAATAAAGGGATATGTTGTTCATGTAATCAATAAATCATCAACAGATTGATGTTTTGTTCAAGTAAACCAATTGCGTTCGTGTCCTTAATCCTGTTTATTTGACCTAGCATACCTAAGCAGGGCGGCATACAACTACGTCTTAATTCCAATTAATTTTATTATTTTGTATTTTCCACACATAACGTTAACTTTAAAAAATAGCATGATTATGGCAATTTGTCAACGTAACACAGTATGCAACAGTTAAGCGTCTAATAGTTGAATGTACCTCCTAACAACCGATCGGAAAAAAAAGGTAAATCTCGATGTGATATCTTAGTTTGTCTAACCTAAAATTCACTCAAATTATTATATCCTAGTGTTTGATAAATCACAAACTCTTGTTTACAATAGCTATAAACATGAATAATTTACAACAAATATATAAATTCATTCGCACTTTTTTAAGAGATGGTACTACTACTACTTGATAGGGTGATACATCCCTTTATTGTATTAATTTACCATGGTTACAAGAACATTCTCAAGCAAGGTCACCAATTGAGTCGTGACCTTGTTGGATCATGCTAATGACTCCTTTATCGATGTTTAAAAAGACAATTTTGATAACCTTGAATAAGAGAGGGTCAATTTGTGACATTGAGTTGAGTTAATGACCTTGTATGTGATATAATATGATTGGTAAGAAAATTTTTTTGTTGGGGTTGAAAATGTGGTAAATGATTAAAAATGTTAGAAAGTGCAAAAATGATTAGGTTGGTGACCTAGATCGTGACTTTCTGCTTGAGATGATGAAACTGAGTCAAAATAAATAAGTTGGAATTAAGGACTAATACACTGGTGAGTGGTGACGCAGTTAGCGCGGCCTTTTGCTTAGGGATGGTCTAAGTCAATTAATAATTTATTTAAACAAATAAATTAGCAGAAACCAACTTAGTAAACTAGATGAAATACACAATTTATTTTTACCAAAGTAGTTCACAAATAGGAGTATACATCCAGACGTAGATGAATATCGTACATCCACTACAAATCTAATTAATCTTTTTTTCAAAATTTTCAAATTTTTAAAAATTTCAACTTACATTTTATTTTTTTATTTGTGTTAAAATTAAAATTTTATTATGTTTATATGTATTGTTTTTGAGTTTTAATATAATATTTTGAGTTAAATTATTTTTATAAAGTCGCTCAAATTCTTTTCATTAAAGCTCGTAAAATATACATATAAGCTCAATTTTTTCTGCTATAAAGCTAAAAAACTATACTACCAGATGTATACAATTCGTTCAATAGTCCACTAACTAAAAATAGTTTAGTTTTACCAATATTACTTATTTTTTTCAGTTAGTTTCTCAAATATTTAAGTTAATCAGCTATCTTATCAATTTATATTTTCGACTAAATTTTCAACTATCAACTTTTTATTATTATTATTATTATTATTATTATTATTATTTCAACTCTATGGTAAAAGCGTTCTTTAAGATCATTTAAATAAGTATTGTATATTTGAAAAGTATCTTTAATTCTCAATCATATAAACAACTTTTTTAATTTTAAGCTGAGTTTGTGTAATATAATTATTTTGATTGTCTCACACAAAAAGTCGGTCTTACTATAAATATTGTCATAATCTGCCAATTCATCAATGTGTACGCGAGATAAATAGATAATTGATAGTAACAATTTATGCAAGAATGTACTCCCTCCGTCCCGATCAATTGTTATCTATTGCTTTTGACACAAAGATTAAGAAAAGAAGTATAAATGAATTTGGACCACCCAAATTATATGGCCCCACATGTAATCAAATGTCATCCACAAAAAGTTGCCAAAAATGGAAATAGATAACAATTCAATGATACACCCCAAAATGGAAATAGATAACAAATGACCGGGACGGAGGGAGTATTAATTTACACAAATTCTTATTTGCAACGACACTATCTGTCGCAAGCTTGTGACGGATACCGTTTTCTCTCACAAAATACCCACTTTTTCTCTCACTCCAACACTATTTATGTAGCCCCCTTTCTCCACTAACTCATTTGCATCCATTTTATTTCACAAAATATCCGTCATAAATAGTGACTCGTCGCAAGCAAGACTTACTAATTAATGTAATGTATGTCGTCAACCAATATATTTGTCATAATCGTTACGTTTCATACTAATCTAACTAGCCATACAAGATACAACCACAAGTATTTTCCGACATTTATAGCCACCCATTCTTATACTTTTGTCATCAAATTTAAATTTGCCAATAAGGCTTCGTTTGACGTGCACTTCAGGTACTTAATTTGTCTGAAATAGATCTTTTGCCAAAAAAATCAAGTAATTTATTTTTTTGGAAATGTTTGGCAAATAGCTCATTTGGTTAAATAGGCTACCTGAAATAAAATGCTACATAAGGTAACATTTTAGATTTTAGGGACCTGATTCTGAGTAATATTACCTTTTTACCCTTCAATCTATAAGTAAATAATTATTATATACTTTTATGTCATTTCATTAAAATAAGCTACATTTTCAGATAGTTTCTCAAATAATTTTTTATATAATCAGTCAGCTTATTAGCTCCTAATTTTCAGCTACCTTATAACTACATTTTCAAGTTTCAGCTACCTTTTTAAAAAGAGTGACTCACATCCCTGCCGATTATTTATTTATCTACTCCCTCCGTCCCGATCAATTGTTATCTATTGCTTTTGACACAAAGATTAAGAAAAGAAGTGTAAATGAATTTGGACCACACAAATTATATGGCCCCACATGTAATCAAATGTCATCCACAAAAAGTTGCCAAAAATGGAAATAGATAACAATTCAATGATACACCCCAAAATGGAAATAGATAACAAATGACCGGGACGGAGGGAGTATTATTTATCCTTTTGCGGTGTATATTAGATAAATTCTTAAGCATTTATAAATGATTGTCTACAAACTAGAGAATAACAAAGTTGAAATCTATAAAACATAAATTCATGCCAATACTCTATGCATTTGCTTTTGAGAAGGCTTGAACCTGCGTTTTGAAAATTTCATCCAAGTTTAACCATTAAACCACACTCTTGTAAGTTGCTGGTATCTATCATATATTTAGAAATCTTTTTTATTTGTTTATCTATTGTCCATTTGTTATTTAATTTAATTACAATATTTAACTATTTATAATATACCTACTCTTCTCGATCTATATCAAAATTAAAATTAAACGAATAATTAAGACGGAAGGTACACTATTTATTATTATGCAGTTTAGCTAATAAGCATCTACGTGTAATACAAGCAAATTCTCATTTGTGATTGACAGTTTTTATTACCAACTTATAACCTCTTACAAACCGTAAACGGAAAAGCAAATGAAAGATGATAAACTTGTAACGATCACAACCGAATTTTTGTGCCTAATATAATGAACATGAAAATGAGTTTTATGTGACGTGAATATACGACCTTGATTCTAAGTTGTAACCCTACGTGAATATCCGACAACGAACCTCAATCCTCATCATATATACTATTCTTGAGACTTTGATGATTCGGAGTTCATAATAGATTAATTCTTTATTGACCAATAATTGTATTTTTAAATTTGTTAATTAAGAGTTGAGATACCTTTTCCAAGTGCTCCAAAGGGCATCTTTCTTAAATATATTTAATTATGTTCGATAGACGTGACGTGAATATCCGACCTTGATTCAATTGATGTATATGGGGGATAGTCATTTTCTCGTGATTTTTAATTTGCTTTTTTAAATTGTATTTTTACTATTTCATTGTTTTTACAATTAATCATTGTTATAAATATGAATTAATTATATAATTATCTAGTTAATTAATTAATTAATTAAGATGGCCCTTTACACTTCTACAAGGTCAATAAAAGAAAGTGAGTAGTGTGGGTTGAGTGATTTGAGAATGTTGAGTTTCATCAACTAAATAACACAAAATTTAGAATAAGATTGTCTTATACGGTGGAACAATACATTTTTATAAAAAGTTTGCTCATTTAATACTAATAAATGAGTTTTCTTTTATATAATAGGACCGTCTCATGGTGTGAGACTGTTTCACACAAGTGTTATTGGCGAAATAATAGCTCCAAAAAATTTATAAAATTTATGTAATATATCATGTATTATTATCTAATACATTTAAATAAACGAAACAACGAACTAGCTAGATAAGGTTGATTCCTCAAAAATTCTTAGAAAGTTAGAAGAAAAAATGATTTGGATTTAGAGAACGGGAAAGAGGTTACCTTAATTATAATTCAATGTTTAGATATTAGTCTTATTAGACGAGCTAGTCCATTGAATGTATAA
This sequence comes from Silene conica, assembly GCA_029255685.2. Lineage (NCBI taxonomy): Eukaryota > Viridiplantae > Streptophyta > Magnoliopsida > Caryophyllales > Caryophyllaceae > Silene > Silene conica. Next base: position 23,165,215 of record CM055315.2, on the reverse strand, counting down.
TTTGGTCAAATTATGCTACGATCAAATTATGCTACGATGAACAATGAACACAATTCGCACAAAATCACGGAAAATATTTTACAGTCAATTGACGCACTAAAGTATAAGTAAAAAGTTAAAATGAGTGAGCATATCAACATTGTGAGTTAACAAAAAAAATATAAAGAAGGTGAAAATGGGCCTATCAATGGAATAAGTTTTTTCAAAGAAATGGTGGAAAAAAAATATTAAAATGGTGGAAATAGGTTTATCAATGTAATAATTTCCCAAAAAAAAAGAAATTAAAAATGTTGGAATGATGAATAGAACACAAGGCCTTTGACATTGGGGTAAAATGTAAAACTAATAGGTTACTTGCCATATACTTCCTCCATTTTTATCCAAATACCCTATTTGCTTTATCACGTTTGCCAACGCAAGTTTTGCGTGCTTCATATCTTTAACTACGTATTTGTAAAAATTATAAAAGTTATATATTTTCAATGTACTCGTAAAGACGAATTAAACAAGACCCCACATGAATATATTTTTTCTTACGTATTGAGAGAAAATTGAGATTGAAAGTTGATTGGTGAATAGTGTACAAAAAGCAAATATGGTATTTGGATAAAAATGGAGGAAGTATTGATTATTATTCTATCTAATAAATGTTACTCCCTTCGATCCAGACAAATGTTAAACGGTTTTTTTTTGACGCTATTCATGGTCGTAGGAAATCTTTGATATTATCGTTAATCTATAAGATAAAACATAGTCCTGTGGATCTTGTCTGATTTATCGTCGTGAATGTTATAAGAATATCAAATTTTTATAATTTTTAATAACGTATCTCGACAAGTGTGATAAAGCAACTATTACCTTTTATCTGGATCGGACAAATAACATAGTTTTAATTTTACATTAATGAGTTCCTTCTAAACTAGGGTCCTTGTTAAATGATGCCAACCCAAACACCCCTTAGGGTCGGGCCTGATTGTATTATTTACCAAGCCATGTCTAATTAGGACCCTCAAGTAGGGGTGTTAAAGAGCCGAGCTGAGCCGAGCCCGAGCTAGGTCTTGCTCAGCTTGTGCTCGATTACGAAAACTCGAGCTCGAGCTCGAACCGATCTTACCCGAACTTGAAAAAAATGCGCTCGTTACAAAGCTTGCGAGCTTTAACACGAGCTCGAGCCAAACTCGATCCAAATCGAGCCTATATAAAACTTTATATCTTTTTGTTTTTTTCTTCCGATATTTTCAATAACAAAGTTCGAAGATTTTATATAAAAATATTTAGCAAATCAACAAGATATTTGATATATATGATACAAAAATATAATAATGATAAAATATTTTTATAAAATATGATAATATCTTATGTAATTACTAATGTTCTAGCTGCTCGCGAGCTTTTCGTGTTGAGCTAGCCTTTGCTCGGCTTGACTCGTTATGCTCTCGAGTCGAGCTCACACGAGCCGAGTTTCGACCAAGCTTTGACTGAGCCGATCTCGAATTGCTCGCGAGTTGTCTCGTTTCATTAACCTTCCTACACGTAAAGAGGTCATATGGAACTTCTTCGGGAGTTTGTTCGTTCGAGTGTTGGATTAGACTTTCCATGTTTGATGTGGTGATTTGTGCTCGTTTAAAATGTTGTTTTAATTTCAACTTGGGTTATTGTTGCCTTGGTGCATGTAAATTTTGGCCATGATTTTGGTGTTTTTTGGTGAATATTTCGTAAACCGTTTATCAGAAGGCCCACATTTTGAAGCTCCAAATATAATTGTCCGTATGTTTGATTCACAAGGCCCATATCAAAAGTCAATTTTATTACTCCAATATGTTTATTAGCCCACGTACGTACTTAACAACGCATCTTAGTAGTCCAATATGATGAGTAAGCTCACATAAATTACCAGTTTCAAAACACAATTTATTTTCGCGGTACGTTTTTTACTCAATAAAGTATTTTTTATACCAAATTTTTCATTTGTTCCTTTTCCTAGAAAAACATTAAACCTAATTCTCTCTTCCTTCTCTCTAATATTGAAACCTTTACCATCTTCTACCTCATTAAAAATTTACAATTATGAATAATTATTCAAGTATTCAAGTGCCGAACAGGTAATTAATTCATTAATTTTATATTACTTAGTAATTTGATTGTTTTTTTAATAATATATTTTCTTTTTTAATTAGGGTTTGTTCTTCAACATGAAAAGAAGAATCATTGTTAATTATTTAGAAACGAATTGACATGCTTAATACTACGTAGTACTTCAATTGATTTAGAAACCAAATGTTAATTGTTTAATCAATCTTTGTCAATTAGTATTAAACAAACGTATTTCATTAATTTGGGTTTTTTTTCGTTTTACTCAAAGTAGTACAATTATTTTTTGTTTCTTTTTTCCTTTTTTTCAATATATTCTTATTATTATGTTGCCTTACGTTAATTTTCGCGCATATTATTTTTATAAAATTACTCGTCATGAAAATAGGGTACAAAAATGTAGTGAAATAATAAAAATAAAATAAAACTAATAATACTTATACGTATTATTGATTTTCGCAGTACAAATTTTATTGTATTGAGTAAAAATGTAATGAGATATTGGAGAGAAAACATTAGAGAGAGACTAGAGAGAGAAAAAGAAAAGAAAATGAGAGGGGTAAAATTGTCAACAGTGTACTGTGAAAATCAGAACGCTTTCAAAATTGTAGCTTAGGACAATGGTAGCCAGGATCATAATCAATCTTAGAGTTGGCCATTAGTACGGGCTGATCCGGCCTGGTCCGACATGTTTAGTCTCTCACCATACTACCATGACCGTCTTGGCTTGGCCAGCCCTAGCCCGGGCCAAGAAACTCAAACCCGACCCGCCCTTAACCCATCTACTTATATTTAAATAAAATTACATAGACCTGTCAATTCGGCTTGACCCTGTTCAAATATTCTCCTAGCATGCACAAGCCTGCCCCTCCTCATGGCCTGGTCCCAGGGCCGGCCTTTTGGGTGTGCAGCCCGTGCGAGCGCACAGAGCCCCCTAATTTTTAGGGCCCAATTCTGTTCTTGTTTTCATGGTAGAAGCTTTAATATATTTTAGATTCCATCTGTGTTCGGTTCCTACCAGAGGCATTTTACATTTTTTTTACACGTAGAGCCCACTCAATAATTAATTGTCCCCCTATCTTATATTTTACCATTATTCTTTTTTTTTTTTTCAAAATGAACATGTGATACCATGTTTCCCTTTAATTAAACTTTCATGTATAATTTCAATATTTAGTTAACTTTTTATAAGCAACTTTTATAGTATTATTTATTTTTCCGTCTCATTCATTTGTGTACCTTTCTTTTCATAAATATTATTTTAATCAAAGTTAAACATATAATTGGAGCGAAGAGAGTATATTGATCATGAAATATATACGGACTATGTTGTATTAATTTGATATGGAGTACTTAATAACAAAATATTTATTTTGTTTTTGAAATAAATTGGAAAGTTTAAAGAAGAAAATATCAACCCATAAGAAAATACTTCATAAATTTGTTAATGTGAGGGTTATTATGTACTCGCTTTATTCTATTTTTTTTCTTCTTATTTCGATAAAATAAGCTTCACATAAATTTTATATTAGAAAAGTGGGAAGCAAAAAAAGTCGAGCAAGTTTTTTTGTGCAAGATGAAAATGAAAGAACGAGTTTTTTGAACATGTACAATACTTATTTAGGGCCTCGTTATAAAATCTCGCACAGGACCTCCGAATTCTCGGGGACGGCCCTGCCTGGTCCGGGCCAAGCCAAATCAGTCTTGTCCGAACCCTTGTCAACTTGTTTGGCCCAGTTCGGCCCGAAGACGACTCTAATCGATTGTATTCCTATGTACTTATGTTTGTGATTCCCTTTTGAGCCCGTACCATCATAGTTACACGGGGTAGTACGAAAAATCAACAAACAATGCTTATTAGAAACAAACTTCGAGAGAAGATCCACGAGGTGGATATAATTTTTTTAATTTATTAAATAAAATTGAAAATGAGAGGGGTGTCACCAGCTAGTACCCAATCTCAGTACCACTAATTCGAGCTAAGAATTTTTATTGTCTTTAAAACTTGGAGCACTCGAAATCCCGTGGCAAAGTCTGGCCACAGTAGTTGACAAGCAAAGTAAGATCAATCGGAATGTTGATCAGGTCGACACCGGCAACATAAAGTTTAACGTCAGTGCAAAGACAGGCAGCTTGTTCAGCATCAATAAGTCCTCGAATAAAAGGGCAACAATGGTCTCCTGTAGGAAGTGTACCAGCCCGGAACACAACCAAATTTAGCACCTTGGCGCATATCTCCTCTTTAAGGCTGCCTTTAGGGCATGTTCCTCCGTGTGACGGCACAAATTCTCCGGTGAAAGAAGGCCTACCTTCCGTAAAATTGGGCAAGAAGAGAAGGCTTAACCCTAACGCAAGGAAAAGAATGAGGGATTTGGTGAACAGGGCCATATATATATATGCTTGATGATTTGGTTACTACTTATTACCAGTTTTCAGAAGGGTTTTATAGCATTAATTGAAAGAGAGGCCAATAAAATCGATAGTGACATAGTGTACATAATTAGAAAATTAGGAGAAATAGTAACATACCTCAGATGTATTATCCACATGTTTCTTTGTTTTTGAGCATACAAATATTTTTTTTGAATTTATTATCTTAAACTTTATTTGTTTTTAAGCATCTGGATATTTTTTTGAGCTTATTACCTCAAACTTTATTTGTTTTTGAGCATGTGTATTTTTTCTGAGCTTATTAAAATTAATAAGTTAGATATTACTTTTTTTTTCCGTTAAGAGTAAAATATTAAGTTTATATGTAATGTATTTGAGTTTATTGTAAGTTTTTGAGCTTTTAATAACTGAACTCGGGAACTTTACAGCAATAATCATAATTTTTAAAACAAAACTCAATAACATTATTATAAATGCTCAAAAACTATAAAATTTGTGGTAGTACATACTGGAAACTTAATTGGCAGTAGTACATCTGATGTATAATCTTCTTACTGGAAAATTAGTGGTCTGAAGACTTCTAAAAGGCACAAATACGCGTAGGCGGATTTTACACAAATTTATCGTAAAACACATTATGTTGCTAACCACATTTATGAGTTTATCCACAAATAGCGTTATTTTTGGATATTGGATTGTTTTTACAAATTGTATTAATGTAAACCCTTTTACGCACAAGACTAACTCTTTAAAAGATCCATTCACAATAATGAGATATTGGTCCGGTTTTGTAAACATTATATTGACAATTATTTGTAGAACCGAGGTAAATAATGATTTGATCAATGAATATGCTATCTTAATGTATATGGTAAATACTATATTTTGATTGCATATTGTTAGCAACTATTGTTTTCCAATATATTGCTAAGAGCAGTATATTGTAACAGTAGATCCATTTATTTCTTTATTTTGCACTAAAAAATTAATTGTTATGGTTAACATGCAATTTACTAAACATGTATTACAGACAATTCTACCAGTGATATTTATCAGTCAAACATGCTATTTAAATTTGCTGACTGTATTATGCTAACGGTATATACTATTTAATTTTTGCTTCTACTGTTTGCCAAATAAAATCATAATATATAAAACAAAATAAATTACTTGATCTATGAACGAACATGAATGTTAGAAAAGGATTTTAGCATAAATAATGTAAAACTTAGGCCATGTTTAATAAACAATATATTGAAGGACAAGCTGGTTTAAACCTCTCTGGAATAGCGATGCAGCTCCTAAGAATATGTTCATTGCTTGGCTTATTATGAGAGAGGGGCTAATGTTGAAGGACAAGCTGTTCAGATTTATGGTCGCTGCTGATAATCTGTGTTGTATCTGTCAAATGAGTGGTGAAGACTAGGGCTGAGTAAAAAATCCGATTATCCGAATTATCCGATATCCGATCTGTATCTGATCCGAAATAACGGATATCTGATCCGAAAAGTGGTTCGGTTTGGATACCCGTATCCGAAATATTTGGATATCGGATCAAATACGGATATCAGGTTTAAAAATTTGGATATCCGATATCCGAAAGTTATTGGATCATATATCAAATATTGGATCGGATACCCGATATCCGTTAATATCCAATCCGTATCCGAGATTTGATCCATAAATAGTGCTAGCTAATTTCACACAATCGTAAATAAACCTATCCACAATTTTAAGTACTAGCTAATTTCAGTTATCCGATATCCGATATCCACAATATTACGCTAGTTTTCCTTGATAGGTAGCGGGTTTATGTTTTGTAATATATACCGAATGAAATTAGTATTACGCTAGTTTTCTTTTTTATTACAATTTGACAATATATAAAATACACAGAGCGGATATCGGATATCGGATAACTGATCCGAAATTTTCGGATATTTTCGGATACTAAATTTCGGATATCCGATCATTTTGGATCAGATCACGGATACTAAAAATTTGGATTTTCGGATCGGATATCCGATCCGAAGTAGGGTTTCGGATCGGATATCCGATCCATACTCTGCCCTAGTGAAGACCATAAACATTTGTTCATGGAATGTGCCTACAGTAGGATGATTATGCAAGGAATTGGGCAATGGTTGAGAGTTGATCTACTCAAGGCAGATAGTCTTGTGTGCAGATTGCTAAGAGAAGGTGGAGTAAGATTAGGAAGAAGGTATGCAGTGCTGCTATTATTGTTGCATGGTATAGTATTTGGATGCAGAGGAACTCTGCTCGGGTGGATCAGAAATTGATGAGACCTAATCAATATATATACTTAAAAGAGGAACTTTTGAAGCGATTTCATTGGTTATTACTCCCGAGCGATTTCATTGGCTATTATTTTTGTTGAATAAATAAACTATATATATAAATAAAAAGATAATTAAGACAGTATACTACCATCAGAATTTTAAAATGGTAAATTCAAAGATAATTAATATCTATCTATATTAATATAAAAAAAAAGTTCTTTTTAAAAATTATAGAGTCTCCACCTCTCACAAAACACCTCAATTATAATAACTTTTTTAGTTTGTAACATTATATAGCTAAAGCTATCTAATTGTTTAAACGTAGGCGAGCAATTTACGATACTAATTTGGAAATTGTCTTATACTTAATGACTACTTATTACGTCCTTTCCAAATTCCAATACATTCCGTATATTTTAGTTGCGTTTAATGTGTGTGTGTGTGTGTGTATATATATATATATATATATATATATATATATATATATATATATATATATATATATATATATATATATATATATATATATATATATATATATATAGTGCCTGACAACGTTGTGGGTATATAATTATTCTTCATGAATTCACGACTTGGGAATCTGTTTTAACAATGTTCATTAATCAATAATTTAATGTGTTAAATACATAATAATTACCACTTCACATTATATTGTTTTTATTTTTCATAGAAGTTGTTTGGTTGATCAAGGAACTTAATTTGCCTAGGAACTTCAATTTCATAGGAATTAAGTTTCAGCATCCAATTCGAGTGAATTCGACAAAGGTGTTTGGTTGCCCATGTAGGAATTAAATTCCATGGGAATTTCCAATGACCAAGGGAGGGGTAGGTAAGCCAATTCCTACATCATGTAGGCATTGGAAGTTCCTAGGAACTTCTAATTCCTCCATTTTCCAAAAAAATATGTCAACCAAACAAGACATATTTTTGTAAATCATGTGATTTTGCAATTCATGTGTTTTTAAGGTGGCAACCAAACAACCCCTTAGTTTTGTTTTCAAATGTTGTTTATAACCTTATCTATGTCGTTTCTTTGAATCTTAATGTTTACATTGTGTATAAATTTTATTGTAGCATTAAGTCTATGGATATGTTGTTTTTGCTTTGAACTCGGTTGTTTTCTAATTCTTTACTTGATTGTATGTGTAGGTTAACATACATTACTCCGTATGATTTTGATGGAGATATAACTATCAATATATTATTCAGGTAGGTGTTGCTTTTAATTAAGCAGAAATTCTTGCTTAAGATGGATTAAAATAAGACGGATTAAATGTCATCAGCTTTTTAATAGAATGTAACCACTTAATAACAAAATGATGGTAAGCCTGGAAATGATGGTAACATTTTATCAAAAAATTGTAACATTTTATTGTAAAATGACTACATTAGTCCGTCTTATCTCAGACAGAAAATTAATCCGTCTAAAATAATAATTTGCGTTAGTAATAAAATATGAGTTGGATAATTATTGTTTATAAAGCGATTACATTGGATATTACTTTGGTTAAATAATTAATTATATAAATAAAAAGATAATTATAATTATTGTTTTTAGAGCGATTACATTGGAGAATACTTTGGTTAAATAAATTAATTATATAAATAAAAAGATAATTAAATAGTAATAAAATATCGGTTGGATAATTATTGAATTAGTTAACAAAATAATTGATTTCATTTGCTATTGTTTTAGAGCAATTTCATTGGCTATTACCTTGGTTAAATAAACTAATAAGTATATAAATAAAAAGATAATTATTATTTTTAGAGTGATTATATTGGCTATTGCTTTGTTTAAATAAATCAAGTATATAAATAGAAACATAATTAAAAAGTAATAAAATATCAGTTGGATAATAATTGAATTAGCTAATAAAATAATTGATTTCATTAGCTATTGTTTTAGAGCAATTTAATTGACTATTACTTTGGTTAAATAAATTAAGTATATAAATAAAAAGATAATTAAATGGTAATAAAATATCAGTTGGATAATTATCATTTTTAGAGCGATTACTTTGGTTAAATTAATTAAATATATAAATAAAAAGATAATTAAATAGTAATAAAATATCAGTTGGGTAATTATTGAATTAGTTAATAAAATAATTGATTGTAAATTAAGAGTTTTGGGTACCGTCGAGTTATGGTATAATTTGTTGTTTCGCTTCTCTTATTTAATTAAAAGCATAAATAGATATATTGATTAATATATTAAGTACTTAAGTTTACGAGGTATAATTAAAAAAAATACGAGCTACAGAATACAAACACATAAGAATATGAGCTAATGTAAAAAGAATACGAGTTAAAAAATATGAGCACAAAAAAATGCGAGTTATTAACCTAAGAATACGAGCTAATATAAAAAGAATACGAACTATTAAGCTAAGAATATGAGCTAATGTAAAAACAATACGATCTATTAATATAAAACGGGCTTTAAAATACGAGCACAAATGAATACGAGCTAATGAAAAAACAATACGAGCTATTAACATAAGACAGACTTTAAAATATGAGCACTAATGAATACGACTTATACGAGTATGAGATTAAAAGGATCACGGACTTAAATATACAAGCACATAAGAATACAACCTATTAAGATGATAATACGAGCCAATATAAACAGAATACGAAAACACGAGCTAATTGAAACACTTCTCGAGCTGAAAAAATAGAACCAGAATTGCAATACGTCAAATTTCATGATATAATAGGCACTTAAGATTACGAGGTATAATTAAAAGAATACGAGCTACAAAATACGAATATATAAGAAATACGAGCTAATGTAAAAGGAATAAGAACTTAAAAGAATCAGGAACTAAAAAATACGGGCACATAAGAAGGTGAGCTATTAATGTAAGAATGCGAGCTAATAGAGATATTAAGATAAGAATACGAGTTAATGTAAAAAAATACGAGCTATTAAGATAAGAATACGAGCTAATGTAAAAAAACATACGAGCATATTAGAGGATCAAGAACTTACAAATACGAGCATATAAGAATATGGGTTAATATAAAAAGAATATGAGCCAATGTAAGAAGAATACAGCTAATAAAATAAGAAGAGGAGTTACTAATAAGATAAGAATATGAGCTACTGTAAAAAGTATAAGAACTAATAAGATAAGAATACGAGCTATTAAGATAAGAATATGAGGTAAAGTAAAAAGAATATGATCTAATGTAAAAAAATACGAGTTAATATTAAAAGAATACGAGTTTCAACTATCTTCATATATTAGAAATATTGGATAAAAATTTTCTTCAAGATGATACTCAATTGAAAAGTATAGTAGTTATTATAAAAATATATGCATAAAATATTATTTTGACAGTGATGTGTAATAGGTGCATGTTTCGTTTTTATTGGAGTTTCATGCACTTTCGACGTTTCATGTTGTTCCGATGATGATACATCTGATATTTCATTAGCCATAAAAAACAATCATACTTAAATTATTCTCTATGTATGCCTATTATACTAAGTATTTTTAGAAGATTAACTGTTATGATAATTACTTCGAAATCATGTCAAGATATTACCCGGGCAACGCCCGGGCATGAAATCTAGTGTGGTAATAATAGAGGAGGTGAAGAAATGTATGAGGAGTAGGACTCTGAAGTACAGTGCTAACTTAGTTCCTCACAAAGATGAGGGGTGGTGGACTCAATACATAGGCGCTTAGAATGTCTTTGAAATGTTTGTAATGGTGTAATCACCAAAAATAGTGTGTAATTGCGTTTTTTAATGAAAAGCTTACATTTTAGCAAAAGAAAAAAATATATTGAACGAAATTAGTAGATTTCAGCGTGACTAGTAGTTTATTCAAACAAACTACTATCTTCATGTGTTTGGTAAACAATGTATTCTAAATTTCTGATAGCATATGAGTCGGAATCTACTATTTTTTAATATACGGCTAATCATAATCAATTTATTCATAAATTCATTCTAATTATCCTAAAATCTCCTAATTACCAAACATCCTTGTCTTTTAATTCTGTTAATTTATTTGATAGTCAAACTTGCGACTAAAATATGTTAACCATACTGTGCTAATATTATCCGCTATCTTAAATCTGCTTATGTTATTTGTCAAACATCGCCTAAATATTAATGGGGTGATAGTTGTCACTAGAATTCAAACATAATAGGCTCTATTATTTTATTACCCAAACTTGATGTATAAGTTGACACTTGACAATTAACCACCTGACAATTATCTATCTATTATCGGTCTGAGTTTTATTTATAACATTAACTACTTTTTAAACCCGTACACTGTACGGGTGGCAGTGGAATTTTTTATTAAGAGTAAAGATGTGCGTAATTTTTGAATTTAATAAAAAACTAAAATTTAAAAATATTTTGTCTACTCATACATTTGTGTTTGATAAGTTGTCATGGTTAGTTTGATTCGAAGTATTATGCATTTTTTCAACTTTTTCACTTATGAGAAGCAAAAAAAAATGTGCACTTAAAATTATGATAGATTTTATAACATGTTTATATATTTAAATAAACAATTACTTTTACTCAAGTTTGTGTCGTGGTTTCGAGCAGGGTCGGTCCTAGGCATTTCGAGGCCCTAGGCGAAATTGTAAAATTGGGTCCTAGCTTTCAAATTTTTTTCCAATTAATCCATATGTAATTATCTAATAAAATTTAATAAATGAAACAGTGTATGCAGAAAATTTTTTGAACTAGATGACGTTAATTCTTAAAAAATCTTAAGAAATTTAGTAGAAAAAATGATTTTGAATGTGGAGAATTGGATAGGATGTATCTTATAATTCAACTTTTTTATCCTCAGAAAATTGTAAAAGATCGAAATCCTTTCAAAGTTAGATATTAGCTTTATTAGAGTAGTCCACTAAATGTATAATAATTCGCACAAGATCTTGTAAGCATGGAACTATTATTTTATAACTCAATTGACCCACTAAAATATAAGTAAAAAATATTAAATGGATGACATAATATAATATATTCAAAAAAAAATATAGAAATGGGTGTGAATTCTAAAAATAAAATATTAAAATTGGAGAAAACAAGCTAAATATAGAAATTTGTAAATTCTAAAAATAAAAAATTAAAATTGAAAACAAGCTTTACAGGGATAGAAAATATGATCTCTTGACACTTGGTAAGATGAATTACCACTAGACTCCACATCATAATATGAATTTTACTTGTGATAAGTTATAATTTATAAAAAAAACACTCATAATTTTATAATAATGGGCCCCTTCCAAATTTGGGCCCTTGTCAATTACCAACTCTTGAATTATGATTTCAATCAATTTGCAGTAAAAATACTCAAGCTTAATTCAGAAAAGGAATTGAAGAACTTGAGTAAATAAAAGGAGATTTTATTGATTAGAAACTTAAACTTACAACATGGTCGTTGATCATCTATTTATAGAAAGACTACTATGTACAAAATATCTTCTAACAAACTAGTTTGTTACAAAATATCTGTAACAAACTTTGTTGACAGATTGTTATGAGCTGGAGTTTGTTACAGCTGATGAGGTGGAGCTGACGAGGCAGTAGGATGGACAATATGATATAACCAACAGCCCCTCCTCAAGTTGGACTATGGTGGTGTATCCACAAGTCCCAACTTGGCAGTAAGATAAGCATGCTGTTTTTCACCAAGGGCTTTTGTCAAGACGTCTGCAAGTTGCTGTGCTGTTGATACATGTGCAGTCTTGATCAAACCAGATGAAATTTGTTCTCTGATGTAATGACAATCTTGTCGAATATGCTTAGTCCTTTCGTGAAACACAGGATTTTCAGCTATTTGTTGTGCTGCCTTGTTATCACAATACAATGTAATAGGTGTTGGAACATAGACTTGTAGCTCCTTGAGTAATTCAGTTAACCAAACAATTTCACTAGCAGTTTGACTCATGCTTCTATACTCTGATTCAGCAGAGGATTTACTTACTGTTGGTTGTTTCTCTGTCTTCCAAGAGATCAAAGAATTCCCCAAGGATATGCAATAGCCTGTTAATGACCTGCCTGTGAAAGCACATGAGCCCCAATCTGCATCACAGTAACAGTGCAGATTGAAGTCTGTTCTGGCAGGATAGAATAGACCTGTATTCAGAGTTCCCTTCAAGTATCTGATCAGATGTAGAACAGCATTAAGATGAGGTTGTCTTGGTTCATGCAAAAACTGACTTAACTGCTGTACACTATAGCTAATATCAGGTCTGGTGAGATTCAAATATAGCAGTCTGCCTATGAGCCTTCTGTACAACTCTGGTTTGTCCAATACAGTTCCTTCAGCAACTGATAACTTCAAACCAGTTGGAAGAGGGAATTTAGCTGGCTTAGCTTCAACCATCCCTGAATCCTTTAGTATATCCACAATATACTTTCGTTGGTTCAATAAGACCCCATTAGGTGATCTAGAAACCTCAATTCCAAGGAAATACCTCAAGCAACCTAAATCCTTGATTGTGAAGGCTGTATGCAAGTGGTCTTTAATGGCATGAATCTCTGAATCATTATTTCCAGTAATTAACAAGTCATCCACATAGACAACAATGGCAACAAATGATCCATTAGAGTCTTTCTTTGTAAAGAGGGAATAATCTGAATTAGCTTTAACATAGCCATGCTTGATCAGAAATTTAGACAACTCAACATTCCATTGTCTAGATGCTTGCTTCAATCCATAAAGAGATCTTTTTAGAAGACAAACATCATCTTTATTCCCCTTCTTATAACCCTCTGGCTTTCTCATGTACACTTCCTCATCAAGGAATCCATGAAGGAAGGCATTATTAATATCCAATTGATGTAATGGCCACTCTTTGGCAGCAGCAAGAGCAATAATACACCTAACTGTGGTGAATTTTGCAACAGGACTGAATGTATGCTTGTAATCCTTCCCTTCAATCTGACTGTAACCCTTGGCTACAAGTCTAGCCTTATACCTTTCAACAGATCCATCAGGATTGAATTTGATCTTATAAACCCACTTAGCTCCTATAGCCTTCTTACCAAGGGGTAAAGAAGTCAACTCCCATGTTTTATTTGCCTCTAACGCTGCAATTTCCTGGTCCATGGCCACTTGCCAATGAGGATCATCTTTGGCTTGAGAAAAAGTGGATGGTTCATACAACGCTGAAGAACATTCTGACAGGAAATCTGATAATTGGGTGAGAAACCCTGAAGTTCAATCAAGGCAGTCAGTGCAGTATGGGAAGCAGACATGGTTCCATCAGAAACATTAGTAATGGATGGAGGAACACCCTTGCACTCAAAACCTTTTAATCTGGAATTCAGAAATCTGGTTCTAGAGGATTTTCTAGACTGATCAGGAGCAGTGTCAGTATCAGTAGTATCAGGAGTAGTATTTGAAGTAGTATGAGTAGTGTTTGGATTATTATTTGGATTATTATTGGGGGCTGAAACAAAATCAGCGGTTTGAAAAGTAACACCTGTGGGGAATAAAGCATGTATTCACCCTAAACTTGCAGGATTATAATGAAAAATACAGTTGTGTTTATAGTCATAAGATTAAAAAGGATAAGAAAAGAAGTACAACCTTTAGTCCTTGTGCGAAAGGCCTAAGAACAGGAATTAACACAAATTCCCTCCTATAACTTGCACCCAAGACTTAGAATGAGACGTGGCCGCGTGTGCTAGAAATCCTCTCCAACTGCCTTGCAATATTGGGAGAGCTATTTAGGTTTTAAATGTGAGATCTGAGGTTTTGGGAGAAGAAAGCTCTCAAAACCCTAATTTTTCCTTGAGATTTGTTTAAACAGTGAAACAAGAGTCCCTGACATAAGGAGAGTCCTCCTCCTTATGTAGCTCTTTTGGCCGAAATTTCCAATAGGGTAGGAGTGGGCTTTCCACTCTTACCTTATTCTAATTTGTGATTCGACCCATTTAGCTAAACTTTATTCGCGGGTTTTGTTTATAAATCGTATGCATCTTATCAGATATTAATGCAGTCGATGTATTAATAATGGTCTGATAAAATTACGATATTGTATAATTACCCAAATTAATATAACTGTTTATATTAATACGCGAATACAATATTTAATTAAATATAACCGTTTATATTTAATTTTACGAATTAATCATGCAATCCGTATTAGCTAAAATTATTTAATCCGTATTAAATAATAATCTCAACATCTTATTGACTAATTTAATAGTCAATACCTCTGACTAACTGTTTAGTCATATCCGGCAAAATGTGACTGTATTTTCATACCTTCACATCTCTCAAACGTGTCCTATAGGTGTGACGTATAGGGACCAGTTGATCACCGCCATCCGTATGACAATAACGTCAAACTTATCTAGCAAGCCAACCGTTATTGATAAACGTGGATCAACTGGTAATAATACAAAAGTATGCCCTTGTGATCCTTAAAGAGATTTAATAAGTCATTGTACTTAATTGTCAAGGACACCAGCCCCAACAATCTCCCACTTGTCCGTACAAGGGTATGTGCAATGACGTTATCACACTACATGTGGAGGACACAAGCTCCAACAAACTCCCACTTGTCCGTACAAGTGTAGGTGCGATAACCGAATCTCATATCCTTTTAAAATTTCTCCCACTCAATGTAAGACAATTTGCAAATCCGCATTCGCAAAGGTCGTATCTCACAAGCGATCTGTATCAAGAGTGGTTTCCCCGACTAGAGAGTAACTTAACTGATAAAACGAATCTGTATTCGAGCATGGCCATGCATTTCAGTTACTACTCCTCGAGTGGCCCTGAGAAATGATAAAATCCTGATAAGGGTTTGGATATTTCCCTCAACTCGAATCCTGCCGATATCGCCCAGCATGAAATAACCCAGAAAAAATCCTCTTGGCCCCTGTTACGGTGACCGTGGGAAAGAAACCAAAGTTACCCAAAATCTGTCTCAATCTCAAGAGACAGTTGAAGGTCAAAAGACTCGACTCTAAGGAACACTATGGAGGTCCTATCCACGACCCGACACCCAATGTTATAAAACATTTAGGACTCCATAACGTTGTCACGGGGTGTCCTACGAGATATCCGTATAACTCGCCTTTGTGATTGGTCAGTCAGCCGCGTGACTTATGGCTCGTTGAACCCACCATCAACCAACGTCACAAAATGATTACCTGAGTTATCAGCTCAAGTGGGTAATCAAGGACCAAAACGATGTAATGTTAATCAGTTCACTTTGTGGTGTTCAAAATTGGCGTACAATTCCACATGAGAAACAAAACATTTTATATCATAACAATAAGGTTGAATAGAGTACACGAGAAAATGAATTATTACATGAATTCATAAAAGAGTACTACAACTTAGGAACACATCCAATTCCCATGGAATGAATGTGCCCTTCATGCTTATCACGTGGTAATGCTTTTGTGAGAGGATCAGCTATGTTGTCATCCGTAGCGATCTTATCAATAAAAATCTTCTTTTACGCGGACTCAGTCGTAGAATCTGCTGTAACACTCTGTTTAGAACTTTTCCAGCTGACAGCAGCGCCATTAAGAGTAAAAACGAAGCCAGACTGAGATTTCGAGTCATCTCGATCCGTTTGGAAGCTAGCATCTGCGTAACCCGTGGCGCAGAGCGTCGAGTCGCCTCCGTAAGTCAATCCCCAATCTTTAGTCCCCCGTAGGTACTTAAGAATGTTTTTCACGGCCATCCAGTGTTGTTCACCTGGATGAGCTTGGAATCGACTTGTCATACTCAATGCATATGCAACGTCTGGACGTGTGCATATCATGGCATACATGATCGATCCTATTGCCGAAGCATAAGGAATCCGATTCATGCGCTCTTTCTCTTCCAGTGACTTAGCTTCTTGAGTCTTGCTCAAGTGAAGCCCAAGAGTCATAGGAAGGAACCCCTTCTTGGAGTTCGTCATGCTGAATCTCTCTAGAATCTTATCTATATAAGACTCCTGACTGAGAGACAACATCCGTCGTGATCTATCCCTGTAGATACGGATGCCCAAAATTCTTTGTGCCTCTCCCAGATCTTTCATCTGGAAATGGTTTTTCAACCATGCTTTAATCGAAGATAGGAGAGGTATGTCATTCCCAATCAAGAGTATGTCGTCGACATACAGTACTAGGAATACAATCTTGCTCCCACTCGACTTGATATAGAGACATGGTTCCTCGACTGATCGAACGAATCCATTCTCTTTTATCACTTGGTCGAAGCGATGATTCCAACTCCGCGATGCTTGCTTAAGTCCATAGATGGAACGCTTAAGCTTGCAAACTTTCTTAGGATGTGCTGGATCGATAAAACCCTCGGGTTGTACCATGTACAACTCTTCCTCCAAATAACCGTTTAAGAAGGCGGTTTTAACGTCCATTTGCCATATTTCATAATCATGAAATGCGGCGATCGCTAAGATAATCCGAATGGAACGTAGCATGACTACGGGTGCAAAGATCTCATCATAATGCAAGCCTGGCACTTGAGTGAAACCTTTAGCAACTAGTCTAGCCTTGTGGATATCTTGGTGTCCTTCCACGGCATGCTTTATCTTGTAAAGCCATTTGCATTGAAGGGGACGTACCTTTGCAGGTAGGTCCACAAGATCCCACACGTTGTTCTCATACATGGAGTCCATCTCGGATTGCATGGCTTCTAGCCATAGCTTTGAGTCAGAACTAGTCATGGCACCTTTATAGGTTGTGGGTTCATTACCCTCTAGGAGTAAGACGTCATCTGTATCATGTTCCTCGACCATACCAATGTATCTGTCCGGAGGAATAGAGACTCTTCCCGACCTCCTAGGTTCCTCAGAAATATCTACCGCAGCCTCGGTTGAAGGAACTGTTTCCTCCAATGGTTGCTCGGCAGTTGGTTCTTGAACCTCCGATAACTCGAAGGTTCTATTACTCGACTTGTTCTCGAGAAATTCTTTCTCTAAGAACGTCGCACTAGCCGCAACAAAAACACGTTGTTCGGTTGGCGAGTAGAAGTAATGACCAAAAGTTCCCTTTGGATAACCTATAAAGTATGTCTTGACCGATCGCGGGCCGAGCTTATCCTCGTGTCTCCACTTGACATAAGCCTCATAGCCCCAAATCCGAATAAAGGACAAGTTAGGGACCGTTCCCTTCCATACTTCGTATGGAGACTTGTCAACAGCTTTAGACGGACTTCGGTTAAGAACTAGAGCGGCCGACAAAAGAGCATAGCCCGACAATGAATCAGGCACGACGGTGTGACTCATCATGGATCGAACCATATCGAGTAGAGTTCGATTTCTCCGTTTGGACACACCATTTAATTGTGGTGTTCCAGGTGGAGTTAACTGTAGCACGATGCCACAGTCTTTAAGGTGTTGATCAAACTCGTGTGAAAGATACTCACCACCACGATCAGAACGTAGTCCTTTAATCTTTCTACCCAGCTGGTTCTGTACCCGATTCTGGTATTCTTTGAACTTGTCAAAGGATTCACTTTTATGTTTCATCAAGTAGACATAGCCATATCTACTCAAATCATCCGTGAAAGTGATGAAATACCTATAGCCTTCTCGTGCGTTGATCGACATAGGGCCACATACGTCCGTATGTGTGAGTCCTAATAGGTCGACAGCGCGCATTCCAACACCTTTGAAGGAAATACGAGTCATCTTGCCGATGAGACATGATTCACACGTGCCATATGATTCGAAATCAAAGGGTGAGATAGCTCCGTTCTGTATGAGCTGTTTTACGCGTTTCTCATTTATGTGTCCCATACGACAATGCCATAAGTAAGTGTGATCTTTGTCACCTACTTTTAACCTTTTATTATTCACATGTAATATCTCGGTGGTTTGATCTAAAACATAAATTCCATTCATGGAAACTGCCTTGCCATAAATCATATTGTGTAAGGAGAAAATACAGCTATTATTCTCTATTACAAATGAAAAACCGAGTTTGTCAAGTGCAGAAACTGAAATAATGTTTTTGGACAAACTAGGAACATAATAAAAGTTATATAAAAATAACTCGAATCGACTTGGAAGCTGGATCACGTATGTTCCCTTCGAGACTGTAGCAACGCGTGCTCCATTCCCGACACGCAGGTCCACCTCACCCTTGATTAGGGGTTCTTGGTTTCGGAGGCCCTGCACATGATTACATAGATGAGAACCACAACCAGTATCAAGTACCCAAGTTCCGCAACTTGCATGGTTAATCTCAATCATGTGAATAAAAGAAGAAGAAGACATACCAACAGGAGTAACGCGGCCTGCCTTAATGTCCTCACGATACACGGGGCATGAGCGCCTCCAATGCCCAGTCTTGTGGCAATGGTGACATTCCATGCTAGTATCCTTGCTCTTAGTCTTGCCCTGTGAGTTGCTCGACTCACCTGGCCCACTCTTAGTAAATCCTGGTTTCTTGAACCTGGGCTTACCTACTGCTAGGTCGCCCTGAGCTTTAGCCTTCCCTTTACCTTTTCCCTTACTGGAGATCATGAGAACATCCTGCTTCATGCTCCCACTTAATTTCAGATCCTTCTCAGTCTGTACGAGAAGGGAGTGAAGCTCATGAGGAGTCTTCTTCATGTCATTCATGTAATAGTTGGCCCTAAAGAGGGCGAACCCATCATGAAGTGAATGAAGCATTCGATCAACGATTATGTTCTCACTGATCTTGCAGTTTAGGGCCTCCAGTTTCTCGATATTCTCAATCATGTGAAGAATATGTGGGCTAACAGCTTGGCCCTTCTGGAGTTTCGCCTCAAAGAAGCGACATGTATGCTCATAAGAAACGATTCTCGGAGCCTTTGAGAATTCATTAGTGAGCGTGGTGAAAATCTTGTTTGCACCATGGGTTATGAAGCGTCTTTGCAAATTGGATTCCATTGCATAGATGAGTACGTTCTTTATCGCACCCGCTTCCATGACGAAGTCGCTATGAGCGCGAACTTCGTTAGCTCTAGCTCCAGTTCCTGGGTGTGGCGGAATGGGCTCAGTTAAGTACTTGAGCTTTCCGTCAGCAATGGCAGCATTCCGTAGTGCTGCCTCCCAGTCAGAGAAGTTTGACCCATCATTCCTCAGTCTTGTGGACTGATTCATGGAGTCCATGAAGGCTTTTAGCCAGGATTCACGTGCTAGCTTGGCACTTGGCATTGGGTCTTCACCAGCCATTTAGTTATACAACAGTTTAATTGAACGTGTTCTAGACTGAAAAGAAGATAAAACAAGACCATATAAGCAACTCATTGTTGTGATTTAAGTCTATATTAAATTGAATTTAAACTCGTAGACTCATGCATTTATATAATTGATCTCCCTCAAGAATTATATAAACGATCCCAAGACTCAATTTCCGTATATTGATAAGCCCACAGTTTGGCTAATTCCAATCGTTGGAACTCTTGGTCGATAGATTTCAGTAAATCCTATCTATTAGTCCATCTCAGTCACTAGATAGTATCGAGTGACCATGATGTTGAGATAAAATAAATCATCTGTTCCCACTTACCCGACGTAGAAGGGGTCATATTATGCCTACCGACGAAGAAGGGATTCATGGGAGGCTGATTTATAAAGACTAGTCTCAATTTTTGGTTATACGAGGAGGACCCCATCAACTTTTATTTATTCATATTAAGTGAACTAATATCTAGCAAATGCGTGAATGAATTAAATAAAGTGATGGCTTTGCAAATGACATGTGACATCTGTATTGTCACAGAAAACTAACGCGTAACCTCTACATGAGTCAGTTTTCAGGCATGATATAGGTGGTTTGGTTTAGGCGGAATATGATGCAAGCTATTATCGATGAATGCATAAAAAATAAGTGCAATAAACGTAAATAAAAAGTCCTAGTGTGGCCTATCCTACCAAAATAAACATAAAACAACTTGGAATCCACCGTTGGACCCTAGAAGCTTGTCTTGATGTTCCATCTTGGTCCTTGCAGCGGGAGTGAGCATCCGGTCTCCGTCTTGTCTTTGGTCTTCACAAAATTACTAATTTAAATTACAAAAGTAGTCCTAGATACATTCTAATTTAAATACAAAAGTAATTACATGGCAAAAACCCAAAACGGAGATTCAAGATCTCAAGATTACAAGCAAGACTGTGTCCCATCATTACGGTGACACAATCTTCTAAGGCCACACTAAGTTACAACCGTTTGCAAAATTAAATACGTTATTGAAAGCATTCATTAGACATTCAACAAGACGATAAATAAAAAGCATCAACTAAATTAAAATTCATACATGACATAATACTGTTATTATGATTAACAAATTTTTACCAAACCACCTTTTAGGATTAAAATTATGTGATTATACCGTTTTAACCACTTTAATTTTAATAAGTTTATAATCCTATTATTTTAAACCGTTTTAAAATAATATGTATCAAACGAGGGTGAACCGTTTCACAAAATTAATAATATACTATTTCCGTATATAGTATATTACTAAAGGCCATGTGAAAATAAAACATGTTATTTTCGGAAATAAAAAAAAAACGAGTCTGTTACATGGGTGGTCTACCGACCCAAAAAACAGGTCTACCGACCACCTGATGAAAAAATTTTTTTTTTTTTTTTTATTTTTTTTTTTTAAAAGCAAAATGGTCGACCGACCCGAAAAACAGGTCGACCGACCACAAAACACGAAACCGAGTTTCTGAACACGATTTCTCACAAAAGATAAACTGTCGAAACAGAAAAACACGCAGGAGGCGGTCGACCGACCGCAACGGGGGGTCGATCGACCGACTTAGCGGTAGAAGACGATTTTTCAGGTTTTAAAACTTACGAAAAACACAAAGGTAAAATTTTCATGGCCTGGCTCTGATACCACTTGTGGGGAATAAAGCATGTATTCACCCTAAACTTGCAGGATTATAATGAAAAATACAGTTGTGTTTATAGTCATAAGATTAAAAAGGATAAGAAAAGAAGTACAACCTTTAGTCCTTGTGCGAAAGGCCTAAGAACAGGAATTAACACAAATTCCCTCCTATAACTTGCACCCAAGACTTAGAATGAGACGTGGCCGCGTGTGCTAGAAATCCTCTCCAACTGCCTTGCAATATTGGGAGAGCTATTTAGGTTTTAGATGTGAGATCTGAGGTTTTGGGAGAAGAAAGCTCTCAAAACCCTAATTTTTCCTTGAGATTTGTTTAAACAGTGAAACAAGAGTCCCTGACATAAGGAGAGTCCTCCTCCTTATGTAGCTCTTTTGGCCGAAATTTCCAATAGGGTAGGAGTGGGCTTTCCACTCTTACCTTATTCTAATTTGTGATTCGACCCATTTAGCTAAACTTTATTCGCGGGTTTTGTTTATAAATCGTATGCATGTTATCAGATATTAATGCAGTCGATGTATTAATAATGGTCTGATAAAATTACGATATTGTATAATTACCCAAATTAATATAACTGTTTATATTAATACGCGAATACAATATTTAATTAAATATAACCGTTTATATTTAATTTTACGAATTAATCATGCAATCCGTATTAGCTAAAATTATTTAATCCGTATTAAATAATAATCTCAACATCTTATTGACTAATTTAATAGTCAATACCTCTGACTAACTGTTTAGTCATATCCGGCAAAATGTGACTGTATTTTCATACCTTCACATCTCTCAAACGTGTCCTATAGGTGTGACGTATAGGGACCAGTTGATCACCGCCATCCGTATGACAATAACGTCAAACTTATCTAGCAAGCCAACCGTTATTGATAAACGTGGATCAACTGTTAATAATACAAAAGTATGCCCTTGTGATCCTTAAAGAGATTTAATAAGTCATTGTACTTAATTGTCAAGGACACCAGCCCCAACAATCTCCCACTTGTCCGTACAAGGGTATGTGCAATGACGTTATCACACTACATGTGGAGGACACAAGCTCCAACAAACTCCCACTTGTCCGTACAAGTGTAGGTGCGATAACCGAATCTCATATCCTTTTAAAATTTCTCCCACTCAATGTAAGACAATTTGCAAATCCGCATTCGCAAAGGTCGTATCTCACAAGCGATCTGTATCAAGAGTGGTTTCCCCGACTAGAGAGTAACTTAACTGATAAAACGAATCTGTATTCGAGCATGGCCATGCATTTCAGTTACTACTCCTCGAGTGGCCCTGAGAAATGATAAAATCCTGATAAGGGTTTGGATATTTCCCTCAACTCGAATCCTGCCGATATCGCCCAGCATGAAATAACCCAGAAAAAATCCTCTTGGCCCCTGTTACGGTGACCGTGGGAAAGAAACCAAAGTTACCCAAAATCTGTCTCAATCTCAAGAGACAGTTGAAGGTCAAAAGACTCGACTCTAAGGAACACTATGGAGGTCCTATCCACGACCCGGCACCCAATGTTATAAAACATTTAGGACTCCATAACGTTGTCACGGGGTGTCCTACGAGATATCCGTATAACTCGCCTTTGTGATTGGTCAGTCAGCCGCGTGACTTATGGCTCGTTGAACCCACCATCAACCAACGTCACAAAATGATTACCTGAGTTATCAGCTCAAGTGGGTAATCAAGGACCAAAACGATGTAATGTTAATCAGTTCACTTTGTGGTGTTCAAAATTGGCGTACAATTCTTAAAAAATCTTAAGAAATTTAGTAGAAAAAATGATTTTGAATGTGGAGAATTGGATAGGATGTATCTTATAATTCAACTTTTTTATCCTCAGAAAATTGTAAAAGATCGAAATCCTTTCAAAGTTAGATATTAGCTTTATTAGAGTAGTCCACTAAATGTATAATAATTCGCACAAGATCTTGTAAGCATGGAACTATTATTTTATAACTCAATTGACCCACTAAAATATAAGTAAAAAATATTAAATGGATGACATAATATAATATATTCAAAAAAAAATATAGAAATGGGTGTGAATTCTAAAAATAAAATATTAAAATTGGAGAAAACAAGCTAAATATAGAAATTTGTAAATTCTAAAAATAAAAAATTAAAATTGAAAACAAGCTTTACAGGGATAGAAAATATGATCTCTTGACACTTGGTAAGATGAATTACCACTAGACTCCACATCATAATATGAATTTTACTTGTGATAAGTTATAATTTATAAAAAAAACACTCATAATTTTATAATAATGGGCCCCTTCCAAATTTGGGCCCTTGTCAATTACCAACTCTTGAATTATGATTTCAATCAATTTGCAGTAAAAATACTCAAGCTTAATTCAAAAAAGGAATTGAAGAACTTGAGTAAATAAAAGGAGATTTTATTGATTAGAAACTTAAACTTACAACATGGTCGTTGATCATCTATTTATAGAAAGACTACTATGTACAAAATATCTTCTAACAAACTAGTTTGTTACAAAATATCTGTAACAAACTTTGTTGACAGATTGTTATGAGCTGGAGTTTGTTACAGCTGATGAGGTGGAGCTGACGAGGCAGTAGGATGGACAATATGATATAACCAACAGCCCCTCCTCAAGTTGGACTATGGTGGTGTATCCACAAGTCCCAACTTGGCAGTAAGATAAGCATGCTGTTTTTCACCAAGGGCTTTTGTCAAGACGTCTGCAAGTTGCTGTGCTGTTGATAC
This sequence comes from Silene conica, assembly GCA_029255685.2. Lineage (NCBI taxonomy): Eukaryota > Viridiplantae > Streptophyta > Magnoliopsida > Caryophyllales > Caryophyllaceae > Silene > Silene conica. Next base: position 23,140,810 of record CM055315.2, on the reverse strand, counting down.
ATGTGCAGTCTTGATCAAACCAGATGAAATTTGTTCTCTGATGTAATGACAATCTTGTCGAATATGCTTAGTCCTTTCGTGAAACACAGGATTTTCAGCTATTTGTTGTGCTGCCTTGTTATCACAATACAATGTAATAGGTGTTGGAACATAGACTTGTAGCTCCTTGAGTAATTCAGTTAACCAAACAATTTCACTAGCAGTTTGACTCATGCTTCTATACTCTGATTCAGCAGAGGATTTACTTACTGTTGGTTGTTTCTCTGTCTTCCAAGAGATCAAAGAATTCCCCAAGGATATGCAATAGCCTGTTAATGACCTGCCTGTGAAAGCACATGAGCCCCAATCTGCATCACAGTAACAGTGCAGATTGAAGTCTGTTCTGGCAGGATAGAATAGACCTGTATTCAGAGTTCCCTTCAAGTATCTGATCAGATGTAGAACAGCATTAAGATGAGGTTGTCTTGGTTCATGCAAAAACTGACTTAACTGCTGTACACTATAGCTAATATCAGGTCTGGTGAGATTCAAATATAGCAGTCTGCCTATGAGCCTTCTGTACAACTCTGGTTTGTCCAATACAGTTCCTTCAGCAACTGATAACTTCAAACCAGTTGGAAGAGGGAATTTAGCTGGCTTAGCTTCAACCATCCCTGAATCCTTTAGTATATCCACAATATACTTTCGTTGGTTCAATAAGACCCCATTAGGTGATCTAGAAACCTCAATTCCAAGGAAATACCTCAAGCAACCTAAATCCTTGATTGTGAAGGCTGTATGCAAGTGGTCTTTAATGGCATGAATCTCTGAATCATTATTTCCAGTAATTAACAAGTCATCCACATAGACAACAATGGCAACAAATGATCCATTAGAGTCTTTCTTTGTAAAGAGGGAATAATCTGAATTAGCTTTAACATAGCCATGCTTGATCAGAAATTTAGACAACTCAACATTCCATTGTCTAGATGCTTGCTTCAATCCATAAAGAGATCTTTTTAGAAGACAAACATCATCTTTATTCCCCTTCTTATAACCCTCTGGCTTTCTCATGTACACTTCCTCATCAAGGAATCCATGAAGGAAGGCATTATTAATATCCAATTGATGTAATGGCCACTCTTTGGCAGCAGCAAGAGCAATAATACACCTAACTGTGGTGAATTTTGCAACAGGACTGAATGTATGCTTGTAATCCTTCCCTTCAATCTGACTGTAACCCTTGGCTACAAGTCTAGCCTTATACCTTTCAACAGATCCATCAGGATTGAATTTGATCTTATAAACCCACTTAGCTCCTATAGCCTTCTTACCAAGGGGTAAAGAAGTCAACTCCCATGTTTTATTTGCCTCTAACGCTGCAATTTCCTGGTCCATGGCCACTTGCCAATGAGGATCATCTTTGGCTTGAGAAAAAGTGGATGGTTCATACAACGCTGAAGAACATTCTGACAGGAAATCTGATAATTGGGTGAGAAACCCTGAAGTTCAATCAAGGCAGTCAGTGCAGTATGGGAAGCAGACATGGTTCCATCAGAAACATTAGTAATGGATGGAGGAACACCCTTGCACTCAAAACCTTTTAATCTGGAATTCAGAAATCTGGTTCTAGAGGATTTTCTAGACTGATCAGGAGCAGTGTCAGTATCAGTAGTATCAGGAGTAGTATTTGAAGTAGTATGAGTAGTGTTTGGATTATTATTTGGATTATTATTGGGGGCTGAAACAAAATCAGCAGTTTGAAAAGTAACACCTGTGGGGAATAAAGCATGTATTCACCCTAAACTTGCAGGATTATAATGAAAAATACAGTTGTGTTTATAGTCATAAGATTAAAAAGGATAAGAAAAGAAGTACAACCTTTAGTCCTTGTGCGAAAGGCCTAAGAACAGGAATTAACACAAATTCCCTCCTATAACTTGCACCCAAGACTTAGAATGAGACGTGGCCGCGTGTGCTAGAAATCCTCTCCAACTGCCTTGCAATATTGGGAGAGCTATTTAGGTTTTAGATGTGAGATCTGAGGTTTTGGGAGAAGAAAGCTCTCAAAACCCTAATTTTTCCTTGAGATTTGTTTAAACAGTGAAACAAGAGTCCCTGACATAAGGAGAGTCCTCCTCCTTATGTAGCTCTTTTGGCCGAAATTTCCAATAGGGTAGGAGTGGGCTTTCCACTCTTACCTTATTCTAATTTGTGATTCGACCCATTTAGCTAAACTTTATTCGCGGGTTTTGTTTATAAATCGTATGCATGTTATCAGATATTAATGCAGTCGATGTATTAATAATGGTCTGATAAAATTACGATATTGTATAATTACCCAAATTAATATAACTGTTTATATTAATACGCGAATACAATATTTAATTAAATATAACCGTTTATATTTAATTTTACGAATTAATCATGCAATCCGTATTAGCTAAAATTATTTAATCCGTATTAAATAATAATCTCAACATCTTATTGACTAATTTAATAGTCAATACCTCTGACTAACTGTTTAGTCATATCCGGCAAAATGTGACTGTATTTTCATACCTTCACATCTCTCAAACGTGTCCTATAGGTGTGACGTATAGGGACCAGTTGATCAGCGCCATCCGTATGACAATAACGTCAAACTTATCTAGCAAGCCAACCGTTATTGATAAACGTGGATCAACTGGTAATAATACAAAAGTATGCCCTTGTGATCCTTAAAGATATTTAATAAGTCATTGTACTTAATTGTCAAGGACACCAGCCCCAACAACACCATCATCTTCTATCACAGTATGAGGAATAGAAGGAGTTGGATCAGGTGTGGTATTTATTGTGAATGTAGGGGAAAAAGGGAAAAGGTTTTCTTTGAATACTACATATCTGCTGTAAAGGACTTTGTGACCATCCAAACTGTACAATCTATATCCCTTCTTGCCCATATGATACCCCAAAAATATGCATCTGATTGCCCTATCTTCAAACTTGTCACCATCATGCTTTGCAGCATAGCAAAGACAGCCCACTACTCTCAAGTGATTATAGTCGGGTGGTTTGCCAAACAGATACCCATGAAGTGTCTTCCATTGAAGGATAGCAGTGGGAAGGAGGTTGATAATATGAGTTGCAGCAAGTATAAGATAACCCAGAACTTCTTAGGTAGACTAGATTGAATTTTTAAAGACCTAGCTACCTCAAGTAAGTATCTATGCTTACGTTCAACCCTCCCATTCTGTTGTCGATTACCAGGAATAGAAGTTTGATGCACTATGCCATGATCAACAAATAACCTAGCACATTATTTTTGCACAATTTCTGTCCCATTATCTGACCTTAAGGTTTTGACAGTGGTATTAAATTGATTATGAACATAAGCAAAGAAATGTTCTATGGTTTGAGCAACAAGATCCTTTCCCTTCAATAACATAGTCCAAGTGGTTCTGCTAAAATCATCAACCACAGTGAGGAAATAGGAAGCACCATTGATAGCCAAAACCCTATATGGTCCCGAAAGGTCTACATGAATCAACTCAAAAGGAGCATTAGTAACTGAGGCTCTAGTGGGAAAATGACTCTTATGATGTTTGGCCATAAGACAAGTATCACAGTGAAAATTTCCTTTATTGATAACAGACTGTGTCTGTGGGAGTACATGTTTTATTGTAGATAATGCACTATGTCCTAATCTAGCATGCTGAAGACTAACATCAGTAAAAACAGCATTAACAGTGACAAAGTCTGTGCTAGGAACATGGACATTGCATTTATTATCACTAGGTATCACTAGTAGAAAAAACCCCTATTACGACGCCTTAATCGTGGCGGTTCTTCTAGAAACGCCGTAAAAGGCCCAGAAACCTGGCGGGATCGAGTTTTCCATATATTAAAAAGTCTATCACGACGGTTTAAATTAAGAACCGACGTATTAGTAGTAGCCATTTATGGCGGTTTCATATAATAAACGTCACCATAAGTCAATTACGACGGTTGTAAATACAACCGCCGTTAATAACGACGCTAAAAATTAATAATACTTGACAATACTTTTAATAAAAGACCGTCGGCATATGTTCTTAAGACGGTTTTTATCAAAAACTGACATAATTAATTGTAATTGGAATAAGACAATTACCTTATTAAATTGGAATTGCAATAAACTAAAGATACCTTATTATCTTTTAAAAAAAGAATATATATTGTAAAACCCTTCTATGGTCTTCATCTTCCTCGCGCCACCGCTCAACGTCTCTGCGAGCGCAATTACGTCAAGGTAGCCTCTGTTCAACCTCTCTGCGCGCTCAATTTCGTCTTCATTTTCCCCGCTCCTCTGCTCAACCTCTTTGGTAATTTATCAAATTGATTGAATATATTGTTTTATTGAATTATTGTTTTATTGAATTACAATTTAATTGAATTACTATTGTTGTTGTTGCTGAATTATAATTTTAATTATATTTCTTCATTCAATTATACAAGTAACGGTTGTTAATCGAGTTTAATTTCTGGTAATTTTATCAAATTGATTGAATTTAATGATTTATTGAATTACTGTTTTGTTAAATTACTGTTTAATTGAATTAGTGTTTTAATTGAATTTCTAGTTTAACTATAGCATTTACTGTTTTATTCAATCAATATTTAGACTTAAGATAAGTGGATTCATCCAAAGCCTAACCCTAGCTTTAACTTACTGGAAGTTGATGAAGCAGTTTTCTTAGTTATACGCTGGATGATTTAGTGGGATTTTGAATCAGATTTAGAATGAAAGAGCTCTCACCCCGTGAAATGGGACTCGCTATCGTATGCAATCGTGGTGAAGCAATTTCTGAGAAAGAAGTGTCATTACCTGTTTGTACATATATATGTATATACTTGGGGCTTTGTTTGCTTTCTCATTTGAGACTTAATGTTTAATAAGATGCAGAGAGAGCTTGGTTAGTTTGATGTTGTCTTGTAGGAGATGGGGAAAGCAGATGGATTGGTCAATGCGGGCATTTCTAACGATGAATAACGGGAAATAAAAAAAAGACTAGAGACTAAATGCATCGATCGATAAAGCAGTATAAAAGATAAGATATACATGCTAAGACCAGATACACTGGCGTATACTAGATTATTAATTATCATAAGAAATTGCAGGTTATTCATACTGAGGTTAGTTGAATAAAGGAGATAGCAGATTTCGTTGAATCAATGTTTTTGAGGTCTTTTGTGCTAAGAAAGGTAAGATTCTCATCACATGTCTGGATGCACCTTCTTGATGCTTGGTTTTGAAGTGTTTTAAGTTTAAACTTAGTATCTTTTACCTTGTCCTTGAGGAATTATCTTTATACAATTATCCGCATCTTGTACATTATATTATGACTGGTTGTGGCCACTAATTGTATCATAGTTTATTACGATGAATTTATTTTGAATATTATTATTATAGAATTCAAAATCTGTGTTTGCAGCAAGCCATCTTTTGTGTTTGGCATTGATAAAGTTATTCTTTGTTAAAGTAACTTAATAACTAGCTTGTTACTTTGAGAATTTGAAATTTGCATTATAGAATGTGGAATTTCTTCTTGTTACTAAAGTTAATCATACTGTTATTCAAGTAATACCCCAACAACATAGTAGCTAGCTTTTTTAACATTAGTTAACTGACACATTAAATTGGATTTTAGCCTGCAAGTATAAAAACATCTAGATATAATATATTCTTTAAAAGTTAACTACCCCGAGGATTAGGTATAAAAGCCAATCCAGTGATCGTTGACGGCTGAAGCGAGCATCTAATTAAGGCTTTATTCAGAATAGTGTTTTTCATTGATCTGGAAGATGTTTTGGCGGGATAATGTTTAAGGAGAACTGACACGTGTCCAGTTTAATCTCAAGTATTTCAGGGTCCAAGGAAGAAGATAATATTAGCACTGAATTCAAGGGAATGAATTGATAGTGTGCAGCAGAGGATATTTTTTTGTGGACTGCTCAAGAGTCGGTCAGCAGTCGGTAATCATGAACTCAAGAGTCAGTCAACAGGGAGTAACTATGAATTGGTAATTGATAACTTGGTAAAAGCCTGTTGCTTTTAAATGCTGTACTAAATTAGTGTCGTAGGGTGCAAGGTTTTTTACCAACACATTGTAGGACAGATTTATCAAATTGATTGAATTACTATTTTATTGAATTACTGTATTATTGAACCATTGTTATTGAATTAATTACTGTTATTGAATTCTAAGAATTAATGTTATTGAATTATTTGTATTCATATCTTCTTTGTGGTTTTGGTGTTCGATGACAAACTCCAACGGATTGATTGTATAATTCATATGATGTCATAGTAGGAAGATTCTAAAACTTATAAAAGTCTTGACAGGAAGTAAGGGAACTGCTATTGAATTATTTGTTATGGTTATATCATCTTTCTGATCTTGCATTGTTGTTAATTACTTCCTCCATTTATAAGTGTTCTTCCCATTTCATTTTGCACTTGGATTAAGGCAAACTAATAAAGAAATGATAAAGTAATGAAAGAAAGGTAATAAGTGGGGTTAGTAATGAAAAGAGGATATTTTTTGGAATAAAAAAATGATAAAGTTGTAATTTGGTTGTCTAAAATAGGAAATAAAAGAAATGGGAAGAAAATCAGTAATTTGCCAAATAAGGGAAATGGGAAGAAAATAGGAAAATGGAGGAAGTACTTGTTATTATTGTATGGGAATGTAGCAGGATGGTTAAGGTCAGTTGTTACTGCTCAGATGGTCACTTATCTCCTCGATCTTTTTTGCTACTTTGGTTTGTAAATTGTCATGCTATTGCGTGTTGTCATGTTGTTTTACGATTAGTATTTTATCAAGGCTAAAACGCCAAGGAGTTGTCTCATGTTTATCTTATTTTTATAAACTTTCCTTCTTTCCTTTGTTTTTTCTTTTATTCTTCTCCTCCCTCTATAAGTGTTCAGTGACCCTGACCCCGTCCTCATCATATCAAGTGAGGATGAATATGTTAAGAGACAAAAGAGAAAAAGACTATCCCAATTACACTCTTTTAATGGGAATAGGCGAACGAACCTTGACAGATAGATGTCATCTTTCAAAGTAATCTATCACAATATAATGTCCCCAATACACTCTTTTCATGGTAGTTATCTTTAGTAGTAGTTTTAGTGTGTTGGTATAATATAGGGCATTATTTTAAGAAGGTAGTGTCGGATTCGAATCCGCCTGCGCAAGATAAGGCATTAGATGCATTGATATCGTATTTGAAAGTTGTTGATGCGGATGTTGGAAGGTAGGATTTTAGTGGACTTGGATGTTTAAAATTGTGGATTTTGTGAAAATAGTGTTGTTTTAGTGTAATGTATGTTGTGGTGTGTGTGAATAGGTATGCCAAAGAAGTGTGTAATGCAGTTGTGGCGAAATGTTTAACTGAAAGGCAGAAGACTGTGGAAAAGGCGGCGCGGGCGGTGTTCATGCTCTGGATTGTGCTGGAGGCAGCCGAATCTTTCTTGGTATGGAATAATTCTATGTTATTTTTACTCTACATCTTGAGCTATAATGTGGTATTTGAAAATTTGAACTTGGCCAAATTGCATTTGTAGAAGTTTGTTATTAGCTTATTAAAGGAACTTGGCCAAATTTGGTGGTAATGCAGATGTTAATGTGTGTCTTAGCTTTTTTGTTTGACTTGTGCCATGTGTGGGGAATAAAACGCGTATTCACCCTAAATTTGCAGGATTATAATGAAATATGCAATTGTGAATATCGTCATAAGATAAAAACATGAGAAAAGAAGTACAACCTTTAGTCCTCGCGCAAAAGGCCTAAGAACAGGAATTAATGCAAATTCCCTCCTATAACTTGCACCCAAGACTTAGTTTGAGACGTGGCCGCGTGTGCTAGAAATCCTCTCCAATTGCCTTGCAATATAGGGAGAGCCCTTGAGGTTTTAGATGTGAGATCTGAGGTTTTGGGAGAAGAATGCTCTCAAACCCTAATTTTACCCTGAGATTATTTTACAGTGCAACAAGTGTCACTGACATAAGGAGAGTCCACCTCCTTATGTAGTTGTTTCGGCCGAAATACCCTAAGTAGGGTAGGAGTGGGCTTTCCACTCTTACCTTATTCTGGTTCGTGATTCGACCCATTTAGCTTTAAGTTGTTCGCGGGTTTTATTTATAAATCGTAACATGTTATCAGATATTAATATAGTCGATATATTAATAATGGTCTGACAAAATACGATATTGTATAATTACCCAAATTAATATAATTGTTTATATTAATACACGAATACAATATTTAATTAAATATAACCGTTTATATTTAATTTACGAATTAATCATGTAATCCGTATTAGCTAAAATTATTTAATCCGTATTAAATAATAATCTCAACATCTTATTGACTAATTTAATAGTCAATACCTCTGACTAACCGTTTAGTCATATCCGGCAAAATGTGACTGTATTTTCATACCTTCACATCTCTCAAACGTGTCCTATAGGTGTGACGTATAGGGACCAGTTGACCACCGTCATCCGTATGACAATAACGTCAAACTTATCTAGCAAGCCAACCGTTATTGATAAACGTGGATCAACTGGTAATAATACAGAAGTATGCCCTTGTGATCCTTAAAGAGATTTAATAAGTCATTGTACTTAATTGTCAAGGACACCAGCCCCAACAATCTCCCACTTGTCCGTACAAGGGTATGTTCAATGACGTTATCACACTACATGTGGAGGACACAATCTCCAACAAACTCCCACTTGTCCGTACAAGTGTAGGTGCGATAACCGAATCTCATATCCTTTTAAAATTTCTCCCACTCAATGTAAGACAATTTGCAAATCCGCATTCGCAAAGGTCGTATCTCACAAGCGATCTGTATCAAGAGTGGTTTCCCCGACTAGAGAGTAACTTAACTGATAAAACGAATCTGTATTCGAGCATGGCCATGCATTTCAGTTACTACTCCTCGAGTGGCCCTGAGAAATGATAAAATCCTGATAAGGGTTTGGATATTTCCCTCAACTCGAATCCTGCCGATATCGCCCAGCATGAAATAACCCAGAAAAAATCCTCTTGGCCCCTGTTACGGTGACCGTGGGAAAGAAACCAAAGTTACCCAAAATCTGTCTTAATCTCAAGAAACAGTTGAAAGTCAAAAGACTCGACTCTAAGGAACACTATGGAGGTCCTATCCACGACCTGGCACCCAATGTTATAAAACATTTAGGACTCCATAACGATGTCACGGGGTGTCCTACGAGATATCCGTATAACTCGCCTTTGTGATTGGTCAGTCATCCACGTGACTTATGGCTCGTTGAACCCACCATCAACCAACGTCACAAAATGATTACCTGAGTTATCAGCTCAAGTGGGTAATCAAGGACCAAGACGATGTAATGTTAATCAGTTCACTTTGTGGTGTTCAAAATTGGCGTACAATTCCACATGAGAAACAAAACATTTTATATCATAACAATAAGGTTGAATAGAGTACACGAGAAAATGAATTATTACATGAATTCATAAAAGAGTACTACAACTTAGGAACACATCCAATTCCCATGGAATGAATGTGCCCTTCATGCTTATCACGTGGTAATGCTTTTGTGAGAGGATCAGCTATGTTGTCATCCGTAGCGATCTTTTCAATAAAAATCTCCTTTTGCTCCACGTAATCTCTGATTAGATGAGCTTTCCATTGTACATGCCTAGCCTTGCTGCTAGACTTATGCTCCTTAGCTTGGAAGATGGCACCGCTATTGTCACAATAGACGGTGATTGGGTCATTCGAACTAGGCACTACTGATAGTCCTTGTAAGAATTGACGCATCCATATTGCTTCCTTAGCTGCTTCCGAGGCGGCATAGTACTCGGACTCAGTCGTAGAATCTGCTGTAACACTCTGTTTAGAACTTTTCCAGCTGACAGCAGCGCCATTAAGAGTAAAGACAAATCCAGACTGAGATTTCGAGTCATCTCGATCTGTTTGGAAGCTAGCATCTGCGTAACCCGTGGCGCAGAGCGTTGAGTCGCCTCCATAAGTCAATCCCCAATCTTTAGTCCTCCGTAGGTACTTAAGAATGTTTTTCACGGCCATCCAGTGGTGTTCACCTGGATGAGCTTGGAATCGACTTGTCATACTCAATGCATATGCAACGTCAGGACGTGTGCATATCATGGCATACATGATCGATCCTATTGCCGAGGCATAAGGAATCCGACTCATGCGCTCTTTCTCTTCCACTGACTTAGCTTCTTGAGTCTTGCTCAAGTGAAGCCCAGGAGTCATGGGAAGGAACCCCTTCTTGGAGTTCGTCATGCTGAATCTCTCCAGAATCTTCTCAATATAAGACTCCTGACTGAGAGACAACATCCGTCGTGATCTATCCCTGTAGATACGGATGCCCAAAATTCTTTGTGCCTCTCCCAGATCTTTCATCTGGAAATGGTTTTTCAACCATGCTTTAACCGAAGATAAGAGAGGTATGTCATTCCCAATCAAGAGTATGTCATCGACATACAGTACTAGGAATACAATCTTACTCCCACTCGACTTGATATAGAGACATGGTTCCTCGACTGATCGAATGAACCCATTCTCTTTTATCACTTGGTCGAAGCGATGATTCCAACTCCGCGATGCTTGCTTAAGTCCATAGATGGAACGCTTAAGCTTGCAAACTTTCTTAGGATGTGCTGGATCGATAAAACCCTCGGGTTGTACCATGTACAACTCTTCCTCCAAATAACCGTTTAAGAAGGCGGTTTTAACGTCCATTTGCCATATTTCATAGTCATGAAATGCGGCGATCGCTAAGATAATCCGAATGGAACGTAGCATGACTACGGGTGCAAAGATCTCATCGTAGTGCAAGCCTGACACTTGGGTGAAAGCTTTAGCAACTAGTCTAGCCTTATGGATATCTTGTTGTCCTTCCACGGCATGCTTTATCTTGTAAAGCCATTTGCATTGAAGGGGACGTACCTTTGCAGGTAGGTCCACAAGATCCCACACGTTGTTCTCATACATGGAGTCCATCTCGGATTGCATGGCTTCTAGCCATAGCTTTGAGTCAGAACTGGTCATGGCACCTTTATAGGTTGTGGGTTCATTACCCTCTAGGAGTAAGACGTCATCTGTATCGTGTTCCTCGACCATACCAATGTATCTGTCCGGTGGAATAGAGACTCTTCCTGACCTCCTAGGTTCCTCAGGGATATCTACCGCAGCCTCGGTTGAAGGTACTGTTTCCTCCAATGGTTGCTCGGTAGTTGGTTCTTGAACCTCCGATAACTCGAAGGTTCTATTACTCGACTTGTTCTCGAGAAATTCTTTCTCTAAGAACGTCGCACTAGCCGCAACAAAAACACGTTGTTCGGTAGGCGAGTAGAAGTAATGACCAAACGTTCCCTTTGGATAGCCTATAAAGTATGTCTTGACCGATCGCGGGCCGAGCTTATCGTCGTGTCTCCACTTGACATAAGCCTCGCAGCCCCAAACCCGAATAAAGGACAAGTTAGGGACCGTTCCCTTCCATAACTCGAATGGAGTCTTGTCAACAGCTTTAGACGGACTTCGGTTAAGTATTAGAGCGGCCGACAAAAGAGCATAGCCCCACAATGAATCAGGCACAACGGTGTGACTCATCATGGATCGAACCATATCAAGTAAAGTTCGATTTCTCCGTTCGGACACACCATTTAATTGTGGTGTTCCAGGTGGAGTCAACTGTAGCACGATCCCACAGTCTTTTAGGTGTTGATCAAACTCGCGTGAAAGATACTCACCACCACGATCCGAGCGTAGTGCTTTAATCTTTTTACCCAGCTGGCTCTGTACCCGATTCTGGTATTCTTTGAACTTGTCAAAGGATTCACTTTTATGTTTCATCAAGTAGACATAGCCATATCTACTCAAATCATCCGTGAAAGTGATGAAATACCTATAGCCTTCTCGTGCGTTGATCGACATAGGGCCACATACGTCCGTATGTATGAGTCCTAATAGGTCGGCAGCACGCATTCCAACACCTTTGAAGGAAATACGAGTCATTTTGCCGATGAGACATGATTCACACGTGCCATATGATTCGAAATCAAAGGGCGAAATAGCTCCATTCTGTATGAGCTGTTTTACGCGTTTCTCATTTATGTGTCCCATACGACAATGCCATAGGTAAGTTTGATCTTTGTCACCTACCTTTATTCTTTTATTATTCACATGTAATATCTCGGTGGTTTGATCTAAAACATAAATTCCATTCATGGAAACTGCCTTGCCATAAATCATATTGTGTAAGGAGAAAATACAGCTATTATTCTCTATTACAAATGAAAAGCCAAGTTTGTCAAGTGCAGAAACTGAAATAATGTTTTTGGACAAACTAGGAACATAATAACAGTTATATAAAAATAACTCGAATCCACTTGGAAGCTGGATTACGTATGTTCCCTTCGAGACTGCAGCCACACGTGCTCCATTCCCGACACGCAGGTCCACCTCACCCTTGATTAGGGGTTCTTGGTTTCGGAGGCCCTGCACATGATTACATAGATGAGAACCACAACCAGTATCAAGTACCCAAGTTCCGTAACTTGCATGGTTAATCTCAATCATGTGAATAAAAGAAGAAGAAGACATACCAACAGGAGTAACACGGCCTGCTTTAATGTCCTCGCGATACACGGGGCATGAGCGCCTCCAATGCCCAGTCTTGTGGCAATGGTGACATTCCATGCTTGTATCCTTGCTCTTTGTCTTGCCTTGTGAGTTACTCGACTCACCAGGCCCACTCTTAGCAAATCCTGGTTTCTTGAACCTGGGCCTACCTACCGCTAGGTCGCCCTGAGCTTTAGCCTTCCCTTTACCTTTTCCCTTACTTGAGATCATGAGAACATCCTGCTTTAGACTCCCACTCAACTTTAGATCCTTCTCAGTCTGTACGAGAAGGGAGTGGAGCTCATGGGGAGTCTTCTTCATGTCGTTCATGTAGTAGTTGGCCCTAAAGAGGGCGAACCCATCATGAAGCGAATGAAGCATGCGATCAACGATGATGTTCTCACTGATCTTGCAGTTTAGGGTCTCCAGTTTCTCGATATTCTCAATCATGTTGAGAATATGTGGGCTAACAGCTTGGCCCTTCTGGAGTTTCGCCTCAAAGAAGCGACAGGTATGCTCATAAGAAACGATTCTCAGAGCCTTGGAGAATTCGTTAGTGAGCGTGGTGAAAATCTTGTTTGCACCATGGGTTATGAAGCGTCTTTGCAAATTAGATTCCATTGCATAGATGAGTACGTTCTTTATCGCACCCGCTTCCATGACGAAGTCGCTATGAGCGCGTACATCGTTGGCTCTAGCTCCAGTTCCTGGGTGTGCCGGAATGGGCTCAGTTAAAAACTTAAGCTTTCCGTCAGCAATGGCAGCATTCCGTAGTGCTGCCTCCCAGTCAGAGAAGTTTGACCCATCATTCCTCAGTCTAGTTGACTGATTCATGGAGTCCATGAAGGCTTTTAGCCAGGATTCACGTGCTAGCTTGGCACTTGGCATTGGGTCTTCACCAGCCATTTTAGTTTTACAGCAGTTATAATGAACGTGTTCTACACTGAAAGAAGATAAAACAAAACCATATAAGCAACTTATTGTTGTGATTTAAGTCTATATTAAATTGAATTTAAACTCGTAGACTCATGCATTTATATAATTGATCTCCCTCAAGAATTATATAAACGATCCCAAGACTCAATTTCCGTATATTGATAAGCCCACAGTTTGGCTAATTCCAATCGTTGGAACTCTTGGTCGATAGATTTCCGTAAATCCTATCTATTAGTCCATCTCAGTCACTGGAATATTATCGAGTGACCATGATGTTGAGATAAAATAAATCATCTGTTCCCACTTACCCGACGTAGAAGGGGTCATATTATGCCTACCGACGAAGAAGGGATTCATGGGAGGCTGATTTATAAAGACTAATCTCAATTTTTGGTTATACGAGGAAGACCCCATCAACTCTTATTTATCCATATTTAAGTGAACTAAAAACTAGCATTTGCGTGAATGAATTAAATAAAGTCATGGCTTTTAAATTGACATGTGACATCTGTATTGTCACAGAAAACTAACGCGTGACCTCTACATGAGTCAGTTTTCAGGCATGATATAGGTGGTTTGGTTTTTAGGCGGAATATGATGCAAGCTATTATCGATGAAAGCGTAAAGATAAATGCAATAAACGTAAATAAAAGTCCTAGTGTGGCCTATCCTACCAAAATAAACATAAAACAACTTGGAATCCACCGTTGGACCCTAGAAGCTTGTCTTGATGTTCTATCTTGGTCCTTGCAGCGGGAGTGAGCATCCGGTCTCCGTCTTGTCTTTGGTCTTCACAAAATTACTAATTTAAATTACAAAAGTAATCCTAGATACATTCTAATTTAAATACAAAAGTAATTACATGGCAAAAACCCAAAACGGAGATTCAAGATCTCAAAATTACAAGCAAGATCGTGTCCCATCATTACGGTAACACAATCTTCTAAGGCCACACTAAGTTACAACCGTTTGCAAAAATTAAATACGTTATTGAAAGCATTCAAGGCATTCACAAGACGATAAATAAAATGCATCAACTAAATAAAATTTATACATGACATAATACTGTTATTATGATTAATAAATTTATACCAAACCACCTTTTAAGATTAAAATTATGTGACTATACCGCTTTAATCACCAATTTTAATAAACATATAATCCATTATTTTAAACTGTTTTAAAACAATATGTATCAAACGAGGGTGAACCGTTTCACTAAATAATATACTATTTCCGTATACAGTATATTATTTTAAGCCATGTGAAAATAAGAACCAAGTTATTTTCGAAAATAAACACCCCGAAACGAGAGCACTCGATCGAGTAACAGGGGCACTCGATCGAGTGTCAGGGTCACTCGATCGAGTGCAGCAGGGCTCGATCGAGTGGCTCGTAAAAACTGCAAATCGCTGCACTTTTAAATTAAAACGGGTTTATAACATGGATTTAAAACGTGTAAATCATAAATAAACAACAACAAAAGATTCACATATTGCTAAAAATATCGATTAATTAACAATATGCAAATTATAATCGAAAAACAAGATCGATTTCTCACAAAAATCACACGCACGGGCCTGGTACGAGGGCACTCGATCGAGTGCAACTGGTACTCGATCGAGTGCCTAAGCACAGTGTACGGTTTTCAAAATTTTTAAAACTTATGAAAGACACAATTGTAAAATTTTCATGGCCTAAGGCTCTGATACCACTTGTGGGGAATAAAACGCGTATTCACCCTAAATTTGCAGGATTATAATGAAATATGCAATTGTGAATATCGTCATAAGATAAAAACATGAGAAAAGAAGTACAACCTTTAGTCCTCGCGCAAAAGGCCTAAGAACATGAATTAATGCAAATTCCCTCCTATAACTTGCACCCAAGACTTAGTTTGAGACGTGGCCGCGTGTGCTAGAAATCCTCTCCAATTGCCTTGCAATATAGGGAGAGCCCTTGAGGTTTTAGATGTGAGATCTGAGGTTTTGGGAGAAGAATGCTCTCAAACCCTAATTTTACCCTGAGATTATTTTACAGTGCAACAAGTGTCACTGACATAAGGAGAGTCCACCTCCTTATGTAGTTGTTTCGGCCGAAATACCCTAAGTAGGGTAGGAGTGGGCTTTCCACTCTTACCTTATTCTGGTTCGTGATTCGACCCATTTAGCTTTAAGTTGTTCGCGGGTTTTATTTATAAATCGTAACATGTTATCAGATATTAATATAGTCGATATATTAATAATGGTCTGACAAAATACGATATTGTATAATTACCCAAATTAATATAACTGTTTATATTAATACACGAATACAATATTTAATTAAATATAACCGTTTATATTTAATTTACGAATTAATCATGTAATCCGTATTAGCTAAAATTATTTAATCCGTATTAAATAATAATCTCAACATCTTATTGACTAATTTAATAGTCAATACCTCTGACTAACCGTTTAGTCATATCCGGCAAAATGTGACTGTATTTTCATACCTTCACATCTCTCAAACGTGTCCTATAGGTGTGACGTATAGGGACCAGTTGGCCACCGCCATCCGTATGACAATAACGTCAAACTTATCTAGCACCATGCTCCAGAGGCTATTGTTACGACTCACAATATCTTGTGCCATCTCTTCAGGAAGTATGTTTCAAGATTGAGAGGCAGTCATTCCGGCTCAGTTGGGTCTATCTTATAATGTCTACTCTACATCTCTAAAGTCTAAATGGTGAAATTAACTGGTGGTTTTGATCTTCAGATTTTTATTGTTAGTTGGTAATGATTGCGGTGTACTTATTTGATGTCCGAAATATGGAATTCTTCGTCCCCTTTTTCATTAAGATCCTTTCAGAGAAATCAGTCGTTCGTGGTTGCATGTCAGTTGCAGTTCTTCTGGCGGAGGCGACATTGCTGCCCAGTGGATTTGATTTGTCTCTTTTTTCTATTCTTATCAAAACTGTCAGACGACAGGATTTCAATGTCCAGGTATGTTTCAGATGTGGGGAATAAAGCATGTATTCACCCTAAACTTGCAGGATTATAATGAAAAATACAGTTGTGTTTATAGTCATAAGATTAAAAAGGATAAGAAAAAGAATTCAACCTTTGGTCCTTTGTGCTTATGGCCTAAGAACAGGAATTAAAGTAAATTCCCTCCTATAACTTGCACCCAAGACTTGATTGAGATGATGCCGCGTGTGCTAGAAAATACTCTCCAATTGCCTTGCAATATGGGGAGAGCTTTTGAGAGGTTTTAGATGTGAGATCTGAGTTTTGGGAAAAAGATGTTCTCAAAACCCTAATTGTGAGAATTATCAATTACCAGTAAGTGACAAAAGGAGAAAGACTCTCCTTTTGTATTACTTAGGTCGGCCGAATGGGTCTTGGGTAAGGGTGGGCTTTTTCCACTCTTACCTTATACCTTTGCGTGATTCGACCCGTTTAGCTTTAAGTTGTTCGCGGGTTTTATTTATAAATCGTAACATGTTATCAGATATTAATACAGTCGATATATTAATAATGGTCTGACAAAATACGATATTGTATAATTACCCAAATTAATATAACTGTTTATATTAATACGCGAATACTATATTTAATTAAATATAACCGTTTATATTTAATTTACGAATTAATCTTGTAATCCGTATTAGCTAAAATTATTTAATCCGTATTAAATAATAATCTCAACATCTTATTGACTAATTTATTAGTCAACACCTCTGACTAACTGTTTAGTCATATCCGGCATAAATGTGACTGTATTTTCATACCTTCACATCTCTCAAACGTGTCCTATAGGTGTGACGTATAGGGACCAGTTGATCACCGCCATCCGTATGACAATAACGTCAAACTTATCTAGCAAGCCAACCGTTATTGATAAACGTGGATCAATTGGTAATAATACAAAAGTATGTCCTTGGGATCCTTAAAGAGATTTAATAAGTCATTGTACTTAATTGTCAAGGACACCAGCCCCAACATCAGAAAGCTGTACTGTTTTTTACTATCTTCGTCCGCACTTCCTTATTGTTACATTCAACCGCAGGAAGACGATGTTGGGACACTCGATTACCTTCCTCCCAAGATGGGTATGCATTTGAGCGCATTATATTTCTTTTAATGTTTTATGTGTGGACTAGTTAAACACTGAGATAATATTTGTGCTTGTTTTCTTTCACAGTGGAGAGTGTTGAGCATGATGCAAGCGTCGACATTTGGAGCCTACGTGTTCTATGTTACGAGTTTCTCTATGGGTTTCCTCCTTTTGAAGCAAGGGAGCATTCAGACACATACAGAAGGTAAAAGCTTTAATACGGAGTACAATTTCACATATGAGACCTACCTAATGCTTATGTTTGAGTATTCCTCCTTTATATTTTTCACATATAGAATAACAGAAGGTAAAACTTTAATAGTCAGACCTGTATTTGTATGAAGCTTTGATGAGCATTACTTGAGTACTTAATAAATCTCATTAAGCTGACAATAATGTTTGCAGGATAGTGCAAGTTGATTTATTGTGTCCTCTGAAACCCTTTGTCTCTTCAGCTGCAAAGGACCTTATAACTCAGGTAAGCTTCTGTACACTAATATCAGTGGTGTCATATTACAATTGTTCTTGGCTTACTAGGTGAAACTTATTGCACTACGTAATTGTATATCAGACGCTCGTTAAAGCCTCGACACAACATCTTCCTTTGCACAAGATTCTGGAGCATCCATGGATAGTCCAAAATGCAGATCCGTCTGGTCTTTACAAGTGTTGATAAGTTGTAAGATGTTCCCACTTCCCAGGTTCACTGAAACATGCGATATTTATGAGATCAAAGATGAGTGGGCTACCATAGCGAACTTGTAGAATAGTTTATCTACTAGTTTATCAACTAGAGCGTGTATGTTTTTCATACACTTCGGATGTATTCTTGGTCATAGACTCATAGTGATGCAAGATTGGTGTACGTTTGTTGGACAAATATTGTTTGGAATACTATTTATGTGGTTACCTTTCTATTTATAACATATACCATTTGGAATTATCAAATTTTCGTATAATTGTTACGACGTTTTCTTTAAAACCGACGTAATAAGGTTAAATAAATTCGCTTTTAATGACGGTTTTTCACAAAACAACCGACGTGGTAATCATTTTAATGACTTTTTTTGGAAGGAAACCGACATTATAACCACCTTTCTTGGCGGTTCAGTAATTATAACCGTCGTAACAGAAAACATGTTTCCGTAGTAAATTAGCTTTCAAACGTCTATAGCGACGGTTTTTAGAACTTTTAATGACGGTTTAACACCAAAGAATCGAGGTTTTAATTATCTTTAGCGGCGGTTTTTGTAAATGAAACTGACATGATAAATACCTTTCCCGACGGTTCTGTAGCTATAATGGTGGTTTTTAGAACTTTTAACGACGGTTTAACACCAAAGAATCGACGTTTTAATTATCTTTAGTGGCGGTTTTTGTAAAGGAAACTGACATGATAAATATCTTTCCCGACGGTTCTGTAGCTATAATGGCGGTTTTTAGAACATTTAACGACGATTGTAAAATAAACAACCGCCACAACAAGATAACTAAAACGACGTTTGTAGAAACTTTATACGACGGTTTTAAACTTTATACGACACCGCGATATACGACGCACCCTAAACCTCTCAAAACCGCCACAAAAGGTCATTTATGACCGCCACCGTAGGGGTGTTTTGTACTAGTGTATGCTACTTAGATGATAGATGTCTACTTTCTTCAAGCCTGAGCATAGAAGTTCCTCAGTTATATTGTCTTGAATAACACAACCATCAGGATTAAAAATGGCCCTCAGCTTAACATCATTTAACAATTTGCCAAGGGATAGTAGATTATGCTTAAAGTCAGGGAGATAAAGGACATTATGGAGCAATAATCTGTCGGAAAGCTGAATAGTACCAGTATAATGAACATTTTTAACCTGTCCATCTGGTAAAGTGACTGCTAAGGGTTTTGATAAGTGTGTAATAGTATGTAAATTGGACAAGACATATGTCATGTGGTCTGAAGCCCCTGAATCAATGATCCAGTTCATAGTCAGCAATGAGTGATCATGAATACGAGCACTAGCAGCTAGAAGAGTACCTGATGACTGAGAAGGACCAGCAGCATTAGTGAAAGTTTGGGAGTAAGACTGCATTTTAAACAACTCCTTGGCTACTGCTTGCACAAAAGATGCATCAATCACAGGAGAATCTTTTCCAGTTGAGTCAAGAGGAGTATCCATAGATCTCACTTCTTCAACATTAGCAGCAAATCCCTTTCCTGAACCAGAAGAGGAGACAGGAACATGTTTCTGATTGTTAGCAGCAGCGGTAGCTTTAGCCTGTTCTCGCTTGTGATGCCAACAATAATCAAGAGTGTGACCAGACTTCTCACATCGAGTACACCAATATACAGGTTTCTTTGGCTTGTCTTCAGACATCTCTTCACCTTTGGCCTTCTTAGTATCCCTTCGCCAAACATTCTTGTGTGATATAACAGCCATAACAACAGCATCAGAATTGACTACAGGTGCAGGAGCAGTCATAGTCATCTAGACTTCAGCTTGATGAAGCTTAGCATATACTTGATTAATGCTGGGAAGAGGATCTAAAGCAAGAATATGATCACGAATTGAATCATAATTCTTCTCTAATCCCATCAGAAAATCCAGAATATGATGAACATTCTCTCTTTCAACAATCTTCTTGAGAATGTTGCAATTACAGGTACCAATGCCACCACAGTCACATTCAGGAAGAGGATCTAAGGATCGAATATCTTCCCAACCAGAACGAAGTTTGGCATAGTATTCAGCAATAGAAAGATCACCTTGCTTGATTTCGTGACTTCTTTTCGTAATTGATACAGAAATGGAGCATTAGATTGGTTAAACCTTTCGTTTAATTCCTCCCACAACTGCTTGCTGGAAGTCACATAAGAAAAACTCCGAGCAATATCCTCAGAAAGTGAGAACTGCAGCCACCTCAAGACAGTGTAATCAGTACAAATCCAGTCTTGATACCGTTCATTAGTTTCAGCAGGTCGAGAACAAGCAACATTGATGAAGCCAAGCTTGTTTTTCGAGATCAAAGCAATGCGCATATTACGCGACCAATGGAGAAAGGATTTACCATTGAAAACCTGCGGAAGGATTTGCAGCAGTGATTGATCACCAGGAGTAAGGTGCAGAGGATCCTTATAAACTGAACTAATAGGAGGAGTCGGCATCTTGAATCAAGCAAGAAATTGGAGTAATTTGCAGCGGAAAAAATTGAAAAAACAATTGATTTTGTGATTACAGTTGTGTAAAAAGATCAAATTGATGTAAGAAAAAACATCAATTTGACGAAAAACTGAAGAAAAACAGAATCGATTTGACCGATGATACCATCTTGAATTATGATTTCAATCAATTTGCAGTAAAAATACTCAAGCTTAATTCAGAAAAGGAATTGAAGAACTTGAGTAAATAAAAGGAGATTTTATTGATTAGAAACTTAAACTTACAACATGGTTGTTGATCATCTATTTATACAAAGACTACTATGTACAAAATATCTTCTAACAAACTAGTTTGTTACAAAATATCTGTAACAAACTTTGTTGACAGATTGTTATGAGCTGGAGTTTGTTACAGCTGATGAGGTGGAGCTGACGAGGCAGTAGGATGGACAATATGATATAACCAACACCAACCCTACGACCCCATAGGGCCGGGCCGTCGGCCCTGGTTTCGAGTGAGATTAATAATGATTACCACCTCTAATCAAAATTCTCTCCGAAGGGTAGATCATAAATTTTCAAAAGTTTGGTGGTTAATAGTATTGGTGTGAAACTTATAAACTGATTAATTGCATCAATTTTTTAAATCGAACTATAGATACCGATTACAAGTTTAAATATAGAATATTATTTAAATAAATTAAATCCCATGAATTTAAGCGGGTACGCGGATCCTGAAAAAAATGGTAAGCTGGGCTTTTTATTAACATTAATTCTTAAGAGACACGATCCCTTAATAATTTTTAGAGAGATATATCTCACATAGGCATTACTGATTATTAATTAGTGTGCTGAAATTATCAATGTCTTGCATGGTTGCATGCATAACACATCTAGATTATACAATACGCATAATTTTACTTCTTTATTTGTCCGATTTATTTATACGTTTTATTTATTGTTTATTAAAATATTTTAATTAAAATAAATAAATAAATAATTAAAACGAAGACAATTCTTATATTCTTATATTATTAAGATGCAAATTAGTAACTTAAACCACAAGAAATAAATTTTTATTTAAATAAATCACACATAACAAAGCAAATGATACTCATCCGTACGTAACATGCTTAACATAAAAATATAAAAAGAGCAATAACATAACCAAGAGATTTTAATCTCTCAATTTAGTGATATATAATTCAGTCGACTCCAAATCATTTTGAGACTTACGCGTAGTCATGAGCCCATGACCACTTAAGCGCACTGGAAGCCGCGAGGTAAAGTACGGCCACAATAGTTAACAAGCAAGCTAAGATCAACCGGAATGTTCAAATTGATACCCAAAACACCAAGACTGATGTCAGTGCAAAGGCAGATAGCTGCCTCAGCATCGATAAGTCCTTGAATTAGAGGGCAACATTGGTCTCCTGAAGGAGGTTGACCAATATTAAGTCTAAGCAAGTTAAGGACATTTGCACATACCCCCAATCTAAGGGTGTCTCTAGGGCAGTTTGCGGATGATGGTGGACCGCCACTCGGGGTTGTGGTTGATGGTGGACCGCCACTCGGGGTTGCGGTCGATGGTGGACCACCACTCGGGGTTGTGGTCGATGGTGGACCGCCACTCGGGGTTGGGTAGTTTGGGGTTGGTGTGGGATTGGGTGTGGTTGGGGTGGTGCCACTTCCACATTCTCTACATGATGAGACTAGGGTGAAGACGAGTAGGTTTAGGGCAAGGAAAAGAACAAGGGATTTTGAGAAAGATACCATGTTATTATTGTAATTAATTGTGTTTAATTTACTAGTAGGGAGTGTTATTAGAAGAAGATTGATTGATGATGGAAAATTAAGGAGTGGGGAAGGGTTTTTATAGGTTTTATTTGACACAAAGAATAATTAATTAGCCCGCAAGGGTGAAGTCTAGTGGTTAAAACCTGGGTGAAATTCCCAGGAGACCCAGGTTCAAGCCTCCCCAAGAGCAAAATCTTGTGGAGCATTCTTGGCCCGAGTCCATGCCTAAATAGACTTCCAGCCTGTCACCCTCGGGTGGTTTGCAGGCTATTACATATACCCGCGGGTTTACCCAGTGCGCACCGAAGGTAGCGGCTGCGGGTTGGCTCGTTACCAAAAAAAAGAATAATTAATTAATTTGTGATAATTATTAGTCCACTCGTCAAGTACTCCTGAGTTATTCAATTATTTATCTTTGATTTTGAGACAAAGATTAATAAAAAAACGAATAAATTATTAAATGACATGTGAACCAGACTAAATTTGGAGGATCAAGATACATAAAAAAAACCGTATAAATAATAGAAAGGAAATAATTAACTAAGATACACAAAATAAATAAGTAAACAATTAACCGAAATATGGCAAGTAATTAATAAAATAAGGGTCTAATCATACCATGATGGGTAAACTTGAGAAAGTAATTGGCTGGCAGATTGAATATAATGTGCAAAAATTTGTTTTTTTCCCGCAAGTGTTATTTGTAAGAAATAGTAAGTTGAGAAAATGATCTCTAATTTCAACCAAGTATTGAATAGTGATATAAATTTTTCTCATCTCTGCAAAAGACAATTAGCACTATGTTCGTTAGTGCATTAGTGCGCATGCATCAGATACAATGGAGCATATATGGTATTCTATATGTGAAATCCCTCACAGGATAGCAAAGGAAATTTTCACTTACCAAAAGTTGTAAAAGTAAGGGGGTGTTTGGTTCAGAAATTTCGAATTAAATGAAATAGATTTTTGTTATTTTAGTGTGTGGTTGAGATTTTTTGAAATAGAGTTAGAATTCATCAAAATTTTCATTTTACACCAACCCCAACGAATTTCATACTCACCTTATCTTCATGTATTCAAACTCCATTTTTTTATGTTTATTTTTCTAATGAACCAAACATGTTTTGAAAGGTATAAAATTAAAATCCCATGGTAACACCCCCATATTACAAGGTATCTTATCTCGGATCACCCTAGCATATAAGGATTACCATCTCGGTTGCCCGAGGTAAAATATATCAAATAATCATTAAAAGAACAACTTTAAATTACAATACTCATTATGAAAACAAAAGAACAGCAAGTACAACTACGGTGAGATTATCATCTAAACTCGTCATGATACTCCTTTCCCAGAAAACACAGCAAGCAACAACACAGGACAGCACGCATCATACATTAACCTACTAAACCAACAACTCAACATCCCCGAATGGATCAACACCGTTTTGGTCAGTCAACTGCACAAATTATCAAGTATAAACAAATAGAAATGAACACAAGCACCAACAATCACTCCACTGCTTCCTCAATCACAGTAACCGACTACACACTGTAATGTATAGCCCAGCAAGTTACCCATCACAAGAGGTAACCTTCGCCGCTAGTGGGGATTGTAACCTTACGACCTAATTCTTGCTCGCTGCAACGAATAACATAGATCATTAATGTGCACATCCCGTCACAAGAGGCGAACATGAGAATGAGACTATCTTCCGACATAGTCTCATCACAATCACAAGCACAACCACATCACCATAAACTTCTCCAATCCAATAATCATCACAATCACATAATGCATATAACCACATCCAATCACAATACACAATAATCATACAACGACTGAGTAGGAAAGCCTACCTTTATAGCAATCCTTCAATCACATCTAATCCATGAAAGACTCACATCGAACTCTACAACAATGGTCAAGTACCATTACTATACATCACAATGAACTATCATAGCATTACAAATTCACAACATCGCAACTTCGCAACATGGTCACATACCATTACGTACTATACCGATAACAGCCATAGTCGTCTGACCCGACGATCCCGATGCGAATAACATAGATCTCTCCTTGGGTTGGCATGGGTGGTCTAATGATGGAGTAGTAAGAGATGATGTTTGAGAGGGAGAGATTTTAGGGTTTGGGAACTGTAGAAAAGAAAGAAAAAAGAGAAATGAAATGTTCGTTGTAACTTTCGACTAATTACAAAACTCGCTGACTAGCAACAACTCGGTTGAGCTAGGTCTTTCTCGGCCGAGCTGACCCAACTTGGTCGAGTTGCCCTCACTCGACCGAGTGTCACTCACATCCTAGTTACCTTCAGTTCAAAACACATAATTTCTCGCGCCATCTCTTACTAGGGTCCCCAAGGTTAAAGGGTTGGTCAACGGTTACTAGAAAGTCAGGTATTTCACCTATAATTCTATGATTTCTCATTCTAATCCATTTCATTTTGGATTAATTGATAAGAATACTCTGAACTATGGGTGTCCTGCTCAAAATACTCCAAACTTTATTTTAACTATCAATATAACCAACTAATGCCCTCATTTGCTTTGAATAGAATATGTTGTTTTGTTAAGTTGTTGTAGAATGTTTTAATGTTGTGATTAGGTAAATAGATTAACATAGAAGTAAAAAGAGAAAGACGGGTTAAAGAAGGGTTAGAAATTTCTTCACTTAATTAGCATGTAACAGGTCATATATTATAATAAAAGTGAATGGGAGCATTAGTTGGTAATATTCGTAGTTAAAATAGAGTTTGGAGTATTTTGAGCAGGACACCCATAATTCAGAGTATTGTTATCAATTAAACCTTTCGTTTTTGAGCAGTGAACCAAACGACCCCTAAGGAAAGACATAAGGAGATATAATCAGATCTAGAGTCTTAATTAAATGGAAAGATTACGTATTATATCTTAATCTTAGCACACCTGGTATACCCTATACAGTTCAACGTACGCCTACGTCAATTCTTAAGTCAACCAAGAAAACCATATTGGTTAGTAACTATGTATGTTGTTAGATACCTAAAACATATACTAACTCAGGCTAGGGCATGTGTGTTTAGTTATAGATCCTTATATAATACTGCATCTAACTTAACAATTTTGTAATATTCCAGAAGACAAAAAACAAAAAAAATAGTCAGTAAAAATTCAGCAGAAGCTAAATGCAGGTGCATGTCATATGCTGCTAAAGAATTAGCCTAGTTAGAATTGTTACTGGCAAGCAAGATCTAGGATCTAAGGTACAACAGTCTATCGAGTTACATTGAGATAATAAAGCAGTGTGATATATAGCTCAAAACCCTTGGGTTCATGAAAGAAGAAAGCATTTGCTTGAACTAGACTGTTATTATGTAAGGGACATGATTAATATTTAATAATACAAGAGGCAATGACGATTATAGAAGGGGTGCGGAGGATGATCCGCAGTTCTTTTGTTAAAAATAAGAATATAATTTTGTGTAATTAGGAGACATATTAATTAAGTTGGTCTAATGCTTGTTTGTAGTTTTTTCTTATTTAAGGTAATGGGTTCAATACTTCTAGTGAATATTTTTTATTCAATTTTTTTTTAACATTTTTGTTATGATAAATTACAAATAACCACCACGTATTTGCGTATTTTTACAAATTACCACCATAATTTGTTTTTTACAAATAACCCCAGAGTTTTACGTATACTACCCGAATACCACCGCATTTTAAACCCGAGTTTTTTTTTTCTTATTTTCCATCTTGTTAAGTTACAATTTATGTAAAATACCCATATTACCCTCCCTAACTACACAACCTAACTCTACACACCCATATTCATATTTCGTCAATTTCTCAAACTAAATTACATTTCAAACCCTAAATTCAAAATTTTTCCAAACATTCCATCTAAAATATGGGTGTTTATGAATAATGTGTGTACTCTTTTGTAAATTGTTTAATCGACAATTCACTGACTGGTGCTCTTAATCTTACCAGCTCACACCCTTCAAGTTCATGCCTTGAAGATTCCGTGTAAGTTTGATTCCTTGAAGTACTACAACCCGGAAAAGATGTTTATGAGCACGACTCGAAAGTTTATGAGTACCATACCAGTACATTTATTTATTCTCCTTACCCTCATTTAATCAAATGTAAATAAATGATTGATACGAATAAACAAGGAAATAAT
Organism: Silene conica; assembly: GCA_029255685.2. Taxonomy (NCBI): domain Eukaryota; kingdom Viridiplantae; phylum Streptophyta; class Magnoliopsida; order Caryophyllales; family Caryophyllaceae; genus Silene; species Silene conica. Next base: position 23,113,989 of record CM055315.2, on the reverse strand, counting down.
TCCTTCTACTTTCAACCTACTAATTGAAGTAATATTGGTGATAAAGAAGGAAGAAGAATTTTGGATGAAATGATTTGGAGAATTTTGGAATTTAGGGTTCGAAATGTAATTTAATTTGAGAAATTGGGGAAACTTGAATATGGATGTGCAGGGAGTTAGTTTGTGTAATTAGGGAGGGTAATATGAGTATTTTACATAGATTGTAATTGTTGATTTCCCAACAGTAACTTAATAAGACGGAAAATAAGGAAAAAAACTTGGGATTAAAATACGGTGGTAATCGGGGAGTATATCTAAAACTCTGTGGGTTATTTGTAAAAAAAACAAATAGATTGTGGTAATTTGTAAAAATACGCAAATACATATTGATTATTTTATAATTTATCATTTTTGTTATGCATATTTTTTCCAATCACACAAAAAGTTATTATGTTTGAACCAGATTTCTTATTCTATAAATATAAATCCGCAAATTTTGTAGTTTTGTTAATTTTTTGTCCCGTTCACTAACTCCTAAAATCGCCTAGATAGGGTTTGTGTAAGAATTAAGATCGCGCATGTAGGTAGCAAACCTAATGGCTTTGTATTAAGTGCTCAAGCTGGACTAACTAACTCAAGCAAGTGGTCCCTGCATTCCCTAGTTAGTTAGGAGTTTGTTATTATAGAATCTTCTTATGGATGCTTTGTAATAAGTGCACAATACACATTTGTAATTATCTTAACACACCATATCAAGGCAAAATTCGAACCGACTCGACAAAACCGATCCGATTCACCGGACATCGAACCCGTCCGGCACCCGAAATACAAAAAAACATGACACGTGAAACCGACCCGATTCGATCTAATCTAAACCGATTCTTAATAACATCCGATAACCGATATAACCCGGACCTCATGACAACGAAACCGACTAAACCCGATAAGGAAAAAAACCGACCCGATTAAGACTCGACTGACCGATACAAACCCGAATTGGAGTTATTAGTTTGTTGTAACCCATGCATATTAGACTACTAGAGAGACATTTTTGTTTTTATTTTGCCTAATTCTAGAATTGAAGTTATTGGAGTGTTAGGCTCTGTTTGGCAAAACTAGCTGAAAAGGTAGCTAAAACCTGAAAAGGTAGCTGAAACCTGAAAAGGTAGCTGGAACCTGAAAAGTTAGCTGAAAAGGTAGCTGAAAATTAAGACCTGAAAAGGTAGCTGATTTTTGTTAAAACTGTTTGGATACTAGCTGAAAAGGTAGCTGATATTTAACAAAATGACAGAAAAGGACATGGCTTATTATTGATATCTTTTACGTTTTTACTATTATTCTTGTGTTATTGTCTTTGACGACGTTACGTTTTTAATAGGCTGAGGTCAAGGCGAATGAGAAAATAATTAACATATAACGATTAGGTAAAAAAATTCAAACAATACACCCTTGAAAATATATTTTAGCGATACAAAAATAATTCTTTATTAAAATCATACAAAAAAAATACTCCGTATTAATTAAGCTTCACCCCAAATTAAAGTAGCGATCCTATACAATTAAGGGTAGAATAGGTAGATGAAAATAAAACAGGTACCTGATTTCTCAAATGCTACCTGGAGTAGCTTTTTATTTCAGGTACCTTTTTTCCTCAAATCAGGTTCTTGCCAAACACCCAAAAAGAAATAAGGTACCTGATTGTTTTGACAAAAAAGTCATTTCAAACAAATCAGGTACCTGATTTGTCTTGCCAAACACAGCCTTATACGTGAAGAGTGAAAACAAAATTATATGACTTTAATTTACAACTTCCTCATTTCTAGTTTTCGTGGGCAATAGCCACTTAACCACAACTCTACCCCATTATGCATAAAAATAGAAAACAAGGTATGTGGCCTAAGTGGGTGACTTAATTAATACAAGTACTATTTCATGTATTTCCCACGCTTTTCGTAATAATATTGAGCGATGTTAATCGCAGATATTTGAGTTAGATGATTTTATACAAATTTATTTAATATTGAAATATATATTAATACTTAATTAATTAAGGGTTTACTCTTGAAACTGAAATGAATCCGAGTTAAACTTAACAGAGCAAAACTGAACAGAATGGATTGTAGCTTAACTGAACTCAATTGAGCTAAACTGAACCAAAAATAGCTGGACAACTGGACAAAATTGAATTGAACATAATTGAGCTAAATTGAACTGATTGTAACTAAGTTAAGCTTAACTGAGCCAAACTGAACTAAATTTAGTTGGATTGGATTGAATTGAATTTGATTGAGTTAAATTAAATTGAGCTGAACTTAATTGAGTTAAATTGAACTGATTGTAGTTGAGCTGAACTTAATTGAGCTAAATTGAACTAAATTAGTTGGACTAAATTGAATTGAGCTTGACTGAGTTAAGTTAAATAAACCAAGTTGAACTTTATCGAGCTAAATCGAATTAAATTCAATTGATTGTAACAAAACTGAACTTAGTTGAGCTATATTGAGCTAAATTGAATTGATTGAAGTTGTACTAATTGAGCTACATTGAACTAAATGAGTTGGACGGAATAAGATTAAACTTGATTGAGCTAAATTAAGCTTGACTTAATTGAGCTAAATCGAATTTAACTTAACTAAATTTAAACATTTTATTTAGCTAAAGATAATTTAACTTGGACTTAACTTACTCTCCTACTTAATTAACATAAGATAATTAAGCTTAACTTAATTTAACTTAAAGTAACTTAATTTTTAAAATTTAACGTACATAAACTTATTTTACTTCTAAGCTGCATTTTCAGGTTCGGGTCAATTCGAGTTCAGTTAACTATAGTTGGTTTAATTCGAATTTAGCTTGGTGAACTCAAGTTCGATTTTGACCGGTTTCATAATCGATTGAAAATATATTTCCCATACGTTATCTTTCAATATTATATAAATGATATGATCGAGATGATTAGTTCATAACTTCATAATCAATTGACTAATAAACTAAAAATTTGAATACAATATCTAATATTTTTTAGTTACGATCCATGTATATTATCTGCTATTATCAAAGAATGACATAAAAATGGATAAGATGTCACCCGTTACTTTAGACCTGACAAACAAGTCAATGGGGTCGAGTTAGGTCGAGTCAATTTCAGGCCGGACATTTCGGGTCAGATCTATTCAGGTGTCGGGTAGGGTTTGGATCGGGTCAATTTTGTCATGTCTGCCTCTTATAACCCGATAAGAATTACTATTGACTTCCTCGAACCCAATATGAAATGCTAAATGATTTTTAGCCGAACTGACCCGATCCTTAACATCCGTTACCCGACCAAGTGTTCCACATTTCGACACGATACCAGAGGTAAGTCATAACCCGAAATAATCGACCAAACCCGATCTGACCCAAAAATGTTCAAGACCCGAATCAATCCGACATTACAATAACCCGAATCCGAAATGACCGACTCGAATCCGACCCGATCCACCCGATTGCCACCTCTAACATAAAATTTTACGCTCTTCGTCCCGGTCAATTGTTATCTAACTAGTTTTAACACAGAGATCATGGAAAGAGAAACGGACTACTTATTAAATAATAAGTAGACTAAATTGAATTATGTATAAGATTAAATTGCTAATTCAATATATATCTAAAATAGAAAGCACAATAATTGACCGAGACATTCAAAAATAAAATAGGATAATAAATAACCGGAACAAGAGGAGTATTTACTTTTGATTTTATCTATGCTTTTCCTCGGCAACAATAAAGATTAGCACAAATTCTATTTTACGACGTATTAGAAATATTAATAATAGTTGGGCCTCAACCATTACCTTAAGGTTTTGTATTGGTTGACACGGTTCATCTATCAACCCTGTCAACCAAAACCTTAAGGTAATGGTTGATGCCCAACTATTATTAACATTCCTAATACGACGGTCGCACATGCGACCTGTAGAAAAGTGATCATATTTTGATAAGTAGTGACCACTTTTTTTGTTTAAAAAATGACCTATTTTTCAAAGGTGGTCACTATTTATAAAAAAAGTGGTCACTAATTACCATAAAATGGTTACATTTTGCAAAGAAAACATGGGATGAGATCGTCGTAAGGAGAACTACTTAAATATTAGTCTTATCATATATTTATCTAATGCAGAAGCCAAACTGTTGACGTGGCATCACATAAAACAATCTCCGTCTTACGTGGCGCGATTTAAAGCCTCCTAACATATTACTAAACTGATTGTCCAATAAATTTTTTAAAATCCGTCAAACATGATCAATATCCGTGAATCATGCACAAAACAGATTATGGTTTTAAATTGTTTCCTAAACTGAGAAGAATAATAATAATAACCTAAAGATTTGATTGAAATTAATTTCCAAAACAAAATTTTTAAAATCCGTGAATCATGTTGAATAAATTTCCTAAACTGAAAAGAATCATATATTTATCTAATGCAGAAGCCAAACTGTTGACGTGGCATCACATAAAACAATCTCCGTCTTACGTGGCGCGATTTAAAGCCTCCTAACATATTACTAAACTGATTGTCCAATAAAATTTTTAAAATCCGTCAAACATGGTCAATATCCGTGAATCTTGCACAAAATAGATTATGGTTTTAAATTGTTTCCTAAACTGAAAAGAATAATAATAACAACCTAAAGATTTGATTGAAATTAATTTCCAAAACAAAATTTTTAAAATCCGTGAATCATGTTGAATAAATTTCCTAAACTGAAAAGAATAATAATAATAACCTAAAGATTTGATTGAAATTAATTTCTAAAACAAAAATTTTAAAATCCGTGAATCATGGTCAATAATCTAAACTGAAAAGAATAATAATAATTTGGTGAATCGTGGTAAATTCCGTGAACTATGGTAAATTCCGTGAATCACGTTAATTTTGTTTAAATTTCCTAAATTGAAAAGAATCATACTCATAATAATAACTGAAAGATATGTTTCACAATTAATTTCCTAAACAAAATTTCAAAATTCCGTGAATCCATGAATCCATGACTTATGCACAATTAATTGACCTAATTTGAAAAGAATAATAACTAAATGATTTTAAATATGGATAGATTATGGTTTGAAATTAATTTACCAAACCAAATCCTAATGTGAAACAATAACTAAATTAGGGATTAGCGAGTGAGTGTGAGATTGTATAATTAGGGGTTTTGAAAGGGGGCGGGGAAGGTGAGTGACGAGATGAACATAGAATAGTAATTCAATTTGAGTTTATGTGATGAAAATGAAAATCTCTGATAAACAACAAATGATGATGATGGTTTCCATTTGGTGGGCAATGATGCGCCGACAATGAATATATAGGCCCTACAATGTAGACGAATATGAAGACGAATATGGCGCGTATGTCAGAGGCCCTACAATGTAGTGACTTCTCTACGAATACTGAAGATTTTTCGTCTCATGGGAAATAGTCTTCGCTTCTTATTTAGCTTTTAATATATTTTGCGATATAGAACTCGCTGTGACGATGTTTGCTTTAGAATTTTTGAAACATCTATTGGTTTTGAATTTTCGAACGATTTGTTTGTTGGATTGTTTTTGTTGGTAATGGAAATCGACTTTATTGGGTTTTGAGACGATAATTGGTTTTGATAATTTTAGCTACTTAAACCGATTTTTGGTATCTAAATGAGCTACCATGTTTAGCTACAAATAGTGTCATCTCAACTTTTGCTACAAATGCATATCTGTCGCAAATTGTATTCATTTTGCTACGAATTAATTTGACACTAAAATAGCTACAACTAAATCTGTCGCTACAATAGCTGCAACTAATTTTGTCTCTAAAATAGCTACAATAAATTTTCGGAAGCTGATTTAGCTACATATACTTATAATCTCAAAAATAGCTACAATAAATTCCGTTTCTAAAATAGCTACAATAACTTTTCGGTAGTTGATTTAGCTACACATGTGTTAATCTCTAAAATAGCTACCATAACTTTCTGGTAGTTGATTTAGCTACTTATATGTTAATCTCAAAAATAGCTACCGTAAGTGTTAGTCGTTGTTTTGGCTACTCAAACCTCAGTCTCAAAAGCGGTAGCAAAATTAGCTACAGTATGTGTTCAGTAGCTAATGTAGCTACACATACACCGGTCGCAAAAATAGTCGCAACAATAGATACAACACATTTTGTCTCTAAATTAGTCGCTAATTACAGTAGCTAATTCTGTCGTTAATTTAGCTACAAGCCTTTTAGAGACTAACACGCCTAGTAGCAAATTCCGTTGTTAATGATATTTAGAGACTGAAAAAGCACAATTAGCTACGGAATTCGCAGTAGCTAAACGGATCCAGTCTTGTAGTGCGAATAGTTAGATGATTAATATTGTTTTTTCATTTTTTTCGTCTTTTAACTTATAAATATATAGGTCAGGTTAATTTAATCCGACTCGGTTTATATATTAATGTATGCGTCTTAATTTATGCGAACGCATTTTAGTTTTAATCTAACACGATTTTTCACATAACGCTATGTAATTTTTAAACTAAAAGTATTTATATTTATTTAATATTATTAACAATATTAATTTCATATTATTAAAGTACTAAAATAATCAATTTCTTTATCTTTATATTAATTTCATATTTTAAAATTCTAAAATAATTAATTTCTTTATCTTTTAATTATTAACAATATTAATTTCATATTATTAAAGTTGTAAAATAATTGATTTCTTTCTCTTTATATTATTAACAATATTAATTTAAATTACTAAAAACAGACCCGTGAAGTTCACGGGTTACAACCTAGTTAATTATTATAGTCTTCATAAGTTCGTTAAAATCGTTATATATGCATGGAGCATGTCCGAATTTCATTTCAATTTAAACTGCATAATATATTGTTTACACAATTTTTTGTTTAAGATTGTTATTTTCATATTAAATTTAAAATGGATTAAATAAATAAAATAAGACAAAAACAGAATACATAAAAAAATGCAAAAAAATTGTTTTATATGTTTAAGTGGTAAGATATTTGACCCGTTTAAGAGAAGTAGTCGGCAACCAATTACTTGTAATAATGATATCTTAACTAATCGGCTACTCTACTAATTGAAGATTGTGACCTATTTGGCTATTAGCTTATTGCTTGAAAAGTTTAAAAAGACATCTAAAATAGAACTTTTTCTCTATATATATTAAAACAATAATTATTACGTGCTCGGCTAATTTATCTAATTAATTAATGCATGGTCCATACGAATCGAATGAATTATGGAAGCTAGTAATTGACTTCGTATAGCACAGTGAAGTCCGTGACTATTAGTTTGTTGCATATTACGACTTTACGAGTAGTTTACAACCACACTTTGATCACTCTAATTAAACAAGTAAATTTAATTTAATGTGTTCGTTTAATTTGAATAGCAGAGAGATTCATTGATCGAGTTTTAAACAATGTTAATGAAATCGGAATGTATCGTTATCTTTATAGTTTGGCTAGGTCGAATGTAAATAATCAAATTGAATGTGACTAATCAATTTGGCACAAATGTCACCGGTCACCATTCAGGATCGTCCATGACCTTGAATCTCCCAAACCGTGTCCTTGGCCTTTTACGATTGCCTTAGATTTACGAAGCAGCTGGGTATATGCAAATACAATCAGTTGTAGGATTCTTTTTCCTTTACAATAGTATTTACAATTTTATCTTAATTATCATCAAGCACTACGAATAGTATTTGGTAAGTTCTAGCGTTTTTTTTTTACCATTTTGACATAAATGCTATATTTTGGATGTTCGGATGTTAGGGACTCGACTCCGGTTTTTATGATTGGGAATATCCATTATGGTGGTGGGGATAGGGTGAAGGTGGATGCGGCATGGAAGGGTAAGGATTTGGCTTCTGTGGGATGGGTACTTTACGACATTAGTGGAGGTGTGATGGCGAAGGAGTCAAGGTTTATTTATGCTGAATCACCAGCACAAGCGGAGGCGAGGGGTATTTTGGAAGTGCTCAAGTGGGCTAAAAGTTTTGATTTGTTACACCTTGGTATCTTATCTGACTGTTTGCAGGTTATCCTTCAAGTTGCGGGATTGGAAAGAGCTCATCATCAGTTGGGGGGAATCATTGATGATGTTTGGTCTATCGCGGCAGCTTTTCACTGTTTGAGTATTAGTTTTATTCCTCGTAGTATTAATAAGCGAGCTCATGAGGTGGCTCGTCGGACTTTAGTGTACTAACTGTCTTTACTACTGCAAAAAAAAATTAAAAAAATTAAAAAAAAAACAGCTTCAGACTAGTATTATATTTACCATTTTGACATAAAACATTGATTTGATTTTGATAGAAACTCTTGAGTTTTGACTACATTCGTTTTCCCATGTAAACATGGTTTAACTTTCAGATAATATCGCAAACGTCAACTAAGTTAATTGTTAAAGTTACTGAAAATAAGACCTAGTTTACATCTTAATTTGGATTCTAATCCCATCTACATTAAAATCACGCTTGTCTACATCTTCTAGTCGCATCCATTTATAGTTAATACCATATGTGATATAAAGTTTCACCATAAAAATCAACTCAGAATCATACAAATGAGAGATAGTTTGCATCTTGATTGAACAAAAAGAACTATTTGCTTCACATAGCTAGTCATTAATGATGATTTTAATGAATTATTATCATTAATATAACAACTGGTTGCTTTAATCATACACATCAAGTTCGGTCCGTGAACTATTTTTGTCACAATCTAATTATTAAAACGATTTTTATCACATGTGCCCTAAGGGCACATGTTAATAAGTTAATTAGAGAAAAATTGTTGAGAATATTTCACTAATTATGACAATTATGAGTTTGTATACCAATCAATCATGATATATTCTCAAAAATTTTCGTTTTTTAGACTATTAATGTGCATCCTTAGGGCAACGTTAGAAAAATCATTATTAAAAATTACTCGTATGTCGTATGTATTAAACATATTCGTAAGTAATGAAATATAAATTTTAAGTATTTTTGGACAAAAAAAAGTTAGTTAACTACGTACAAAGTGACATAGATGTGAGTTACCTACTAACCAAAACCATTCCAAAAAAGGCATATTATGTTAAGGGTTTTTGTCATACAATTAGTCTTACTTCAAACCAAGCATATCCGTCTTATTAATAAGACGGGTTATTTTGATACCATATTGAGAATGTGGGCCGAGTAATTGGAAATGGATTCACAGTTGTGCATTTAATGCAATGTACAATTGCATATGTAGGCTGAGTCTAGACTGACACAACAGTAATAGGTAGGATTTTTAATTGTTGCAGACGTTTTTCTCACATCAGTAATATCTAAACTCTCACCTCTCTTCTCTCATCTCTATCTCTCATCAAAAATCTCTCCAAAAATCTCCCATCTAAAATCTCTCCAAAAACAAATATATTATAGACGATAATGGCGAGAAAAATAATGGCTACAAGAGGTGACATTAAGACCGAAAGAAAGAGAAAAAAGGATGATTTCATTGAAGAAGAAGATGAAGACGGAGAGTTGGGTAGGGTTTTTTTAAATTCGTTTTAGGGTTTTATGATTTTTTATGGTGGGTTTTAATCTGTATCTTTGAAAAATAATTGCATGCAAGATTTTTCTGGGTTTTCCAACACAAAATGGTGCATATTTTTGGGTATTGTTGGATTTTTTGGTCACATATCCATGTAATGTATTGTAATTGAGAAAAAATATGGTTGTTTCTCTATTTTTTGGTGGGTTTTAGTTTGTGTGGACTTTTGAAAATCATGTAACAATTTATTGATTTATGGTCACATATTACGTTTTTGGGGAAAAAAATAATGGGTTCTTAAGACTTTGAAATCCATGTAACATTAAAAATTTTTGGGTCTTTTCAGAGTTTTTATGATTTCCAGTTTACTTTTTTTTGGATATCCATGTAATCAATTTAATTTTTGTATTCATATGACGTTATTCATTTTGCCTTGTAGTAGATAATGTCATGACTCATGACGACAAGGATATCTTATGTGGGAAAAAAAGGAGGTATGGGGTCGATTTTGCACAAAATAAAGAAAGGGTGTTGTCGTTAAGGTTGATGGTGATGAAGGTGAAACTGAAGATATAGAAGCAATCTGAAATTTTAAACATGTTGCCGCTTATGATTAATTTGTTTACCCTTTCAGCTAATCTTGGAGCATTAATATTGTTTTTTCAATTTAATTATTTCATTTTATCCCATTTTGAAGAAGATGTCGCCATTTGTAGCTTATATGTCTGCTGAAATAGTTGAAACTTTATTTATGCATAACTCGTATAAATCATTATCTCACTTATCAACCACAACACCAGGCGATAAAGATACAGATACATCGAAGGCTGCGTACAAAAAAACAACAGAGAGTCACATAAAAGATACAAATGGTAACATCTTTTACGAAACAAAAATTTAACTAATACGTTTTGTAAAACCCAATGGTCACATAAAAGCTAATAATGGTGACACAAAAGATAATAATGGTGACATTTCGCTGAACGTGTAAACAAAGTAATCTTAAGTGGCAACATGTTTAAAATTTCAAATTTTACATTATGAAAAGCCGACATAAAAGTTGTAAATGGTGACATCTTTTTCAAAAAATGGATTAAATGCAACAATTAAATGGAAAAAATAATTTAATGTTTCAAGATTAGCTGAAAGTGTAAAGAAAGTAACCACAAGTGGCAACATGTTTAAAATTTCAGATTTAGCATTATATAAAGCAGACATATAAGTTACAAATGGTGATATGTTTAACAAAGGGATTAAATGCAACAATTAAATGGAAATACAATATTAATGCTTTAGAATTATTTAAAGATGTAAACAAAGTAACCATAAGTGGCAACATGTTTAAAATATTTTGTTCACATGGTCGAAAAAGGAATTGATGAACGATAATTTGTTCACATTTTGTTATTGATATTTTGGATGAATAGATGAACGATGAAGAATGATTTTAGTGCTTAGGGTTTGGGGGATATTTTTTTATAAACATGATGAATGATGAAGATTGATGAACAGGTGATCGTTTTTTGTTTGTTGTCTTGGAAGATGAAGAATGAAGTAATAAAAATGATATAAGAATGAAGAATGCAGTAAGTATGATGAACAAAGAAGACCAAGTGTAAGATGAAGAATTGTTCATTGTGTGATTTCTTTACACAAAGGAAAGATGCACAAATATTGATGTATTATTTGAAGTATTAAAATAATATAATTTGTTGTACAAATATATATGTACTATCAGAAAAGTTACAGGAAAAACACAACTCATAAATGCTATTGTCTACCCATTTCCAAATTCGTGATTCGTTTAATGCAATACGGGCTAATTCGACCCGAATTATTATTTCAGACGGATACGTACGGTCTGAAATAAGAATTTGTGTTTGTCATAAGGTATCTAACATTTAGGCCCGCTTTGAACGTAGGTATCTAACATTATTATTATTAATTTTTTTTCGAAAAGTACCTAATGTTATACCTCATTTTGTTAATAAGTACCAATTAACATTTTTCGTCAATACAAGTTAATTTTGGCATTTTAGTTAACAAAAAAAATGTGATTTATTTTATTCTAATCCATAATAACTTTATTTAAAGTTGATTAATCACATAATTTAAATCTAGTAATAATTTAAGTCTAATAAAGCTAATATCTAAACTTTGAAGAATTTCGATCATTCGTGATTTGTTGAGGATAAAAGGGTTGGACTTTAAGGTACCCTCTTTTCAATTCTCCAAATTCAAAATCATTTTTTCTTATAAATTGTTAAGGATTTTCCAGGAATAAACCTTATCTAATACAAAAGTTTTTCTGCAAATGTTGTTTTATTTATTTAATTCAACTAGATAATTACACACGAATTACTTGAAAAAGTTTTATAAAAAAATATAGTCTGTAACACCCTCATGATCCAAGGCCTTTAGGAAGAATCATCAAACTATGAAAATGCTACCATCTCAGTTTGCTGAGACATAATATCAAAGTACACGATAAAGTAACTTTGTTATAATGAATAGTTAGTGTTTACAAGTCTCAAGATACGCAAAAGCCAAAAGTACAACGGAAGCTAAAATACTGAATAACTATGACGCTACAAAAACTGAGGTGACCTATCCTCCCAAGCAAGCATTAACAACTACGCCGTATCTGAAAATCTGTTCACCATAACATGGATCGTCACAGTAATATACAACAAACATCGGTATCTGATAAATAAGACGGTCACAGTTACAAGCAATAACAAAACCACAAACTAATGTATCACAACTAACTAATATCATAATCTCGTAAATCACAAGTGGTGTATCTAGACCCGCCCACAACCAATCCCCCACTTGCTCGCGGCAAGGGGTACCCAGACTATATTAATGTGCACATCCCCTGTAACAGCCCGTATTTTCGTGATTTATATTTAAAGGCTTTTAATTATTTTAAGTAATAAAAATAATATTTTAATAACTTAACGGAAAATATTTTAGTAAATAGTAAGATCCGTCTTAAGAACCTTAAGTTCTTAAGACGAATACAAACTTGGTAACTTAAGTTCGTATCTTAAAAACCCGTTTGTGTATCCAAGTCCGTTTTCTTTTAAACGGAAAGGACCATTTTAAACCACCTAAAACCCTCTTGTTTGTCGACATCTTCAACCTCAAAAACAAAATTACAGTAAACTTCATTTCTCATAAACCTCCATATTTCTTCATCTTCTTTCCCACATTTCTTCATCATCCGTTCATCGAACTAAGGTAATAATAACATTTTCGGAATCCTCATCGAATTTGCAAGCCATCTATCACTTCCGATTTTCAATTCCTCTACTTCGAAAATCTGACTGTTTTCCTAGAATTCGTTTTTGAGTCCTTAAAACCCGTTTTTCGTGATGTAAGTGAAGACTTAGAGGACCCGGACGTGGATAGCTTCATCATAGAGGAGGAGCTTTGAGCGGGATTGTGTATAAGGTGACGATAATGAGAAACTCGGCCTTATTGTGAATATTAACATTTTTGATGATTAATATGGTTTAAGTTTCTGAAATTTCATGTATTTATTGTTGTTTGAACTTAGTAACATGTTAGGAATGATCTTACTTGAGGATTATATGCTTACTTGATGTTTCATATGAGTAATGGTTTAATTTCTGAAACTTATGTTTTGCGACGGATACAAAGTATAATCATATTGAGGATTGTTATGGGTTTAATTGCTGATAGATAGTGTTATTGGTTGATTTGTGATAATGGGTAAAATTTGTTGTTGTTAATTTAGAGGTTTGAGATCGATTTGTGTTGAATTGCATTTGTTAGAGAATTGTCGATTTTGCGTACAGCGGCCTCTGAGCCGGCAGGCTGACCGGCAGCCGGTCGGCCGGCTCAGAGTCGCTGTGTTGAAGTTTTGATTTTTCAGAAATTTAGGAAAGGCTTCTGAGCCGGTCATCAGTCGGCCGCCGGTCGACCGGCTCAGGTTCAATATTGTGTTTTTCAGGTTTTGAAAATGGCATGGGAAGTGACTCCCAGCCGGCAGGCCGGCAGCCGGTACACCGGCTGAGAGTCACTCCTCGTGTGTAAAGTTGAAGTTTTGGCTATGGGGGAAGGGACTCCCAGCCGGTGGACCGGCAGACGGTCTGGGACCGGCTGAGAGCCCCTGTTCCCATTGTTTTGTTTATAACTTTCAAAGGCTTGTTCGGTTTTGATTGAAACTCGTTCCTTGTACCTTTGATACGTGTTTGAGGTCCCCGGAGGATGGGCAACACTATATTGGGTTCGGGAATGGAGTGAGGATAGAGACCCCCGGTCAGGTAACCGAAAGGGAAACCGGCTCTCCCTCGTCTTAGTTCCCGGGATCAATTAAGTGTTGTTTAGTGGTTTAAGAAGTTAGAGCTATAGGTTAGTTTCTATCTTTGGATGTTAATGGTTGAGTTGTATGTCACGTGATGGGATATGTGTTAAGTTCACCTCTGGTCTCTGGACCCATTACGTGTTTTGTAGGTCGCGTGATGGGATATGTGTTAAGTTCACCTCTGGACCCATTACGTGTTTTGCTTGTGGCGTGTCAGGATATGTGTTAGTTCACCTCTAGACCTGACACGTGATCGGTTGTCGTACATGTGATATGTGTTAAGTTCACCTCTGGACCCGGTGTGCGATAGCTGTGTATTGGGATATGTGTTAAGTTTGCCTCTGGAACCAATACTTGTTTGTAGCATTGGGATATGTGTTAAGTTCACCTCTGGACCCATTGCTTATGGATGATTAGGGATATGTGTTAAGTTCACCTCTGGACCCTTCTCTTGAATTGTATGTATAGGGATATGTGTTAAGTTCACCTCTGGACCCCTTACTTGAATTGCATGTTGGATATGTGTTAAGTTCACCTCTGGACCCGACATTGTTTGGTAGTGGGATATGTGTTAAGTTCACCTCTGGACCCATTGCTAGTGTTTATTGATGATTATATCTGCTTGCCTTGAGATTGGTACAGTGTCAGATATGCATGATGAAGTTGATGATTATGTTACTTGAGTTATAGTTGTTCATCCAAGGCATTGGATGACTCTTTGATCGGTTTCATAAATAGTTGGACTGAAAGACCCCCCGACTGGGTAACTAGTAGGGAAACCGGCTCTCCTTCCTAACGGTTTATGAAGTTGGTTGAGAGTCGTGCATTAGTGATTGCATGATAGTTGATGATCAGTTATTGAGATATTGTTATACTTCACATGTTTATATATGTTGGAGTATTCTGTTTGCTGTACTTGTTACGTGTCGTTACAAAAGGTGGCTAGGAGAACTCTAGTCACTCCCCACTGATTGTGGCGTACATGTTTTCATGTATGTAGGTACATGCAGGTTGGACGGGGTTCACTTGAGAGCTAGCGAGTGATGATCCTTATCATCTTTTGACTTACACTTCACCGATTAGCTAGACTCTTAGTTTTGAAACAGTTCATGTTTTGTGCCTGTAGGGGTGTTCCATCTCAGGCTTTGTATATATTTGGTTTTCGTACTTAGAACTGTTCTACTTATCTATTTTGTTTATATCAGTTTCAGTTTACGTTTCAGTTTTTAATTCACCTCGCATGATGTTTATGTTTAAAAAGTTTTGATTCCGCTGCATTTTTAGTACTTTGTGTGTTTTTATATTTCTGCTTTCGCGAGGGGTTTTACAGTTGGTATCAGAGCATTATTGCTCCCGACGCACTCATGTGACCCCCAACCTTAACTTGACCAAATAAACAAATAATTAATGAGAGATGGGGTAGATTTAAGGACTTATATTGTATTCTGTTTGTGCCTTGTTAGGAACACGTCTAACGGTTTACTCTTTTATGATTGAAGAATGACAGAACCAACCAAGGATGAGAATGCTGAGACTCAAGCCCTCATTCAAACTCTTCAGGATTGCATAGCTAGGTCGTCTATGCTTTCTTCTTCATTTCAAACCTCGAGAAGTAACCAACCTGGAGGATTGGCTTGGATTATTACCCAGATGTGGAGGAATGCAGCTAAGACATTCGACGGAGAGACCAGTGCTGCGACCCTCACCGCTTGGTTCTTCGACATGGAAAGGAACTTCATGATTTATGGTGTTCGACCTGAGGATCAGACCCGAGTGGCATCTCAGTTCTTAGTTCGTGAGGCTAGAAGTTGGTGGTTGACGATCAGTGCTCCTGCTACTCGTGACCCTACTTTCACTTGGAGTCGTTTCAAGACTCTTCTTGGCATGAGGTTTTACCATAGAGACATCCGCCAAGATAAGATGACCGAGTTCATGAACCTTCGCCAAGGAACCCTTTCTGTTCAAGCTTTCACCAATCGATTTGAGGAGCTGATTCACTTTATTCCACAGCTAGTTGAGAGAGAGGAAGACAAAGCTTACCTGTTTCGGAGCAAGCTTAATGCCGAGACTAGGAGTGTAGCCATTGGTGACCCGACTTCTTACTTCCAGAGTTACTACGGTGTCTTGCGAGCGGAGGACCCTTACCAGATCTATTGTGAAGGAACTAGAGCCTTCTTTCCTCCTCCATCGCCTTTGCATAGATGCCGAAGCGGGAGACCTCTTAGCCCTCTTGCCTCCCCTCCTCTTGGAAAAAGGAAGCGTCCCCAGAAGAACAACAAGTCCCAGGAAGCTAAGACTTCTCAAGTCCGGAGCATGAGCCTCCCATGGGACGTTCCCCTAAAGTGCTTCAAGTGCCGCAAGGATCTTCATCCTAGAGTTAACTGTGACGGTGACCCTTACTTATGCTACTCCTGCAAGAAGCCTGGGCATCGCTCCCTCGAGTGCTCCGAGAAGAATGTAGCCAGTGACAGAGCTATCACTATTGACCTAGAGGCTGAGACCAGTGGAGCTAGAGCTGTTCAGCTTCAGGCTGAGACTGGAGTTCACCCTGACCCACCTACTGGTATGTTCATACCTTCCATCTCATTTATGGTTTATCTACTCGTAACCGTTAAGACCTTAATTTCTTTCCTTAGATTCCTGTTAATCTTCCTTGGGATCTATCTTTATTTCCTTTTTACTCAATCTGATAACTTGCTTCCCTGAAACACCTTGTGCGGTAACCTACCATAGACAGACTTGGGGAATTTCTTGAGGACAGTTGTAGACCATGATTGAGAGAGTGTTGTTACTTGAGGAAAATCTATGGAGCTGATGGAATGTGTTTTGTTGATCTTAGTGTCCACATGTTACTAATTGGAAGAATAAGTGAACAATGGGATAACTGTGCTAGGTAGAGTGTTATACACGACTTTAATGGAACTTAGGTGTAAGAATCTTGCTAAGTCATGGGTAATTGTAAGTTTGGAGTATCCATTTGAGGATCTAGAGGAACTTAGAGTAAATATTTATTTCGAGGAATATGCTTAAAGTACTGATGTGGTCTGATAAGTGAATGAGGTAAGTTAATGCTGTCTGAACTTGAGGAACGAGAGTTGTTAGTAACGGTGTGAGAACGTTGGAACCTTTACAAGGACTTGTGGAATTGACTGAATGGTTGATCTTAAGTTACTTAATGGATCTTGGTACTATCTAACGAAGGACTTAAAGTAAATCTAGGATACATCATCAGTTTAAGAATGAATGAGTCATTGAGAGATGTAAGTCCAGAAACGCGTTGATTTGAGTATGGTTATTTGTGGACCGTGATAAAAGTATAGTAGATATGTCACTTGAGTTGAGTAGTCTGAGAGTGTGATTGAATTGTCATTTGGGAACTATCTGAGATGGGTTATCTAAACTTTTGAGGAATAAATCACCGAAGGAATAATGTTGCTCTAGACTTTGAGGAACTTTGAGATCGGAATCGTTTTGAGGAAATAGTCATGTGAACCGATCATAGACTCGCTTGACTTGGAATTGTTACCTTAGTGAGACCTTGCCTTGGAATGTTCGTTATATGGTAATGGATGACCTTGGAGAACTTAGGATATCGAAGTACCCTCTTAGAATGAATTTGATGGAATTGAGGTACGTAGGACTAAAGGATATAGGTAATTTTGGTTATGACCTGTCCGATTGAGAAAAGCCCTGGTGTAGAAAGTTTGGTATCCTAATTTCAGAATTCGACGTTTTGGTGATAGGATTCAGATTTAGATTTAGAAAGCGCGTAAACCTTGGTCCGAGGTATGTGTATTAGACTTCCACCTTGAGTGAGAGATCCTTAACCCTAATAGAACGGATTTTTGGTAAACTAAGTGAGAGTTTGGAAACCTTCTAGTAGAGGAATACCTCGTTTTGTGGATGAGTGAAGGGTAAGAGGAACCGTGGGACCATTGTGAGTATCGAGGTCACTGGAAACGTCTCCTTGGGATATACTGGAGATCGCTGTAACGATGTTTTGACTATGGATTGAGCGGTTAGTGTACCCATGTTTGGCAAAGGTTACCGTCTTCTTTAACCTTTGACTTGATTGTTCCGTTCCTTCAACCCTCCTTTTTGTGTTCTTACAGCCGCGAGGCTTGAAACCCCTAATCCTTCGTGTTGAAAATAAGCTCTTTGACTGTTTCCGCGCTCTCAAACGTCTGTTTTGAAAACTTGTTCCCCAATTGTTGACTTTAAACTCACTGTTTATGGGAAAAAGCTTAATTGTTTTGAGAAATTGGAATTTTTTCCTCTTCCGTTAGAAGTAACTTTTCGTCAGTGTTGCAATTTTATGTTCCAAAAATTTGAAAAAAAAGGGTTAAGTTTGAAGGAAACTTGATTTTGAAGAACAGAACATTTTACAATTTGGCAGACTTCAGCGTTGATTGCCACTAGAACGTGTTATTGGAGACGTCTGATAACCCGTACTGTGCTCATCAACACCGAATCGACCTAAATTTCGAACTTTGACTGATTTAATTTTGGGACTTGTCTCGGATTTGGAATGATGGACTCTTGAATACGTAACGGGAATCCCAATATCCATTGACAAGACTTGTACCTTGAAACCTTTTCTTCTTGAAACCTTTTTGAAAGATAACGTTTTGGGTTGTCGTGACCCGTATGGTTCATTTTGAAAGTTAGAGTTGTTTTCGTACTTATTTCTGTCTACGAGTTTCGAGGACGAAACTTTTTGAAGATTGGGTGATTGTAACAACCCGTATTTTCTTGATTTATATTTAAAGGCTTTTAATTATTTTAAGTAATAAAAATAATATTTTAATAACTTAACGGAAAATATTTTAGTAAATAGTAAGATCCGTCTTAAGAACCTTAAGTCCTTAAGACGAATACAAACTTGGTAACTTAAGTTCGTATCTTAAAAACCCGTTTGTGTTATCCAAGTCCGTTTTGTTTTAAACGGAAAGGACCATTTTAAACCCCCTAAAACCCTCTTGTTTGTCGACAACTTCAACCTCAAAAACAAAATTACAGTAAACTTCATTTCTCATAAACCTCCATATTTCTTCATCTTCTTTCCCATATTTCTTCATCATCCGTTCACCGAACTACGGTAATAATAACATTTTCGGAATCCTCATCGAATTTGTAAGCCATCTATCACTTCCGATTTTCAATTCCTCTACTTCGAAAATCTGACTGTTTTCCTAGAATTCGTTTTTGAGTCCTTAAAACCCGTTTTTCGTGATGTAGGTGAAGGCTTAGAGGACCCGGACGTGGATAGCTTCATCATGGAGGAGGAGCTTTGAGCGGGATTGCGTATATGGTGACGATAATGAGAAACTCGGCCTTATTGTGAATATTAGCATTTTTGATGATTAATATGGTTTAAGTTTCTGAAATTTCATGTATTTATTGTTGTTTGAACTTAGTAACATGTTAGGAATGATCTTACTTGAGGATTATATGCTTACTTGATGTTTCATATGAGTAATGGTTTAATTTCTGAAACTTATGTTTTGCGACGGATACAAAGTATAATCATATTGAGGATTGTTATGGGTTTAATTGCTGATAGATAGTGTTATTGGTTGATTTGTGATAATGGGTAAACATTTGTTGTTGTTAATTTAGAGGTTTGAGATCGATTTGTGTTGAATTGCATTTGTTAGATAATTGTCGATTTTGCGTACAGCGGCCTCTGAGCCGGCAGGTTGACCGGCAGCCGGTCGGCCGGCTCAGAGTCGCTGTGTTGAAGTTTTGATTTTTCAGAAATTTAGGAAAGGCTTCTGAGCCGGTCAGTCGGCCGCCGGTCGACCGGCTCAGGATCCTTATTGTGGTTTTCAGGTTTTGAAAATGGCATGGGAAGTGACTCCCAGCCGGCAGGCCGCACTACAACGAAAACACAATCGGGCGACAAATATTGGCGACTGAAATCTGTCGCAAAACACCTATTGGCGACGGACAACAGTCGCCAAACAGTTGTCGCTGACTTTTGTCGCCAAAAAAATTCGGGCGACTGAAATCCGTCGCCAAATTTGGCGACAGACAGGGTAGTCGCCAAAGACACAATTTGGCGACAGACAGGGCAGTCGCCAAATTGGCGACAGAAATGAAGCAGTCGCCAAATTGGCGACAGACTTCAGTCGCCAATTTCCCCTGTTCAGTCGCCAATGCTCCTGACTTTCCAGGGGCTTTGGTTTCTTGTGCTCTGTTTTGGCGACTGATTTCAGTCGCCATTACTTCATTTCAGTCGCCAAAATTCCTGAGCATTTTTCATGAAAATCATTATTTCGTTTTTGCCAAATCCAATACGAAATAATATCAGTACACCTGCAACCAGAAAGTAACCAGCAATTGGTGACGAACACCTTTTGAATCAACAACCAAATCTCCTTTTATAAAAAAAGAGAACCGTTATCAAATTACATGAACACGTTAACTAAACTAATAAATCTCCACGTTCGACAATTTTTCCTAGGTTACTAAACTAATTAACTGCTTGAAATCCCATGCTAGCTCCACTACCGTCTCCTCCCTTTCCTCTTGGATCATTAGGATCTTCATTAAATGGCTGGGAACCGGGGTTGCAAGAGTAGAAATACGTCTCCATGGCCTTAAGACGTTCTTTCATCAACCGCATTTCCTCATCTCTTTCCGCTCTTTCTCGGTCAAGTTGTGATTGCAATTTACTTACAAGAGACGGCTCGTAGGTTTCGCGCGGCTCATATGAGGACCTTCTAGCCGGTTCCTTGTAAAACACCCCATGAGCTTGTCCGGCCCCATATACCATACCCTTCTTGTAACCATCCACCAATTTGAACCAAATTTCATTATCATCCCGCTCAAGGTGGGCCTCTTTCTCTGCCTCATATTTCTCCTATAACATTAAGAAAACTATTATTAGTTAAGCAAAAACAATCATTGACGAAAGGTAACAAAAAAACATCATTAGTTGAGAGAAACTATCTTACATATAACTCTTTGTCCTTCGCCTTAATCCATATTCTTCTTTGCGTCTTTTCGTTGACCTTGGAATGCGTGTCAAGGAAAAGTTCGGGCATCGTCATCATCGGCTTCTTGCCGCCGTCTTTGTTGCCGCCGTCGTCGTTGTTGCTGCTATCCTTCTTCTTCTTCCCTCCCTAAATAGGGAAAATTGTTAATATAAGAAGTATAGTATATTCATTCAAAAAAGAAGTATTCATTCAAGACTTACACTAAAAATACGCGTAAAAAATGATCGTGATCCCCCGTGATGGGTAGGCTCGACCTCCGCATCTTTCTTCCCTCTTCTCTTGTTGATCTTCTTTTGAGCGGACACGGCTTGGAACTCGGGAGTCTCGCGTTGCTTTAGGAGATCTTGATATTTCTCACCTACAATTAAAAAGTATGTTAGTAGTATTAAGATATTTTCATTAATTCTTGTATTTACAAGTGACAAAACTTATATATTACATGTACCTTTTAGATGATTCGGTTCCTTCTTTCTTTTAACAATCTTGTAGATATAGTCTCTATATCTTGCTTTACCAACTTCATGGTATCTATCAAGGACGGATTGTTCATGTTCAGGAGCCCAATAGAAAGATTGCTACAAAAAAAAAAAAAAACAGTTAATTTAATTAGTAGTTAGCTTAATGAGTTAAAAAACAACTAACTATAATTAATGCAATTACCCGATACGCATTGAACCAAACTTCTTTTTGAGCCTTGCTAGCTTTCCCCCAAGAAGTAGGCACAGGACCTAACAAGTTCTCCTTTGTGCTAGCAACGACCCCTCGACGAGGAGTCTGATGTCTAAACCTGTAACAGAAATTGTTAATTAAAACAAATCATTTTATTACTTTAAAAATTGAATAATACACATATAATAAACAACAACACTTACCATAGTCCCGCCGGATCAAGTATAATCCGGTTATCCTGGGTGTACTGAATCGGTATACCATCGTCCGACTCCTCATCCACTTGAGGCTCAATCTGTACCTCTTCTTCTACTGGTTCCTCTTCTTCTTGCACGGATGAAATATTAGCACGATTACTGCCACCGCCTCGCACTCTACCTCGACCTCCTGCCATCTACAATCACATAAATGAAAATATTAGTAGGAGAAGAAAAAACATCAAATAAACATATCAAGCATGAATTTAAATTGTACAACTATTATATACCAAACTAATCATCATCCTCATCCTCTTCTAGATCTTCATCATCATCATCACCAACATCCTCATCCTCATCCTCATCCTCATTGTCATCATCATCATCAACATCGTCATCATCATGCACTCTCACTACTTCTTCAACTTCCTCCCATCCTTCTTCCAACTCAATATTCATAGTCTCATTATCCTCCTCCTCTGCCAACTCATCATCATCTTCATCTTCATTATCATGAATGATTTCGTCTGTTGGAGACAAAATTGTCCCATTTGTTACTATTTCTTCTTGAAAAAAGGAGGTATCAATTTGTGATCGTGCCTTTGTCTTAATGACTGCCCACCATGCCTTACTATTTCTATCATTTGTCGTGCTTGGATAGGAAGCGAAATACACTTGTTGAGCCTGATGTGCAAGTATAAATGGATCATACTTAGGGTATGTTCGGGTACGATTCACTTCTACAAGATTGTAACATTCATGTGTTCTCATTCCAGCCGGGGAATTATCCTTCCACTCAATCTTGAATAAGGTAGTCTTGTAAGCTCGATCACGACCATTGTAAGACATCTCAAAAATGTCCTCTATAATACCATAGTATTCGTGGTCATCAACGGAAGAAATAGTAACACCATAATTGCATCTAGACTTACCCTTACCATGGTCGAATGTGTGGAAATTAAATCCATTAACTGAATATCGGTTCCGCGTCTTAACCAAGCGTGAAGGACCGAAGGCTAAACTCCTTATCAAATCATCTTGGATATTGAACTCAAGCACATGGTTCAGAAACCATTTTGGGAATTTGTCTTCATGTTTATCCCAAACATCATCCCTACTTACATTAGGATGTTCCTTAATGAAATCATCCACAAACTTCGCTTCATATGGCTCTAAGATCTCGCTATTTGATAGAACGTATAAGTGAGCACGATTGTATTCCTTGTCATCCAAATATCTCGTTCCACCTTTAGAGGAACAACCTTCACCATCTTGAGTTTGAAAAAACTCGGGTATACTTGTATCAACTTCATCTGCTTCATCAAGATTCAAGTTTTTTGCTTTGGTTTCTATATGTTTTTCAAAGTAGAGAGAACAAAAATTTGCAATCTCTTCCGTTAAATAGGCATTGCATATAGAACCTTCAACCTTTGCTTTGTTTCCAATCTTTTTCTTCAAATGATTAAGAAACCTATATATAATTTATTACGTTGTTGTTAATTAAAGTTTGTAATATATTAGTTAATCTAAAATTTCAAAAATATGTAATACTCTTAGTATATTACCTTTCAAATGGATACATCCATCTATATTGAACGGGTCCTCCAACTTTGGCTTCGTAGGGCAAATGGACCGGTAGATGCTCCATTGAGTTGAAAAATGAAGGGGGAAAGATCATCTCAAGCTTACATAATATTAGTGGTATTTGATCTTCAAGACGAATCATGTCATCAACACATATTGAGGACGAACATAAATCTCTAAAAAATTGACTAATCTCAACAATTGCATTCCATACCGTGGTTGGGAGGAGATGTTTCAAAGCAACGGGTAGTAGTCGCTCCATGAACACATGACAATCATGACTTTTCATGCCTTGTAACCTGAGCCTCTTAAGATCAACACATCGACGAAAATCTGATGCATATCCATCGGGGAATTTCAGATTTCGTAACCACTCACACAATACCTTCCTTTGTGGTTTGTCAAGAGTGTAAATGGCTTTTGGCTTGGACCCATCATTGCGAATATGTAATTTGGGACGATCACAAAACAACTTCAAGTCTTTTCTTGATCCAATAGTGTCACATGAATCGCCTTCGACATCCATGATCATGTCAATTAATTGCTCAAAAAAATTCTTTTCTATATGCATCACATCCAAGTTGTGTCTGATTAACATTGTTTTCCAATATGGAAGGTCCCAAAATATGCTTCTTTTAAACCAACCATTTTTCTTCTTTTTGAGTTCTTTAAACTCTTCTTCAGTACCATCAATAGAAGATGGGAAATCACATATCAACTCCCATACCTCATCACCCGGAAGATGATCCGGGGCATCATCAAGTACCTCTTTCCCTTTTTTGAAAGCTTTCTTGTTTCTCCTAAGAGAATGATTTAGTGGTAAAAAGCATCTATGACAATCAAACCAACTAATTTTCTTGGAATTCGGAAGCCAAAAAGCTTTACTTTCACCCATGCAACGAGGACATGCTTTTTGTCCCGCAGTAGCCCAGCCAGATAGCATACCATATGCGGGAAAATCGTTTATTGTCCATAAAAGTGAAGCTCTTAGTTGAAAATTCTGCTTTCTGAAAACATCATATGTTTCCACCCCAACTTCCCACAATTGTCTCAATTCTTCCACTAATGGTTGTAAATAAACATCCAAATGGCCTTTCGGATTTTTAGGACCGGGAATAATGAGAGACAAGAAAATGAATTCTCTTTTCATACATAACCAAGGCGGTAAGTTGTATGGTGTGACCATTACGGGCCAACAAGAGTAATTCTTGCCAAATTGGGTAAAAGGACTAAATCCATCCGTACACAAGCCAAGTCGCACATTCCGGGGTTCCTCGGCAAATTCAGGATAGATTTGATCAAATCGTTTCCATTCTTCCCCGTCACTTGGATGACACATCTTCCCAGGAGTACGTGGATTTTCTTTGTGCCATGTCATTTGTTCGGCAAGTTTTTTGGTAGAATAAATTCTTTGAAGTCTAGGGGTAAGAGGAAGGTAAATTAATTGGTTTTCTGCTATTGGTTTCTTACACTTTTGACCCCTATTACCACTCTTGTTGCCTTTTTTTGTTTTGAAAACAACATCTCCATCGCTTGTCTGAAATCTATCTCTTCCACATTTTCTGCACTTGTCAAGTAACGCATCATCTTTCCAAAACAACATACATCCTTCGGGACAAGCATCGATCTTTTGATGTGGTAACTGAAGACCTTTAACTACTTTTTTGGTGTTGTAGAAACTTCGAGTCATGACGTTATCTTCGGGGATAGCATCCTCAAGGAAAGAAGCAATACCATCAACGGCAGGAAATGGCATATTATACTCACACTTCAAGGTTACTATCCTAGAGGCGGCTTGTAATAATGACATTCTGCTCCCTTCGTATAAAGGTTGTTCCGCAGCTTTTAACATGTCAAAAAAAGCCTTTGCTTGGGGATTTGGAGGTTGCTCTTCATTCAAGGCTACACGGTCATCGTCATTATTGACTACATTAAACTCCAACGCATCAACAACCATATCTCTATATGGGTTTTCGTCAACATGTTCGATGTGAGGTTGTTCGTGAATTGGGGAATAGGCTTCTCCATGAGAAATCCAATTATAATAATTTGGACGAAACCCATTTGTATAGAGATGTTCTTGTACCTCAATGACATATAGGTATTTCATATTTCGACATTTGCTACAAGGACACCTAAGTTTATTTTCTAACGAGTCATACTCCTCTTGTTGCTTAGCAAACTCAATAAACTCGGCAACACCCTCTATAAACCTAGCATTAGAACGTCTCTTCTTATTATCTAATAACCCTCCATCATACATCCATGAACGTTCCAATCTCTTCATTTTAATCTAAACAAAAAAACCCAAAAAACAATTTTCAACACCAAAATTACATATATCTAAATTAAAATTACACTCACTTAATTAAAGAACAACCTCAATCACATAATAATAACAATTTATTAACAACAATTTCCAATTATACAATTAACCACAACCTAATAAGCTAATTTAAGACGGTCTTAATAAGCTAGTATAATCTAACTAACATCCTAATAAGCTATTAAACATCCTAATCGACTACTTTAATCTAATTAACCAACATCAATAAGGCTAACAACATCGTCTTATACAAACTTCTTATAAACCCTAACCCACAATTATCTAATTAATATGCTAATTGGCTTCTAATACCTAATTAATCACAACCTAATAAGCTAAGACGGTCTTAATAACCTACTACAATCACTAAATGTACAAAACAAACCAACAATCAATCAAAAAATTGAAATTGAAATTGAATTATGAAGAAGTAAACAAACCTTAAATGAGTTGAATGAAGGGAAGAACAAGTAAGGTTGTGGTGGTGGTGGCCGGAATCCGGTGACAGTGGTGTTGAAGGTGGCCGGAACACGTAGGGTAGGGTGGTGATGGAGGTGTTTTTCGCCGGAGGAGGTAAATTGTGTGTTTGTGTGTTTGTTGATTTGCGAATGAGGGATACCGTCTGATTTTCGCTGTTTCTATAAAAAGGATTGGCGACGGACTGAGCAATTTGGCGACGGAATAGGGTCTATCGCCAAATTTGGCGACTGATTTCTGTCGCCAAATTTGGATTTCAGTCGCCCGTGTGTGTCGGTGGTGGGAGATTTGGGAAATTGGTTCTGTCGCCAAATTGGCGACTGGCTTCAGTCGCCCGACTATTTTAATCCGTCGCCAAATGGGCGACTAAGCTTTGCAGTCGCCAAAAACGGTCGCCCGATCTAGTTATTCTTGTAGTGCCGGCAGCCGGTACACCGGCTGAGAGTCACTCCTCGTGTGTAAAGTTGAAGTTTTGGCTATGGGGGATAGGACTCCCAGCCGGCTGGCCAGCGGACGGTCCACCGACTGAGAGCCTCTTCTCTTGTTTATCAGCCGATTGATTGGGCATGGGAAGGGACTCCCAGCCGGTGGACCGGCAGACGGTCTGGGACCGGCTGAGAGTCCCTATTTCTATTGTTTTGTTTATAACTTTCAAAGGCTTGTTCGGTTTTGATTGAAACTCGTTCCTTGTACCTTTGATACGTGTTTGAGGTTCCCGGAGGATGGGCGACACTATATTGGGTTCGGGAATGGAGTGAGGATAGAGACCCCCCTGTCGGGTAACCGAAAGGGAAACCAGCTCTCCCTCGTCTTAGTTCCCGGGATCAATTAAGTGTTGTTTAGTGGTTTAAGAAGTTAGAGCTATAGGTTAGTTTCTATCTTTGGATGTTAATGGTTGAGTTGTATGTCGCGTGATGGGATATGTGTTAAGTTCACCTTTGGACCCATTACGTGTTTTGTATGTCGCGTGATGGGATATGTGTTAAGTTCACCTCTGGACCCATTACGTGTTTTGCTTGTGGCGTGTCAGGATATGTGTTAAGTTCACCTCTGGACCTGACACGTGATCGGTTGTCGTACACGGGATATCTGTTAAGTTCACCTCTGGACCCGGTGTGAGATAGCTGTGTATTGGGATATGTGTTAAGTTTACCTCTGGACCCAATACTTGTTTGTAGCATTGGGATATGTGTTAAGTTCACCTCTGGACCCTTGCTTATGGATGATTAGGGATATGTGTTAAGTTCACCTCTGGACCCTTCTCTTGAATTATATGTATAGGGATATGTGTTATGTTCACCTCTGGACCCTTTACTTGAATTGCATGTTGGGATATGTGTTAAGTTCACCTCTGGACCCGACATTGTTTGGTAGTGGGATATGTGTTAAGTTCATCTCTGGACCCATTGCTAGTGTTTATTGATGATTATATCTGCTTGCCTTGAGATTGGTACAGTGTCAGATATGCATGATGAAGTTGATGATTATGTTACTTGAGTTATAGTTGTTCATCCAAGGCATTGGATGACTCTTTGATCGGTTTCATAAATAGTTGGACTGAAAGACCCCCCGACTAGGTAACCAGTAGGGAAACCGGCTCTCCTTCCTAACGGTTTATGAAGTTGGTTGAGAGCCGTGCATTAGTGATTGCATGATAGTTGATGATCAGTTATTGAGATATTGTTATACTTCACATGTTTATATATGTTGGAGTATTCTGTTTGCTTTACTTGTTACGTGTCGTTACAAAAAGTGGCTAGGAGAACTCTAGTCACTCCCCACTGATTGTGGCGTACATGTTTTCATGTATGTAGGTACATGCAGGTTGGACGGGGTTCACTTGAGAGCTAGCGAGTGATGATCCTTATCATCTTTTGACTTACACTTCACCGATTAGCTAGACTCTTAGTTTTGATACAGTTCATGTTTTGTGCCTGTAGGGGTGTTCCATCCCAGGCTTTGTATATATTTGGTTTTCGTACTTAGAACTGTTATACTTATCTATTTTGTTTATATCAGTTTCAGTTTACGTTTCAGTTTTTAATTCACCTCGCATGATGTTTATGTTTAAAAAGTTTTGATTCCGCTGCATTTTTAGTACTTTGTGTGTTTTTATATTTCCGCTTTCGCGAGGGGTTTTACATCCCCTCCGTGGCGGGGACCACGAAAGGCGATCGTAGGATTGAGAGCCGTTTCCCGTCACGATCTCTGTTTTCAATAAATCAATAACAATAATAGTGATATCAGTTATACACAAGCAACAAAATCGTCACAATCACAATCTACCAGAACTGAGTAAGAAACCCCACCTCAAAGCAAAATCACAAAGGTAGAATCCGAAATCTTTCTTCCAACGCTCCTCTACAAAGTCTCCTCCTAAGAACTACACAAGAATTACTAACCATAGGTATAACTACTTTATCTCAACGACATACTAACAAAAAGAACGAGACTTATGATGCATGCATATTATATACACTTTTCAGTACTTTTTGGCACACATTTCTATGCATTATGGGTGATTTTATATCGCTTTATGCCCCGAACACGCTATTTTGTGCTTTTCTTGCTATTTTGTAGGAATGAGCCTGAAAGTGGTGAAAACCAAGCCAAAGCTATCCCAAGTACATTCATTTAGAAGATGGAAGTCGGAACAAGTCTTACAAGCATTGGGAAGCGCGAATCGTCCAAGTGAAAAACTATTTGAGGTGCGCAATGAAGAAAGGAAGCTAGGCGAACAAGGAAGAGCTTCATTTTACTAGTGCCTACTTTCGAGAGCAATATCTCGAGTTCTATAACAGATAATCAGGTGATTTCAACTGGAGATGAAAGCTTATCCTCTTAGATTTCCAACGCCGCAACAATCACTTGATTCACAGAAGTACTGAAGAAATGACAGCCGTTTGAAATTCAGTGCGCGAAGTAGGAATTACGCGCTGAGAAGTACTCGATCGAGTACTTTATCTGTTCGATCGATGTCTGCAGCTTCTAAAGTCCTGGATCGAGTAACACATTTACTCGATCGAGGGGATTTGGTGATTTTACTCGATCGAGTGGATTTATTCCCTTGATCGAGCAGTTTCAATGTTGGGCCTCGTTTTTACGTTAAGCATTAGGTCATAATTTTTTTTGGAGCTTAATCTCTCTTATAAAAGAGATTAGCTTTCACCTCTTACCAGGACCTATCACTGATTACTCTCTTCTACTTTGACTTTTTACTCTTTACTTTTCATCAAAAACTTTTAGATCTTTCTTTTCGTCAGACGATTGCTCTTGCCTTTACCATTTGTAATCTTTCTTTCTTTCTCTCTTAATCTTATTACTTTATTTCGTGTTCTTTTGTTATGTTTGTTTCTTTATTCTCATAATTAGTTTAATTTACATCTCTCTTATTATGTATGTCTTTTATTACTCTCCTCTCAATTGCTAGTATAGATCCCAAAGCCATGAGTAGCTAATTATTTTATATGTACTGGGATGGGGGAAACCCCTACGGTAGTAACGTAATACGATTAATATGTTTAGTTAGTTTTGCGATAAGAGTTGTTTGATGACAATTTATTTTTGAATTGGTCGATTGAATGTACGCAGGCAAATTGGTTGCCGTTTTTTTGTTTGATGTGGTTGTCATTCGATGTGATTCTCGCTGCAATTTTTGTTTATTGTTTTCCATCTGAAACCACCCTTCCCATTTGTTAAGTCAGAAGTAAAGTTGAACTAGATTATAATTTGCGGAATCTTTGAGGTAGTATCACCCTTGCATTACAGGAATGATCTTCATGTAATTCCTCTACTTTAAATAAAAGTAGAATGCAAAAGAAGCATATTGTTTATTGCTTCTTTGAAGTTTGAAGGTCACTCACAATCTCTTTAATAAAATAAATATGTTCTCTTCACTTTATAATGTGTTACTGCTCATGATTTGTTGCTCCTACTACTACTACTACTACTACTACTACTACTACTACTACTACTACTACTACTAAGCTATTAGAATTTTAAGAATTGATTACTGAAAAGCCATCATGAATTTCTCCATCTTCTATGTTGGCTATGTATTGTGTTTCCTTCCCCTTTTCTATTTTTCTTTTTCATTCCCATTTTTACATTCAGTGTCGGTTTTCAATAATGATTTGAGGTTAAGGCTGTCTTGTAGTTGGTATCCCGTACTGGCAAAAATGCAACAACACGTTTTTTTAAATGCACCAGTCATCAGTTACTATGCAGCAAGTTTTTTTTTTTTTTTTAAATGCACGCCGCAACACTAGTACAAAAACACCCTATTGCATCCGTTCTATAAGACTTATTGCGTCGGTTCTTGGTTGACGTTTTTGGAGGTGACGTTTATTGAAACGTCGGTTCTAAAACTGACGCAAAAAACAGACATTTGCATCAGTTCTTAGTATACAACTGATGCATTTGATGTATCATTTGCATCAGTTCTTAGTAAACAACTGATGCATTTGCTATAAGAACCGACGCAAATAGCTTAGTTTTTGCATCAGTTTTCGAGTAACGGATGCTTTTTCGCTTAGCTTTTGCATCAGTTTCCCAACAACTGATGCAATTAGTACCTTAATTTCGCGCAAAATTGAATAGTATATGGGTCGGTTATTATAGGAACTGACTCTTTTGCTCTATTTTTTTGCATCATTTCTTTTCAAAACCGATGCAATAACTAATTACTATTTGCGTCATTTCTTGTAAGAACTGCTGTATTATATTTTTATGTTTTTAAAAAAAAATCCGCTACCGAAATTTCGGCAGCACCTTCCTATAAAGTTGATATCCAAAACACCAGAAATTTAAAACCACCTGCATTAAAATATCCAACCAAAAGACATTACATTTCCTTCGAACCAACAACATTCATTCCAAATCCAATCCAACATAACAACAAACGTTTCCACAACGTTCAAATAAAACATATACAATCTAAGCTAAGTAACAATCCAACTAAAGTCATAGTGATACCAAGTTAATCTATTTTGAAGCAGGTGGTTTTTCGAAAGCCCTCATCAAAATATACAACTCTTCAAGCCTCTGACATACTTGACCGACTAAATCCCATTCATTTTCTGTAGGCAAGGAGTTGTACTCCTCTTCCAGATTTTTCAAATGAACGAAAACATCCTTGAGTAAGATAGACTGTTGCATCATTAGGAAGGTCGAGTTCCAATTCGAGTCATAATCAAGCACCAATGCAACTGCAGTGCTTAGACCCAGTTCACGAGTCGCTTTCTTGAATTCCTCTTAGCTTCCCTTTCTTGTGAATCGGTCCAAAAGTGAATGCTGTCTCGAACCTTGTCAATTACATCCCTCACTACATCAAATCCATCTTGAACCATTAGGCTTATAGTCTGAGCAAGACATGGGATTTTGAACAGTTTTCCTCCTAAAAGAAACTTGTTCTTAGAAAGCTTCTTCTGTAGAGTATCTGCAAGCTCGTCATTCGAGTTGTGACTGTCCATGGTTATAGTAGACAGTTTATCATGCACATCAAATTCTGATAAACATTCTGCAACAACCTTTACAATAACCTCATTTGAACATTTGACTGGCACATTTGCAAACCTGCAGGTACATCAGAATCGGCCAACAACAGTCAACAACAACGACAAAGCCGAAATCATAGTATTTTGAAGTAGTTATCATTCCATGCACTTACGAACACAGGGAGCAATTTACACGGGTTTATGACTAGTAAATATAATAAAATCACATCTGCAGGGCAGAAAAATCAAGAACATTCGTCAATGAACAATGCATCACCTCATAATATATGATTCCCCTTCCCACTCACCATCAACCATATGACCTGTAATGGCAATAAACTTTTTATTCCCATCACAAGAATCCCACATTTTGATTGTGACAGCGACTCGACCTGAATTTGGTGTTCCTAATTCACCAATAGCAACGCATCTCTTAAACTTTCTGATCTTCATGATGTCATTCCACAGAGTTTGTTGAGAAACCATCTTAAACAAAGGGTTGACACTGCTGAACAAGCTCCTAAACCCGACATGATGAATGATCGAGAGGGGGTATTCATGTAGTATCACCATAAGGGCTAAGTCCCTCCTTAAAGTGATAGGATCAAAGACGAGATTTTGTGCAGTAACAAGCCGGGACTTGCGATGAGGCATGAGATAAACATGATCAAAGTAATCATCAGATTTAACTGAAATCGATTCATAGCAGCTTATTGGCAATGCTGGATGATTTCCTGGTGTAACTGGCTGACAAACTGACTCTTCAGAGTTCCTGTCACTCTACAGCAGTAACTCAGTAAGCATCAATTCAAGTTACAGATAGTTTATAAGCAATGCAGTAAGAAAACATCCCTTCTGAACAAAAGAATATGACAAGAATAAGAACCTCTTCCGCGGATACATCAGGCTCATCACAGTGACAGTATGACTGTGACATTGTCGACTTGAGATGTCAAATCTTTGAGAATTAATCTGAAAGAGGGATGATACAGGAATTACATTTATATCAGAACATTTGATATATGAATAAAGGTCGTAGGAGACGGTTTTATACATTGAACGGTCACATTTCACGTTATATTACTGTTCCAAATCGTGCGCTGACATATATGACAAACATATTATGTACTAGCATGAGAAAATGGAGAATTAATAACCAGTGCATCTTGCAGCATTCGTGTAAGCTTAGAATCACGATAAGGGATATGGTTCAACTTGTTTTGTGAGCTACATGTCAATGCATTTACAACTTTCCCCAGAGCTGTCAGGGATTTGTTAATTGTCTTAGCCTCCTCCAGAAGCCTCCCTTCCGCCCCAGTTTTCCCCACTTTCTCAGAGCCTGCCAGGTCCACAAGAATCAGTTTCCCCATTTTGGTCCTGCAAACAAGTATCACTAGAAATATGAAACTCTTTCATCCCGTTCATATTAACTCTACACGTGTGCAAAACTTAACGAAAAAAGTTGACATTTCTTGAAAACTAGAGTCAAATGAGGACTAAAACTCACTATGCAGCATTTGGCACCATTTTCTGTAAACATTTTCTGAAAAGATCGAATCCAAAGTAGAGGCGATTTCCTCCTCGGACTAAAACTCACCATCTGCATCAAAATAACTGGCGCACCCCCCCACTATCCAGCAATATAAACCCTCAATTAACTTAACCCTAACCGTAAAACAATTCTAAACTTACATTAAATTGAATATTCATACTAAGAAATCAATTATTACACAAAATTTTACATAAAGAACAATAATAAGACTTATTAAAAGAAATTACAAAAAACAATTAAGTAAAAAGCATACCTATATCAAATGAGGAATTAGATGAGTAAAAGAGCGAGACGGCGATACTGAAATCGGTGCCATGGTAGTGATGGCATGGGAAGAAGTAGCAACAAGGGTGGCCTGAGAAGTAGTGGCCACCGTGGTGGTAGCTACAGCAACAGAAACAACGGCTGGAGTAGAAATCATTGTGGTAGTAGAGGTAGAAATCACTGCGGTAGTAGATGGTGATGGCACGAAAATTGCATAGTAAACGATGATGAGAATGAAGGCGGAATTGAGGGGATGTGAATCACGAACTAATGAACTGATGAACTGATGAAGACGGTGGTATGTGTTTCAGTTTTTGCGTAAAATTGAAGCAAAAACTGAAGACGGTGGTATGTGTTTCAGTTTTTGTGTTTCAATTAGGTTAATGTATTAGAAGTTCTAACTTTTAGAAATTCATATTAAATGCATCAGTTTCACTTTTAAACTGAAGCAAAAACTTATAAGCAAATGCGTCGGTTATAGGAAGTAACTGAAGCAAAATTATATTTTTAGGTATAAACGTCAGTTTTGGGCACAACTGACGCAAAAACTAAGTACTTTTTGCATCAATTCTTTATTAAGAACTGACGCAAATAAGTTTCCTATGGTGTAAAATTGGACTCCCGCCAAAATTAAGTACTTTTTGCATCAGTTCTTTTAGAACCGACGTAAATCACTTGACGCAATAGGGTATTTTTGTACTAGTGCAATGCTCAGTATGTCAAATATTAAGTATGTAAGCTTTTAGTTATCTCTCGTCCCCTTTGTTCTTACACCTTTTGTTTATCCTTTAGCTAAATTGATTGAAGACGACGAACAAGAGGACAACAATGATATTGACAAGATGGGTGCTCGTCAAGCGTGAATGGATTATATTAGTTGTCAGAATTTGTTAAACTTAGTAATTTGTTAGTAGGTAGTGTGCTTTTGTTCAACTATTTTAGTTGAAAAATAGGAAATTTGTTTCATGAGATTATTTCTTTATTGGTGTAAACAATTGTTGTTTTGATCAGAAGACTTGGATATATATTGAATTTGGAACATGTTAATGCGATATTGAATAAAAAGAATGATTATTAGGTGCAACTGTATATACAAGTATGTATCTATAATATGTATTTTCAAATACAGGTGCGTAGTAGCAACGTAGTACAGGTGCTGTATACGTAGCAGTATTTGTTTTTTTTAAACAGCAAAGAGACCAGTTTTATATGAATGCGGTATCATATTTATATACCAAAGAGACCAGGTATTTATAAGAACCAGTGTGGAAAAAATAAAAAAAGACACCGGACATAATTGATAACAGTTATAAGTCAAAGAAACCAGTTATTAATAAAAATAGGTTTCTTTAATGGTTAGATAAGACACCGGTTCCTTCCACTGGTCTCTTAACCAAAGTCACCTATGATCTAGACACCTGTTATAAACCGGTGTCTTAGGCCTTTTTTAACCGGTTTCTTTGCCATATTTTGTGCGGAATTAGATGAGGAGAAGAGTACTGAGATGGCGACACTGGAATCGGTGGCGAGCGTTAGTGGGTCGACGGTAGGTCGTTGGTGTGGTGTGGTGTGGTAGGGTGTGGATTGGAATGAGGGAACAGAGGAAATGGGTCGGCGGTAGGTCTCACGTAGTTGAGCTTCGAAATAATGAAGGAGTAAGGGAAGTCTCGTGTTTAATATGGGAATGGTCAAATACATCGGGTTTGCTTAGAACTGATGTATTTGAACCAAATACATCAGTTTTGTTGAGAACTGCCGCATTATATACATCAGTGTTTTCCAAGAACCGACGCAAATAACTTGGCTATAGGGCAAATTAGACTCTCGCCAAAATTAATTACCTTTTGCGTCAGTTTTGGTAGAACCGGCGTAAATCACTTGACGCAATAGGGGATTTTTGTACTAGCGCTTATCATAAGACCGACTGACCTTTTTTAATCTGATAACGTAATACCGTGGTGACCCGAATCCTGACATACTCATTTTCGATCTCCTTGTTAGACTTATATTTTCTCCTCTTTATTTTCTCTTCTCTTTTTCTCTCTTTTGAATCTCTTGTTACTCTAGATAACCAAATCAAACCCCCCCATTTTGTGACTTGACGAACTAGAATTGCATGTAGGTATTACCTCCCTGTGGAGATTGTCCCTACTTCCATTAACTATAAGTTAATAGACTTAGTTTCATTATTTTTGGTGTATCACGACACGCATCAACTTACTTGATGACAACGATGCTAGGCAAGATGATTGGCGCGACTTACACTTGCTAAGAACAATAAATAATGTAAAATAATGTTGCGTTAGGTTTATGGTAAAATAATGTTTTAACTTTCGAATTTTCTTTTATAAGTAACTGCGGCGTTGAACACGGAACAACCAAATCGGCCGAGTTACCTCAACTCGGTCGAGTACCTTCGCAGTTCTCAACACCGATCAGTTTTCGTAAAACAGTCATATCTCCCTCAATTCTTGGTCGATTTGGGCGTGTGACCTATCGTTAGAATTGTAAAAGGATAAGCTACCGTCTCCAATTGGAATTAAATCAAAATCATTATATACATATCAAGTTATAACAGTTTTAAGACAACTTATCTATAAATGGACAACATAATTATACCATTTTCTTTCTCAA
Organism: Silene conica; assembly: GCA_029255685.2. Classification (NCBI taxonomy): domain Eukaryota; kingdom Viridiplantae; phylum Streptophyta; class Magnoliopsida; order Caryophyllales; family Caryophyllaceae; genus Silene; species Silene conica. The sequence goes on along the minus strand of CM055315.2, from coordinate 23,077,915 downwards.
ACACATTATACATCAATAACAATGCGACCGAGTGCATCCAACTCGACCGAGTAACCCATACGAGAGGGGTGTTACAGAGCCTCATTTTACAATTGTCTACGGCCTCAAAAAGTTTAGGACCGACCCTGTGAACCTTCTGACAAAAACTCTTATATTAATAAATCGGAACCAAATGATAAGCTATATATTTAGAGCTTATTTAGGCCTAGTTTGCTTAAAATGAGTTTCTATTTTCAAGCTTAATTTTTCTAAATTAGTTTTCAAGGAAAAGAAACATCAAATTCATGCTTCTATTTTTACCGGCAAAAACAAGGTATATTTAAACTTTTGAGAATCTACTATTAGCTTTTAAATTTATGATATATTTGACAAAAAAAAGTATTTTAAAGTACAAAAATACTTAGAAAAACAAGGTCAATCACACACATATAATTAAGTAAGCTAAGTCGAAATGAGGCGCCAAATAGAGCCGATGTAAATTTTAAAACCTCGCTCGAACAATCGACGTTTTCTAAAAACATGTTAGAACGCCAGACCTCTAAATAATTGTAAGCTACATATTAGGAGAATGGGCCTATACTAGAGCAGGCTATTATTGAGCTTGTCTATATTAAGGTTTCATTAAGATAGGGTATTATAAATACCTCACCGCATATCGATGTAAGACAACCATTATCAATAATACGATTTTCTTATGAACTACTCTTAATATGGTATTAGAGCTTCTTTCTTGAATACTCTTAAAACTGCTTCCGTATTCTTACCGGTGGATGGTCGAAAATTCACAACCACCGGTGGAGTTTTTCCAGAAAAAAGTACGTTCAATTGCCCTATTCATCATATTAATATGAATTCTTTTTCTAGCAAATTCAGATGTTCGTGGTCAATATACTGAAAAAAAATCGCTTATCTTCGAAATCTTTTTAAAATTATTCAACTTTAAGTAAGGCGGTACTTGATTTATTTGGAATCCGAAAAAATTAATGTTCTCCAGCCCAGATCTTAAAATTGACGGATAATTTTTTCCGTTTTATTGATATTTGTTAGGTTCGATTAGTATTCCTACAAATGAACTTATATTCGACAAGTCCGAAAAACTTAACGTTCTTGTTCAAAGAAAATTTTAACGAGCATTAATATTTGTTTCTTACCTACCTTTCAAGACGAAGAAATTTATGAAGATCGAAGAAATTGGAGAATTTTTTCCTTTTTATATTGATTATGTTTTTTTGTATTTCCCCAATCGTAAAGGTCGTATTACGTATTACCTTTACGATTGCGGGAGGATATTAGGAGAATGGACCTATACTAGGTTCTGCTAATATTAGGCTTGTCTATATTAGGGTTTCATTAAAATGAGTATTATAAATACCTCACCACATATCAATGTAAAACAACTATTATCAATAATACAATTTCCTTACAAACTACTCTTAACACTAATAATTCGATTAATTGTATGAATACATATTTTGAGTGCTATCATCATGCTAATTAAAAATTAACTATCAATAATGTATAGTGCTAATACCTGATTATCTATAATTGAATGTGATTAACGCAACTCCAAGAAGTATATATCCTCTATTACATGCACATGCACAGTTAGTCTCCCTTAATAAAGAGGTCTTCTAATTAATATTAAAACGAGTCAAATATATTTTTCTTAACTATTTAAAACATCATTTTTTGGGTCTTTCCCTAAACAATAAGCTTTTATTTTATCAATGTTATATAATATATATATATATATATATATATATATATATATATATATATATATATATATATATATATATATATATATAGTTGGGATCACATGAGTCCACCCTAAATATTTGAGTCCATGAGTCTAACAATGATATCATAAGTTGTATAAAAAAGTATCACGTGTTATCAATATCAAATTTTTTTCCTTTTTTTGTTTTATTCTTTTTCAATATTACTTTTTTTTTTTCTTTTTTTTTTGCCTTTTCTTTTAAAATGACATTTTCTTTATTAAAAAAATTCCCTTTTTCAGTATGCACTTTTTTTAAAACAAACACGTTTTTTTTAATTAAATGGCGTTTTTTCTCGAATTTTTTTTATTACAATATCACAAGTTACTCAATACAATATCACCGGTTCTTTAAAATAATATCACAAAAAAAAATTCGAGGAAAAAATATTTCGGAAAAAAAATTCGAGAGAAAAAATTGAAAAAAATATTTTCGGGCAAAAAAGTTCTTGAAAAAAATTCGTGATATTGTTTAATATTGTTTAACAAAAGGCGTTTTTTCTCGAAAATTTTTTTCGATTTTTTTTCATTACAATATCACAAGTTACTCAATACAATATCACCGGTTCTTTAAAATAATATCACAAAAAAAAATTCAAGAAAAAAATATTTCGGAAAAAAAATTCGAGAGAAAAAATTGAAAAAAAAATTGAAAAAAATATTCCCGGGCAAATAAGTTCTTGAAAAAAATTTGTGATATTGTTTAATATTGTGTGTGATATTGTTTAACAAAAGGCGTTTTTTCTCGAAATTTTTTTTTCGATTTTTTTTCATTACAATATCACAAGTTACTCAATACAATATCACCGGTTCTTCAAAATAATATCACAAAAAAAAATTCGAGAAAAAAAAAATTTCGGAAAAAAAATTCGGGAGAAAAAATTGAAAAAAATATTTGAAAAAAATATTTCCGGGAAAAGAATTTCGTGATATTGTTTAATATAGTGCGCGATATTGTTTAACAAAAGGCGTTTTTTCTCGAAAATTTTTTCGATTTTTTTTCATTACAATTTCACAAATTACTTAATACAATATCACCGGTTCTTCAAAATAATATCACAAAAAAAAATTTGAAAAAAAAATTTTGAAAAAAAATTTTGAAAAAAAAATTCGAGAAAAAAAATTGAAAAAAATTTCAGGAAAGAAAGTATTGGAAAAAACTTCGTGATATTGTTTTATATAGTGTGTGATATTGTTTCCTTTGATATTGTATTGAAAAGGTTGTGACATTCTGATATTGTAGTATAAAAAAAGCGTGATATTTTTTAATACAACTTGTGATACTCTAAATGGACTCATGGACTCAAATATTTAGGTGGACTCACCGGATCCCGCCTCTCTATATATATATATCTAAAACTTAAGATAGATACACCCGCGTTAAACCAGAATTCTATCGTTCATATAATTCCAAGATTTACTTCCAAGATTAAGTGCCACCCTTACAAGCTGTACATTTTAAAGTTTATTGCAACAATTATTTGATAAACTAATTAAGTTATTAACCAAGAGCCAGCTTAGGCTCACTGATTGGAGGTCAGCCCACATGGTTACCCTAAAAAAACGCAATTTCTAACATTTTTTATTCCTTATATCGTCAAAATCTTTCCTATATAAGGCTAAGTACGTATACTTATTTCCACACCACAATCCCTCCAATCACAAGCCATCTTAATTAGCATCCTAATTAATATCCTTTTATTTCATTCCTTAATTAAGATGGCTTCAAAGGCTTTATTTCTCTTATGTCTTAACCTAGTGTTGTTCACTTTGGTTAGCTCAAGCTATGTCCCAACTGTCCCAACCACAACCACACCCACAACCCCATGCCCACCACCACCATCCACACCTTCACACGACGACGGTCACCACGGTGGATACCCGACACCAAGTGGGGGATATTGCTCTATAGATGCCCTAAAAATAGCAGCATGTGCTGATGTACTAAATGGGTTAGTCCATGCTGTGGTTGGACCGTCACGAGCGACCGAGTGCTGCAGCCTAGTTGATGGGCTTGTAGGGCTTGATGCAGCAGTATGTCTTTGCAAAAACCTTAAGGCTAATGTCTTGAACATTATCCATCTTGACCTTCCGATCTCTGTTAAATTGTTGGTTAACTTTTGTCGTAAGGCCGGTGTTCCGTCTGATTATCAATGCTCTAACTACTAAAAACATCTCCTTACAACAATAATTCCATGAATATCTCATTTATTATTCATGATGCTGGGCACTTTCTTTTCTTAAGAGTATTTTCATTTCATTTCATTTAATCTTTGTTCATTATGTGTAAGATTGTATGTAAGTCTTACCATTTGATTGTTGTTTTGTTAATTTCCTCAAAAAAAGTTGTATACATTTTATAATTGATTCGGAATGTGATCGATCGATTTATTAGCATATATGAGATTCTTAATCGATGCTTATTAAGTTTGTTTTATTCACCAAAAAAAAAAATTAAGTTTGTTTTATACGGTATTATAAACCTATAATGACTTAAAACTCCCATGAATGACCATGCTCCTCTACTCCTCGTAATCCCAACTCCATAGTCTTTAAAGTATTTCAGGAAAAAAATGATTTGGATAAGTCCCATATACTATATGAATTTGATCGAATTAGGGCATCTTCTTTTGGATGCCTATTTTCTGAACTAAACTGAACTGAATTGATTGGATCTGTATTTTACTTTTAAAGTTTAAACTAAACTAGATTTATAGTATTTGAACTACATTGTAAAAGGATGTATTTTGAGTCTGAAAAAATGACGTAAGGGATGGCCTGGCCGGTGTAAAAAGTGGCAAACTTTGGCTTCATAATATATATTGGCTTGGTTACACACTTACACATATTTGGAGTAACGTATCTAGATCCAAAAATTGGTTAGTTTAATTGTTAAAAATTTTGGTCGAAAGTCCCTGATTACTCTTCTTGGACAAAAATACGTAAATTTGTAATAAAATGATAAGTTGTTAGCTTGCATAGTTGCATGGTTACACACGTTCATAACATATCTAGAGGGTGCCGGAACCTTGTGGAGAGATGAACTAAATTGAACTGAACTTAATAAAGTAGAACTGAACATTGAAGTTAACTGAAATAAACGTTAATTAGTGAAGAAAAGAATTGAACTGAACATAACTGAATGAAATTGAATTGAATAGAGCTAAAATTAAGTCTAAATAAGCATGGCCTGAAAGTTGATAAATTGTTGGATCCGCATTTCATTTTTACAAAATTGACGATAGGCAATCGCTCTTCTATGAGACCACTTAAAAGTAATTAATATTTTAATACCCGCCTATGATAAATAGGAAGTAACTTTTTAAATTTCACTAGTGATTTAATTATTTCAAGTATAAAATACAGAGTGGTTACTGTTAACTTTTTTTCACGGACGTTATAACTTATAAATAAGACGCAAATAATTTGAGCCAAAACAATATAAAGATTTATTAGAACAAACCATGTCAAATAGATAAAAGCACAGCTCCGTGAGAAACAAGTATGGAAAAAAGACTTTAACCATTATGCCAAACGTGCTTAACATAATAATACTGTTAATAATAAAACGGTTTTTCTAATATTTGTTAAGAGCACACAATAATAACCTATATGTGGTAAGATTATAAGATATTCTCATCGATTATGATAAATATGAATTTTACTTTAATATATGATGAGAATTTCTTGTAAATATTTCCACATCTAGGTTATTAACGTGTGCCATTAGGACACACGTTAAAATAGCCGATAATAAAATAGTAAAAAGAGCAATAATGAATATATATGAGATCTTAATCTCCCATAGCTATAGTAATCTTGCAACCCCAAATCATTTCGAGATTAACCCTTCAAGCTTAAGGGCACTGGAACCCTCGTGGCAAAGTACGGCCACAGTAGTTAACAAGCAAGCTAAGATCGACCGGAATGTTTAAATTGATACCCAAAACGCCGAGTTTAATGTTAGTGCAAAGACAAATAGCTGCCTCAGCATCGATAAGCCCTTGAATTAGAGGGCAACATTCGTCTCCTGTAGGAGGGTTTCCGACTTTAAGCTTAAGTAAGTCGAGGACATTTGCACATACACCTAACTTAAGGGTGTCTCTAGGGCAGTTTGTGGATGACGGTGGACCGCCGCTTGGGGTCGGGTAGTGTGGTGAAGGGGTTGGCTTTGGTGGCTTTGGGGTGGTGCCACTTCCACATTCTCCACATGATGAGACTAGTGTTACAAATAGAAGGTTTAGGGTAAGTAAAAGAATTGGGTATTTTGGGAAAGATACCATTTTTAGTATTAATTATTTAGTTAGTAATAGTTAATACTATATTTGTTAATTGTGTTTTGTTGATGGAAAATAGAGGAATGGTGAAGGGTTTTTATAGGTTTTATTTGAGATAAATGAGAATTAATTAATTAGGGTAATTAATAAAATAAAGGATTAATCATACACACCATGTGTGAACTTGAGACTTTAATTAGCTGGTATATGAAAAACAATGTGCAAAGATTTGTTTTTTTGTGCAAGTGTTATTGTAATAGTAGTAAGTTGAGTAAATTAAGGTCATATTTTTTTTTGGCTGAAACGAGTTAAATTGAATTAATTATTTGAGTAGAGTTTAATTAAAATAAATTGAGTGGAATTGAGTTGGAGTGAATTTAGTTGAATTAAAAGTTACTTTTGTGAAGAGCTTAACTGAACATAATGATTGAACGTAAATAAAACTTAACGGGATACAACCAAGCAACATAGTAGGGATGTGCTGGAGGAAAGAGGGAAACAGGGTGGGGAGGGCTGCTCGGGACAGAGGCACGACGAGAGGGAGAGGCAGGGACATAACGCTCGGGAACCATGGCAAGGACCTCCGCAAAATGTTGCTAAAATTAATGTCGATGTGGGAACGAAGGAAGGCAAAGGAGTGGGGATTGGGGTTGTATGCAGGGACGAGGAAGGGCGCGTGATGTGGGGGGTATCTATCAAGAAGGATCAAACTTGGACTCCAATCTTGGCCGAAGCCGTCGCATCAAACTTGGACTCCGATCTTGGCTGAAGCCGTCGCGGTGCTAGAAGGTGTTAAAGAAGGTCTTCAAAAGGGGCACGGGAACATGATCGTAGAAAGCGACTCTCTACAGGTGGTGGAGGCTCTCGAAAACCGTACTCATGGCCGAAGTGTGTTTAGCTTAGTTGTTGCTGATATTATCTCGCTTAGTTCGTCTTTTATCTCTATTTGTTGGTCATATACTAGTAGAGCGAACAATACCGTCGCTCACGCTTTAGCTCATTTTTTTCATTCAGAGGCAGGTAAATTAGAATGGGCAGATTCTCTGTCGCCTTCTGTGAACGTTGCTGTTAACTTTGATAAGTCTTTAATGAAGTAAGCCTTGGGCATTTACCATCAAAAAAAGAGAATACAAGCAAGCAAAATTGGAATGAGCTGAAATTAAGTCAGAGAAAAACAAGGAATAAATCTAATTTCAACTAAGCGTTGATATTAAATTTATCATCCTTGCAATAAATCACAAGTGTAATAATACTCCCTCCTATTCTATATATTCTTCCCCTTTCATTTTTACCCCAAAAATAAGGAATATGATTTGGACAACACAATGGCCCACCTACCATTGAATTTAGACCACACAAATCCTTCCAAAAAAGGAAATAGGGAAGAAAACCTGAATAACCGAACAAGGAAATAGGGAACAATACATAGAATAGAAGGGAGTATAATTTAAGTCTAAAATCTGAAGGATCAAATTGCTCATTAAATTTGTTTTAAAATAAAAAGGATAATAATTGAGTAAGACACCCCTTCAAAAATGACACGGGCAGAGGTACTATTTGTTAGTGCATGCATCACGTATAATGAAACAACTATATTTTCTGGTTTCTGCAACTATTGTCTCTTGATTATTTAACAAGAAAAAATATACATAAATCTAAGTGTTATGACACCAAAACGCAAATATGTCCACCGAAATTATTATGATAAGTTATCAAAGGGAAGAGTATATTATTTGATATTATTGTTGTGATTCTGAAACAATACACCATCTATATATAATAAAGACTACTAGCATAAACCCTAGATATTATAGTCGGTTGTAATAGGCCTAATATCCTAATATTAAGTTTGAAAGTTGCTTACAAATGAAATATTTACTACTAACATATGTGAGAAAATAAAAGGAAATAATAGAGAAAGCAATATAGAGATGAGAGGAGAGTTTCATTGATATTGAGAAATAATGTTACATATTTCAAATTCAAATTCATAATATTAAGAAATACATAATTGATAGGTTGTTATTTAGAGAGTTTATATAATAAACTCTAAGATCAATGCTGAATGACCAAAAAAGCCCCAATGCAAAAACCTTAGCCTCGACAGATACCATATACTATTTAGCTAGGTTTACCAGTCAGCGAGACCTCCATTTTAGTTATTCCAAACAATAACTAACAGATTCAAGATAAATCTAACAACATTATTGTTACAAAATAAAGATAACAATAAGTATATCTTAAGATCTGATCCAAGTCATGCAACCTTTTATTAGCCCCATCTTAAGTCTTAACTCTTTTCCAACAATGTCTTTTTCTTTGGTCGATTAGTTCCTATAAATTTAGTTTAGCTTATATAAATTCAGTTCACAAAATTTTAATTTAATTCATGCCCATTTTTTTACAAGTTCGGCTCCTATAAATTTAGTCTAGTTTGTTTAACTTCAGTTAAGTTCAGTCGATCAACTCCTACAAGTGCAGCTTAGTTAAGTTTTAATTCTGCTCATATAAATTCTGTTTAGTTTAATTAAGCTTTTCGAAATTCAATTTAATTTAGCAAAATTAAGATTTAAAGAATAGGGACATAATAATATAAGACTTTGTTTTTTCTATTTTAATTTAACCTCATCTTAGTTCAACTCAATTATTTTTTATTCAGTTCAAATCAACTCGATTCAATTCTACTCCTCACGTTCATTATTCACTGGAAATCTAGAACCATATATACCATACCATTAGATGAATATATGTGACATCTTATTCAAATGGGTAATTTTTGTAAATGGAGCGAGGACCATTATAAGTTGTTGCCCACCATAATAAATAAAATAAAATAAAATTACTTGTAAATTACGTAATGTCTAACAAATTCTTTAATTGACAACCATTTTGCTTATTGCTTAAGAAGCTCTAAAACAACATTTATAATTGATTTTTAGTCTTTGATTTATCTTATTAAGAATACATAACTAATGCACTTCTTACTCAGTAGTGGAATTACAATTTAAATTTATGGGGCGAAAAATTTTAGAGGGCAAATTGGTAATGATATAAGGGGCGTAAGGTAAACTTGAATTTTTTTAAAACTATTTAACTAAACATTCGAAAAATTTCATCTGTGAGAGGAGGTGAGCGCAGTAAAGCATGTGAGTCTGTTACTTGTATTTTATTAAGAATTACGACCAAATCATATAATTTAAAATAATTTACGCTGCAAATAATAAGGTGAAATAATAAATTAAAATATTTGTTGTTTTAAGAGGTTTGCGTCCGAGAGCTTTCATGCTAGATAACCCTATTTAAACAAAATTTGCAATTTTGATGATACCAAAATAAAATCTTTCTTCATAATAATTTCGTACATAGAATTTTTGAACACTTTTAACATTAAATTAAAATAAGACATTCGCTGTAAAAACTTTAACAAGAGTTTTAGATAATACGTAAATTATGCTTAAATTCTAATTCTTATATATTTATAGTTGATGCAAATATGTAATAGCTTAGGCCCATATTGTCTTGTGATTGTATAGATTTTGGGCTTTGTACTAACAAACCCTACTTTCTCTTTTACTATATGTACTCATGTAAGAGCAAAGCAATACGACGGATGGTACACTTTTCCTATTATCATGGTATCAGTGACCTAAAATACTATCTCACAAAAATAAAAATAAACATAAAATACAAACAGGAAAAACCTAGCAGCCGTCATGACAAATAGCGATGGCGCCTCCGGCTCGAAAATCGATGCCTCCTCCCCTTACTACCTTGGCCCCCAAGATAAACCAGGAGAGTTTATCACTCCAATACGTCTCACCCTTCACAATTTCGATGAATGGGTACACGATGTCCGCGTCGCTCTCAAGTCTCGTCGTAAATACGTATTCGTCAATGGTGTTATTGACGAACCCAAGTCCCCGTGCACTCTCGATGACTGGGAAACACTACACTCCATGCTTGTATCATGGCTGTCCAATACAATTACGCCGGAGGTACGCTCTTTACTCCCGAAATATGAAAATGCTAAACGCTTATGGGATGACTTACATGAGCGATTTAGCGTGATTGACGGTTCTCGAATTCAGCAAATCAAAACCAGCCTTCACGAGTGTCGTCAATTAGAAAATATCTCGATTTCAGTTTATTATGGAAAATTGTGTCAGTTATGGGACGAACTTGATAAACATGAATCGATTATTGATTGTAAATGTTGTACGAACTGTACTAGTGCGAAACAGCATGTTGCGCGTAGGGAGTCTGACCGTTTACACCAATTCCTTATGCATCTTCTCCCAAATCCGTATGCTTCCTTACGTTCCATTATTTTAGCACAAACACCCCTACACACCGTGGCTAGAGCTTTTCACATGTTATTCCAGGAAGAACGAGTGCAAGGCACTGTTCTGTCTCCCGAACCCGCGCCTGAAATCGCGAGTTTTAATGTCCGTGCTCAACCCCGCTCCTCTGTCAAACCCTCGTCTCAACTGCCCAGAACAGAGCGTCAACAATTAATTTGTAACCATTGTAATCGCAAGGGTCATGATCGTAGCATGTGTTTCGATCTTGACAAGATTCCGGATTGGTATTATGAACTCAAAGGTACAAAACGTGGGAATGGGTCTGGCCGCGGCTCCGCCAGTCGGTCGCGTGGGGGGAGTCGTGGGGGTGGCCGTGGGGGCAGCTCTCGTGAAGAAGGGAGCAGTAGCCGTGGTGATGGTTCCAAAACAGAGACCACGCATAATGATTCTAGTTCCGCTGCATCGGCCTCTTTGGTCACAGTATATGGTACACCGTCACATACTTATTCCGGTAAGTGGTTAATTGATACGGGGTGTTCTCATCATGTAACCGGCAATTTCGACTTACTTTGTGATATCCGAACTATTTCCAACCGTGTGGTTGGACTCCCTGATGGCTCAAAAGTCACTGCCTCTCAAGTGGGTAGTGTGACGGTTACGCCAAAAATTACTCTTAATCCCGTACTTTATGTTCCTCAACTCACATGTAATCTTAGTTCTGCCTCTCAGTTGAGTGACGCGTTGAACTGTGAATTTATAACGAATTCTACCTTGTGTACTATACAGGACCGGGTTACGAGGACGGCGATTGGCACGGGTGAAAGACTAGATGGACTCTATTATCTCTGTCAAGAAGCAGCCGAAGTGAGTAGTGTAGCTGCAATCTCTTCTCAATTTGATGTATGGCATAAACGGTTGGGTCACCCATCCGAACAAATTGTGAACTTACTCCCTTTCTTACGTACTAGCAAAAACTCCTCTACCAAACCATGTGAGGTGTGTCATCGTGCGAAACACAATCGGAACATACAGTTTTCCTTTAAGCAAAAATAAAAGTTTACAAGCCTTTGAATTAATCCATTGTGACTTGTGGGGTCCATATGAAATACCCGCAACATCAAGGGCACGGTATTTTTTTACTCTAGTTGACGACTTTTCTCGAGATGTGTGGCTTTACCTTCTAAAAACCAAAACCGAAGTCTATCATAAATTTCTGTCATTTGTCGCCATGGTCAAACGCCAATTTTCGGCCGAAATAAAAATTGTTAGGAGCGACAATGGAACGGAATTTAACAGTTTAAAACCATACTTTGTCAATCAAGGGATCGTCTTTCAGTCATCATGTGTCGGAACTCCACAACAAAACGGGAGAGTCGAGCGTAAACATCAACATATTCTAAATGTCGCCCGTGCCCTTCGGTTTTAAGGTGGCCTTCCTATCTCGTTTTGGGGGGAATGCGCTTTGGCCGCAGCTTTTATTATTAATCGTACCCCGTCTCGCCTCCTCGATGGATTGACACCCTACGAACTCATATTCAAAAAGCCTCCCAATTTTGAATTTTTACGTGTCTTTGGGTCCCTCTGTTTTGCTCACAATCAAAGGTCCAAAGGGGACAAGTTTGCAAGTCGTAGTCGTAAATGCATTTTTTTGGGTTATCCATCGGGTCAAAAGGGGTGGTATTTATATGACCTTGACCGTCGTGAGTTCTTTGTATCTCGGGATGTTAAATTTTACGAAAATTCATTCCCATTTCTGGATACACCCCCACCGTGCTCCCAAAATCAACTTCCTAATGATCAAATATTTGAGCCCATATTGTCCCCTGAGCCTATTTCAATACTTGAGCCCACTCCAACCCCTGAGCCCAACTTAATAAATAATCAGTCCCCACCTTTTGCTCCTAATTCTCCTTTGGGCCGTGAAAGTGCTTTGGGCCGTGATAGAGCTTTGGGGAATGAATCTGTTTTAGGCCAAGAATCTGACTTGGGCCGTGAACAAGCTCAGGGCCGTGAGTCCTCTGTTGTGGACCGTGAGTCTCCTGTGTTGGGCCGTGGTCACCGTCGCAAAATTCCGTCCACCAATCTTCGGGATTATTTGGTTGATTTCACGGATGCAGAAGGTGATCCTCCGAGTCCATCTAGTGCTTCAAACCTCCACGTGTCATCGCCTTCTTCAGGTACACCGTATCCTCTTGCTAATTATCTTAGTTGCAATAAATTTTCGACGCCCCATCGTACTTACTTGGCAGCATTAATGGCCACCTTGGAACCCCGGAATTTTAACGAAGCTGTAAAAAGTACGGATTGGCGCAATGCCATGGCAGCCGAGATGCGGGCGTTAATAGATAATGAGACGTGGGTCCTGACTCCTCTTCCTCAGGGTAAGAAAGCTCTTGGCAGTAAATGGTTGTACAAAATTAAATACAAGTCGGACTCTACCATTGAACGATTCAAGGCCAGATTGGTTGTCTTTGGTAACCATCAAACCGAGGGTGTAGACTACGATGAAACGTTTGCCCCCGTGGCTAAAATGACGACAGTTCGGACTTTTTTATCTGTCGCGGCTGCTCATAATTGGTATCTGCATCAAATGGATGTCCATAATGCGTTCTTACATAGGGATCTGAATGAAGAAGTCTATATGCGCCTGCCTCCGGGATTTCAATCTCCGACACCCGGGCTTGTCTATCGACTGAAGAAATCGTTGTACGGTCTCAAGCAAGCACCACGATGTTGGTTTGCTAAACTGGGTCTTGCTCTCAAAGGGTATGGTTTTTCTCAAAGTTATTATGACTACTCTTTACTCACTTTTGTCAAAGGCTCTGTTCGCTTGAATGTACTTGTGTACGTTGATGATTTGCTCGTTTCCGGGAATGACATGGACACTGTCGTCAAGTTCAAAGAATACTTACATGCTTGTTTTCACATGAAAGATTTGGGAGACTTGAAATATTTCTTAGGGCTCGAAGTTGCTCGTAACTCTGACGGGATCTTTCTGTGTCAACGCAAATACACACTTGACATTATTGAAAATCCCGAATCTTATCGTCGATTAGTGGGTCGGCTGGTGTATCTTGCCGTGACTCGCCCTGATCTTTCTTACACAGTCCATACTTTATCTCAGTTCATGAGCTCTCCACGGGAAGATCATTGGGCCGCCGCGCTTCGTACGGTGCGCTACTTGAAGGGTACTCCGGGTCAGGGTATCCTCCTTTCTTCTTCTTCTAATATGTCTTTGTCAGGTTGGTGTGACTCTGATTGGGCTTCGTGCCCTCTTTCTCGACGCTCCTTGACTGGTTGGCTTGTGTTTTTGGGGTCCTCTCCTATCTCCTGGAAAACCAAAAAGCAACCCACTGTCTCTCTGTCATCGGCTGAAGCTGAATATCGGGCTCTTCGTGCTATCACTTGTGAGATTACATGGCTAAAAGGCCTCTTAGGGGATCTTGGGGTTCCTCATCCTCGTCCGGTCTCGGTCTCAAGTGATAGTAAGTCCGCTTTACATATTGCTCAGAATCCCGTGTTTCATGAGCGTACCAAACACATTGAAATTGACTGTCACTATATCCGGGATGCCATCCACGCCGGGCTCATTGTGCCCTCCTATGTTTCCACCAAGGTTCAACTCGCCGACGTTCTCACTAAAGCATTGGGCGTCTCGCAGTTCGTGTCTCTTGTCAGCAAGTTGGGCATATTGAATCCATACGCTCCAACTTGAGGGGGGGTAAAAGCTTAGGCCCATATTGTCTTGTGATTGTATAGATTTTGGGCTTTGTACTAACAAACCCTACTTTCTCTTTTACTATATGTACTCATGTAAGAGCAAAGCAATACGACGGATGGTACACTTTTCCTATTATCAATATGCAATATACTTCGTATATGTTAGAGGGTAAACTCATGCCCCACATCAATGGTATATATAAAGATGAAAAATCATTCTTTATTAAGTCTCCACCAAATATAACAGTACGAGATTACTTTTTAAGAAGGATCGCAAATGTAAATATGCGAGAATGTGTTCCAAAATGAATAATATCGCATTATTATTATAAACCGTGAGTCGGTCAAAACTAATGCACTAGAGCCCAACAAAAAATATGGATGCTTTTGGCATAACAATATAATTAAAGTTTGACCATAAAAATCAACTAATAAGAAGTTTAAGAACCATACAAATGATAGCTAGTTTGCACTTATTGAACAAACACACTATTTGTTTCACGAGTTGTTGTCAAAATGGTAGTGCTTAATCCATAAGCAATACAACTGTTTTCAAAGACGAATGAATGAGTTGCCATTAATATAAGAACTAGTTGCGTAAATCATGCAAAAACTATTTCGTCCGTGAATTTTTTTTGTTAGAATCTTCAAAATTTTTGCATCCTGTGACGGTCCACCGATTAATACCCCCGCCAAATAGTGCGGGTTTGCAAGAACCTAAAAAACCGGTCTTAATGTAGATGAAATTTTGACTTATAAACATTTTTTTAATTAGGTTACCAACTGAGCAAACTGATATTTAAAAAATAGGTATTTAAGAGCAAATTTGAGTATGTAGTTTTTTTTTTCACCTTTTATCTTTATAAACTAATATTTTTTTAAACCACCTAATTAATTTTTTTTATATTTTAATTATTGTTAACAGTATATCCCACATTTTAAAATTTGGAGAACAAATAAACTTTTAGTATATAAATATATATTTGAGCATTTTTTCAAACGACGTGCCAGTAAAAAAAAAGATAAAGTTGATTATTAATTTTATGAGTACTCAATAATTTAATTAGGATTAACAATATATCCCACCTCTAAAAATTAAAAGAACAAAGAAAGTTTTTTAGGTTTTAATTAGCATTAACAATATATCTCACATCTGAAAATTAGAACAAATAAGTTTTTTAGATTCTAATTAAGATTAACAATCTCACATCTAAATATTAGTAGAGAAAGAAAAAAAAACAGATACCGTTGATTATTAATTTTATGAGTACGCAATATTTTAATTTAGATTAACAATATATCTCACATCTAAAAATTAGAAGAACAGAGAATTTTTTTTAAGATTTTAATTAAGATTGACAATATATCTCACATCTAAATATTAATATTTTAATTAGAATTAACAATATATTCCACAACTAAAAATTAGAACAAAGAAAGTTTTTTATATTGTAATTAAGATTAACAATATATCGCACATCTAAATATTAGGAGAAAAAAATAGATAAAGTTAATTATTAATTTTATGAGTACGTAATATTTTGATTAGGATTAATAATATATCCCACGTCTAAAAGTTAGAAGAACAAATTAAGTTTTTTAGATTTTAATTAAGATTAAAATATATCCCACATCTAAATGTTAGGAGATAAAGGAAAAAAAGGTATAAAACAATCTTAGAATAGTAGATAATATTAGAAAGTAAAGTTAATTATTAATTTTATGAGTACATAATATTTTAATTAGAATTATTAATAATATATCTCACATCTAAAAATTAGAAGAACAAATAAAGTTTTTTAGATTTTAATTAAGATTACCATATATTCCACTACTAAATATTATGAGAGAAACGGAAAAAAAGGTATAAAACAATTAGAGTGGTAGATTATATTAGACAATAAAGTTGATTATTAATTTTATGAGTACGTAATATTTTAATTAGGATTAATAAGAATATATCCCACATCTAAAAATTAGAAGAACAAATACACCACATCTAAATATTAGGAGAGAAAGAAAAAAAAAAAGGATAAAGTTGATTATTGATTTTATGAGTCACATTTAAAAATTAGAAGAATAAATAAAGCTTTTTATATTTTAATTAAGATTAACAATATATCCTATAAAGTTGGTTATTAACTTTATGAGTACCTAATATTTTAATTAGAATTAAGAATTTATCCCACATTTAAAAATTACAAAGAAATTTTTTTAGATTTAATTAAGATTAAACTTTTAATGGAGCTGATACAATAGTTAGTTAAACAGAATTTACTAGGTATGGGTAAACAATAACCATTAACGGTTGGATCAGGGACAAAATGGTAAGGTGAGATTAAAAATACTCTTTAGAATAAGATCGATCTTAAGAGAAATTTAAAGTACCGAGAGGGAGTAAATATAACCATCAGCACAAGGTTAAAAGAAAAAAAATGAATAAAAGAATATTTTTATGATAAAAAATAGCATAAATTAACCTTAATTTTGAAAACATTCCGAGTCATTGACAAAAGCAAATTAAGGATATCAAACACGTGGTTGAGGTAGGGAGGAGATGTTCAACAAGAAGGGATCTAAGAGGCCTAAGGATATACCAAATCTATATTAATCAATTATCATTTTTTAGATATACTTGAGCGATTTTATCTCCATTCCAAACCCCTTGGAATCTCATAGCCACCACTCCCCCTAAGTTTTCTAACTCCATTCCAACAACTTTAATATGTATGGGTTTTAACTCCATACCGCTTTGGAGTTAGAATCGATTTCATTCTTACCTAATGTTTAAACCACACGACTCCTAAATTTCTAACGCCATTCCACCCAACACATTATTATTCCCATTCCTGGATTGAATAAACAACTTTAATAATATGTATGAGGTTCTAACTTCATACCTCTTTGAAATTAGAATCAATTCCGTTTCATACCTGATGTTCGAACTAAACGACCCCTTAATATTTTTTATATTTTAATTAACAATAGCAATACATCCACATGGAAAAATTAGAGGAAGCAAATAAAGAAAATAGTGTATGTTTTTTTTGCGAATTAAAATATTTCACAACAATTTTCTATAGAAAAAATGTGTCAATCAAGTGTCAATTAGTATAGCTAATTAAATCACAAGATGGGATGATAATGACCGTTAATCAAGTTATGTTAGCCCTATAATTATTTTACAATTCTCTTTACACAATAAAGACCAAAACGCTCTTAAATATTTTACATATAGCCAATCATTTTAGAATTCGTGCAACAAATAAAGTTTTTTAGATTTTAATTAAGATTAACAATATATCCCACATTTAAATATTAGGAGAGAAATGAAAAAAATGTATAAAACAATTTTAGAGTAGTAGATAATATTGGACAGTAAAGTTGATTATTAATTTTATGAATAACTAATATTTTAATTAGAATTAAGAATATATCCTACATCTAAAAATTAGAAGAACAAAGAAAGTTTTTTAAATTTTAGTTAAGATAAACAATATATTCCACATCTAAATATTAGGAGAGAAAGAAAACAAATCAGATAAAGTTGATTATTAATTGTACGATTACTAGAACTGGCAAATAATGACACGACACGAAAACACGACACGAACCCAACACGAAATTAGCGGGTTTGGGTTGAGGCTTAATGACTCATTTATGTAAGTGGGTTGACACGAACACGACACGATATTTAATTGGGACGAACCCGACACGACCCGAACCCGACACGAATGACATGTTTACTAAATTAATCCTAATTTTTTTTATCCTCCATCACATAAAAATACTTAAACTTTCCAAATATGGACATGACACGAAAATACGACACGAACCCGATACGAAATTAACGGGTTAGGGTTGAGGCTTGATGACCAATTTATCTAAGTGGGTCGACACGAAATTTAATTGGGTCGGGTTTGGGTTTGAGGTTTTGTGACCCGTTTACATGCGACACGAACCCGGACCCGAACCCGACACGACCCGATCTGTTTGCCAGGTCTAATGATTACGTAATAATTTAATTAAAATTATCAATATATCCCACATCTAACAATTAGAAGAACAAATGAAGTTTTTTTGATTTTAATTAAGATTACAATATATCCCACATCTAAATATTAGGAGAGAAACGAAAAAATATATAAAATAATTTTAGAGTAGTAAATAAAATTCGACAGTAAAGTTGATTATTAACTTTATAAGTACGTTATTTAATTAGGATTAACAATATATCCCACATTTTGAAGTTAGAAGAACAAAGAAAGTTTATAAAATTTTAATTAAGATAAACTATGTATCCCACATCTAAGTATTAGGAGAGAAAGAAAAAAAAAAAAGATAAAGTTGATTAAGAATATATCGCACATCTAAAAATTAGAAGAACAAATAAAGTTTTTCAGATTTTAATCATTTACTATATTAAAGCAACAACCGATAACCGCTATTTTAGAGTAAAAAGGTGACGTGTTGCGCTCATATCGATCGACCGTATAAAATACAGATTATGTACACAATAAATACGTAAAACAAAAACTAGCCACTCATCCACTACCCCCTACTCTGCTCCGCACTTAGTCGCACACAATAGGGGAGGGGGATTCGATCCTGGGACCTAGTGTCAACAATACCTCTGTCTTAACCACTAGACTAAGACATCTTCGGTATCACCCTCTCTAATTTGTAAAAGTTACTCCACACTATTTTCCATTTGTCTCGATCTTCTCGCCATCTTAATTTCTTGAATTTTTGCTAAACGGTAAAAGTAGTACTCTGTACTTTTTATCAACTTATACTTTTAATTTCCACATAAATACCAGATTTTTGCAAAGCATTTAATATCCAACCATATTTTTTAATAATTATCATATAATAGTTTTTTTTAACTATTATTAATCACGGCATGTTTTTAGACATGATCGATTTTATGAAACTACTTTTTAGGTCACGTGTAATAAGAAGGGTCTGGAAATTTAAGGTGAAAGAAAACAATTTGATGAATGTAATATAAATATTGATGTAGTGGAAGAAAATATTCAATATTTGTAATGTTTTTTAGCATATGTGAGATATTATAAATTGCTTTAATACTATAGTACACAAAACAAAGGTCAACATGACAGAAATGTCCGTCGAAAACGTCATTTGGTTTTGTTGCAAAAGTAACGTTGGCCCTAAACATCCGTCGCAAGAGGTAAATTGAGACGAAATATTTCCTCCCAGAACAAAGATGACTCCGTCTCAACTCTCAATTGTCATATAAGAGTCATCATTATTAGGTGTTGTCGACTTTATGTTATTATTGAAATAGACCGACTTTATATTACTACTCCGTATTTTTTAGGTTACCAGTAATAAGGGTTTGGAAATTTTATATTGGAGAAATACAAACTAATAAATGTAATATATTAACAAATGTAGTTTATAAAGACATTTTTCTATATTTGTAATGTTGTTGGCTATTGGCAAAACATTATAAATATTTTAAACACAAATTATATGTGGCCCGTCATAATTTTGTATTATTTACAAACAATTTAATTACTTTTCAACATTATTTATTAAAAGAGGATTTTTGAAAATAATGAATTGTTGTTATATTTAGCCATCTCTACGAAATATCGAATAATTTGTGATAGTTTTCATATTATTTCTACTATAGTCTTTTAATTACCCGGTAATTCTTTTTTTTTTCTATCATTTTTCTTCGTCGGAGTCGTTTTAGGTTATACGTTGTTTTTGTAGATGTGCACTTGGTCGCATTACAATAGAGGGGAGGGGGAATCGAACCTAAGACCTATTGTCTAGGATACCTCCGTCTTCACCACTGAACTAAGACATCAAAAAGACTCAATCAATTATTAGACTATGGAATTCTCCAAATTAACTAATTAAGAAATAAACTTGATTAATGGTGGCAGCCTGGCAGGTCTATCTCCAAAGAAAATCAAGATGGCAGCATTATTTGGTATTGTTTCTTATTTCGGTTGTGTTTGCTTATGATTTAAGGTGAAATCTAAAGATGTTTAACTTAGTTGATTATGAAATAACTGAATATCGAAAATTACTATGCACAAGTTCAATTAGTGCAATACCATCTCTTTTTTATTTCTTAACATTTTTCTATCTCCTTTGACATTTAGTTTTTTCAGTTGTTGAATTTGTAGTGTTCAATTGTTCATATTCATTATACCAACATTTGACCCTCTTATAAGGTCATTATTACTGTTAGTTTCACCTTGCTTAAATAGCTCATCTAATAGACTCTACAACTCTACCAACATCTTCTAATAAGTTAGCTCCAAACTACTAAGCTTTAGAGGAAGGAGTTGAGAGTTTTCACAATTTTTAATTTGCTTAGTAGTAGCCGCTAACAACTTTAATGGAATAAAGCCTTAACAGAATAAATAAAGTTGGCTATTGAAGTCTTGAAGAGGACGATAATGAAAATTTTAAGTAGGTAACTGGGGTTAGACTGTTCTTATAGATGAATACTAAGTAAGTGATGTGTGTATCCTACACGAATACGTGTCCAGGTGTCGGATTTGACTATTATATGAAAAAATATCATGTTTTTGGTATAAAATTCAGTATCCAAGTGTCATACCTATGTCCGAGTGTCCATTGTGTGATTGTCTGCGCAATATAGCTACAAATATTGGTTGTAAAAATATGGCTATGTTACTATCAATTATACGACTAGCAAATTAGGAAATGCTCATTTTTAATTTGATTTAATCATTGTGAGACTATTATTTTAAGGCATACACCCTCCGACTCTAAATCATTCCATTTTTCAAAATTTCTGATGTGGATTTTGAACAAATAGGTCAATTCAAAGGAATTAGACGGAATAATATGTACTAAATTTTATTATTCCGTATATTTTAATTTGTTTCACCTTGCCAAATTAGCTAATACATTGTCATTGGGCCAGTGATCAACGTATGGAAAAGATATAGGAGGGCTCGAATTTTGTATACTCCGTCTTAGTTTGTAAAGGCGCGCCTCGAGTGCGCCTAAGATGCTCCATGGATGAGACACTAACCAAATCTCGCCTTGGTGCAAGTTAGATTTCCTAGGACACATTAAATGAGACTTAACAGATTATTTGAAATCTAATAAACCCTAGAACTTTCCAGAATATGCTACTGCATAAGCACTACTGAAAATGCAAATTATCTCACAATTAAAAAGTATGAATGTTACACTATATTAACATTTGGTGTTTGCATTCCAGGGAAACAACGAAGGGTGTCAATGTTCAATTTTAATTTGAAGGCACAAATGCAAAGAGATTGGTTATGACGTGATTAAAATGAGCTCTTTAATTCTTTGATTTTAGTACTCGGTGTGGGCCTGTATCATACAACATTTACAACATTATGTTGGTATTTATATTTAGAATTGCACTAATATGTTTGATATTGTTGTAGTTGATGGAGTCAGTCTCATTAATTCTTTGATTTTGTACGGAATATAGAAAAATGACTATTTTAAACGAGATTTTTCTTACGATGAAGGAATAATGTATGATTTGCATCATGTCTGTTTTTATTTCCGGATTATCATTCGGAAACAATCTCTATGTTTTGTTAGTGCAACTGTAAAAATTGAGTATCTCCGACCTCTTACATCATGGTTTATGGGAGTCATTTAGGTATAACGTAATATTGTACTTTTTCACATTAACGATGAGATTACCCGTGTCGTCTTCCTCCTTTGATTTCCCTAAGGACTTTTATTATCTTTACGTTTGTTTTGTCTTCAATCAATATTTAAGGTGTAAGAATGGATATCTATTTTTAAACTATTTATTGATTTTATACATATATATTCACTTATTTAAACATTTCCATATTTATACAAAATATTTATATTTTTGATTTAAAACTGTCACCTACAGATCTTTTTTTTATACATAGATTTATGCACGGGTTACACACTAGTTAAGATTAAGAATATATTCCACATGTGTGCAGTGTGTATATTAGGAGAGAAATGAAAAAAAGTTATAAAACAATTTTAGAGTAGTAGATAATATTAAACAAACAATTTTAGAGTAGTAGATAATATTAACCAAACAATTTTAGAGTAGTTGATAATATTATACAATCACAAATTCTCATTTGTGACGGGTACATCGACGGGTCGAGTAATACTCATGTGGGGTAGAAAAGACAAAAGCAAAGTGCCTAAAAAGTAGCAAACTGTTTTGTCTTCTTATTCACCAATATTGTTGTTGATGATGCCAAGTTACTCCTAATGTCTTTCTCTAAGTGTTGTGATTAATAGCAAATGACATCAAGCTCGTGAATGATCAAAGACAATCAAGAAGGAGTCACAAGATGCAAGAGCAACAATCTAAGTCGAGTCTAGAATGAGTGTTGTAAGCAAGGTAATTGAGCAAACTCATCTAAGTTATTAAGAGTGCAAAAGTTGTGCAACAGTCCTCAGACTGTTGCATGACTGGTGTCTAGCTACGGAGATGATTTTCAAAGAGGTGTTCAAATGTTTGAAATTGTTTTCAAAATATCAACTTGTGTTTAAATAATTATTATTTGAATCAAAGATCAGCAAATCAAGTTGAAATCTCATTCAAAAGTGACTTGGTCCTTGTGAAAGTAAAATCTTCCTTTATATCCTTATTTAGCTACGAGAGTTTTTCCATGAGAGAAAGTTGAAAGCACTCCATGACTAATTAAGTGCAACATAGAGCATTGTGTAATCAGACCAATCCTTTTCCCCTCTTTGACAAAAATGATTCACCCTTTTACCCATCAAATAAAGACAATCATATAGTGATAAAGGGTGAACAAAGCACATGCTTTAGGGTTTCAAGGACTTTACCCTTCGGCTATATATATGGACCTTTGGTTTATTTATTAGCCAAGACTTTTTAGTGCATTCATTACAAACTTTGCAAAAACTGATTTATGCTTCATTCTTCAAAGTACTTTTGCAAATGTTTTAAGTTTTAAAGTCATCAAAAAAGTTTTAACAAAGACATTATCTCCTAAGCACTAGTTAGCACTCTTAATGCCTAATGAGTATGTTCAAGGACCTTGTGTTTAGATCTTAAATGAAGTCTCCATGTTCTTAAAAGAGAACCCTTGAGACATGATCGTGTAAACCAAAGGTAGAACATTGAAACTCTTAGAGCGGAGTAGCTCTAGGTTTGAGTCAAGTCTTACGAGCGGAGTAACTCTAAGCATTGCAACCGGAGTAGGTTGGCGAGTTGTCTTATTGTAATTGTTGTAGTCAAGTTGAGTAACTTCTTCACATTTAATAAGATAACGGTTGGACGTAGGCTCCGGAGTAGGAGCTGAACCAATTTTTTATATCGCTTGTTTTTATTATTCTTGCTCAAACTCATGTTCATCCTTCGTATCTTTGCTACTTACGTTAACACATAGATCTGTGCAACTGTTGCTCATACTGTTGCTCAGACTCTATCTCTCGTTGCTTGTCTCTCAAACTCTCAAGTTTAAATCAGAATTTTTAAAAGGTCACCTAATTCACCCCCTCCCCCTCTTAGGTGTTAAACTCGTTGTGAGTTGTGACTCTTCAATTGGTATCAGAGACTTGCTTGTGCTCTTGATTTAGGTCTTACCACCAAAGAGAAAGATCCGTAGTCAAGGACGAGTCTAAACACACTAAGTACCCAATCTTCAAAGGTGAAAACTATGCTTGGTGGAAACAGCGCATGGAACACTACGTAGAGGGGGTTGACTATGAATGTTGAATGATCATTCAAAAGGACCCACTTAAGGTTTAGGTTACAGATAAAGATGGAAATACGACACCAAAGGATGAGGAAAATTAAAGTACAACGAAAACGATTACAAGAAAATCGAGAAAAACTTTAGAGCCATGTCCATTCTTCAATATGGCATCGGTGATCAAGAGGTAAATCGGATATCAGCAAAAGAGATTTGGGATACCCTAAGCCTAGCTCATGAGGGTACGTCTCAGGTCAAGAAGTACCGTGTTGACCTTCTCATGCAACAGCATGAGATGTTCAACATGGGAAAAGATGAGTCAATCAAAAGTCTGTCGTCCCATTTCTCATGCATTGTTAATGAACTTAAAAGCTTAGGTCGAAACTTTGAATCCGAGGATTTAGTCCGGAAGATCCTTCGAAGCCTAACTGAAAAGTGGCAACCGAAGGTGACGGCTATTGAGGAGGCCAAAGACCTTGCCACACTTACCCTAAATGAACTAATGGGGTCTCTCATGGCCCATGAGCTTTCACTTACTAAACGCTCTCAAGAGAGTTCAAGGGGAAAGGGACTCGCTCTAAATGCTCTCTCAAGTGATGAGGAGGATGAGGATGTTGAGTTTACCCTGTTTACTAAAAATATGGCCGGCATAATAAATGGTCGAGGATCGCAAAAGTTCAACAACAATGCTAGCAAAAAACATTTTCCCAAGAGGAGATCAAGTTCCACTTTTGGTTGCTTCAAATGTGGTGACAAGGGTCACCAAATCAAAGAATGCCCAAAGTAGGACGAGATTAAGTCCAAGGAAAAACGTGAACATGCTAAACGTGACTACAAGAACAAAGTAATGACTGCGATCATTGTTGTTAAACTCCCGATCCGGATCGTAGGATCTTACGATTCTACGATTCAAAAAGTGGTGATCGATCCCGATCCTAGGTAGGATCTTACGATTCAACCTGCGTCAAATTTTTTCAGAGTAGAATCATAACCCGATCCTACGATCCTGCGATTATATAATTCGATCCTACATTATTAACATTTAATTATTTTGATTTACTAAAATTTTATATATGATTTTTAAGATAGACATCTACTATAAACGAGAACAATTAGAGTAGGCACATGCTAAGATAAAAGTGTTTTCAAATTTAAGCACAAGATTTTAACATATTTTGATAGCACAATTATGTATTTTAGTTAATTTGTAGGATCTTACGATTCGACGATCCGATCCTAACGATTCGATCCTAGGAAGCTCATCGATCCAAAGTAGGATCCCGATCCTAACAACATTGACTGCGATATGGGGCATGTCCGATTCCGATGAGGATGAAGTCCTTGAGGAAGAATTGGACGCAAAGTTATGCATTTCCTCAAAATCAAAAACCGAAACCTCAAAATCCGCAAAGAAGGAAACCGCCGTATGTCTTATGGCTCATTTCGTTGACTCAAACTCAGATTCTGAAAGTGAGGTAAATAGTCTCAAGAGAAAGGCCCATTCCTTCTCTAAAGACAAAATTTGTCTCCTTTTATATGACTTCATAGACAAGTGTCGTGTCCAAAATAATAAGCTAAGTGCTATGCAGGATAAAATTGAGAGTATAGCTGAGGAAAATGTCAACCTAAAGGAAAGTCTAACTGAGGTAGACCAAACATGTACCATAACCAAACTTGAGAAGGAGGTTAAATTGCTTTGGAAACAAAATCAAAATCTAATGAGTAAAACTGAGACAGCTCATGTAACAGACCATTGTACTGTTGAACCAGAACTATGTAAAGAAGTCGAGTCTCTTTAAGGAAAGGTACCATCACTCACCAAGGAACGTGACTCCCTCCTAGTTGAACTTACTTCATACAAACTAGACAACAAACAACTAGAGGAAGTTGCAACCTTGTTGAGTGATGAGGTGAGTCATACCAAAGCAAAGTTATAAAAAGTCGAAAGACTAAATCTAGCTCAACTAGGAAAGATTGAGATCTTGACCAAAGAGTTGCATGATGCAAAACAGTTTTATCTCAAATGGGAAGGAAGTCAAAATGTCTTGGAATTTCTGTTAAAACAATCACAGGAAAATGAGAAAGCTTTGAAAAATGCTGGACTTGGTTTCAGAGGCAACAGGAGCACTCACTGTTGCACCCGAAACCAGGACCCAAGCCAAACTGATTTCAGAAGGCGAAAGTATGCCGGGTTACCTGAATACATTATCTGTAACTATTGTGGAAAGATGGGTCATGAGTTCAATGAATGTCCTAAATGAAAACATGACCTAGCAAGGAACACCAAAGAAGCACAAAAAACGTGGGTTAGGAAAGACTCGGTTTTGAGTGTGAAGAAGGGACCTAAACTTGTTTGGGTTCCTAAACTAACTGTTTGAACTTGCGTAGGCATTAGTGGGAGGCAGCAACAATTGGTACTTAGACAGTGGATGCTCTCGTCACATGACGGGGGAAGAAAGCCAATTCCTCACACCAGAAGCCTACAATGGAGGCATGGTGACTTTTGGCGATAACAAGCAAGGTGAAATTGTTGGTATCGGTAAAGTTGGTAAGTCAAAATCACTATACGTGGACAAAGTGCTGCTTGTCAAAGGGTTAAAACACAATCTTCTTAGCATCTCACAATTGTCTGATCGAGGTAATATCGTTGAGTTTCATGCCCATGTGTATAAAATTTTGGATGGTAAGACAAGGGAGTTAATTCTCGAAGGTAAACGTGTCAAGGATGTGTATATGATAGATTTATGTTCATTGTCTGGTCAAACTCTTTCATGCATGAGTGTCCATAAAAATGACCCGTGACTTTGGCATAAGATATTAGGTCATGTAAATGCTAGGACACTAAACAATCTTAGAAGACTTGACCTAGTTGAAGGTTTGCCGATCATTAACTTCAAATTCAACTCCTTGTGTGATGATTGTGTTAAAGGAAAACAAGTTAAGAGTTCATTCAAATCCAAACATTGTGTTAGCACATCACGTGTCTTAGAACTTGTTCACATTGACCTTTGCGGTCCCATGCGCATCACAAGCAAAGGTGGTAGTAATAATTACATTTGCGTAATTGTTGATGTTTGTTCTATGTATGTATGGTTGTTGTTTCTTGGAACCAAAGACAAAGCCTTTAGTGAGTTCTTAATTTGGCTCAAAATGGTCGAAAAAAATTTTTCACTCAAAATTGGAGCTTTAAGGTCCGACCATGGAACCGAATTTGAGAATCTCGCTTTTGAAGCTTATTGCAATGGAAATGGTGTTAGCCACAACTTTTCGGCCACACGAACTCCACAACAAAACGGAGTTGTGGAACGAATGAATCGAACCTTGGAAAATATGGCTAGGACCATGATCATTAGCTCTAAGGTTCCAAGAAACTTTTGGGCCGAAGCCGTGAACACTTCATGTTACGTCTATAATCGAGTCATGATTAGCAGAATCACCAACAAGACACCCTATGAAATCTTACGTGGAAGAAAACCAAACATCTCATATTTAAAATGCTTTGGTTGTAAATGTTTTGTTCATAACAACGGGAAAGATAATCTTGGAAAATTTGATGCCCGTAGTGATGAAGCAATCTTTGTGGGATACTCTAACCATAGCAAGGCTTACAAAGTCTTTAACAAAAGGACTATGAAAATGGAAGAGAGCATTCATGTCGTGTTTGACGAATCTAGTCTTTTTGTGTCCCCTGAACAGGTAAACAATGAAGAAGAGGATGATGAATTTGAACTTGGAATGGTTCCTCGTGATATGGACCATGTGTTAGAAGCTGAGGATCTTGAACAACAGCCAGAGGAACCGTTGCATGGGGAAGCAGGCCAAAACTCAGGGGGAATTGAAGGTCCTTCACCCTCAAACGAAGCTAACACATCAAGAGCGGGTGAAGAAAGCCAAGGATCACCCTCTGATCCCACAAACATCAATACCCAAACTCCCCCACCAGATCCTCCCCACACAACAGACCCTGAGACTGTTGCATCAGAACAGAATGAGCAAGCTCTCGCTCCTAACACCACCATACCAAGGAAATGGAAACACCAAAGCTCTCACCCTCTTGATAACCTGACCAGTGACCTTGATTCAGGGGTAAAAACCAGATCATCACTCAGAAACTTTTGTGCATACAATGCCTACCTTTCACAAATTGAACCCAACCACATTTCAATTGCCCTCGAGGATCCTTGTTGGATCGTGGCTATGCAAGAAGAGTTGGACCAATTCAGAAGAAGTGAGGTATGACATCTTGTCCCTAGGCCGTCAAATCGCACTGTCATTGGAACTAGGTGGGTCTTTCGAAACAAGCTAGACGACAACGGAGAAATCGTAAGGAACAAAGCAAGGCTAGTGGTGCAAGGGTATAATCAACAAGAGGGAATTGATTTTGACGAAACCTTTGCACCGGTAGCTAGGCTTGAAGCCATACGAACTCTCATTACCTTCGTTGCTAATCATGGTGTAAAACTTTTTCAAATGGATGTAAAATCCGCATTCTTAAATGGCTATGTCAATGAAGAAGTTTTTGTGGAACAACCACCGGGTTTCTTGGAAAATGAATCACCAAACCATGTTTACAAACTTGATAAAGCACTATATTTTAAAACAAGCTCCTAGAGCATGGTATGATAGGCTTTCAAAGTTTCTTTTAGAAAATGGTTTTGTACGTGGTTCGGTTGATAAAACTCTGTTCATTAAGGCACACTCAGAAGTAATATTGCTTGTACAAGTATATGTCGATGACATATCTTAGGTGCAACAAGTGAAGCTCTTTACAATTATTTTGCAAGTCTAATGAAATCTGAGTTTGAAATGAGCATGATGGGAGAACTAGGATTCTTTCTTGGCCTTCAAATCAAGCAAAAAGAAGAAGGCACCATGATCCATCACCAAAAGTATGTGAAGGAAATGTTGAGTAAGTTCGGGTTGACCAATGCGAAACCCGTTGCTACACCCATGGTATCTAACCTCAAACTTGATCTTGATCCTAATGGTAAAAGTGTTAGTGAAAAGGTGTATTGAGGTATGATTGGTTCATTACTTTACTTGACCGCAAGTCGACCCGATATTCAATATAGTGTTTGTGTATGTGCTCGTTTTCAAGCTAACCCTAAGGAATCTCACTTCAAAGCCGTAAAAAGGATTTTCAAATACTTGATTGGAACTCAACATCTATATCTTTGGTATCCTTCTTACTATGAGCTTGATCTTGTAGGGTTTTCCGATGCCGATTATGCGGGATGCATGTTGGATCGAAAGAGCACGTCGGGAATTGCCACGTTCATGGGCCCATGCTTGCTTATGTGGGCCTCCAAAAAGCAAAACACCGTGTCTCTATCAACGGCTGAAAGTGAGTACATCAGTGCTGCACTCTGTTGCACACAAATTCTATGGGTCCGTCAACAATTGCACGATTTCGGTATTAATTTCGAATCCACTCCTATTTTTTGTGATAATACTAGTGCAATTAATATCTCTAAGAACCCAATACAACACTCTCGGACCAAACATATTGAGATAAGGCATCATTTTTTACGTGATCAACTCGAAAAAGGAACGATATGCCTTAACTTTTGTAAAACCGAAAATCAAATTGCGGACATTTTTACAAAACCGTTAGAAAGAGAACAATTCTTAAAACTTTGGTTGGAAATTGGTTTGTTAAGTGATATGTGACATTAAATAATTTCCGTCTCCTAAATGATTGACTAGAGTCGAGAATATACGTGGATTGGTTTAAAAATGCTATTTGTGGTTGTGTACGGTTTTTAATGCAAGTTCATTAAGAAAAAGGAGTTAGCATTGCATGTGAATATTCAATAAAGTAAGCTTTATGACCCATCAAATCAACATTCATTATCACCCAAAATCACCTCACCATTACCCAAAAACCGCCCCATTTATCTCTTACACTCAACCACCCCAAACCGTCTAATCCCCTCTTTTACCCACTAGTTATTAACCCCCCCTCTCTCTCATCCTCTTAATTCAAAAATTAAAACTACCTCTCTCATCTTCAACCTCCTTACATTTCCTCCTCTAACCGCCCTTAACCCATTAAAACCTCTCAAAAATGCCTCCCAAAAATATTAGCCGAGAGTTGAAGAATCTTGCCAACACCTACAACCCAAAATTCGTTGCAAAGCTCAAAATGACCTCCCCTTCACCTTCACCCCCTGCCAAATCCCAACCTACCAAGACCAAACCAAAAACTACAGTCGGTCCAAAAAGGAAACAAGCTCCGAAAAAGGGAGCTAAGGGCAAAAAGAATGAAGGTGTACCCATGGATGTTGCATCAGAGTCGGAATCGGAACATGAAAACCCGAAAGAACCAAGGGATGAGGACTCTGTTGCAGGAAATGAGGAAGAAGAACATGAGCAAAGTGAACATGCAACCAGCGAGAATGTCGAAGAAGTTGAGGAGAGTGAAAAAGGAAACGAGGAAGAAGAGGAAGTTGCTGAAAGTGAAAAAGAGAATGAGGAAAACCAGGAAGTCGAGGAAGGTGAGAAAGAAAATGAAGAGAACGAAGAAAATGAGGAAGGTAACGAAAATGATAATGAGGGTGAAAGGAGAACGGAAAATGAAAAGGAGAGTGTTGGAAAGAAAAACCAAGGAAAGACAAAGGAGAAGGGAAATAAAACCACCGAAGCAAGTAAGAAAGGAGGTGTGCCTGAGAAAGGTAACCAAAGGAAAAAGGCTGTCACCCAGAAAAGAAAAACGAGGGCTGGAGAAAATGAGGAAGAAGAGGAAACCGTGCAAGAAAAGGACACGGAAATAGTGCCACCTCGTGCAAATGAGGGAGAATTTCATGACCATGAGATGTTCGATGACGAGTTTGAACCATTGGAGCACACCACTCTCCAATCCAAACTCAAGAGAAAGATAAGTGAAATGTTTGGGGAAGGCGAAGAGGACGATGAGACTTTCATCTCGAGCTTTAAGAAAACCAAAGCCACAAAACCACCAAGCCCCCTCAAAAATCAACCTGTCCTCTCACAAAGAAGACCAAAATCATACCCAAAACACGACTCCAAAAGAAAACCAAAGCCTCTGATCAGCCTGGTTCCTCTAACCCTTGCACCACTATTATTGCAACTCACTTTGGTGAACCCTTCAAAAATGAGGTATGGGCACATCTCTCCCATCTACCTCTTTCCGAAGAAGTGCTTGAAAAGTGCCACAGTTTGTTGTCTTGTTCATTCAACACGGGTAGGCGCTATGCAAAAGACTGGTATGCTACCTCCCCTGCCTTCAATTTTTTCAAAAATGAAATGACTGCCCAACATCTAGGTAGCACCAAAACGGAAACGGACACGGACACGGACACGGACACGGACACGGACACGGCATGCCATGAAATTTAGGACACGGGACACGGTATTTAAATTTAATAAAATATACATTTTATTGTTATAAATGTTTGATTTTATTTTTGTAAAACTATTTGATATTAATTTTAAATACGTGAAAGTAAAACTTGTCCTTGATAATAAATTTATTTTCATTTCACATATGAATCAATATTCTAATTAATCTCTTTCGATAGCGCATTTCTCGTCTAAAGAACATCATTCACCGCAAATGATAACCAAATATCATGGACACGCGACGGACACGGCTCAAATACCATGGACACGCGTCGGACACGTGCCCAAATAAATGTAGAAAGTTAGACACGGTTGTTTAGGTGTTGGACACGTTTCGGCGTGTGTCCATGGAAAGTCGGTGTCGGACACGGTGTCGGACACGGTACGGCTCATTACGAGAAGTGTCCGTGCAACCCAGCCCAACATCGGGTTGAACTACTTGACATGTACAGTCCTGTGTACTTGTCTGAGGTAGTCCAGTTCCTTGCAACCGTGCGTGTAGATGTTGCATTTGAAACCCTATCCGCCTACATCAATGATAAACCTTTTGTCCTTACCATTGACCAATTGGCACTGATCTCAAAACACTCCCTGTTGGCTTAGACACGTTTCCCAAAGGAACGCTGGGGGAAGTTGAGGCATCCATTGTCACCGATATAACCAAAACCCTTCGACCCGGACATGGAGAAGGTCCCTCAAACATTTATGGCACTGAACTTCGAGCCCCCCACCGATTTATCTTTAATTTTCTACAACGTGTCATTGTCCCCAACAACAACACCCGTGGCCGCTGTTCATATCTTGAAATGACCCTCCTCTACTACATCCTCAAAAGCAAACCCATAAGCCTTCCACACCTCATGTTTTTCCGCATCCATGAACTTGCCAAGGAAATAAAGGTGGGAAAGTTTGACAAGAAAACTCTCATCCCATATGGTATGTGGCTCTCCATTATCTTTCAGAAACATAAGCTCATTAAGCAAGGGAGCCCTGCTGTGGACAGACTCAGTGATGAGATGACATCCGGTCTCCTTTCCCAAATGGCCTTGATAATTAAGGAGGGTAAGTTGGTGAAGAAGTTTAGTGGCAAAGGAACAGTTTGGTCAACTGTTGCATCAGGGCCAGTTAATGATAAGTTGGATCAACTCTTGACTCTTGTCAAGAAGATGGCTGTGGACATAGAGTCGTTGAAGGAGGAGGTGGCTGAGCTGAAAACAGTGAATGAAGACCTCATGGAGAGGCTGGCAGGAGAGGAGCAGGAGGCCAAGGACGAGGCCTAAAACCACCCCCACCCCACCCATTCCCTTATCATCTAGCTTACTATTATTATTATTATTATTATTATTATTATTATTATTATTATTATTATTGTGCATGTACTGTTGTTAACTCTGTTTTCTGAACTTGTTTTTTAGACTCGTATGCTTGCCATAAACTGCTACTTAATCCTGTTGTGTTTCTCTTCTTGATGATGTGAAGAGGGGGAAGTGTTATAAAATTAGTGTTGCTATTACTCAATGACTCTTAGGCTAACGTACACCGTAGGAATGTCTTAGCTACCATGATTAGAAGTCTTGCTTAGGTTAAGAATGTTAAACCCTTGATCACCTTGATTATGTATTTCTTGATGTCTTATTGATTGTGGTTAACAAAGACCGACTAACCATGGGCTAAGGGGGAACTTGGGACAAAATTTTATGAGTAACTTGCCCTCATCAAAGGGAGAATTTGTTAGAACACTTGTTGTTGATGATGTCAAGTTACTCCTAATGTCTTCTAATGTTTTTCTCTAAGTGTTGTGATTAATAGCAAATGACATCAAGCTCGTGAATGATCAAAGACAATCAAGAAGAAGTCCCAAGATGCAAGAGCAACAATCTAAGTCGAGTCTAGAATGAGTGTTGTAAGCAAGGTAATTGAGCAAACTCATCTAAGTTATTAAGAATGCAAAAGTTGTGCAACAGTCCTCAGACTGTTGCATGACTAATGTCTAGTGCTAGCTACGGAGATGATTTTCAAAGAGGTGTTCAAATGTTTGAAATTGTTTTCAAAATATCAGCTTGTGTTTAAAGAATTATTATTTGAATCAAAGATCAGAAAATCAAGTTGAAATCTCATTCAAAAGTGACTTGGTCCTTGTGAAAGTAAAATCTTGCTTTATTTCCTTATTTAGCTATGAGAGTTTTCCATGAGGGAAAGTTAAAAGCACTCCATGACTAATTAAGTGCAACATAGAGCATTATGTAATCAGACCAATCTTTTTCCCCTCTTTGACAAACCTGATTCACCCTTTTACCCATCAAATAAAGACAATCATATAGTGATAAAGGGTGAACAAAGCACATGCTTTAGGGTTTCAAGGACTTTATTACCCTTCGGCTATATATATGGACCTTTGGTTCATTTATTAGCCAAGACTTTTTAGTGCATTCATTACAAACTTTGCAAAAACTGATTTATGCTTCATTCTTCAAAGTACTTTTGCAAATGTTTTAAGTTTTAAAGTCATCAAAACAGTTTTAACAAAGACATTATCTCCTAAGCACTAGTTAGCACTCTTAATGCCTAATGAGTATGTTCAAGGACCTTGTGTTTAGATCTTAAATGAAGTCTCCATGTTCTTAAAAGAGAACCCTTGAGACATGATCGTGTAAACCAAAGGTAGAACATTGAAACTCTTAGAGCGGAGTAGCTCTAGGTTTGAGTCAAGTCTTACGAGCGGAGTAACTCTAAGCATTGCAACCGGAGTAGGTTGGCGAGTTGTCTTATTGTAATTGTTGTAGTCAAGTTGAGTAACTTCTTCACATTTAATAAGATAACGGTTGGACGTAGGCTCCGGAGTAGGAGCTGAACCAATTTTTTATATCGCTTGTTTTTATTATTCTTGCTCAAACTCATGTTCATCCTTCGTATCTTTGCTACTTACGTTAACACATAGATCTGTGCAACTGTTGCTCATACTGTTGCTCAGACTCCATCTCTCGTTGCTTGTCTCTCAAACTCTCAAGTTTAAATCAGAATTTTTAAAAGGTCACCTAATTCACCCCATCCCCCTCTTAGGTGTTAAACTCGTTGTGACTCTTCACGAACCTTATACTAATACTGTTTTGGAGTGTTGGGATCGGTTAAAAGCCTCACCTACCGTGATACTTAGCTTTGAAAGGCGGCCTACTAACCGCGTTGCCGATGCCGCGTCCAAATTTGCTCTTCAAGATTCAAGTCCTAACAATGGTGCTTTTATTTAGAGCTCCGTTCCACATTTTGTATTGGCTTTGTATAACTCTGACTTAACCTTTTGTACTACACCCCTCTCCCCCGATCCCCCTCCCTAAGTCCGCTTGTAAACTCTGAACCTGGCTGCTGCCTGCTTGTTTCTCCTTTTATGCAATGTTCATCTTTCCCAAAAATAAAAAATAGAAAACAAATCACAAACTACTATGAATAAAATTACGAGATATAAAAGATTTACTTTAATTAACACTCAACATTATCACCCGTACACTGCATTGGTTCAAAAACCAGTTACGAGTGATTAAAATACACAATGCCTGTTACTAGCTAGTTTAATTATTCTCTTAAGCCTAACCAATAATTCGATTTAATCGCTTAAATGCTGCTTATGTTGAGTGCTATCATCATGCAAATTTAATATTAACTAAAAATAATAAATAGAACTAATACCTTGTTAAATATAATTGAATGTGATTAACGCAACTCCAGGAAGTATAGTTTGAATTATCATTCCATTAAGACGATATTATACTCCCTCCGTACTAATTAATTATTATCTACTAGTTTTACTCCCGTGCAATTTGCACGGGTTCATTATTAAAATTATTGTCAACTAATTTAATTAAACTAGGTGTAATTAAACATGTATATTATTTCTATAAAAATAGTTCTATTCTCGTTCAAATTGCACGGATTTATATTTTAAAACATCGATATATCTAAATGTTAAATAAATTCACATATTAAGTTATATGTGTTGCATTATGAAAATGTTGTAAGATGGAATAAAATAACTACTTTTAATATGAATATGTGATACGAATTAATATTACTTGTACTTCACTTATTTGTTATATGTAAAGCTGGACAACAATGTAAGAAGTACACCATCTAACCCAACTTATTTATTTTAGTGTTTTAACTAAGGTTTTATTTGAGTTTTTTTATATATTTTCCGTCATATGAAAGTCCGTTATTTTTGAGATATATATGATAACATATCGAGTATTCATTTGTACTCCAGTGTACCACATTACCATCTTGAAAGTTTGGTCTAATTTTTACTTTTTACATAAAATTAATTTAAAAACTGTTTTTATTTAAAATATTTTAATAACTAAATTAAATAAGATCAGTTAATTACGTGTTTTTCTTGGTTTTTGAATTCTCACCATAAAAATTGATTTATACAAAATTTTATTTTTATACAGGATATTTTAGATCCATTTTATACTTTTAGTTCATATGAGTATGTAGTTATATTTTATTTTTAAAGTAATTAAACATTGATTTTTAAAGAATTTAGACGATCATGTTATCGTTTTTTCATTGGAATTTGTGTTTTTAACAACATTGTTATTATATTTATTTGTAGAACAATTACTTTTTTAAAAAATTCTAGAGGTGAAAGTTTTTAAAAAAAAATTAAAGACAGTTAAATGTCGATGAAGTAATCGTAAAAAAAACTGAATAATATTGTGGGGTTTCAAAGACTGGCCCCACCAGGGAAAAAATGCAAAAATAAAATAAAAATTGTTGATTAATGGCGTGGCTTAATGTGAATGCATTAAATATTTATGTATTAATATAGATAAGATGCGTCTCAGATTTGTTTGCGTTTGTAATTGTTGGCCCATAATGTTTTTTCGGAGGGTTGAGGTTGCTGGTTGACCCATATTGAAATTCGAAAAGCTGGCCCGTCATTTGACGTCGGAATACTGGCTATTTTTTGAATTGACAATCGATTGAAATGACGAATAATGTTGTCGTTCTAACGAATTTGTTGTAGCGGAATGTTCCGGTAGCCTATCATTGTCATCTTAGCTTCCCGATGGAATGGCGTCTGGTAGTTAGTTGCTGAAATGTTTTGCTCCAAATCAATTTTTAGTGATGATTGGCTATCGTACCAGATCTGAGATAATTTTTAGAATTTAAATATTTTCGGAAAATAAAGATCAATTTATATTTCGTAATCATTGTCTTTACTGAAACAATTTATAATTAAATACTTTTGTTTCTAATAAAACTATTTAATTATATTTAATAACAATTTGCTTGTATATATATTTTACGCATATAATATATACAACATGCTTTTATGCTTTTATTGATTTTTATCAAGTATATAATTAGTTACATAAAGGAGTTTATAATATTTTTTATATTTGATTTTAAGTATATAACCATTCATCAAAAATCAAATAAGTTTTTAAAATATATATACAAAATTACGCCATTCATGATTTAAATAAAAATATTCGTAATGTTTCAGAATCTACGATTTTGGGCATTTATTTAGAAAACGTAGTATATTAACCTGTTATTGTGCAGGAAAATCATCAAATATTATGCGGGATCCACCTGAGTGAATTAAAAAAAATTACGACATTAACTCATAATCAGATTATAATTTGCGTGGAGGAGCTTATAATTTTTATTACGCCATTAACTCATAATCATATTATAATTTGCGTGGAGGAGTTTATAATTTCTTTTTCCTGATTGTATATTAATATTACGTTATTTTAATCTTATTTAAAATTTTGTATGTTCGGTTTTTTATTGTTGTAAATTGTTATTAGTTATAATATTCTAGTCATCTAAATAAATTGTGGTCTAATTATCACAATGTCTATTTCTAATTAATTGATTTATATAAAATTGTTCGTAATGTTTGTAATCTATGATTTTAGGCATTTATTTGGAATACGTAGAATATTAGGCTGTTATTGTGCAGGGAAATCATAAAGTATTATGCGGGACCCACCTGAGTGAATTAAAAAAAAAATTAAAACTTGGATGAATGATGTGGCGCAACCACAGCCTGATAAATGTTTCAGAATTTATATAGATAAGATTTCCTTTTTTGTATGCATTACTCACTTATTATCTATTTCTATTTTTTGCAAGGTCGTGAGAGAATTATTTTTCTGTTTACAAATTCTTATTTTAAACGGCTATTTTCGTCTTTCTAAAAATACGGAAATTTGTAGCCACTTTACATATACTCTATTACATGTACATATACTTCCAAGATAGTGACGAATGAGGAAATAAAAGCCGCGTTATTCGGAATGCATCCTACCAAGGCTCCGGGACCCGATGGGATGCATGCCCTCTTCTACCAAAAATATTGGCACATATTGGGTAGTGATGTATGCGAGTTTGTCAGGAATTGGTGGGATGGCAGGGCGGATTTAGGTGATATTAATAAGACTAATGTCGTCCTCATACCGAAATGCCTTTCTCCCCGGAAGATTACCGAGTTTCGCCCCATAAGCCTGTGCAATGTTTTATACAAAATTATATCCAAAGTCCTTTCTAATCGCCTCAAGCCGATCCTAAATGATGTTATTTCCGAGAACCAAAGTGCGTTCACTCCTGGGCGCTTGATTACGGATAATGCCCTCATTGCCTTCGAGCTTTTCCATTCGATGAAGCGGGGGGGTGAGGGGAGACATGGGAGTATTGCACTCAAGCTGGATATGAGTAAGGCCTATGACAGAGTGGAGTGGGTTTTTTTAGATGAGGTGATGTGTAGAATGGGCTTCTCCCCCAACTGGCGAAATAAGGTGATGACATGTGTGTCTACTGTGACCCACTCGTTCCTCATTAACGGGAGAGCTTCAGGTGTTATTCGGCCGAACCGGGGTCTCCGGCAAGGTGATCCCATATCGCCATACTTATTCTTGTTCTGTGCGGATGCTTTTTCTCACTTAATTAATAATGCAGTGAGGGCTGGGACGATTCATGGAACGCGGGTTTGCCGGGGGGGCGCCACGGATTTCTCATCTCTTTTTCGCCGACGATAGTATCCTCTTTGCTAGAGCTAATATGCGTGAATGCTCGACTATTGCTGAAATTATCAGTACGTATGAGAGAGCATCCGGTCAGAAAATTAATCTTTCCAAGTCGGAAGTGGTTTTTAGCAAGAAGGTACCGTCAAACGTAAAGGAGGAGTTAATTGGTACACTGGGGGTTCGTGAAGTTGACCGTCATGAGAAATATCTGGGGCTCCCTACAATCATTGGGAAGTCGAAAAAGGCTATTTTTGCTAACCTTAAAGAACGGATTTGGAAGAAAGTCCAAGGGTGGAAGGAAAAATTACTGTCTCGGCCGGGGAAGGAGGTCCTTAATAAAGCGGTGGTTCAAGCAATACCGACCTATATGATGAGCATGTTTTCCATTCCCGAGGGGTTGCTTGATGAGATCCATGCTATTATGGCGCGTTTTTGGTGGGGCTCGACGGACAACAAACGGAAGATACACTAATGGTCATGGGATAGATTATGCACGCCTAAAAGTGAAGGGGGGATGGGGTTTCGGGATCTTAAGGTGTTCAACCAAGCTCTTTTGGCTAAGCAAATTTGGAGAATAGAGTCGAACCCGGAGGCCTTAGTGAGCCGAGTTCTCAAGGCTCGATATTTCAAAAATTCGACTGTTTTAGAGGCGAATAGGGGCTACGACCCGAGTTATGCGTGGAGGAGCTTGTGGGGGGCAAAATCGGTGCTTCTCGATGGACTGTGCTGGCGTATTGGGGACGGATGTTCGGTGAGTGTGTGGGACCATCGCTGGGTCCCAGGAGACCATGGAGGGAAGTTTTTGACTCCTAATTTGGAGGCTAATGCAGATATGAGAGTCCAGGAGCTTATTGATGATGAGAGGAGATGCTGGAAAGAGGAGAGACTTAGGGAGCTTTTCCTACCGGAGGAGGTGGACCGCATCCTGAGTATCCCGTTGTGTGACACTTTAGCAACGGATTCTCTCTATTGGTGGCCAACTAGGGAGGGGGAATACACGGTTAAGACCGGGTACTGGTTGGGCAGAACTGATCGCGGTAGAGGGCAGGGGAGCGTGGTACCAGGGGTGGGAAGGGAGGTTTGGCGTGTTATTTGGAACTTGAAGGCGCCACCAAAGCTCCTTCATTTCCTTTGGAGGGCGTGTACCGGTACTCTTGCGGTGAAGGAGGTCCTCTATAACCGTCATTGTAGCATGGATGCGGTGTGCACGCTGTGTGGTACGGAGGTGGAATCAGTCCACCATGCCCTCTTCGGATGCCACAGAACTCAGCATTTCTGGGAAGCAAATGGGTTGGAAGCAGTGTTGAGTACAGTGGCGGTCCCATCGTTCGCGAGCTGGCTTACTACTGCGCTACAACTCATTGATAAACGGGCTGTGAACTGCTTTCTTGCAACGCTTTGGGCTATGTGGACCATTCGAAACAATGTGCTTTTCGAAGAGGAGCCAAAGAATCCGGATGTTATTTTGATGGGTCTCATACGTATGGTGGAGGATTATAATACCATAACCATTGAGAGTTGTGGGCAGGCCCCTCATGCCAGTAATATGGCGATAGGAACGCGGGAGTGGACAGCCCCTGAGGCTGGCGTGTTGAAGATTAATACCGATGCAGCTCTGTTTGATGACAACTCGGTTGGATTGGGGGCCGTGGGCAGGAATTCCAGTGGGGAGGTGACTGTGGTGGCTAGTAGGCGCAGTAGGGCGTGCTGGACGGTGGAGGTTGCTGAGGCGAGAGCGGTGAGATTTGGTCTCGAAGTAGCAGCGCGTCTGGGCTATCGAAGCGTGGCCCTGGAGTCAGACTCGCTCATCGTGATTCGTGCAATCACCAATCGTGTGTCTTCCCGTAGTATGTTCAGTCTTTGTGTTGACGATATTTGTGCTTTTGTTGCTAGCTTTGATTTCTGTAGTTTTTCCCATGTACGACGTGACGGTAATACGGTCGCCCATGCGGTGGCTAGGCTTTGTGTTACGGCTGGGCAGGAGTGTGTTCTTGTATCCGACTTTCCGGAGTCCGTCACTAGTTTGGCGGGGCTCGATTTAATATAAGTTTTTCTCGTTTTCCCCTCAAAAAAAAAAAAAAAAACATATACTTCCAAGATTATAAGATTAAACACCGCCCCTTCCAAGCTGTATTTACAAAGTCTATTGCAACAATTATTTGTTAAAAACAAATAAATTAACCAAGAGCCAGCTTTAGCTCACTGATTGGAGATTAAGTAGCACATGGTTACCCTAAAAATACGCAATTTAAAACATTTAAAATTCCTTACATTCTAAAAATCTTTCCCTATATAAACTCATGTACGTTTACCTAACTTCACACAACAATCCCTCCAATCACAAGTCATCTCAGCATCTTAATATCTTTTAATTAATTCCTTAATTACTTAATTAATATGGCTTCAAAGGCTAGTTTTGTCTTATGCCTTAACCTAGTGTTGTTCACTTTGGTTAGCTCAAGCTATGTCCCAACTGTCCCAACCACAACCACAACCCCATGCCCACCACCACCATCATCTACCCCATCATATCCGACACCGAGCGGTGGAAAGTGCCCTAATGATGCCCTAAAAATAGCTGCATGTGTTGATGTACTAAACGGTTTGGTCCATGCCGTGGTTGGACCGTCACGGTCCAATTGCTGCAGCCTACTCGATGACCTTGTAGGTGTTGATGCAGCATTATGCCTTTGCACAAGACTTAAGGCAGATGTATTAGGCCTTGTCCACCTTGACCTTCCTATCTCCGTCAAATTGTTGGTTAACTTTTGTCGTAAGGCTGGTGTTCCTTCTAATTATCAATGCCCTAACTACTAAGATCTTCAACATGCAACATTAATAATTCCATGAATATATATGTCATTTATTCATAATCTTGGGCATTTTCTTAAGAATATTTCCATTTCATTTATTATTATGTATTGATTTTGTAAGATTGCAAGCCTTACAATTTATATAAGTGTAATGTTGTTTTGTTTTGTTGATTTGATTTTGTAAGATAGTAAAGTCTTACAATTAGCTTCATTATTTATTTGTTTTAAGTGTAATCTTCTTTGGAAATTAAGTATGTTGTTATTATGTTCTCGAAAGTCTTGATATCCATTTTTAAAAATGTTAATTAATGAATGTGTCATTGAGTGAAGGGTTTTATCAGAGCCGATTCTAGGCCTCATTGAATATAAAAATTGTTTACTAGAAGTACTAAAGCCTAGACCTTAGATAAGGAAAACCTACGCTCAAACACTACACAAACATAGTTAATATGTCTATTAATTATATAAAATTATACTTATATTTTAATAAAAGGAAGGTGGATCCATATACGCCTCTGGTCTCGCCGTCACAAGATTAAATTTTTAACATACAAAATACACTCTAAATAAAAATGAAGCAATTTAGAAAATAACTCAAAAATAGGAGACTAGAAGCTTAACAAATAAGAATTACCAAGATTTAGAGGAATCGAAGGAAACAATACATGGAGTGATTAGTAGCAAGCTGCTACGAGCTAATAA
Organism: Silene conica; assembly: GCA_029255685.2. Taxonomy (NCBI): domain Eukaryota; kingdom Viridiplantae; phylum Streptophyta; class Magnoliopsida; order Caryophyllales; family Caryophyllaceae; genus Silene; species Silene conica. Next base: position 23,036,210 of record CM055315.2, on the reverse strand, counting down.
ACATGAAAATGGCACTCACACATTCTTCTAACAGCAATTGAGTAATAATAATTAGGAAGGGCAAATGAAACCAGGTGGAGGAGTCATTCCACATTGAACTAAAACGCTAAGAGCCAACGGAATGTAAATGTTCAAGTTTAGAAGTTTAATCCTAATTGCGGTGCATAAACACAATGCGGCTTCAAGCTCTAGCAAACCTTGCAACACCGGGCAACATACATTCTCTGTTGGGTCACCTATCCCAATGTGGATCAACCCTCCTAAAACATCCACACATAACCCTAGCTTTAACGCATTTATAGGGCATTTCCCTAAACCACTGCCACCACTGCCACCTCCTCCTATCCCGGGTGGAGTATAGCCACCCCCACCAGGAGCCCCAGGTACCCCTGGAGCTCCAGGTGCACAGGGTGGAGTAACAATTACTGGTGGAGGGACAATAATCGGTGGCATGATCGCTATAGGGGGGCCACCACCACTACGACCAGGTGGGGTATAACCACCCCTACCAGGAGTCCCTGGGGTTCCTGGTGTACCAGGCGCGCCTGGTGCACCAGGAGCCCCAGGTACCCCTGGTGCTCCAGGTGCACATGGTGGAGTAACAATTACCGGTGGAGGGACAATAATTGGTGGCATGACCGATATAGGAGGTCCACCACCACTATGACTCGGTGGTGTTGGACCTTTACTACCTCCAGGGTGCGGTCGTGGTGGACCTCTACTTCCATGATGTGGTGGTTTTTTGACATGATGAGGTGGTGTGCATGATGGATGGGGGCTAGGGTGAGGGTGGCCGCAAGGTGGGTGAGGTTTGTCACAATAGCCACAAGCATAGATTGGTGGCAATGACATAAGCATGCAAAGCAAGTAAATAAATAACGTAGCTATGAGCTTTGCAAATTTCGCCATATTTGCTTACGTGTGTTTTTTCTTTCCTATAGAGCCACTAGATTATTCACTTGATTTTATTTTATGGTCTATGAATCGTCCTTTCATGCATGCATGGGAATTTATAGTCAAGTTATTGTGAGATGCCCGTGACTATAAGCTCGCAATTGCATGCAAAATATGTACGTAAAGACAAGAGATGTCACGCCAAAGCGACATGCGTATAAATTTACCTAGAGGTGCATGTACGAAGATTGATTGTGGAGTATACCTTTATACTTGTACTTTAGTACGGCTACAAATTTTATTTTAGATTGTACCCTTTATTCTAATTTGTTCTAATTATTTATTTTTTTATTTTTTATACTTTTATTTGTACGAGAATGGGTTTATTAACTTAAGTACAAGTTGGATGGCTCCATTAATAGATATAAGGTAGGACTTGTGTTTAAAGACTAAAGAGTATAATTAGATTTAGGACTAGGATTATACTTCCTCCATCTTAATCTAAATGGCTTATTTACCCTTTTCACGTTTGTCAACGCACGTTTTACGTGTTTCATATTTTTAGCTACGTATTTGTAAAATTATAAAAGTTATATATTTTCAATGTACTCGTAAAGACGAATTAAACAAGACCCCACATGAATATATTTTTTCTTACATATTGTGAGAAAATTGAGATTGAAGGTTGATTTGTGAATAGTGTACAAAAACCAAATAGGCCATTTGGATTAAAATGGAGGAAGTAAGTGTTGAAGACTAATTCTAACAATACTTAATGGAGATTAGTGGTTCCTATTTACTTGGAACATAATGCTTAATTCTAGAGTAAACTACCACCGTTGTAGGCATGATGGTAGACGTGTGCTTAGGGAGTTAGTGGAGTCAGTTAGTTTTATTCTGTTTGTTATTTCTTTCCTATATAAGATATAAGATAGTGTAATCTACTTTGATTAATTAAGCAAGCAATCCATCATTTTCCTTTATACTGATCTTGCAAACATATACTTTCACAACAAATTTGGTATCACGAGCATAACCAGGTTCAACATTCTAAGACCTGTGGTTAGATCCTTGTTCAAAATGCAACAGAACAGTGGCTCAAGTTCAGTCTCCCAACTGCCAGTATTCACTGGAGTTAAGTACCAATTCTGGAGCTTGAAAATGCAAACATTATTCAAATCTCAGGATTTATGGCAACTGGTTGATGAAGGGTTTGCAGACACCAATTCTGCAGAACCAGATGCTCAGTTGAAGGAGACTAGAAAGAAGGATTCAAAGACATTATTTATCATCCAGCAGTCCTTAGATGATGAAAATTTCCCACGCATTGCATCTGCGACCATATCCAAGAAGGCATGAGATACTCTAAAGCAAGAGTATGTAGGGGATAAGAAAGTGGTCACTATAAGGCTACAATCCCTCAAAAGAGAGTTTGAAATAACTCTCATGACAGACATGGAGACAGTTCATGAGTACTTGTCTAGGTCTCTGGTTGGTGCAACAAATAAAGTCATATGGTGAGAAGATGACAAATGAACATGTTGTGTTAAAAGTTTTGCATAGCCTCACACATAAGTATGATCATATTGTTGCTGCAATAGAGGAGTCTAAGGATATGGCAACATATACCTTTGATGAGTTGATGGGCTCCCTACAAGCTCATGAAGAAAGATTGAATAGGTTTTTAGAAAAGAATGAGAAAAAGGCCTTTCAAGCCAAGTCAGAACAATCCAAGGAGAGGTATGGTCAGCAACAAAGAAGAGGTGGTAGAGGGAGAGGCTATAAAGAGAGAAGCAAAGGAGGCAGAAGTCAGTGGGGTGCCAATAGAGACCAGTCACAATCAACCAAGGATCAAGCACAATCCAGCAAGCCTGTGTTCAAGTGTTACTACTGCAAGAAACCTGGACACAAAGAGGTCAATTGCTAGAACAAGGAACGAGACTTGGGTGAAGGAAATCAAATGCTCACATAGTGAAACAAGAGGAGAAACTGTTTCTAACTAGGGGAGGATTGTAGGAAAATGGAGATGGATTGTGGTATATAGACAATGGCTGCTCTAATCATATGTCTAGTGCCAGGTCTATGTTCAAGAAACTAGATGAGTCAAAGAAGAACAAGGTTAGATTGGGAGATGATAAGTAGTTATCTACAATTGAATATTTTATCATGTGTCAATATATATCGAGGATTCCGATGCTATGAAATTCGAAGATGTTGTCTGCAATTGACTATTTTATCATGTTTTTAAGTGTTTTGTTGCTTGTTTGTCAATAATGGTAATATCTCAACTTATAATTAATGAGGATGTATTTGGTCGTTCGATAAATTTGATATAATATTATGTAACATAGAAAATCTCATCAACGACTTACATTGTTTTCACTTGAATTTTCAGTAATCCTATGTTCAAGCTACTTTATGTATCGTCAAGCTGAAGCTTCATCGCAAGGATTGCTTAACAGGCACCGAAGCTATGTATTTCTAAGATGCCACAAATATTGCAAATAATAGAGAACTAAATTTGTTTCGGATAGTTGGATATTATTTTTGAAGTATTTTTTATTTGAGATACATTTATTCTTATGGGGTTCGCACATGTATTTGACATTAAAGTTGTTTAGTGCGTAATTCCGATTGTGGCAAAAAATATGTTTGTTCGATAGTAATGTAGTAGGAATCACAGGTGTAATAAATAATATTGTCGATTGTAATACAAAAGCGGCGCAAAAAAGCGTCTGAACATAAGCATAGCGGTGCATAATACATGATAGTCGCAGTATTATATGAGGCGCATTGAAAGCGTCGGATGTTCTCTAGCGGCGCGTACCAATTAAGCACTGCTATAGCACAAAAATAGCTTGTCAATTTTCACGGTGCTATATTCTAGCTTTAACGACGCAATAAAATAGCGTCGCATTAGGGGGTAGCGGCATAGGCAAATGCGGCACATATAAAAGCGTCGGCATAACTCATGCCAACGCTATCTAGCATCGCAATATGGGCTTCAAAAGCGTCGCAATAATCCGTTTCCGTAGTAGTGTTAGTGCCGAACAACAATCAAGAGACCTATATGAGTTGCATCACAATTTCTATCCGAATGCGGCGGACAATATGTTAATAGTAAGTATTTTAAGTGCCTTTATTTGTTTAATTTAAGTACCTTTGTTTAATTTTAATAACTTTTGCGTAATATGCTATTTGTTCAATTTTTGTAGAGTGAGGGTCATGTATTCAACTACAACCATGCTACAACTATGCTTGGTAACAAGTCGGATGATGTTCCACTAGCTGATGTGGACTTGGTGCGCGAGATGTAGGAAATGTCGATTTAATGCTTGCAACAAACGAGACATGTATGGGTATATCTTGTCCAACAACCATTTGAGGCCGACCATCCAAGCCCTCAACATGCAATCGCTCCTCGATATGATTTTTGACACTTGGGCCATAGAGGACTTAGCCTTGTCCAAGAGGAAGATACACCTACCGGTTCAAGTTCAAGACCGAGAGGAAAGAGGACTCGCACAAGATTGAGAATTTGTATGAACTTTAGCTTTCGTATTTTGTATGAAGTTTAGATTTGGTACCTCTCATGTATGAACTTTAAATTTGGTAATTCAAGCATGTTTTTACATAGAAGTGAGTTGTATGAAATTCAAGCATAGAAGTGAGCTCTATGAAATTCAAGTATGTTTTTTTTCTTTAAAACTCACCAAAGCCGCTGATAATCTCAGCGGTTTTGCATGATTTTCCGAAATGTTTTGGACGAAAAACTTCAGAGGAAGCCGCCAAAATGCTAGGCGCTTTGCATGATTTTCCTATTTTCCAGAAAACAGAAGCTATTGGATTGGAGTGAATTCTTAACATTCACCAAAACCGCTAAGGAGTTGGGCGGCTTTGCATGCTCTTCTTATTTTTCCAAAACAATAGCCACTGAATAGCAAGGAATCCTTAAGATTCACTAAAGTCGCTAAGGAGTTGGGCGACTTTAGTGAAAATCTGGAAAAAAGTTGAAAAGTGTCCACGTGGACACTATACACCCAAATACTTTCAATTCAGCACTAATTACCCAATTAATTTGGTAGTTAACACTAATTAACCTAAATATTCACTATTATAGTTAACACTAGATAACATACTCCCGTATATAAAGTAGGAATCTCCTGCTATTCTACCAATTAATGTGGGACAAGTTTCCTACATAAAAGTTTGGAGCAACCTCATATTCCAACAATATGCACATATCGAAAGTCATGTGGGTGATTTGCACTTCCCCAATTGCGAAATGCCCTCTTTTTGTATTTCTTTATTATGTGTTGTCAAATCAGTTTTGAATATATTAATACATAAAATGACTCACTTGTTCATATTAACATAATATGATATACTTCCTCCTATTCCCAATAACTGTGCCATTTCGGGTTGGGTACAAGAATTAAGAAATTCATTTGTTTAATGTAAAGTAATGTGTGGGGTTGGGAAGATTGGAGAGAGGGGATGTATTATTGATTATTATTGTGAGTAGAGGTGATTAAAATAAGTAGTGTTGTGGGGTAAGGTGGGGTATTATTGTGGGTTAAAGTGAATAAAATAAGTATAAACAATGTCCCAAAATGGAATATGAGACATTTACGTGACTAGACGAAAACGGAAAGTGGGACAGTTATCCAGAATAGGAGGGAGAATATTTGTGCCGTCTTTTTTTGTGACGGATAATGTATATCACAAGGGAGACTTATTGAAAGCGACAGTAGTATTAGTAAGATGTCTAGCTTGAATGGTTAATGAGGCTTGTATAGTATGTGAACAGTTATACGATCCGTGAGTTTGGCTACATGAGTAAAAGTAGATAACTCCGTGATATAAAATGTTAGCTTTGATTTCAGAATTCGTCAGACTGATCACTTACACCAATTTTTACACATATTGTCAATCCAAAATTTTGACATGTTTTTTTATGACGGTCGCCAGCTTGATCTTGTCCCACCATTTTAGTTAAATGGTTTTTCAAAAGTGTTTAACCCATAAGGGCATACTAATAAACGAATCGAAGGAAAAAAATATTAAGAATAATCAGGAGAAATTGAGGTATGTACAAATTTTTTTTTATACCGGGACATGCTTTTTCACATACGGATTTTACTCTTTCATATAAATTTTTTACCATATTATCCTTGTCATTTTTTCTTCCTCCTATGCCAAATCAATTCTTTTCTCCCTTCCCTAACCCCCCTTCCCTAACCCCTCTTCACCACTAAATCACCACCACCCACGCCTCCATTCACCGCCACCAATCACCCCACTCGCCAAAACCGTTACTCCTACCGACCCCACGCCGCCGACCCCGGTCAGCCTCCCTCTGCCAGGCGCTCCCTTTCGCTGCAACCGTCGGTACTATTAACATTGTAATTTTAAAAAAACCAATAAAAAATAAAAACACCAAAGTAATTATTATAATTTTTTAAAAAAAAACTAATTAATAAAAAAAAAAGTGCAGCTTGGTCAGTCTGGTTGCCTGGATTACGATAGGTTAAATTTGCAGTAATATGAAGCTTTCTCGTATCCTGAATCTGAACTACATAGGAACCAATAACATGTGTTATCTTAATTAAAGAATAGGTGTGATATTAATGGTAGAGAAGATGAAGGAAACATCGCACAAATACAATTACAATGATTTCGAGATTTCCGACGCCGACCACCATTGTCCAATAAGTCTTACTTGTGATAGATTATCCGTCACAAACTTATGACGGAAAATCTCTAATAATCTGTCTTTATATTCCTATGTGGGTTTATTTGACCGTCACAAGCTTGTGACGGATATCGACCGTCACAAATGAGAATTTGTAACCATATCAGTACTAAACTTATTTCATGAGTTGGAGAATTAAAATCGATTGTTAAAGTTTGTAGAGTAATTAGATTTAATATTAGGGCAAATATTAATATATAAGTGTTGTTTTGTTTATGTTTAGGAAGAAGGGAAAGTTTTTTTCATTTATGTTTAGGAAAAAGGGCGGATTTGAAAACTTTAAGAAAAAATGTATGTGAAAGAGTAAAGTTTGTATGTGAAAAAGTAATTCCGTTTTTTAAATATTAGTGAAAAAAAATCGTGTAAAGCTTTAATAAGTTGACCTTTTTAATTTGGGTACTTAAGACACACAATAGAAAAGTTTATTAAAATTTAGGGCTTGTTTGGTTACCCATTAAAATCATGGGATGTTGAACTTCCTGAGAAGTGTAAAATTATGTTGTTGTTTGGTTGCCAATATCATGGGAAGTAGAACTTCCCACATGAATTTACTTCCTCCATTATATGGGAAGTTACTCACCAAGTCCCCCCTTGGTCAATAGAACTTCCCGCATGAATTAACTTCCCATGCGAACCAAACACTTTTTGCGAATTCACATGAATTGGAAATTCATGTGATCTTGAAGTTCCCGGGAACTTTAATTCTCCTATGTCAACCAAACAAGCCCTAGTACCGTATATTAAACGACTGATCAATTATTGTATATTTTTTTTTTCATATTTGCTTATTTGGTTGCCCTATTTCTTTTTTTGCGATGTCATGTGTGACCCAAAGTTAATGACATGTGAGGTAGTAATGTGTTATTTGTAGTTCAAATTTACTTTCATATTTCGTATGCGAAAAATAGGTTGAAGAAAATATAAAATATGAGAGTGTATAATTTTGTACGATTGATTTTTTTCTACAAGCACACCATTACCCCCTGTCCATGTCCATGATGTAACCAACCGCTTTCAACCTTATTTTTTTTATCTAAGCTCTTTTTGTTCAAAAAAGCTCTTATATATATCATAACTAGTTTTATGCCCGTACAAAAAATGTACGGTCTATTTCTAAAAATTTCGTAAATATATTAAAAAAGTAGTACAAATATAATTTAATATGAATTTAAATGAGAAAAATATAAATTATGAATTCGGGGATGATTTTGACTCCAAATAATTGATTTACTGGTATAATTAATTTTTTTTAATGATTATATATATAAATTGAAATAAATAATCATGACATTATGAAATAAATTTGAACTATATAAAATAGATAAAGAAATTATATTGTATTTCTATATCTTACCCTTTTAAATAACTTACTCTCTAAATGAAAGTAAAATGATAGAATTATTTTTAATAGCAGTCTCTTAAAATTTGTGGATGATTTTATAAAGAAAATAATAATGTATTGTTATTAAGACAATCTTTTTTCTCGATGTTAACGTAGTTTTAATTGACTAATTCTCGAAGGTTGTTATATTTTCTTAAAAATCGTAAATTTATATTTTTTTTGTTAATTTAATGGGTTGGGTTTATTTGATCTTATTCAAAAAAAATTGATCTACGTTTCTTTCATTTTTTCAATCTATGTTTTTTTGTTAATTTTTATCTCCTCGTGTATTTTTTTCATTTTTTTAATTTTATGGGTTGGGTTTATTTGATCTTATTCAAAAATCTTTGATCTACGTTTCTTTTATTTTTTAATTTACGTTTTTTTGTTAATTTTTATCTCCTCGTGTATTTTTTTCGTTTTTTTAGATATACGTATGTTTGTTAATTTTTAACTCTTTGTATAATTTTTTTCGTTTTTTTTCATTTTTCATACCTCTAAATATTTGTTAATTACTTCTAATTGTCCAACTTTTTTTAATATTGTTGAATTTTTTGTTTCTCGGTAGAATTTTAGTGATTTTTTTATTTTCGAATTTGGAGTAAAGTTGTTTTTTTTATTATGGAGATAAAAATTATTTGTAACTTTAGAATGTTAAATGGAGAAAAGTAAAATGAAGAAGCCAATGGAAAAAGTAGGAAAAGTTGTTCTTTTTATAGATAAGGGATTTAATCTACCCGTATATAATAAAACGGCATTGTATATTTTTGTTAACCTCAACTATTTTTGAGCTTGTAAAAATATATATTGGGCTAATAGACAACATAAAAACATGGATCGATATAGATGCATGAGTCGACAATATCACCTAATAATAATTATTACTCGTATTATTTTATGTAGCCTTAATTTACCATTTCGCAAAATTCTACTTTACGACGGTCGCACATGCTACCAGTAGGAAAATGATCACATTTTGATACGTAGTGACCACTTTTGATTAAATAGTGACCATTTTTTTTTCATATTTTCGGAAATATAGATATTTTTAGGATTTATTTTTCATCAAAATTTTAAAATTTGGACCTCATGTTAAATTTAATGTATATGTTTATATAGTATATAAATTTGCTTTTATACATTTTAATTGCCACAAATTATCGAGTAATACGGTCTCATATAAAAAGTTGTTCTTTCAGTGCTAATAAACGATTTTTCTTTTTATATATGTTGATCGTCTTATGGTATGAGAGTATGAGACCGTTCATACAAAAATTCTAATTTAATTTTAATTGTCAAGGTATCCAAGAGGTTAATTTTCCAGAATTGTAATTTTTTTTTTTTATTAAAATTTGTTGTCCCTTATATAGATTTCAGATTTTTTTAAAATTTTCTTTTATTGTGAGGTTGAATGTGATTAATTTTTTTATCATAAGCTTTTTAACATATGAATATGTATATGAAAAATAAGAAATTAGGAGAGAGTGTAATTAATTGGGGTGAGAGTAAGTGGAGAGAGTGGGGTTGGCTAATGTGTAAAAAAAAAAAATTAAAAAGTAAAAATTTCAGCCAAACACAAGCCTAGAAAAAACCTTCCTTTTATAGATAGGAGATAAGTAATAACGTATAAACCAAGTGGTGTTAGTCCAGTGGTAACTGAGTTAAACCTTAAAGCTTGCAGAAATGCATGAGTTGAGAGGTCTCAGGTTCGATTACCAGCTGGGGCGATGATCACTTGGCCACTGCAGCTCCGAAAGGGGTGGCTTACATGGTCCATGTGGTGGTGCGGGAATGCATGGGTCCGGGGGATTAAACCCCTCGTCACCAAAAAAAAAAAAAAAAAAAAAAAGTAATAACGTATATTGTCTATTTTAAATTAATTTTAGCCATATTGTTGTAAATCGTTTTCAGAAAAAAAGGGTAGGATAATAAAAGTAAAATAAAGAGAATATTAAGACAAAATAATTGGTGCTCCAAAATTAATAAACTAAAGTTTATTATTTTTAAATTAGACAACCTTATTATTAATCACTTGAATTACAAACAGGCTTACACAGATTAAGACGAGTAAACAATAATAAAGGTGATCCAGGTCTTGATTACCAATTATATCAATAATCAATAATAATAAACAAAAACCAAATCAAATATTACATGAGAATACAAATAAAATAACTCATAATGAAGAAATTAATACTTAGGGCATTGGTAATTAGAAGGAACACCAGCTATTTCACAAAAGTTAACCAACAATGTCACTGAGACAGGGAGGTCAAGGTGAACAAGACCCAATACATCAACCCTAAGCCTTGTGCAAAGGCATAATGCTGCATCAAGTCCTACAAGCCCATCAACTAGGCTACAACACTCGGACCGTGACGGTCCCACCACGGCATGGACTAAACCATTTAATACATCAGCACATGCTGCTATTTTTAGGGCATCATTAGGGCACTTTCCTCCAGACGGTGTTGGGTCTCCACCTTGGTGATGACCGTCATGATGGCCGCCGTGGTGTGATGGTGTAGATGGTGGTGGTGGACATGGGGTTGTGGTTGGGATGGTTGGGACATAGCTTGAGCTAACCAATGTGAAGAACACTAGGTTAAGACATAAGAGAAATAAAGCCTTTGAAGCCATCTTAATTAGGGAATATAATATTTATAAGTTATGGATTAAGTTACTAAGATGACTTGTGATTGGAGGATTGTTGTGGGAAGTGAAGTAAATGGAGTAGGGTTTATATAGGGAAAGATTTAGAGAATCTTAGGAATAATAAATGTGTAAAGATAAGATGTTTTTGCGTTTTTGTAGCGTAAACCATGTTAGGGTTTCATTAGTTTAAGAGCAAGCTGGCCTATGGTTAATTATTATGCTCGTTATTGTTATATTTATTAATTTAGTACTCATTTATCTTCATGATCGAGAGAATAATTGTTGTGAAGATCAATTAGTACAGCTACTAAGAGTTGTAAAATCTTGGAAATATACACTGTAGGATATGTTATAGTATGGCATATATTTGTATGGAGTGATAATTCACAAGTCCCAATGATCTGTATGAACTTCAAGACATAATTTGCTTTCTATTATAGGCATCAGATTAACGCATCATGAGTAGACGTGGGAATTATTGATATGACACGAAAATATAACACGAATCTGACATTAAATTAGCGAATTAGGGTTAATTATAGTGTTGTAACTTACTCACGTAATTAGATTGACACAAACTCTCTATAAACGAAATTTATTTGGATCTGATTTTGGTTGAGTTTTTCGACAAGATCCTGACATAAAATAACCCATTTATTTAAAATGAGTTATAGTTCATTGGTTGGGTTACCATCTTAACGAAAATTTAGGCTCTATTTGTTAAAATTATCTGAAACTTGAAAAATTAGCTAAACCGGAAAAACTAACTGGAAATTATGACATGAAGGGGTAGTTGATATTTGTTCAAATAACGTATAAGGACATGGTTTATTATTGTTGTCAAAATGAATGGAAAAAATAATTAATTTATCAAAATTTCAAAAAAAAAAAACTCAAATCTCAATACTATAAAAGGAATAAAATTTAAAGAGTTTTGATTGGTTCTTAATTTATTAAAATGAAAAAAAATAATTTTCTTTTTCTTTTGTGGTAGGAACCTCCACCTTCCTCCTTACCCTCTCTCCCATTAAGTAGGTAGGTCTAAATGTACTAAAAACTATACAACAAAATGTATTTAATTCATTATTATTACATTTTAATTTAATTCAAAGTCGGTGCAATTATCTAATTTAATTCTAGCACATATCTTTTTAATTTAATTGTCGGTAAATGAAAATTATGTTATAAGCTCAGTATATCATAGTTGTAAAACCGACCCGTACATTTTTTTCGCACGGGAGTAAAACTAGTACTAGTATATTATATAAAAATATTTTGTGAATATATATTTAGTTTTCTAGTAACGCATTTATAATAATAAAAAAACAACTAATTAAGTTGGCACCACATATTTAAGTATCAATATTATCACGCACACTTTTCATTTGATATCAAGAGAAAAAGAATGGAGTAGCTTTTTGATGGTAAATTTCTTTTTGGTTCAAATTAGCACACTAAGTCGCAGATGTGAATCGAACCCTCAACTTCATGGTTAGGGTAAGAGAGCTCTTACCACTTGAGCTAACTCTTGTTCTCGCTTTTTGATGGTAAATGAACAGTTTAGATTCTTTGCCTTATGTTTGTGTCTCATCTTATGTCTCACTACCTCTCCATTTAACAAATAAGCAATAAAATTAAAAATAAGTATGTAGATATTATCTTAGGATGAGGTGCCAATGTGTCATACTATTAAGACAATGAGATACAAGATGGGACACGAAAGTGGAGCAAAATTTCTGGATCGGTAAATGAACCGGTTGTGATTTCTTATTGCCAAAATAATTGAAGGGCAAAAGGCAGATAAAATAAAACAGTACCTGAAAGTTTAAAACCTCCCCTGAGTAACTTTTTATTTCAAGTAGCTTACTTGTCAAACACTACCAAATGATAAACTACCTGAAGTTTTTGAAAAAAAAAACTATTATCCGTCAAAGCAGGTAATTGGAAAGGTATCGTATTTAGATCCTTAATATTTTATTTATTAGTGATTCGCTACTCATATTGATTTAATAGCAAACTAGTATAGATCTCGCGTCGTGCATGAGCGGTAAATTTAGAGCTTTTGGTTTTTAGGGTACTATTAAATCGGCACCTTATTAATATGTGATACTTTTACTCCATATATTGTATTTTGATATGAGATAAAACGAAAATTGAAATGGAAAACTAATCAAAGAAAATGGAGTAAACTTATGCAAGAAATGTTTTTTTAATGAAACTAATTTTTTTACCATTAAATTATGGATTCATTTTATAATTCTCTCCAATTATTTTAATGATTTTTTTCATCATGAACCTAATAGGAAGTATCAGTTAAGCTATTTTCTAAAGTAATAATTATTATTGCATTATGGAAATTTAGCAACTTATAATCTATAGTTTAATACCAGATTTATTTTATTATAATGAAAAATATCATAATTTTTAATTTAATTAAAAAATGAAATTATAAGGGATTGTTTGGTCACCTAACATAAAACACATGAATTAAAATTCATGTAATTTGTAAAATTAGTGGGTTTTTTGTTTGCCTGAAATCACATACATTGAAGTTTAATAAGAACTCTAATTCCTCCATTAATAAGAAAATAATAATAATTTATGAAGAAAATTTTAATTATTTTCATATTAAGGTTGATGCATTTTTAGGAAAAACGAAAAAATGTTTTATTCTCTTAGCAGCAGTAAGGGGGATTAATTATGTCGCAAAGTTAGGTCTTAACCTTGTTGGTCATTTGACAAAAAAATAGTAAACGGCTCCCTTCGACCCGGTTAATTAATTAACAAAAGGTCTGAGTGTCTGACTAGAAATACATTAGTCAAGTTAATAATGTTAAAAATATAATGTTAAAAATAGTAAACTACTCCCTTTAACCTGGTTAATTGTTATCCTTTGATTTTGACACAAAGATTGAAATGGGGGCAATTACAAAATGCAAGGGACCAAATTGAGTGTCAACAATTAAATTGTTCATTAAATTCATTCTTAAAAGAGCAAAGATAACAATTGACTGAGACACCCAAAATGGAATACGACAACAAATCACTGGGACAAGATAGTAATTAGCATATATAGATTCCAGGTTTTTGCATCTGATTATCTGTGTACAAAATCTGTAAAATGTATCAATGTATGTAACAACAATACATTAATTACTATACTCAAGTTTATAATGTTAAAACCAAATAATTAGTGCTCCATATTAATAAATTAAAACTTTTATTATCATTCAATTAGACAACCTTATCAATCACTTGAATTCCAAAGAGGTTTACACAATTTAAACAATAATAAATGTGATCCAGTTCTTGATCACCAATTATAATAATAACCAAGATAACAAAAAACAAAAAATAAATAAAATCATCAAATCGAAATTATAATGTAATAGTTAATAGTTAGGGCATTGAAAATGAGTCCAATCACCAGCTTTGTCACAAAAGTTAAGCAACAATGTCACAGAGACAGGGAGGTCAAGGTGGACGAGACCCAATACATCAACCCTAAGCCTTGTGCAAAGGCATAATGCTGCATCAAGTCCTACGAGCCCATCAACTAGGCTACAACAATCGGACCGTGACGGTCCAACCACGGCATGGACTAAACCATTTAGTACATCAGCACATGCTGCTATTTTTAGGGCATCATTAGGGCACTTTCCCCCGGACGGTGTTGGGTATCCACCATGGTGATGACCGTCGTGGTGGCCACCGGAGTGAGATGGTGTAGATGGTGGCGGTGGGCATGGGGTTGTGGTTGGGATAGTTGGGACATAACTTGAGCTAACCAAAGTGAAGAACACTAGGTTAAGACATAAGAGGAAAGGTAACTTTGAAGCCATCTTTATTAGGGAATATATTAATTATAAGTTATAAATTAAGTTACTAAGATGGCTTGTGATTGGAGGATTGTTGTGAGAAGTGAAGCAAATGGAGTTGTGTTTTTATAGGGAAAGATTTTGAGAATCTTAGGAATAATAAATATGCAAAAATTGGATGTTTTTGCGTTTTTGTAGGGTAAACCATGTTAGGATTCAATAAGTTTAAAGGAAACTGGCCTTTGGTTAATAATTCTTATTCTATTAATTTTAATAGTCATTTGTTTTCACGATATATAGATAATAATGTTGAGAACTTCAAATAGTACAGCTTGTACAAGTTGTAAAATCTTGGAAATATATACTGCAAGATATGTTACAATATGACATATACTCGTATGGAGTGGTAATCAGAAGCCACCCTATGATCTGTATGGACTTGAGCACATTTTCCTTTCATTATTGGGACTATATAGCTCAACACATACATCATGAATACTGAATAGAACTGACAATAATTATTAATCCAACATAAAAATACGACTCGAATCAGGGACGGATGTATGATTTTGATTGAGGGAGCACAATTTGTTTCTAGATAAATTCTTCTTTAATTTATGACACAATTTTTTGTTTTGACTTTTGTTCTAGAATATTATGGTATAATGTTAAAACTGACAAAAAAAAAAATTCAATGGATGTTTGTTTCCTTATAGAATAAAGAGTTTAATATATTTTTAAGAGTAATAATATCCATTGATACAAATATTTCAATCTCCGTGAGTGTCTCTTCCATCCATATTCTATCAAAAACAATATATGGTTTCAGTTTCTTCAAGTTATGAGCAACTTGATTTCCATTAACTTTGTTTTATTTTTGTAACGAATTTTAAAAAAGAACGCAAATTATTTTATAATTTGATAAGTATGTTTAATAATGATATAATATATTTTAATAATCAAATGAACAATCAATAATAGTACTGGTGCAGTGGTTAACTAGTTAGTTTAGTACCCTGGAGTTCAAGGATCGATTCTCCTGCACCATCTATATTGGCCGTTCCGCAAATTTCTACGTCCTTGAAGCGTAAGTGTTTCTTGATGAAGATACTCATCGAAAGCTCGATTGATATAGGAGAGAAAAGAATTTTTCGTTCACTTGGAAAGCTCAGAACGTCTCTTCAAGAAACCTACCATCTCTGTCAACCCTACTCTTAGTTTAATCTCTTTTTCGAATAATGTAACAAATAAGTCCGACCCGGAGTATCGGGTAGGCAATATGTAGGAACCCTTTTTTCATGTTGCCAAAAAAAAAAGTTGTATTGCACCAGTCGGTTCCTAAGTGAAATTTTCTTTTACCCTTTCTTCTAGACGTGGCCTAGGTGCAATGATTTTTTCTTCGTTAAGATATACACTCCCGTGGCTGATCACTTTTGGGTATCTAAAATGTGCTCTTTTATTATCTCAAAAGGTATAACACAACTTATGGGAAAGAAACCATTTAGATTAGACCATTATTGTGGTTTTGCTTGAATGAGGAAACTTGATGAAGCAAGGAGGTTATGACTATTCAAGTGATGAAGGAGGTTGTGTGGATGAATATCGCGGTAAGAAGAAGGGTACTTGGAAAAAAATACAATCTCAATATCAATTGCTTCTACTGCGGTGAATTAAGTCATATAAAAACTATGTGTCCTAAGGCAAAAGAAGATTTAAAGAGTTAACAACGACTCGTGCTAGTGGGGTTGCATTCAACTATGTGAGAAGTTGATGAGGGTGAAATCTTAATGGTTCATGGGGGAAAAAAAACTAAGGATAATTAGGTATTGGATTCAGGAACTTCTTATCACATATATAGAAGAAGAAAGTGGTTAATCTTCTTATGAAGAATGTGATTAGTTTGCCAAATGGTGATAAGGCAAAGATTGAAGGATTTGGTGAAGTTAAGGTGAATTTCATGATGGCCAGGTTAGAAATTTAATCGCATTAGAAAGCTAGATTCTAAAGATTGTGCTATTCATGTTAAAAATAATGTTTTGGAGGTCGCAACTACGCCAAATCTGGCCATCAATAACTAGCGTATCACAACGAAAACTTAATTACATATAATAACGACACTTAGATTACCGTTTTCCAAATATTGGCGGAAACCTAGACCGCACCATAATAATAACAGATTCTCAAGAAAACCGTTGTTATTATACTTAGACAACGTGTGTTTAACAAACCATTATAAAAAACGCTTGACAGTTCCCAAAACCTCGTTGTAGATTCACTCTTATATTATCAACGGTTTTTGGTACCCATTGTTATGTTATATCTACGTATTTCTTGTATCCTTTATAATTTTCTATTATAAAATAACGGGTTTCAATTCAGTCGTAGTCAATAGAGTATTCTATTTCACCACTGCATGCATGCAGGGCTTTACAGAAGTTTAATAATTATTTAATTTGACCAATAATATTCAATTTGACCAAAATAGTTCTATTGATATGTCTTCACAATGCGCTACGTTAAAATCATAAATACAAATCATTTTACTGATCTCTAAATATCTTTCTAAATTTCTCTCTAAAATATGGATGGTCAACCGGAGCTACAATAATCACGTTCTCGTTACGCACAACCTTTTACTTGCATTCTTCATAATCTCCCGGTTCATTATGAGAATGGAAAGGGTTTAAACCCTGATTTTGGGTGATTGAGGTCACTGCTTCATGACTGCGGTTTCACTACGGTTAGGAAAGTGTACCATTTGTCCACAAAAAACCAAGGTTTTATAGGCATTGCATTTATCGATTTTGACGAAGCTAATTCCCATGATAGTTTTCGTCAGGCAGGAAAATTAGGGGCAATATTTGCGGCGGAAGATGCGGGGTAAGAGTCATTTTATTCAGATGCTATACAAAAAGGCCCGTATATATGGGTTGCAACCCATCTTGATCATCATCTGCTGACCCATTACAGGAGGAAACACATTCTTGCCACCGTGCAGATGTCATGGGAGCGAGAGGCCATTGCACCTGCGGCTGACGGTGATAATGCAATCTTGGACTTAATCTATGCCGAAATTCATGACGAGTATCCTAACACTTCATCAGATTCTAATAATTAAGTCTTTAATTATTTGTGATTTTAATAATTTGTATTTGGATTAAGGTAGTGCTTTTAATTAAAGTTTAATTATTTATGTTTTTATGTTTTTATGTTTTTTTGTTACACTTCATCAAAAATAAAATATAACAAAGTCAAACCATCACTACTACAAATATAGGTTTAGGAGACAGGGGCTAATGGAACGAATTTTTGCGGAACCGTCCTAATTTGTCACTAAATATGCGCGGGATTTTTTAATTCAGAAATACAAGACGGTTCCCATTATAACCCGTCTTTATTTGTTCTAAATAAACTAAAGAGAACGGTTAAAATACTAAACCGTGCTCTTATGTTAACAATTAGAAAGCTAAGAGAACGGTTTCATAGAGAACCGTTCTCTTTGCTTCTCATTATACTAAAAGAGAACGGTTGGCTTGGGAACCGTTCTCTTTGCTTTTCATAAAATTTTTCATCATAACTAAAAGAGAACGGTTGCTTTTAGAACCGTTCTCCTTGCTTCAAAAAGAAGACGGTTTCTTTGTGAACCGTTCTCTTTTCTGTTCATAAAATTTTTTCATCATAACTAAAAGAGAACGGTTGCCTTTAGAACCGTTCTCTTTGCTTCTAAAAGAAGACGGTTTCTTTGTGAACCGTTCTCTTTTCTCTTCATAAAAATTAAACAAACATAACGTGTAACACACAGTAACTGCAGCCTTCGAAAACCTTTGAAATTCTGCGAATTCAAGTCTGCGTATTTTCCACATTCAGTCTTCTTCTTGCTATCAATCTGCGAATTCAATCTTGCTATCAATCTTCCGCCATAGTTTCTTCTTCACCAAGCAACTGAACCATAATCGTACGCCCTCTTTCTCCTTTACTCTTGTTTGAATTATCAATTTTTTCTGAATGTTTATGTTGTTTTGATTTTGAATAATATATGATGTATAATTTGTGGTTTTCATGTTGAATATATGGTTTGTATGTGATTTGGATGAGGAATATGATGTATATTGTGGGTTAATGTATATGATGAAGGTTTTGATGTTGATGAATATATGGTTTGTAGGTTTTTTCTGAAATTGTAGTTCATAGTACAGACCCAATGTGTTCATTCGTGTTGCTGCTGCATACCATCTACTGCCACTGCACTTCCTTTGCATCTACGATATTGCTTTTGATATTGCACCAGACTACTACGATATTGCACCAGACCCCCCCCCCTACTGCACTCATTTTTCTACTTCTGTCCGCTTCTCTGGTCTGTTCAGACCAGAACAGCCACTGAACGCATTGGCCTGGTATTCTGGTCTGTTTTGGGTCCATTTTCTGGACTGTTTCACAGACCTCCTGAAATTATTAAAGGACATGCTCCCCGAAAATAATGTACTTCCCGATCGTACATATGAGGCAAAGAAGCTACTTAGGGGAATTGGTATGAAATATGAAAAAATCCACGCATGTCCCAATGATTGCATATTATATCGCAAAGGATATGCTAATCTCACTAGTTGTCCAGTGTGTAAGGAATGGCGATATCAAAAGAAGGAGGGGATCCCAGCTAAAGTTTTGTGGTACTTTCCAATAATTCCTAGGTTGATACGATTATTTGCGAATAAAGATGATGCCAAATTACTCACATGGCATAGTACATCAAAAACAAATGATGGGAAGTTGAGACACCCGGCCGATGGGAAAGACTGGAAGTTTATTGATGCAAAATATCCCGAGTTTGGCAAAGAACCCAGAAATCTCCGCCTTGCACTCTCCACTGATGGGATGAATCCCTTTGGAAATTTGAGTAGTCAACATAGTACTTGGCCGGTGTTTTTAGCTATTTACAATTTGCCTCCATATCTTTGCATGAAACGAAAATATTTGATGTTGTCTCTATTGATTTCTGGTCCTAAAGAACCTGGTAATGATATAGATGTCTACTTAGAGCCTCTTCTTG
This sequence comes from Silene conica, assembly GCA_029255685.2. Lineage (NCBI taxonomy): Eukaryota > Viridiplantae > Streptophyta > Magnoliopsida > Caryophyllales > Caryophyllaceae > Silene > Silene conica. The sequence goes on along the minus strand of CM055315.2, from coordinate 23,016,657 downwards.
ACGATTTGAGATTGTTGTGGGATGAAGGGATACGAGTGTTTGATGCCTACCAGAATAGTTATTTCAATTTGAAAGCAATGTTACTATGTACTATTTCTGACTTTCCTGCGTATGGTAATCTATCTGGACACACTGTGCACGGGAAAGAGGCTTGCCCCTTGTGTGGAGAAGATGTCGATTCTTGTTATTTGAAGTTTTGTCGTAAGCAAGCGTACTTGGGATACCGTAGGTTCTTGGACCCTGATCATTCATATCGTAAGCTACAAAAACCATTCAATGGAAAACCTGAACATCGATCTCCTCCTAAGATATTAACCGGTCATGAAGTATATGAAAGAGTGAAAAAAATTGAGATAACTTATGGGAAGAAGGGTTCTAAATTAGCGTCTCGGGGATATAAGAAGATGTCTCCTCTTTTTGAAAAACTTCCATATTGGCGTGACCTTTCTATAAGATATTGCTTAGATGTTATGCATATTGAGAAACATGTGTGTGACAATATAATCAACACTCTTCTGAATGTTCCGAATAAGTCAAAAGACAACACATCAGCTAGGATGGACATGGTGGATATGAAAATCAGACTTGAGTTGGCACCAGAAAAGAAAGGATGGACATAGTACTGCATTGTCGAACCCATGACATTTTTTATGGTTTAAAAAGCATAAATCGCGCGTTGTCGCATTTAATAGTTTACAACTTTTTTCTTTCAGTAAACCCCTTGTCATAGGTTTCCGTAGATCATTCCAAACAAATACTACCACGGTTTCAATATTATTAATAATCGGTTTTGATCCGTTCTTACAAAAGAAGACGGTTTCTTTGTGAACCGTTCTCTTTTCTCTTCATAAAAATTAAACAAACATAACTTGTAACACACAGTAACTGCAGCCTTCGAAAACCTTTGAAATTCTGCGAATTCAAGTCTGCGTATTTTCCACATTCAGTCTTCTTCTTGCTATCAATCTGCGAATTCAATCTTGCTATCAATCTTCCGCCATAGTTTCTTCTTCACCAAGCAACTGAACCATAATCGTACGACCTCTTTCTCCTTTTCTCTTGTTTGAATTATCAATTTTTTCTGAATGTTTATGTTGTTTTGATTTTGAATAATATATGATGTATAATTTGTGGTTTTCATGTTGAATATATGGTTTGTATGTGATTTGGATGAGGAATATGATGTATATTGTGGGTTAATGTATATGATGAAGGTTTTGATGTTGATGAATATATGGTTTGTATGTTTTTTCTGAAATTGTAGTTTATAGTACAGACCCAATGTGTTCATTCGTGTTGCTGCTGCATACCATCTACTGCCACTGCACTTCCTTTGCATCTACGATATTTCTTTTGATATTGCACCAGACTACTACGATATTGCACCAGACCCCCCCTACTGCACTCATTTTTCTACTTCTGTCCGCTTCTCTGGTCTGTTCAGACCAGAACAGCCACTGAACGCATTGGCCTGGTATTCTGGTCTGTTTTGGGTCCATTTTCTGGACTGTTTTCAGGTATGTTACGTGCTATTTTAGGTCTGTTACGGGTATAGTAACCATTACGGGCAGTAGCCTATGTGTAGAATGCAGTAGCGAGTATGTAGCAGTGGGCAGAATGTATGTAGTTCATAGTACAGACCCACAGTCTAAATTATACACAAATCAACTGTTATCTTCCTTAGTATTATTATCGTCCTTAGTATTATTATTGCTATTAGTATTATTATTGCTATTAGTATTATTATCGTCCTTAGTATTATTATCGTGATATTATTACTATTAGTATTATTATTGCTATTAGTATTATTATCGTTAATAATTGAATTATGAATTTAATAATTGAATTATGTTGTAATTATGTAGTCGAATATGGCTCGTACTTGGATGATTAATGGGAAAAAGGGCGAAGTAGAATATGATGCCGGGTTAGCTGAATTTTACGACTTCGTAATAAAGAACGTGAAAGACAAATCTAGTATGGCGTGCCCTTGTTATATGTGCCGGAATATTAGGTATATGAGCTTTGGAGATGTAAGAATACATTTAAATAAGACAAATTTTAATCCAAAGTACACTTGTTGGATTTTCCATGGAGAATCAAAAAATTTAGATGGAATAGATGTCCAATTTGGGGAGATTGAGAGAGAAACATGCTTGAGTGACGATGAAGAGCCCGATGAGTCTAATTCACTAGAAGATCCGGGTTGTAATATGAATACTGAGGCAGGAGATGGGTGTGACGATATGTTGGATAAATCATGGGGAGATATGTTTGGAGGTGATGAGCAAGAAGGTATTGTAGATGAAACTGATGAGGATCTTGATGAAAATGATTTGGAGGATACCAGTGTTGTATTGGAGAAATTGAAAGATTCCGAAGTGCCTCTTTATAGTAGTTGTAAGCACACTAAATTGGCAGCTCTTGTTAAGTTATATAATTTAAAAGCAACAAATGGGTGGAGTGACAAGAGTTTCACAGACCTCCTGAAATTATTAAAGGACATGCTCCCCGAAAATAATGTACTTCCCGATCGTACATATGAGGCAAAGAAGCTACTTAGGGGAATTGGTATGAAATATGAAAAAATCCACGCATGTCCCAATGATTGCATATTATATCGCAAAGGATATGCTAATCTCACTAGTTGTCCAGTGTGTAAGGAATGGCGATATCAAAAGAAGGAGGGGATCCCAGCTAAAGTTTTGTGGTACAAGATCACCTAATCGACACTCCTTAACAAAATGGGGTTGAACAAGGTGACTCACATGCAAACCTTTGACTTAGTAGCGGAAAATGTCATGAAAGATACTAGAGGGGCACTAAATAGGGTGATTTAAAATTATTCTAAATAAACAAAGTTACAAGCCGAAAGAAAATTTGTAAAGGCCTAGGTATTTTTGACATAATTTTCCCTTAGGGGTTTTTCAAAAACAAGATTAACTAAAAGAAACTATATGCCATGAAATGCAACTACATATTCACATGTTATAATGCATATGCCAAAATAAAACTAAATGCCTACTCTTAAACTAGATGCAAACATCCTACCAACACATAGGTTTCACACAACCAAGTCCAACACGGTTCCCCAAGGGAACACCCATCATCAAATAATCCCATCCTCCTCCATATATAGATAACAAAAATGAAAAGGAAGGAATAAGAAGAAAGAGGAAGAGCAATTTTACCAACTTCTTCTCCGATGTATTCTTGTGTGCGACCTACGAACATGGTTAAGACAAACAAAACACAAAAATATGTACAATGCAATATTTTTGGATTTTTCAAATTTTTCGATTTTTTTTTTTTGGCTTTTCTAAAATTTTCTCAAAAAGAAATATATATAAGGAATATATTTCCCCTCCCCATACTAAAATCTCATCGTCCTCGATGAGACAAGTGCATGGAAGGAAAATACAAAAATAAGCAAAATATTTTTGGGTTTTCAATTTTTTTGAAAAAGAAAAGCATGTTTTTGGTTTTTTTTTTGGCCTCCCCTCTATATTTATTTATTTACAATATATAGGGAGGAGGCTAAAGGAAAACAAACAAAATAAAAGAAAATGCAACTAAACTATTAATTAACTAACAAGAGGAAAGCTAGAATAAAATAAAACAAAAAGAGTTTGGATAAGAGGGAGGATCAAGGTGCACTTTGGATTATCAAACGGAAGCAAGAACCTACACACTTGATTAAAAAGATTAGAGACACAAATGACTTAGGCTAAACTAAGATCTAACAAAGAGATATCAATCCGTTACTCCCCGGCAACGGCGCCAAAAACTTGATAGCTTTGAAATATTGCCTCGCAAGTGCACGAATAGTCGTAGCAAATATCGAGGGTCGGTCCACAGGGAGTAGTTGTTGAGTACCTATTGTTCTACCTTTATGCTTAGCTAAGTCGAGCAAATATTGAGTTTTGTTTAAAACTAAGGAACTACACTAATAACTTATAATAAACAAAAAACACTAAGGAAAGCAAACTAGATTAAGAATAAAATAATTTACTCAAATTAAGAAGGGACTAGAAGGTGATTCAACCATTTCACACGTGACTTCCCTTAATGGCTACTCGTTCGGTTGTTTTAGGTAACGGGATTGAGTGGAGACACCTCTAATTCGTACAAAGACTCCCTCTCGGGCTCACTAGGTAACACTAGGATTGCCACCCCATACCCCTCTCGGGTTCATGAGTTGGACTACTTCGGACTCTAGGGTCAAGACGACTAAGGTTGGCCAAACCCCAACCACCTCTTTCCTAGGCCAAAGGGTTAAAACAAGTCTAATCCCGGTCTTCCCACTCCCTCTCTCGAGGGTCGATTTCTAACCGAATACCAAGGGTGCCCAACCCAAATTCCCCCTCTCGGGTTCAACCTAGGTCGACAACTAGTCTAACAAGGGAGGTCAACTCCTAAACCTAATCAATTCTCATCGATGGTCAAGGGTCAAAGAGTCTCCTATTTCAAAGTCCCCAAGTCAAACATTAATCTAATCAAACCCCTTGATAAACCTCAACCCCTTCACCTTTTACAACCAAACATAACACCCATTTTAAGAAGTCAACATGCTTTAGGTCAAACCACCCCCTAGAAGAGGGTTTACTCACTATTCATAATTAATCTAACACAAAACACATTAAATACTATACTAAACATAATGTTAGAACAAATGAGATTGTAACTTTAATCTAATTTAGTGATTAAACATAAATAAACTACATTAAAATTATCTAAACAACAAAACATAATTAAAAACAATAATAAAGAGTAAGGATGAGAAATTGATACCAACAAAATGAGAGAAAAATGTATAAATAAGGTAGATCTTGTCTTACATACCCAAAAGATTTAAACTTAAAACTAATTAACCTACCACTAAATTAATTTAAGAGAGAGTTTTTTTGGAGAAAATAAAACTAAAATCCTAAAAAAAATGAAAGTAGGGACTCCTTTCATCTTGTGCGTCACACCCCCTTTTGTCCTTCCAGCCAAATCCCCATTTTATATGGGCCAATCAAAAATCAAAAACCCTTGCTAATGGCCCAATAAATAAACCTCAAAAATAAGAAAAATGCCATCATTGACGCAACACGTGACAACAACAAACAAAGTGATTAATACACCGGCCGCATGGGATTTACACCGGACGAAGTCGAGTTACGCCGGATGGAAGGGAGTTACACCCGGCCAGCCTTTTTTTTGTCCTTTTCTCTCTTTCTTCTTGGGTGTAACTTGGGCAGTCAGGTGTTACAACACCCGACTGCCTCTTTTACGCCTGGGACTGATTTTTGGGCGGGTGTAGAAACACCCCACTGCATGAATTACGCCCGGCTTCGAGGTAGGTACACCCAGAATACTTCTAAACTCGTTTTCTCGACTCGTAAGCTCCCCGGTACTTCCGTTAAGTCCCCAAATTACCTAGAATAACGTGACAATGCTACAAAAACATAGAAAGCACATGAAAATAGCATGCAACGATATTTGAGGCTAAAAAGAGGATAAAGACGGAAAAACCGACATAAAAGCTAGACAAAGTGAAGGAAAATAGTGATGAAAATAGGGCCGATAACGTAGTTATCAAATCTCCCTACACTAAACCCTTACTCGTCCTCGAGTAAGCACAAATCTAAGTCAAGAAAAAGGGCACAAGAAAGGAAAAACTAGAATGAAGCAAACAAGGAAACTACTAAAAAGGACCTAATTCTACTAAAATAACTAGCCGCATGAGTATTAGCGCACTCAACGCCCCTTCAACTCACGTAATCATGCTCATGAGGTAGAGCACGACTCGCAAGGCAAGTAGGGTCTTGCACAAAATTGGGATGCATCCAACTCTTAAGCACAAGGTAGAAAAATGGATGCATCGATCACAAAGAAATGCCACCTTCCTCATCTAGGTGGCGATCACTACCTAGTGGAAAATCAAGCAAAGACACATACTCCTTACAAATATTAATTCGACAAGTGACTAGGTTTACAAGGATAGCTATAAATCACCCCCTAAAATAGTGCAAGTCTAGGCTACTTTCAAGTGCATCTTCCAACTACTTTGTCAAAGGCGATCGGATGAAAATGGAAGGGAATCCCCAATATGCTTAGAAGTGAAAAATTAGACGGTCTAGACTCTTGTCAAGCAAGAGTCGTGGTTCGTTCCAAGTTCATCTAGAGGGGATGGCAAAAGTAAAAAGAATTTTGAAGTAAAATGCTCAACTCATTTTATAAAGGTTAGGAAAACTCGAAATTTTACCTCTTATTATATTTTTTTCTTTTTTTTTTCTTTTGCTCTCAAATGGTTCGGATAGGGCTTGTCCAACGCGTGCTAACACCCTTTGTTTTCGCCAATCGCTTATTAGGCAACCGGTTAAACTCTACATGTTAGCTAGTCGGAGGACATCCACTCTGTCTTCGGGGAGGTCGAATTCACGACCAAGCGGGAAACCAAGGTATTGGCATTCCCCCCAAAGCACATCGAAGTGTTAGCCTATATCCAAACCAAGAGACTTAAATCAAACACACAATTTTTTTTAGAGGTTTCTTTCTCTTTTTTTTTTTTTTCGAAACCAAGATTTCCAAAACCAAAATAAGTGAAATGAGCATAAAAAAATCAAAAACTTTTTAGGATTTGCCATCCGACCTAGACTACCAAGGTCACCAAGATCACCTAATCGACACTCCTTAACAAAATGGGGTTGAACAAGGTGACTCACATGCAAACCTTTGACTTAGTAGCGGAAAATGTCATGAAAGATACTAGAGGGGCACTAAATAGGGTGATTTAAAATTATTCTAAATAAACAAAGTTACAAGCCGAAAGAAAATTTGTAAAGGCCTAGGTATTTTTGACATAATTTTCCCTTAGGGGTTTTTCAAAAACAAGATTAACTAAAAGAAACTATATGCCATGAAATGCAACTACATATTCACATGTTATAATGCATATGCCAAAATAAAACTAAATGCCTACTCTTAAACTAGATGCAAACATCCTACCAACACATAGGTTTCACACAACCAAGTCCAACACGGTTCCCCAAGGGAACACCCATCATCAAATAATCCCATCCTCCTCCATATATAGATAACAAAAATGAAAAGGAAGGAATAAGAAGAAAGAGGAAGAGCAATTTTACCAACTTCTTCTCCGATGTATTCTTGTGTGCGACCTACGAACATGGTTAAGACAAACAAAACACAAAAATATGTACAATGCAATATTTTTGGATTTTTCAAATTTTTCGATTTTTTTTTTTTGGCTTTTCTAAAATTTTCTCAAAAAGAAATATATACAAGGAATATATTTCCCCTCCCCATAGTAAAATCTCATCGTCCTCGATGAGACAAGTGCATGGAAGGAAAATACAAAAATAAGCAAAATATTTTTGGGTTTTCAATTTTTTTGAAAAAGAAAATCATGTTTTTGGTTTTTTTTTTTGGCCTCCCCTCTATATTTATTTATTTACAATATATAGGGAGGAGGCTAAAGGAAAACAAACAAAATAAAAGAAAATGCAACTAAACTATTAATTAACTAACAAGAGGAAAGCTAGAATAAAATAAAACAAAAAGAGTTTGGATAAGAGGGAGGATCAAGGTGCACTTTGGATTATCAAACGGAAGCAAGAACCTACACACTTGATTAAAAAGATTAGAGACACAAATGACTTAGGCTAAACTAAGATCTAACAAAGAGATATCAATCCGTTACTCCCCGGCAACGGCGCCAAAAACTTGATAGCTTTGAAATATTGCCTCGCAAGTGCACGAATAGTCGTAGCAAATATCGAGGGTCGGTCCACAGGGAGTAGTTGTTGAGTACCTATTGTTCTACCTTTATGCTTAGCTAAGTCGAGCAAATATTGAGTTTTGTTTAAAACTAAGGAACTACACTAATAACTTATAATAAACAAAAAACACTAAGGAAAGCAAACTAGATTAAGAATAAAATAATTTACTCAAATTAAGAAGGGACTAGAAGGTGATTCAACCATTTCACACGTGACTTCCCTTAATGGCTACTCGTTCGGTTGTTTTAGGTAACGGGATTGAGTGGAGACACCTCTAATTCGTACAAAGACTCCCTCTCGGGCTCACTAGGTAACACTAGGATTGCCACCCCATACCCCTCTCGGGTTCATGAGTTGGACTACTTCGGACTCTAGGGTCAAGACGACTAAGGTTGGCCAAACCCCAACCACCTCTTTCCTAGGCCAAAGGGTTAAAACAAGTCTAATCCCGGTCTTCCCACTCCCTCTCTCGAGGGTCGATTTCTAACCGAATACCAAGGGTGCCCAACCCAAATTCCCCCTCTCGGGTTCAACCTAGGTCGACAACTAGTCTAACAAGGGAGGTCAACTCCTAAACCTAATCAATTCTCATCGATGGTCAAGGGTCAAAGAGTCTCCTATTTCAAAGTCCCCAAGTCAAACATTAATCTAATCAAACCCCTTGATAAACCTCAACCCCTTCACCTTTTACAACCAAACATAACACCCATTTTAAGAAGTCAACATGCTTTAGGTCAAACCACCCCCTAGAAGAGGGTTTACTCACTATTCATAATTAATCTAACACAAAACACATTAAATACTATACTAAACATAATGTTAGAACAAATGAGATTGTAACTTTAATCTAATTTAGTGATTAAACATAAATAAACTACATTAAAATTATCTAAACAACAAAACATAATTAAAAACAATAATAAAGAGTAAGGATGAGAAATTGATACCAACAAAATGAGAGAAAAATGTATAAATAAGGTAGATCTTGTCTTACATACCCAAAAGATTTAAACTTAAAACTAATTAACCTACCACTAAATTAATTTAAGAGAGAGTTTTTTTGGAGAAAATAAAACTAAAATCCTAAAAAAAATGAAAGTAGGGACTCCTTTCGTCTTGTGCGTCACACCCCCTTTTGTCCTTCCAGCCAAATCCCCATTTTATATGGGCCAATCAAAAATCAAAAACCCTTGCTAATGGCCCAATAAATAAACCTCAAAAATAAGAAAAATGCCAGCATTGACGCAACACGTGACAACAACAAACAAAGTGATTAATACACCGGCCGCATGGGATTTACACCGGACGAAGTCGAGTTACGCCGGATGGAAGGGAGTTACACCCGGCCAGTCTTTTTTTTGTCCTTTTCTCTCTTTCTTCTTGGGTGTAACTGTTGGAGATTGTGTCCTCCACATGTAGTGTGATAACGTCATTGAACATACCCTTGTACGGACAAGTGGGAGATTGTTGGGGCTGGTGTCCTTGACAATTAAGTACAATGACTTATTAAATCTCTTTAAGGATCACAAGGGCATACTTCTGTATTATTACCAGTTGATCCACGTTTATCAATAACGGTTGGCTTGCTAGATAAGTTTGACGTTATTGTCATACGGATGGCGGTGGTCAACTGGTCCCTATACGTCACACCTATAGGACACGTTTGAGAGATGTGAAGGTATGAAAATACAGTCACATTTTGCCGGATATGACTAAACGGTTAGTCAGAGGTATTGACTATTAAATTAGTCAATAAGATGTTGAGATTATTATTTAATACAGATTAAATAATTTTAGCTAATACGGATTACATGATTAATTCGTAAATTAAATATAAACGGTTATATTTAATTAAATATTGTATTCGCGTATTAATATAAACAGTTATATTAATTTGGATAATTATACAATATCGTATTTTGTCAGGCCATTATTAATATATCGACTGTATTAATATCTGATAACATGTTACGATTTATAAATAAAACCCGCGAACAACTTAAAGCTAATTGGGTCGAATCACGCATTGGAATAAGGTAAGAGTGGAAAGCCCACTCCTACCCGACATCAATTTCGGCCGGCCAAGTGTAGTATATAAGGAGAGTCCTTCTCCTTATATCAAATATTCTTGTTGCACTGTTTAATAAATCTCAAGGTAAAATTAGGGTTTGAGAGCATTCTTCTCCCAAAACCTCAGATCTCACATCTAAAACCTCAGGGGCTCTCCCTATATTGCAAGGCAATTGGAGAGGATTTCTAGCACACGCGGCCACGTCTCAAACTAAGTCTTGGGTGCAAGTTATAGGAGGGAATTTGCATTAATTCCTGTTCTTAGGCCATAAGCACAAAGGACCAAAGGTTGAATTCTTTTTCTTATCCTTTTTAATCTTATGACTATAAACACAACTGTATTTTTCATTATAATCCTGCAAGTTTAGGGTGAATACATGCTTTATTCCCCACAAGTGGTATCAGAGCCAGGCCATGAAAATTTTACTTTTGTGTTTTTCATAAGTTTATTTAAAAGTTTTTGAAAAATCTCGTTTCTGCCGCCGTGTCGGTCGGTCGACCAGTTATAGCGGTCGGTCGACCGCCCCTGTGTGAGTTTTCTGTTTTTTTTCAAAACAGTTTCCTTTGTGAGAAATCGTGTTCAGAAACTCGGTTTCGTGTTTTGTGGTCGGTCGACCTGTTTTTCGGGTCGGTCGACCATTCTGATTTAAAAAAAAAAAAAAAAAAAAAAAAAAAAAAAAAAAAAAAAAAATTTTTTTTTTTTCGTCAGGTGGTCGGTCGACCTGTTTTTCCGGTCGGTAGACCACCCCTGTAACAGAATCGTTTTTTTTATTTTACGAAAATAACATGTTTTATTTTCACATGGCTTAAAATAATATACTATATACGGAAATAGTGTATTATTTAGTGAAACGGTTCACCCTCGCTTGATACATATTGTTTTAAAACAGTTTAAAATAATGGATTATATGTTTATTAAAATTGGTGATTAAAACGGTATAGTCACTTAATTTTAATCTTAAAAGGTGGTTTGGTATAAATGTATTAATCATAATAACAATATTATGTCATGTATAAATTGTTTTTAGTTGATGCATTTTATTTATCGTCTTGTGAATGCCTTGAATGCTTTCAATAACGTATTTAATTTTTTGCGAACGGTTGTAACTTAGTGTGGCCTTAGAAGATTGTGTCACCGTAATGAAGGGACACGATCTTGCTTGTAATTTTGAGATCTTGAATCTCCGTTTTGGGTTTTTGCCATGTAATTACTTTTGTATTTAAATTAGAATGTATCTAGGACTACTTTTGTAATTTAAATTAGTAATTTTGTGAAGACCAAAGACAAGACGGAGGCCGGATGCTCACTCCCGCTGCAAGGACCAAGATGGAACATCAAGACAAGCTTCTAGGGTCCAACAGTGGATTCCAAGTTGTTTTATGTTTATTTTGGTAGGATAGGCCACACTAGGACTTTTATTTACGTTTATTGCATTTATCTTTACGCTTTCATCGATAATAGCTTGCATCATATTCCGCCTAAAAACCAAACCACCTATATCATGCCTGAAAACTGACTCATGTAGAGGTCTCGCGTTAGTTTTCTGTGACAATACAGATGTCACATGTCATTTAAAAGTCATCACTTTATTTAATTCATTCACGCAAATGCTAGTTTTTAGTTCACTTAAATATGGATAAATAAAAGTTGATGGGGTCTTCCTCGTATAACCAAAAATTGAGATTAGTCTTTATAAATCAGCCTCCCATGAATCCCTTCTTCGTCGGTAGGCATAATATGACCCCTTCTACGTCGGGTAAGTGGGAACAGATGATTTATTTTATCTCAACATCATGGTCACTCGATAATATTCCAGTGACTGAGATGGACTAATAGATAGATTTACGGAAATCTATCGACCAAGAGTTCCAACGTTGGAATTAGCCAAACTGTGGGCTTATCAATATACGGAAATTGAGTCTTGGGATCGTTTATATAATTCTTGAGGGAGATCAATTATATAAATGCATGAGTCTACGAGTTTAAATTCAATTTAATATAGACTTAAATCACAACAATAAGTTGCTTATATGGTTTTGTTTTATCTTCTTTTCAGTGTAGAACACGTTCATTAAAACTGCTGTAAAACTAAAATGGCTGGTGAAGACCTAATGCCAAGTGCCAAGCTAGCACATGAATCCTGGCTAAAAGCCTTCATGGACTCCATGAATCAGTCAACTAGACTGAGGAATGATGGGTCAAACTTCTCTGACTGGGAGGCAGCACTACGGAATGCTGCCATTGCTGACGGAAAGCTCAAGTTCTTAACTGAGCCCATTCCGCCACACCCAGGAACTGGAGCTAGAGCCAACGATGTTCGCGCTCATAGCGACTTCGTCATGGAAGCGGGTGCGATAAAGAACGTACTCATCTATGCAATGGAATCCAATTTGCAAAGACGCTTCATAACCCATGGTGCAAACAAGATTTTCACCACGCTCACTAACGAATTCTCCAAGGCTCCGAGAATCGTTTCTTATGAGCATACCTGTCGCTTCTTTGAGGCGAAACTCCAGAAGGGCCAAGCTGTTAGCCCACATATTCTCAACATGATTGAGAATATCGAGAAACTGGAGTCCCTAAACTGCAAGATCAGTGAGAACATCATCGTTGATCGCATGCTTCATTCGCTTCATGATGGGTTCGCCCTCTTTAGGGCCAACTACTACATGAACGACATGAAGAAGACTCCCCATGAGCTCCACTCCCTTCTCGTACAGACTGAGAAGGATCTAAAGTTGAGTGGGAGTCTAAAGCAGGATGTTCTCATGATCTCCAGTAAGGGAAAAGGTAAAGGGAAGGCTAAAGCTCAGGGCGACCTAGCAGTAGGTAAGCCCAGGTTCAAGAAACCAGGATTTACTAAGAGTGGGCCAGGTGAGTCAAGCAACTCACAGGGCAAGACAAAGAGCAAGGATACTAGCATGGAATGTCACCATTGCCACAAGACTGGGCATTGGAGGCGCTCCTGCCCCGTGTATCGGGAGGACATTAAAGCAGGTCGCGTTACTCCTGTTGATATGTCTTCTTCTTCTTTTATTCACATGATTGAGATTAACCATGCAAGTTGCGGAACTTGGGTACTTGATACTGGTTGTGGTTCTCATCTATGTAATCATGTGCAGGGCCTCCGAAACCAAGAACCCCTAATCAAGGGTGAGGTGGACCTGCGAGTCGGGAATGGAGCACGCGTTGCTGCAGTCTCGAAGGGAACATACGTGATCCAGCTTCCAAGTGGATTCGAGTTATTTTTATATAACTGTTATTATGTTCCTAGTTTATCCAAAAACATTATTTCAGTTTCTGCACTTGACAAACTCGGCTTTTCATTTGTAATAGAGAATAATAGCTGTATTTTCTCCTTACACAATATGATTTATGGCAAGGCAGTTTCCATGAATGGAATTTATGTTTTAGATCAAACTACCGAGATATTACATGTGAATAATAAAAGATTAAAGGTAGGTGACAAAGATCAAACTTACTTATGGCATTGTCGTATGGGACACATAAATGAGAAACGCGTAAAACAGCTCATACAGAATGGAGCTATATTGCCCTTTGATTTCGAATCATATGGCACGTGTGAATCATGTCTCATCGGCAAAATGACTCGTATTTCCTTCAAAGGTGTTGGAATGCGCGCTGCCGACCTATTAGGACTCATACATACGGACGTATGTGGCCCTATGTCGATCAACGCACGAGAAGGCTATAGGTATTTCATCACTTTCACGGATGATTTGAGTAGATATGGCTATGTCTACTTGATGAAACATAAAAGTGAATCCTTTGACAAGTTCAAAGAATACCAGAATCGGGTACAGAACCAGCTGGGTAGAAAGATTAAAGCACTACGCTCGGATCGTGGTGGTGAGTATCTTTCACGCGAGTTTGATCAACACCTAAAAGACTGTGGGATCGTGCTACAGTTGACTCCACCTGGAACACCACAATTAAATGGTGTGTCCGAACGGAGAAATCGAACTTTACTTGATATGGTTCGATCCATGATGAGTCACACCGTTGTGCCTGATTCATTGTGGGGCTATGCTCTTTTGTCGGCCGCTCTAATACTTAACCGAAGTCCGTCTAAAGCTGTTGACAAGACTCCATTCGAGTTATGGAAGGGAACGGTCCCTAACTTGTCCTTTATTCGGGTTTGGGGCTGCGAGGCTTATGTCAAGTGGAGACACGAGGATAAGCTCGGCCCGCGATCGGTCAAGACATACTTTATAGGCTATCCAAAGGGAACGTTTGGTCATTACTTCTACTCGCCTACCGAACAACGTGTTTTTGTTGCGGCTAGTGCGACGTTCTTAGAGAAAGAATTTCTCGAGAACAAGTCGAGTAATAGAACCTTCGAGTTATCGGAGGTTCAAGAACCAACTACCGAGCAACCATTGGAGGAAACAGGACCTTCAACCGAGGCTGCGGTAGATATCCCTGAGGAACCTAGGAGGTCAGGAAGAGTCTCTATTCCACCGGACAGATACATTGGTATGGTCGAGGAACACGATACAGATGACGTCTTACTCCTAGAGGGTAATGAACCCACAACCTATAAAGGTGCCATGACCAGTTCTGACTCAAAGCTATGGCTAGAAGCCATGCAATCCGAGATGGACTCCATGTATGAGAACAACGTGTGGGATCTTGTGGACCTACCTGCAAAGGTACGTCCCCTTCAATGCAAATGGCTTTACAAGATAAAGCATGCCGTGGAAGGACAACAAGATATCCATAAGGCTAGACTAGTTGCTAAAGGTTTCACCCAAGTGCCAGGCTTGCACTACGATGAGATCTTTGCACCCGTAGTCATGCTACGTTCCATTCGGATTATCTTAGCGATCGCCGCATTTCATGATTATGAAATATGGCAAATGGACGTTAAAACCGCCTTCTTAAACGGTTATTTGGAGGAAGAGTTGTACATGGTACAACCCGAGGGTTTTATCGATCCAGCACATCCTAAGAAAGTTTGCAAGCTTAAGCGTTCCATCTATGGACTTAAGCAAGCATCGCGGAGTTGGAATCATCGCTTCGACCAAGTGATAAAAGAGAATGGATTCATTCGATCAGTCGAGGAACCATGTCTCTATATCAAGTCGAGTGGGAGCAAGATTGTATTCCTAGTACTGTATGTCGACGACATACTCTTGATTGGGAATGACATACCTCTCTTATCTTCGGTTAAAGCATGGTTGAAAAACCATTTCCAGATGAAAGATCTGGGAGAGGCACAAAGAATTTTGGGCATCCGTATCTACAGGGATAGATCACGACGGATGTTGTCTCTCAGTCAGGAGTCTTATATAGAGAAGATTCTGGAGAGATTCAGCATGACGAACTCCAAGAAGGGGTTCCTTCCTATGACTCCTGGGCTTCACTTGAGCAAGACTCAAGAAGCTAAGTCAATGGAAGAGAAAGAGCGCATGGGTCGGATTCCTTATGCTTCGGCAATAGGATCGATCATGTATGCCATGATATGCACACGTCCTGATGTTGCATATGCATTGAGTATGACAAGTCGATTCCAAGCTCATCCAGGTGAACAACACTGGATGGCCGTGAAAAACATTCTTAAGTACCTACGGAGGACTAAAGATTGGGGATTGACTTACGGAGGCGACTCGACGCTCTGCGCCACGGGTTACGCAGATGCTAGCTTCCAAACGGATCGAGATGACTCGAAATCTCAGTCTGGATTCGTTTTTACTCTTAATGGCGCTGCTGTCAGCTGGAAAAGTTCTAAACAGAGTGTTACAGCAGATTCTACGACTGAGTCCGAGTACTATGCCGCCTCGGAAGCAGCTAAGGAAGCAATATGGATGCGTCAATTCTTACAAGGACTCTCGGTAGTGCCTAGTTCGAATGACCCAATCACCGTTTATTGTGACAATAGTGGTGCCATCTTCCAAGCTAAGGAGCATAAGTCTAGCAACAAGGCTAGGCATGTACAACGGAAAGCTCATCTAATCAGAGATTACGTGGAGCAAAAGGAGATTTTTATTGAAAAGATCGCTACGGATGACAACATAGCTGATCCTCTCACAAAAGCATTACCACGTGATAAGCATGAAGGGCACATTCATTCCATGGGAATTGGATGTGTTCCTAAGTTGTAGTACTCTTTTATGAATTCATGTAATAATTCATTTTCTCGTGTACTCTATTCAACCTTATTGTTATGATATAAAATGTTTTGTTTCTCATGTGGAATTGTACGCCAATTTTGAACACCACAAAGTGAACTGATTAACATTACATCGTTTTGGTCCTTGATTACCCACTTGAGCTGATAACTTAGGTAATCATTTTGTGACGTTGGTTGATGGTGGGTTCAACGAGCCATAAGTCACGCGGCTGACTGACCAATCACAAAGGCGAGTTATACGGATATCTCGTAGGACACCCCGTGACAACGTTATGGAGTCCTAAATGTTTTATAACATTGGGTGCCGGGTCGTGGATAGGACCTCCATAGTGTTCCTTAGAGTCGAGTCTTTTGACCTTCAACTGTCTCTTGAGATTAAGACAGATTTTGGGTAACTTTGGTTTCTTTCCCACGGTCACCGTAACAGGGGCCAAGAGGATTTTTTCTGGGTTATTTCATGCTGGGCGATATCGGCAGGATTCGAGTTGAGAAAAATATCCAAACCCTTATCAGGATTATATCATTTCTCAGGGCCACTCGAGGAGTAGTAACTGAAATGCATGGCCATGCTCGAATACAGATTCGTTTTATCAGTTAAGTTACTCTCTAGTCGGGGAAACCACTCTTGATACAGATCGCTTGTGAGATACGACCTTTGCGAATGCGGATTTGCAAATTGTCTTACATTGAGTGGGAGAAATTTTAAAAGGATATGAGATTCGGTTATCGCACCTACACTTGTACGGACAAGTGGGAGCTTGTTGGAGATTGTGTCCTCCACATGTAGTGTGATAACGTCATTGAACATACCCTTGTACGGACAAGTGGGAGATTGTTGGGGCTGGTGTCCTTGACAATTAAGTACAATGACTTATTAAATCTCTT
Source organism: Silene conica (assembly GCA_029255685.2). Classification (NCBI taxonomy): domain Eukaryota; kingdom Viridiplantae; phylum Streptophyta; class Magnoliopsida; order Caryophyllales; family Caryophyllaceae; genus Silene; species Silene conica. The sequence goes on along the minus strand of CM055315.2, from coordinate 22,999,760 downwards.
TAAGGATCACAAGGGCATACTTCTGTATTATTACCAGTTGATCCACGTTTATCAATAACGGTTGGCTTGCTAGATAAGTTTGACGTTATTGTCATACGGATGGCGGTGGTCAACTGGTCCCTATACGTCACACCTATAGGACACGTTTGAGAGATGTGAAGGTATGAAAATACAGTCACATTTTGCCGGATATGACTAAACGGTTAGTCAGAGGTATTGACTATTAAATTAGTCAATAAGATGTTGAGATTATTATTTAATACGGATTAAATAATTTTAGCTAATACGGATTACATGATTAATTCGTAAATTAAATATAAACGGTTATATTTAATTAAATATTGTATTCGCGTATTAATATAAACAGTTATATTAATTTGGATAATTATACAATATCGTATTTTGTCAGACCATTATTAATATATCGACTGTATTAATATCTGATAACATGTTACGATTTATAAATAAAACCCGCGAACAACTTAAAGCTAATTGGGTCGAATCACGCATTGGAATAAGGTAAGAGTGGAAAGCCCACTCCTACCCGACATCAATTTCGGCCGGCCAAGTGTAGTATATAAGGAGAGTCCTTCTCCTTATATCAAATATTCTTGTTGCACTGTTTAATATATCTCAAGGTAAAATTAGGGTTTGAGAGCATTCTTCTCCCAAAACCTCAGATCTCACATCTAAAACCTCAGGGGCTCTCCCTATATTGCAAGGCAATTGGAGAGGATTTCTAGCACACGCGGCCACGTCTCAAACTAAGTCTTGGGTGCAAGTTATAGGAGGGAATTTGCATTAATTCCTGTTCTTAGGCCATAAGCACAAAGGACCAAAGGTTGAATTCTTTTTCTTATCCTTTTTAATCTTATGACTATAAACACAACTGTATTTTTCATTATAATCCTGCAAGTTTAGGGTGAATACATGCTTTATTCCCCACAGTAACTTGGGCAGTCAGGTGTTACAACACCCGACTGCCTCTTTTACGCCTGGGACTGATTTTTGGGCGGGTGTAGAAACACCCCACTGCATGAATTACGCCCGGCTTCGAGGTAGGTACACCCAGAATACTTCTAAACTCGTTTTCTCGACTCGTAAGCTCCCCGGCACTTCCGTTAAGTCCCCAAATTACCTAGAATAACGTGACAATGCTACAAAAACATAGAAAGCACATGAAAATAGCATGCAACGATATTTGAGGCTAAAAAGAGGATAAAGACGGAAAAACCGACATAAAAGCTAGACAAAGTGAAGGGAAATAGTGATGAAAATAGGGCCGATAACGTAGTTATCACCTACCCCACCGTCACCCACTGGGCTGCTCTAAAGCGCCTCCTAGGTTACCTTAATGGTACCTTACACCACGGTATTCATCTCACAAACTGCTCCTCACCACTATGCCTACACGCATTTTGTGATGCCGATTGGGGAGGGGATCCCCATGATTATTTATCAACCACGGGTTATCTAATCTATCTAGGTAGTAATCCCATTTACTGGTCTACAAAGAAACAGAAAGCGGTATCATGTTCATCTACCGAAGCTGAGTTTCGGGCCGTTGCTTCAACTACTGCTGAGCTTCTCTGGCTAAAAAATCTACTACTCGAACTCGGTATTACATATACTATGCCGCCTACAATCTATTGTGATAACTTAAGTACAACACACTATTCGGCCAACCCGGTTTTCCACTCATGAATGAAGCATGTTGCACTCGCGTTTCACTTCGTCAAAGAACATATTAGTAATGGCTACATTCGAGTCCAGCATATAAATGGGTCTGACCAACTTGCAAACACACTCACCAAACCGCTCCACAAGCCACGTTTTCTCATGCTCTCTTCCAAGATTGGTCTACGCTCTCGCCCGTCCATCTTGAGCGAGAATGTTAATAATACAAGATTCTCAAGTCAACCAAGTCAACTTATGAAATTGGAAACAAATCAATATGGAGTAAATCAAGCGTAATTCACTCACATAATAATACCCTTAATTAAGTTTTGTAATTACTTGTTTTCTTACCTATCTTGGCTCCTCCATTTATATATGGTATAGATCTTTTGATTCCCTTATGTTTAGCTATGTAATTGTAGTATATATGTAACTACTTGTAATCTCTGCGTTTAACAAATATAATCACAATATTCTCATATTATTTACATTAACAACGGTAGATGCAATAACGGTTTCGTGTTTCTATTTAAAAACGGTAAATGCATTTTTTGACCGTTATTGCATGTCTTATTTGGCGTAGTGCACTAAAAAGGGTAAGGTGATTCTCAATGGCAGAAAGGTAAAACTAAGTTATTCACATTTGAGAGGAGATGCGTGGTGAAGATGTGTTGGTTCAACGCGAGGTACTCTATAGTGGAGGGGAGATACTTTTAAGTAAAGGTTGGGTTATTTCACTTGACAAGTCCACAGTAATGTTGGGCTTAAGTGGTGGTTTGTTGAGTAGTAACCTGAACATTGTTGAACGAGACTTAGAAGTTAGCTTTTGAATGGAATAAAGATTATTTATATAACTAGCGGTAAATTTTGACTTAGACATTATATAAATAGTGGTCATTAATCATGTTGGATATATTTGAATGTATGCCTCTCGGGTTAAGCATAGTTGAAAATCTTAACAAATAGCTAAGTGTTAGAAAATTGATGTATTATTGATAGTGTTTGAATAATAATACAAGTTAGATTGTGGGTTAATCTCATAACAAAATAAAATATTATATTTTTGCATGTTTTTATATTATTTATAACGAAAATCCCAACAAACTTACATGCATTTGATTTGTCATTTTACTCCCTCTTAAAAATTTCTCAATTTTTACTTTGAGACTATTCATATAACTACTCTATTTCTATTTCGATGGGACTTTCTTGGAAAATTATACGACACGTACTATCCTCTCATATACCCCTTACTATTGAGGTCCCTATTCATTACATGTAATACACCCATTAAAGGGTCTCCATTTATTGTATGTTAAAGAACGACGTCGAGATTAGGCGTTGTCCAGTGACACTAACTCATTTTCCAATTTTTATGGTTGTATTTGATATTGTGTGTGATAATGAAGCCCACCTTCCACTCACCAACTTAATCACACTCATTTACATTATTAAGGAGTAATACTTCACCAGAATAATAATCTGTTGAGTACCAAACACGACCATACACTAATAATATTAGCGGTGGTTATGAAGATTAGCGAGTTTAGGTCATCAATTTTTTTTTCATATATGCTTAAGCTTTGTATATGCATTTATTAAGAATCTCATATATGCTTATGCGCATGTGTGCTCAACATAGTTAAAATGAAGTGAAAATGGATACCAAGTCTAATCTTTTAAAAACATTAGAAGCTTAATTAAATTTCAAGTAGATTACACTACAACAATAATAAAATTATGAAACTACTGAGATCAACCGAATCGTTTATCACAAATTAAATGAACAAAACATAACAATCTTACAAAATCAATACATATTAAATGAAATAAAAATACTCTTTAGAAAAGAAATTGCCCAAGATCATGAATAAATGACACATATATTCATGGAATTATTATATATTGTCGCATGACGAAGTTTTTAGTAGTTAGGGCATTGATAATTAGAAGGAACACCAGCCTTACGACAAAAGTTAACCAACAATTTGACGGAGATAGGAAGGTCAAGGTGGACAAGGCCTAATACATCTGCCTTAAGTCTTGTGCAAAGGCATAATGCTGCATCAACACCTACAAGGTCATCAAGTAGGCTGCAACACTCGGTCCGTGATGGTCCAACCACGGCATGGACCAAGCCATTTAGCACATCAATACATGCAGCTATTTTTAGGGCATCATTAGGGCACTTTCCACCGCTCGGTGTCGGATATGATGGGGTAGATGATGGTGGTGGTGGGCATGGGGTTGTGGTTGTGGTTGGGACAGTTGGGACATAGCTTGAGCTAACCAAAGTGAACAACACTAGGTTAAGGCATAAGACAAAACTAGCCTTTGAAGCCATATTAATTAAGTAATTAAGGAATTAATTAATTGAAAGATATTAAGATGCTAAGATGACTTGTGATTGGAGGGATTATTGTGTGAAGTTAAGTAAACATACATGAGTTTATATAGGGAAAGATTTTGAGAATGTAAGGAATTATAAATGTTTTAAATTGCGTATTTTTAGGGTAACCATGTGCTTAAGCTAATCAGTGAGCTCAAGGTGGCTCTTGATTATTTTATGAAATAATTGTTGCAATAAACTTCAAATTATACAGCTTGTTAGGGTTGTATGTAATCTTGGAGGTGTGTTCAACTGTTCATGATGTATGTAAACAATTAAATCAAATTATTAGCTAAATTGAGATTAAATTACACATCTTGGACTTGCCTTAATTAATCACATTCAATTATTTATAGTTAATTTTAAATTTCCATGACGATAGCACCCAGATGAAGCATTTAAACAATTAAATCAAATTATTAATTGAGATTTATGAGAGTGATTAAATTAATAAACCAGTTAGTGTGTGGGAAGGCAAGTAGGGTGTTCCATTTAAGTTCCACTTGATTACCACTCGTGTATTGAGAGAAGAACATTATCCGTTTTCAGCTTGTGATGGATAGTGTTCGTCTTAAATGAAAATTTGTGATCTAACCGATGGTAATAAGAATATTTATAAGGGTAACATGAAGGTGCAGAGAAAGCGTAAAAAATGTGTCTTGAATTATACTCATAGGCATTTAAAACGTTTAACGACTTTCAATATGACTAGGCCTCTATTTAACAAGGTAATTTAGTTAGCTTATAGGGTAGTTTATTTTGCCAAAAATAATTCATTCTTTTTCAATTACTGCTCTTAAATAACAAATAGGTTGTAACCCGTGAACTTTACGGGTCTGTTTTTAGTAATTTAAATTAATATTGTTAATAATATAAAGAAAAAGAAATCAATTATCTTAGAACTTTAATATATGAAATTAATATTGTTAATAATTAAAAGATAAAGAAATTAATTATTTTAGAATTTTAAAATATGAAATTAATATAAAGATAAAGAAATTGATTATTTTAGTACTTTAATAATCTGAAATTAATATTGTTAATAATATTAAATAAATATAAATACTTTTAGTTTAAAAATTACATAGCGTTATGTGAAAAATCGTGTTAGATTAAAACTAAAATGCGTTCGCATAAATTAAGACGCATACATTAATATATAAACCGAGTCGGATTAAATTAATCCGACCTATATATTTATGAGTTATAAGACAAAAAAAATGAAAAACAATATTAATCATCTAACTATTCATTGTCGGCGCATCATTGCCCACCAAATAGAAACCATCATCATCATCATTTGTTGTTTATCAGAGATTTTCATTTTCATCACATAAACTCAAATTGAATTACTATTCTATGTTCATCTCGTCACTCACCTTCCCCACCCCCTTTCAAAACCCCTAATAATAAAATCTCACACTCACTCACTAATCCGTAATTTAGTTATTGTTTCACATTAGGATTTAGTTTAGTAAATTAATTTCAAACCATAATCTATCCATAATTAAAATCATTTAGTTATTATTCTTTTCAGATTATGTCAATTAATTGTGCATAATTCATGGATTCATGGATTCACGGAATCTTGAAATTTTGTTTAGGAAATTAATTGTGAAACATATCTTTCAGTTATTATTATGATTATGATTCTTTTCAATTTAGAAAATTTATACAAAATTAACGTGATTCACGGAATTTACCATGATTCACAAAATTATTATTATTCTTTTCAGTTTAGTTTATTGACCATGATTCACGGATTTTAAAAATTTTGTTTTGGAAATTAATTTCAATCAAATCTTTAGGTTATTATTAATATTCTTTTCAGTTTAGGAAATTTATTCAACATGATTCACGGATTTTAAAAATTTTGTTTTGGAAATTAATTTCAATCAAATTTTTAGGTTATTATTATTATTCTATTCAGTTTAGAAACAATTTAAAACCATAATCTGTTTTGTGCATGATTCACGGATATTGACCATGACGGATTTTAAAAATTTTATTGGACAATCAGTTTAGTAATATGTTAGGATATTGACCATGACGGTTTTTAAAAATTTTATTGGACAATCAGTTTAGTAATATGTTAGGAGGCTTTAAATCGCGCCACGTAAGACGAAGATTGTTTTATGTGATGCCACGTCAGCAGCTTGGCTTCTGCATTAGATAAATATATGATTCACCTTATAATCGTGTTGTAAATTCTTCATCTACATACGTCCATGATGAAATTAGGAAATGTTCTTGATCAGGCTCACTCTTCTGATCATGTATCTGCTTACTATATATGACAACTTTTGCTTCTTATTCGGGTAATGGATGTTATTTATTTTCATACTCAAAATCATTCTTTTCGTAAAGCCAAGATGCCTGGAAACTGTGGTAGATCTAGGGGAGGGAAAGAGACGGCAAACATCATCACGTGATCCAAAATATTCAGTTGCATGTATAACTTAGTATTGGCCTTTATTTGCATTGTAATGAGACTGGTGTAGTGGTAAATGGAGGGATTGATAGTTTGTAGACACATGCTAGATTACCACAAGTTACACTATTTTATTTTTCATTACTTATTATATATAATTTATATTTATTTTCTAATATTATATTAAAAGAGGGTCCTGATTTTCGCAGTACACATTTTAGTTGATGTAGTACACTGTTGACAATTTTGCCCCTCTCATTTTCCTTTTGATTTTCTCTCTCTAGTCTCTCTAATGTTTCTTCTCCAATATCAAAATGTGTACTACGAAAATCAATAGTATAACTAGTATTAGTTTATTTATATTTTTATTATTTTATTAAATTTTTGTACCCTATTTTCATGACGAGTAATTTTATAAAAACAATATGCGCGAAAATTAACGTAAGGAAACATAATAATTAAGAATATATTGAAAAAAAGGGGAAAAAAAAACAAAAAACAAAAAATAACTGTATTACTTTGAGTAAAACGAAAAAAAACCCAAACTAATGAAATACGTTTGTTTAGTACTAATTGACAAAGATTGATTAAGCAATTAACATAGGTTGGTTTAGTTTCTAAATCAATTGAAGTATTACGTAGTATTAAGCATGTCAATTCGTTTCTAAATGATTAACAATGATTCTTTTTTTCATGTTGATGAACAAAATCTAATCAAAAAAGAAAACATATTATTAAAAAAACAATCAAATTACTAAGTAATTAATATAAGATTAATGAATTAATTACGTGTTCGTCACTTGAATACTTGAATAATCGTTCATAGTTGTAAATTTTTAATGGGGTGGAAGATGGTAAAGGTTCCAATATTAGAGGGAAAGAAGAGAGAATTAGGTTTAAGGTTTTTCTAGGAAAGGGCAACAAATGAAAAATTTGGTGTAAAAAATATTTTATTGAGTAAAAAACGTACTGCGAAAATAAATTGCGAAAAAAATATATATATATTCTTTTGTAATATTGCGAAAAATAACTATTTTCTATCACAATATTTTTTTTCCAAAAGAAAAAATTCAATGACCTCGACTCATAGTTAGGGATGGCAATAGATCCCGGATCCTGTCCAGATCTTGGAATCCATATTCTACAGATCGGATCGAGATCGCAATATTTTGGATCTACTGGATATGGATATAGATATAGATATGGATATGGATATGGATAGGATCTATAAGTATGAAAACGGATCCAAATATGGATCTGATAGTTAAGATCCAGGCCATATCCTACCATTATATCCATTTTTATTTTATTTTAAAATAAAAAAAATAAGATAAGGAAATAGTACAAAAAGTCATTTTTAAAAGTTTTTTTTATAAACTTAGCGATGACTTATTTCTTTCTCATTAACAGTTTTCAATTAGAAAAAATATTTTGTTATCGCTACTATTATTTTATGAAACTTTACTTTGACATTTTTAAAGCTCTATTTTAAATATTTGTATTCAAATATAAAACAATAGTATGTTTTTTAAAGAAAAATCAATCCATTAATAAATAGTCATACGACATCTACAACATATCTGTAATTTGACTAGATACAACTCGATTATAATCAAATAAAATAAAATCTTGTTCAAAGAATGAAAGATCTGTAAACTTGAATTGCTTCAAAGCACGTCCTCTATCATATCGCCGCAAACAGCTTTTCACAAGAAGATCGTAGGATCTTGAGCCTTGACGAGAACGATTTCATCTGACCAAATTGAGTGCAACCAACAAATCGACAACATATGTAATACCATATAACGATCTATTACGAAATCAATTTTCCGCATCTTCACCATATAAGAAACGACCAAGACACTCTTATCTATATTTCCAATAGAACTAATACCTAGAATAACTAGGATTGAAAAAACTCCGAAAATAGAGACAAACGAACGGATCTCACCAAAAGGGAGACTTTTATTGATTAATTCGTAAGGTTTCATAGTAAAAATTGATAAATAAAGTTTTATGGGGGCTTACCATCGATCAATATAATAGTCGATGGAAGCCCCAGATTTGATTGATGGAGGCTAGGGTTTTTTTAGAGAGGAGAGAAATAACTTTTTAGAGAGAAGATTGATTTGATTGCCTATGAATTGTATTAAACAATAGTATGTTAAGTTAGTAATAAAACCCGAAAAATAACCACGAACAATAATTTAATATTTAAAAAGCGATTTTTTACCATAAAAAGGATAGGGGATAGATCCAGGTCCCGACCAGATCTTGTGGATCAGGATATGGATCAGGATAGGGGCTAGATCCAGGTCCTGTTTTCATATAATGTGGATACAGACCAGATCTGGATCCAGGACAAAAATAAGGATATGGATCTGGATCTTATAGGATCTTATCCATATCCTATCAATTTTCATCCCTACCCATATTGTGTCGCCCAATTCCAATTCCAAGGGTAAATTTCCAAGCGAACTTTTCGAATTGAATTTAATTTTCTATAAGTGAAGAGCCCAAAATTAATGTCGATTTTCATTTAAACCGCCACAAAAAAATATTATGGCGATTTTTTATTTAAAAATATTGTCACTTAATTATCATTATCGTTATTAACTTCTGTCGTTAATACAACTGCCACAAAAGACTTATTGTGTTTTTAATTGAAAAGCGTCATAAATAGCTTTATGATCACGTCTATATGCTATTTTTTTCCTTAAAATTTTTTTCGTGAAAGATTTCATGAAAATAAGTGTAAATGATTTTACCTTATAATATAATTTTTTAAAATTTTCAACTAATTTACGGTCAAAATTCAGAAACTTTGACCTTCCAAAATCAAATGGAGTGAAAATAGATGTGTGGAGGGAGTATTAAATATATTTGTGACGTTCAAATAAAAAAATGCACTATGGTACTAAGAATTTAATTCGACATTTGAAAGGTAAATCTGACAAATATGTAGCACTAATAGTAAGTCAACCAATTTTAATAATTTTGTACTATTATACGTTATCATAGCACAATTATTAGCCACGGTAAGAATTCATCAGTGTGTAACTAAGCGCAATAATTAGTCACGGATAATTTACATGTGGCAATACATCATAGTTAGCCACGGTGGTAAGAATTCAATGTGTGGCTAAGAGCAATAATTAGTCACGAGTAATTTACATGTGGCAGTATATAAATCATAATTAGCCACGACATTGTGGCGAAAAACAATTATTAGCCACGTTCGTGACTTAATTTGTGACTAAATAGATTTGTTAGTCATGGTCATGGCTTAATTAGTGGCTAAAAATAATTATTTGCCACGGATATATTTCTTCCGTGACATTAATTTTTTTACCAATTAATTTTGAGGCAAGAGATCTTTTTCCCGTGGCCAAGCAGATTTACGCCACGAATTATGAATCCCGTGACAAATCGTGGCGCAAGTGTCATTTTATTGTTGTGAACTTCCATATTCTGTGCAATAATTTAGGAAGTGTATCACCAGTCTTAAGGAAACAATCAATGTTGTAAATCACAAGGGTGATATTCTACAATCTTGTATAAATAAATGTGAACTATTGTAACCTCAATCATCATTACAATACAATACAATACAATACAAGTATATATAACATTTGATTACTATTACTGGGCTACCAAATGGTTCAAGGATAATGTTCCGCGAACAATCAAGATTTTTGGATGTTTTTAGTTCAACAAGAACTACCTAGAGCCAATCCAAATATTGCAAAGCCAACTGTTAATTTCGATTGGAAATCCTTCCACAAGAATAAAGACATCCTCAACGCCATGAGTGAATTTCCTACCTTCATTTATATTGATTAAACAACAGAAACATTTTGATTTTTGCTTGATTTATCTATACAGATGTCATATTTTATGGAAAAATGACATTAAAACCAAGGTAAACAAATCTTTTTGGATTGGAGCGACATATCTCACCAGAGCAAGTCTCTCCGGCCATTAAAAATGGTCATATCCAAAATGTTGAAAGAGTCAAAAAGGGCATATGGATTATATTACCTTCAAAGTTGAGAACTTTCATTAATACGTAAGTTTAACTTAATAGTTATTATATTATTGATATGCACAATGTTCACTGAGAGAACATTCGGCAACTATGTAGGCTGAAAATTATTTATTGGAAACCTTATATAGAGCTATAAGAGTATACGGCTACAATAGTGGGGCAAAGAAATAGATCTCAAACACCGCAATGGCTGAAAATTAATTAAGTTGTTGATTAGTACGACAAATGTCTGATCATTTATTACGTTTAATTGACAAGGTATATTGGTTTAATTTGTCGACATGTTGTTTTAGTGTGCTAGTCAGCAAGGTGATACAGAATGCGGGTACCGCATCATGAAGTACAAGCTGGAAGACGCCACTCGTTCTAATCCAACGACAACTCTCGACGAGGTCAGATTATCCGACATTCTAAAACTCTCGTAAAATTGAACTTCAGCTCTTTTAGTATGTGTGGTATTATATAAGAAACCGTTATGTGCATGATTTACAGGTTTTTGAAGAAACAATGGCATATTCACAAGATAAATCGATGAGGTTCGGGACTTGTGGGTGAACTATTTTCTGGATCATTAGTCATAGTAATGTATTAGTTTGATTTTCAAAACTTTGTTTGTCCCGTGATCTTGAAAGATATGTTTTGGTTGTCGTATGAATTATATGACGAACGACCGTTGTTGGGTTAGTTAATGAATTCAAACAATGTATGACGAACGACCTTTGTCGTAATTTTTTATGAATCTGATTTGTTTGGTTGAATGGCCTCTGTTATGGTAAGCCAGCTACGAATAACCTCTCTTTTTATATGATTCCAGTTTTGCATTAGCATTAGCAATTCTATTTTTTTTTAAAAAAGCCAAAATAAAGGACATCGGTTCTGCAAAAAAATGGATGTATGCTCGTCATTAATACAAATTGGTTTTAGGTAAAAATATGATGTGAATAGGTAGATAAAGACATCGGAGTTATATATCAACTGATGTACAAAACTGCAACAAACGTGGGATTATTAGGAAAGTCTGATGTATATTATACCAGATGGACATCAGATATACAATATCTCCGATATCCACAGCATAATGGACACAAATCCGATATACATCACTACGACATGGACACGATCATCTCTACATCGGAGCAGTATCTCATCTGCATGACCCTAAAACTCATATGTAGTAAAGGGTTTTTGTAGTGCTGACTACTCACTACTACAGGAACCCTTAAGGACATCAGACTTTTATGGTCATGGACATCGGCTTAGCAACTGATGTAAAGTTCACTGATGTCCATTATGGGTATCAAGGACATCGGTTTTGCAACCGATGTCCATGTGTTAATGCACATCGGAGGTTTAATAAGTCTGATGTCCATCATACTTATGCACATCATTCTTTAGCTGTAATATGATGTCCATGTGTTATTGCACATCGGAGGTTTAAGAAGTCTGATGTCCATCATATTTATGCACATAATTCTTTAGCTGTAATCTGATGTCCATGTGTTATTGCACATCGGAGGTTTAATAAGTCTGATGTCCATCATATTTATGCACATCATTCTTTAGCTGTAATCTGATGTCCATTTATGTTTTGTACATCAGTTGTTGACCGAAGCCCATGTGCATTACAAGTTAATATGCATCATACTATTGCATAAACCCGTTGTCCTTGATGTTGCCTTTTTTTAAAAAAAAAAGTGGTACTGATGGTAATTTGTACCACCAGTATACATTATTCAGAGGTCAGCCATTTAGACTAGTGTATCAAAATAAATTATAGGCCACCATCAACCAAACAAACACAAATTCATAGCAAAGCACGACAAAGTCGTTCGTCTTTCATTAAACAAATTCAAAGCAAATCACGACAAAGGTCGGTCGTCTTTCATACATTATCAAAATTCATCAACTAACCAAACATAGGGTTATGCGTCATTTTAGACGACATCCAAAATAGTCTAGAGATCACAACAAGTTCAACAACTAACCAAACATCGGCTTAGTTTGCAAAATCAAAGTACTACGTTACTAAAAAGACTATGCATTTAGAAAATAGTCCGCCCACAAGTCCCTAACCTCGTCGATTTTTTCTTGGGAATATGGCAGTCAGTGTTTGAAAACCTTTAAATCATGCACAAAGTTCTAGCTTTAATAATAATACGGAAAAACAACTTCATAATAATAATACGGAAAAACAACTTCACAATACTTTCGAGGCGGAGACGAATCATCTCAAGTATTGTCGGTAATTAGTAAGCTTATTCTCTCAGATTATTTGTAAACAAAAAACAAAGGAAAAAAAAAATTAAACGTGTATGGTTTTGTCATCTCCTAGTAAGCAACTTTATAAGATTTGATGATGCAATGAAAGTTGCTGCGAAATTATAACCTGTATACAACTTTTCTACAGTTTAAGGAAGTTAAAATTATCAACAAGAGTAATGACCAATAGCCACAGGATGAAATAACACACAGTTTGGTTATTAAAGGAGCTATGAAAATGGATAACTACGGTTTGGTTTTTTTAAGGAACTAAGAAAACAAAAACAACAGGAGTACTGCCACGAAATATCATCGGTGTTTCTATTTTCTATTCCCTTGTACCTGATTCATGTGCCCTTGCTCATAGAACCAGTACATTTATAACTACAAAGTACAATAAAATTATACCAAAAGGTAGAATGTCAAATAAAGAAAACAAGACCTGGTATGGAGCGGTCGAATGCATCAGCTACATGGCCCTGATGGTTGACAAGGTAAGCCACTTGCCCAGGATATGCCAAACGAAGGCACGGGAATACGACTACAGTAAACGCGATTTGTACAACCAATACAGGATAATGACCCAAATCCGCAAACAGCGCTTCCGTCTCTACCATTTTTTTTAATCATCAAGGAGTTAAATAGACAATTCAACCCTTTCATTTTAATCTCAAAAATATCAGCCAACAGTAATACAACATCAACTCAATCAAAAACACAAAAACTTAGAGACGTTCATCGTGCGACCAACCTAAACACCCTTACTTTGACAATGAATGTGCAAGGATTTGGTTGGTCTTGCATATGAATCTGTCTCATACAAGATTCACTAAAAAGCACAAAATGTCAGTAGTATACCAGTTATACTGAGCATGATGCCCCCTAATGATGTCCAATGATCTTTGCCACCCTTTTTCATATAACTATAAACATAGACAGGTGAAAATGCCTGGAGAACGCTACTGTCATGTTTTCATATGTTGTAGATGCCAATGCCTCCAATCAATAGAAACCAAAGCAATACGATTGGAGCAAATAGCCAGCCCACTTTATCAGTACCGTAATGTTGCAGGCTAAACAGACCAACCGGTATCACCACAGCTACAACAACTACCACATCTGCACACCATTACGTAAAGAAGCTGTCAGGAACACATCGAGAATTACTAATGGAACATTGACATTTATAAAAAGATCAAGTAGTTGTAATCTTGGTCTAAACCCACAATGACAATTTTGATTCCAACGGGTTTTGAATTTTGACCCACATCATGAGTACCACTCTCGATAAATTAACCAGTTAGGTAACAACTATAAAAGATCAAAGTAGTAAGTACCTGAGGGGAATAAAGCATGTATTCACCCTAAACTTGCAGGATTATAATGAAAAATACAGTTGTGTTTATAGTCATAAGATTAAAAAGGATAAGAAAAAGAATTCAACCTTTGGTCCTTTGTGCTTATGGCCTAAGAACAGGAATTAATGCAAATTCCCTCCTATAACTTGCACCCAAGACTTAGTTTGAGACGTGGCCGCGTGTGCTAGAAATCCTCTCCAATTGCCTTGCAATATAGGGAGAGCCCCTGAGGTTTTAGATGTGAGATCTGAGGTTTTGGGAGAAGAATGCTCTCAAACCCTAATTTTACCTTGAGATTTATTAAACAGTGCAACAAGAGTATCTGATATAAGGAGAAGGACTCTCCTTATATACTACACTTGGCCGGCCGAAATTGATGTCGGGTAGGAGTGGGCTTTCCACTCTTACCTTATTCCAATGCGTGATTCGACCCAATTAGCTTTAAGTTGTTCGCGGGTTTTATTTATAAATCGTAACATGTTATCAGATATTAATACAGTCGATATATTAATAATGGTCTGACAAAATACGATATTGTATAATTATCCAAATTAATATAACTGTTTATATTAATACGCGAATACAATATTTAATTAAATATAACCGTTTATATTTAATTTACGAATTAATCATGTAATCCGTATTAGCTAAAATTATTTAATCCGTATTAAATAATAATCTCAACATCTTATTGACTAATTTAATAGTCAATACCTCTGACTAACCGTTTAGTCATATCCGGCAAAATGTGACTGTATTTTCATACCTTCACATCTCTCAAACGTGTCCTATAGGTGTGACGTATAGGGACCAGTTGACCACCGCCATCCGTATGACAATAACGTCAAACTTATCTAGCAAGCCAACCGTTATTGATAAACGTGGATCAACTGGTAATAATACAGAAGTATGCCCTTGTGATCCTTAAAGAGATTTAATAAGTCATTGTACTTAATTGTCAAGGACACCAGCCCCAACAATCTCCCACTTGTCCGTACAAGGGTATGTTCAATGACGTTATCACACTACATGTGGAGGACACAATCTCCAACAAACTCCCACTTGTCCGTACAAGTGTAGGTGCGATAACCGAATCTCATATCCTTTTAAAATTTCTCCCACTCAATGTAAGACAATTTGCAAATCCGCATTCGCAAAGGTCGTATCTCACAAGCGATCTGTATCAAGAGTGGTTTCCCCGACTAGAGAGTAACTTAACTGATAAAACGAATCTGTATTCGAGCATGGCCATGCATTTCAGTTACTACTCCTCGAGTGGCCCTGAGAAATGATAAAATCCTGATAAGGGTTTGGATATTTCCCTCAACTCGAATCCTGCCGATATCGCCCAGCATGAAATAACCCAGAAAAAATCCTCTTGGCCCCTGTTACGGTGACCGTGGGAAAGAAACCAAAGTTACCCAAAATCTGTCTTAATCTCAAGAAACAGTTGAAAGTCAAAAGACTCGACTCTAAGGAACACTATGGAGGTCCTATCCACGACCTGGCACCCAATGTTATAAAACATTTAGGACTCCATAACGATGTCACGGGGTGTCCTACGAGATATCCGTATAACTCGCCTTTGTGATTGGTCAGTCATCCACGTGACTTATGGCTCGTTGAACCCACCATCAACCAACGTCACAAAATGATTACCTGAGTTATCAGCTCAAGTGGGTAATCAAGGACCAAAACGATGTAATGTTAATCAGTTCACTTTGTGGTGTTCAAAATTGGCGTACAATTCCACATGAGAAACAAAACATTTTATATCATAACAATAAGGTTGAATAGAGTACACGAGAAAATGAATTATTACATGAATTCATAAAAGAGTACTACAACTTAGGAACACATCCAATTCCCATGGAATGAATGTGCCCTTCATGCTTATCACGTGGTAATGCTTTTGTGAGAGGATCGGCTATGTTGTCATCCGTAGCGATCTTTTCAATAAAAATCTCCTTTTGCTCCACGTAATCTCTGATTAGATGAGCTTTCCGTTGTACATGCCTAGCCTTGCTGCTAGACTTATGCTCCTTAGCTTGGAAGATGGCACCGCTATTGTCACAATAGACGGTGATTGGGTCATTCGAACTAGGCACTACTGATAGTTCTTGTAAGAATTGACGCATCCATATTGCTTCCTTAGCTGCTTCTGAGGCGGCATAGTACTCGGACTCAGTCGTAGAATCTGCTGTAACACTCTGTTTAGAACTTTTCCAGCTGACAGCAGCGCCATTAAGAGTAAAGACAAATCCAGACTGAGATTTCGAGTCATCTCGATCTGTTTGGAAGCTAGCATCTGCGTAACCCGTGGCGCAGAGCGTTGAGTCGCCTCCATAAGTCAATCCCCAATCTTTAGTCCTCCGTAGGTACTTAAGAATGTTTTTCACGGCCATCCAGTGTTGTTCACCTGGATGAGCTTGGAATCGACTTGTCATACTCAATGCATATGCAACGTCAGGACGTGTGCATATCATGGCATACATGATCGATCCTATTGCCGAAGCATAAGGAATCCGACTCATGCGCTCTTTCTCTTCCACTGACTTAGCTTCTTGAGTCTTGCTCAAGTGAAGCCCAGGAGTCATAGGAAGGAACCCCTTCTTGGAGTTCGTCATGCTGAATCTCTCCAGAATCTTCTCTATATAAGATTCCTGACTGAGAGACAACATCCGTCGTGATCTATCCCTGTAGATACGGATGCCCAAAATTCTTTGTGCCTCTCCCAGATCTTTCATCTGGAAATGGTTTTTCAACCATGCTTTAACCGAAGATAAGAGAGGTATGTCATTCCCAATCAAGAGTATGTCATCGACATACAGTACTAGGAATACAATCTTACTCCCACTCGACTTGATATAGAGACATGGTTCCTCGACTGATCGAATGAACCCATTCTCTTTTATCACTTGGTCGAAGCGATGATTCCAACTCCGCGATGCTTGCTTAAGTCCATAGATGGAACGCTTAAGCTTGCAAACTTTCTTAGGATGTGCTGGATCGATAAAACCCTCGGGTTGTACCATGTACAACTCTTCCTCCAAATAACCGTTTAAGAAGGCGGTTTTAACGTCCATTTGCCATATTTCATAGTCATGAAATGCGGCGATCGCTAAGATAATCCGAATGGAACGTAGCATGACTACGGGTGCAAAGATCTCATCATAGTGCAAGCCTGGCACTTGAGTGAAACCTTTAGCAACTAGTCTAGCCTTGTGGATATCTTGTTGTCCTTCCACGGCATGCTTTATCTTGTAAAGCCATTTGCATTGAAGGGGACGTACCTTTGCAGGTAGGTCCACAAGATCCCACACGTTGTTCTCATACATGGAGTCCATCTCGGATTGCATGGCTTCTAGCCATAGCTTTGAGTCAGAACTGGTCATGGCACCTTTATAGGTTGTGGGTTCATTACCCTCTAGGAGTAAGACGTCATCTGTATCGTGTTCCTCGACCATACCAATGTATCTGTCCGGTGGAATAGAGACTCTTCCTGACCTCCTAGGTTCCTCAGGGATATCTACCGCAGCCTCGGTTGAAGGTACTGTTTCCTCCAATGGTTGCTCGGTAGTTGGTTCTTGAACCTCCGATAACTCGAAGGTTCTATTACTCGACTTGTTCTCGAGAAATTCTTTCTCTAAGAACGTCGCACTAGCCGCAACAAAAACACGTTGTTCGGTAGGCGAGTAGAAGTAATGACCAAACGTTCCCTTTGGATAGCCTATAAAGTATGTCTTAACCGATCGCGGGCCGAGCTTATCCTCGTGTCTCCACTTGACATAAGCCTCGCAGCCCCAAACCCGAATAAAGGACAAGTTAGGGACCGTTCCCTTCCATAACTCGAATGGAGTCTTGTCAACAGCTTTAGACGGACTTCGGTTAAGTATTAGAGCGGCCGACAAAAGAGCATAGCCCCACAATGAATCAGGCACAACGGTGTGACTCATCATGGATCGAACCATATCAAGTAAAGTTCGATTTCTCCGTTCGGACACACCATTTAATTGTGGTGTTCCAGGTGGAGTCAACTGTAGCACGATCCCACGGTCTTTTAGGTGTTGATCAAACTCGTGTGAAAGATACTCACCACCACGATCTGAACGTAGTGCTTTAATCTTTCTACCCAGCTGGTTCTGTACCCGATTCTGGTATTCTTTGAACTTGTCAAAGGATTCACTTTTATGTTTCATCAAGTAGACATAGCCATATCTACTCAAATCATCCGTGAAAGTGATGAAATACCTATAGCCTTCTCGTGCGTTGATCGACATAGGGCCACATACGTCCGTATGTATGAGTCCTAATAGGTCGGCAGCGCGCATTCCAACACCTTTGAAGGAAATACGAGTCATTTTGCCGATGAGACATGATTCACACGTGCCATATGATTCGAAATCAAAGGGCGATATAGCTCCATTCTGTATGAGCTGTTTTACGCGTTTCTCATTTATGTGTCCCATACGACAATGCCATAGGTAAGTTTGATCTTTGTCACCTACCTTTAATCTTTTATTATTCACATGTAATATCTCGGTGGTTTGATCTAAAACATAAATTCCATTCATGGAAACTGCCTTGCCATAAATCATATTGTGTAAGGAGAAAATACAGCTATTATTCTCTATTACAAATGAAAAGCCGAGTTTGTCAAGTGCAGAAACTGAAATAATGTTTTTGGACAAACTAGGTGTTGGGAAATGTGTCCTCAACAATAGTGCGATCACGACAATGATAAAATCTCATTGTCATAAAACTTATGAATTGATTATGCAAGGGATGATCCAATATTGATATAGTCAACTGACCAACATTAATCGGTAATGATTGGCTGACTAGAGTTTAACATTACTGTCGTATGACGGTGGTGGTCAGTTGATCCCTTTAGGTCACACCTTTAGGACTGACCCCTTAAACGTATATTGATTAATTGTATAGGATACAGATTGATCGATATTCTTAAAACCGTATATTGAGAAATTAGAGGTTGAATCTTAAGGTAAGATTTATATTTGAAATTGAAATGTGTCAATTGTCAAATGTTAATCGATATTTATGAAATATCGAAATTAGTATAATGAATGGTTCATGGTTATGACAAACGTTGTTAATATATTGTATCAACGATTATTACGATAACCATATGTTGAGACAATGATTTCGAATCAACTCAATAATTTGTTAAATATGATTTAATTAATTTAGAAATATTATTTACATGATAAATTTATATTTTAAATTAATACAATTTTCATGTCACATAAGATGTTACATAAATTGTACAAATTATAAAACGTAAAATGAAAGTGCATTTTACGTATGCATGTGCCGGTTGTGGTGGTAATGTTTTATGGGTTTAAATATGGATTAATTACCCTAAAGACATATTAAGTAGTAAGACTTAATACCTAAGGTGAAGAGTAAGACATAAGTTGACTCTTTCACTACCCTAGACCTTGTGTCCCACGGCCAAACCCACCCAACCATCCCATTCTATAAATGTGTTGATACTCACACATTAAAAAAGACTAATGGAAAAACCTAGCATCTTTCTAGTGTAAGAAAGTATACTACAACCTCTACAATATTATCTCTATAATATTATCTATAATACTACCATTAGTATTAGTGTACGGTTTTGACCTAAATCCGACTCCTAGCTCGGGTTCGGTTTCGGGTTCGATTTAAGGGGTAAGTCTTGGTGCGCACTCATTGGAGGCAAGCTTACTTGGTTGCTTTTGGAGGATCGTCCTTAGCACATTTCGGACCGGTTGTAAGAATACGATTCTCATTATTTCCGCATTTTGTTGCATGCATAAGATTAAATCGTTTAAACTATATTAATATGAGATTAATAAGTATATTAGTAAGACTAATAACTCGAAATTAGTTAGTATGACTACATTGTAAAACCAACAATTGGTATCAGAGCCATAAGGTTGTTTGCATGCAACTCGATTTTATACGTTTTTGCGAGAAAATACGATTTTAATTAAAAACGAATATGAGTAGTACATATAGGATATGCACGAAAATGTTAATGCATGTATAATTTCTGGTCTTAAAATAGTTTTAAGTCATTTTTAATGATTTATGGAATAATATTGTTCATCATTGTAATTAAATCGGTTAATTCATGTTATAAATCGGTTAAAATGTTTTATTATGGGAAAAATAGCTAAATAATGTTTCTGGCCATGAATTTTAAATATGTTCTCACATGCATTTAACATATTATGAATATATAATTTTCGAAATTATTGAAGGTTTTATGCATGGTTTATGATTTTTAATGGTTAAATAGTCATAAAATGAGTTAAATATGGGATAAATAGTTATATTATGAATTTAACTATAAAAATTTTGGTAGATGTCACATGCAATATTTAAAAACATATGATGAATTTTCCAGAAATTTTTCATTAATATTGCATGAATATTGATTTTTATCGTAAAAATCGTAATATTAGTGACATATTTTAGCTTAAATAGTTTAAGTTCGAATTTGACCATAAAAATTTAATATAGTGTCACATATATTATTTCTAGCATGCATGTGAATTTTGAGCTTTTAATCTCGAATATTGCATGAGAAATGATTTTAATCGGTAAAATCGCGTAATATATGACACGAATTATTAAAAATAGTAAAAGTTGCTTAAATGGTCCGAAAAATTCACCCATATTAGTCATATTATGTATGATCATCAACATATTTTTATTTAGTGCCAAAAGTTTCTGAAACTTTAAGTTTTAATTTTAAAAGTTAAAATTGATGTTGAGTGTTTAAGGAGTCATAATCATTACTTTATTTTTCAGACCTTAAACAGTGTGTACCTGATTTTTCTTTGCATTTTCAGATACTTTGAGTGTCTAGGAAGATGTAAAAATTATATTGGTATTTTATTTCATAATTTTTGAAGTAGTTTTGAATTTTTCGAAATTTTATGCATGTACACGGCAATTTTACGAAATAAATAAGTATATTTCGAAAATTTTAAGTTTTAAGGATCTGAAATTTTAGAAAATTTTCAGTATGTTCAAAATTTTGAATTTTGAATTTTCGAAATTTTTATGACTCGTTTGATTATTTTAATGCTATTTCCCGTAAAACCGATTAAAACCGAACAATATTATAGAGATAAGTTAAGTCATTTCGAAATTTGAGTAAGACTAAATTTTGAATCCTAAAATGTGTTAGGAAACTTAACTAAATCATGAATAGTGATTCATAGAGTGATTAGTGATTTTAAAATTGTTTAAATCACGTTATTCCATAAAACCGTGTTATTACGAATAACGATATTTAAAACGCGTTTAAATAGGACGATTTGGCTTAGGTTTTGCATTTTACATAAGCATTGCATATTTAATTATTGTTTATGAATGTCATAATTTTATTTACGTAATTTTGAATTATGTAATTTACTTAGTATGGCCTTAGATTTTAATCGTTAATTCCCGTAATGTAAGGGGTTATCGATTCGGTTGTAATTTAATGTGATCTCGTATCACTTTATTTTATTGTTTTATTTTATTTTATAATGTATAAAATAGATAGAAAATTTTGTAATTATTTGTAATTCCGGAGATCCTTGAGGACGGTGCCATTTCGGAAAGGAGTTCCGACCAAGACGGAGTTTGCCTTGGGATGCGTGCCGCGTGTGAAGTTCAAGGGACCAAAGGAGTTGGTTTCCGAATTTGTAATTTAAATTTTCTATTTTAGGAAAGGCCATACTAGGGTTTTATTTATGCATTTATTTATGCTTATCATGTTGCATGCATAGCCAAATCGTCATTCAAACTCATGCATTTCATCGATTTTATCGACCGTGTCAATTAATTTATCGATAATTCACCGAATTAGTTCACTTAAAGGAGATAGATAATAAATTGACAAGATCTCTTACGTTATTTAAAAATCGAGACATAGCCTTACCAAAAAGTAAAGAACCCGCGAAAGATCTTCTTCATAAGGGAGTAGGCTCGGCTAAACCGGGGTGCAAACCTTATTACGTTGGTGAAGTGGGGTAATATGATTACGTTTTTCTTGAAATTTGGTCGATCTCGACGAAGGTATTCGAGCCACCGTAGTGGTAATAAGTTCGGGCTAAGATAAGAATTAGTGTAATTTTATCGACCGAGAGTTCTAAAAGTAGAATCGATTAAGGGGTTAATCTACCGAGTCACATTAATGAGGGATGTATCGGCTAAACCGTGCCCAAGTTAGTGTGTATTTGGGTCTCGGGATCATTTACTTAATTGGGTAAGAGATCATTAAGTAGATGCTTAACTTGTTTAAAATTTACAAGTTTAATTATTAAAACGATAATTGTGTTCTAATTCCTTAATTTTCATTTGTAGTTCATTTTTCGACTTTCAATCAATGGCAAATAACGCTCCACCACTCCCACAACTCGACTCATTGCTCCAATCTTTCATGAATCGTTGCAAGCTTAGGAAGCAAGGCACAAATTTCAATGATTGGGAATCCCAATTACTTCTTGCTGCGGAAGGTGACAATAAGATTTGTTTCCTTACGAGAGCCGCTCCTCCTGTTCCTACTGCTCACTCCACGATTGAGACTCGTGAGGCCTATGAGGCCTATATGAAGGAGTCAAATATTCTTAGAGACATAATCATTTTCACTTTGGAGCCGGATCTCCGAGACAGAATGATTGTGTTTAGCACGGCAAATGAGATTTACACCAAGCTTAAGAATATGTTTTATCGAACTCCAAGAACTTTGCTTTATGAAGTAATTTCTGCTTGTTTTGATCCAAATTCTTATAAGGATCAACCTACGAATTCTTATGTGATTAAGTCAGTTGATTCATCCGAAATCTTGCGAACTAAATGCTTGCGAACTCGTGAATCTGTCATAGTAAATCGATTTCTTCGCGCCCTTAAAAAGCATTCGCGGGAAAGGAGGGATTTTGGACTTATTCGAAGTCCTAAGAAGAACACACTTAATCTTGAGAATAAGAGCAATAGGAAGCGAGAAAAGGGAAATGGTAAAAGAAAAGGGAAGATGTCATCCTTAAACACATCATCTTCAAAAGTTGAAAACAAATGCCATTATTGCATGAAGATAGGGCATTGGAAACGGAATTGTCCAATGTATTTGGCCGACCTAAAGCTTGAAAAGTTCACTCTTTTGGTAATAATTCTTGTTTAATTCATGTTATAACATTAACTTTTGTATAGTGATACAAGTTGTTAATGCTAACCCTTTTTAAATTGTTTTAAAGGGACTCAATCCAAAACCTAGGACAAGGAGAAAGGAAAGGAGAGCTTGAAGCTCATTCCATGGATGGCTAAGGTAGCATCCGAGATTGAAGACATGAAGAGCATGGCTCTATTTTTCATTTGATGTCTTCTTTCTTTTTGCATTTTAATTTTAAGAACTTTGTATTTCTTGTAAGACAAGAATATTGATGAAACAATGGTTGTAATAGTGGTGACTTGGTTTTCAACCCAAGTCATCCTTTTGTTCTTAATCAAACAAGTTTGGTTGTTTTAAAATGCTTTTATGATACATAACATGAGTTGATACGATTTTCATAGATCGTAATAAAGTACCTTGAATGATTCAAAGTACGGAAGAAATGATAGGATCATTATAAAGTAATACGACTTACTTAAAAACGAGAATTGCATCCCGTGAAATACTTCAAATTCAAACATAAGAACATCAGTTCATTATAAGATTTTCACCTTAAATGAAAGAAAATGTTAATATCTCAAATACTCACATAATTCTTTATCCAATACATTGTTGACGGGCGAAAATGCTATCCTTCCTAAAATACAGGTTATTTTAGAGGATAGAGTGGGAGAAATTCTACGCCCGTAAACCAATGAAATAAGCATAGGATCTTAGAGAAGAGTTCTATGAGGAGTCCTTAAGAAGAACTCTAAGAAATTGGATAGAAGAAACTACGAGAGGACACAGAAGAAACTACGCGAGGACACAAAAGGAAAATGTTCCATATGTTGTCAAAAGTTCCTAGAGAGGACAAAGGGAACCGCGAGTGTTAACGGAAGGAAATCGTTTCCGTGATGTTAATGTTTCTGTTTTATAAAGATAAAAGAGGATTCTTTCCATGGGAAAGAAAATCAAAATGAAATGTTCATTACGAGTTGAGAAAATGTTTGAAGTAAATCAAAATGAAATGTTCATTACGAGTTGAGAAAATGTTTGAAGTAAATCAAAATGAAATGTTCATTGCGAGTTGAGAAAATGTTTGAAGTAAATCAAAATGAAATGTTCATTACGAGTTGAGAAATGAAATGTTCATTATGAGTTGAGAAGATGTTACCTAATCACTATGAAGATAGTGGGAGTTATTAAACTATAAGATAGTAATATGAAATTCAGTGGGAGAAAAGTTATAAAGGAAACGAAACCTACCATTTAGAGAGGATGGTGATTCTTTAAAGGTTAAAGAATATGAGGTTTTCAATTCTAAATAAATGTATGTTAAGAACATATATCATAAGTGAGTTTATTATATGATAATGAAACGTCACCGATCAGTTAACAAGGTTTGGATTTGAATCCGAGATATGAAAATGTTGATTCATATAACCTTGATCTAAATGCCATAAGTTGAAATAAAGCCCTATTTCGATATAAGTTTCTCGAGGAGAACTAAGAGATCGAATCTAGGTTAACTACAATATAAATTCTAGTACAATATGACTATGTTCATATGGATGACATGTCATGAGTTTTGAGAAAACAGTGGGAGCTTCCTTAAAGTAAGGAAACTCAAGTCGAGTATAAAAGACTTGAAGTGTACTTGAATAAAGATCATATTATACGAGATAATATGAGTCAAAAGGAAACCGAAATTTGTAGGTTAAAGGATGTGAAGATAAGGTATATTCACATAGTAAACCATTAATACAAATTGATGTATGATCATCAAAGATTGTTTATGTGGAGCAACAATATCGTATTGATTGTTCGCACATAACAATCACTCTTATCGTTTGAGTTATTATTATTAATATTAACTCACAATTTATACTTTGTGAAATCCAAATGGGTTGTAAGAGACAATTTGAACCCCATGAGTGAACTGGATTAACTTAGTATAGCCCATAATCGCTTGTATGAGGTGACGTCTCGAAGCGACTACAATGTGAGGCGATTGATGGCAAGTTCAAATGTCATAGAGTCATAAGGGATGACTAGTCGATCACATCGGCAGACTGTGTAACACTCTGTTGGGCATTTAGTGACCGCTTATAGAGTTCTGGAAATTTTATAATTAGCCCGGTCGTGGTGAGAGCTACTATATTATTCACATAAGTCGATTCTTTGACTTGAGACTGTTCGCCCAAGGTGATGCAGCCTCAGATTGACTTTGATTTTAGCTCTACGATCAACCGTAAAAGGGGGTCAAATGGGCTTCTTTTGGGTCATGATGGACTGTGTTAGTCGAAGGGAACAGTAGGATAGGAATTGTCCAACCCCTTGTCAGGGTTGTCTTAAATCTCAGGGCCACTCGAGGAGAAGTTTAACTGGAAATGCGTGGCCACGCTCGGAAGGTATCTATGGTAGATAATTCCGGTCAAAGCAGTTAAATCTCCAGATCGAGAAAACCGCTCAAGATATGATCAAATGCAAGTACGACCTGGAAGACACCTTGCATTGAGTGGGAGATGACGTAATAGGACAAGAGAATTGGTGACGCACACTTGTCGAGGACAAGTGGGAGATTGTTGGGAAATGTGTCCTCAACAATAGTGCGATCACGACAATGATAAAATCTCATTGTCATAAAACTTATGAATTGATTATGCAAGGGATGATCCAATATTGATATAGTCAACTGACCAACATTAATCGGTAATGATTGGCTGACTAGAGTTTAACATTACTGTCGTATGACGGTGGTGGTCAGTTGATCCCTTTAGGTCACACCTTTAGGACTGACCCCTTAAACGTATATTGATTAATTGTATAGGATACAGATTGATCGATATTCTTAAAACCGTATATTGAGAAATTAGAGGTTGAATCTTAAGGTAAGATTTATATTTGAAATTGAAATGTGTCAATTGTCAAATGTTAATCGATATTTATGAAATATCGAAATTAGTATAATGAATGGTTCATGGTTATGACAAACGTTGTTAATATATCGTATCAACGATTATTACGATAACCATATGTTGAGACAATGATTTCGAATCAACTCAATAATTTGTTAAATATGATTTAATTAATTTAGAAATATTATTTACATGATAAATTTATATTTTAAATTAATACAATTTTCATGTCACATAAGATGTTACATAAATTGTACAAATTATAAAACGTAAAATGAAAGTGCATTTTACGTATGCATGTGCCGGTTGTGGTGGTAATGTTTTATGGGTTTAAATATGGATTAATTACCCTAAAGACATATTAAGTAGTAAGACTTAATACCTAAGGTGAAGAGTAAGACATAAGTTGACTCTTTCACTACCCTAGACCTTGTGTCCCACGGCCAAACCCACCCAACCATCCCATTCTATAAATGTGTTGATACTCACACATTAAAAAAGACTAATGGAAAAACCTAGCATCTTTCTAGTGTAAGAAAGTATACTACAACCTCTACAATATTATCTCTATAATATTATCTATAATACTACCATTAGTATTAGTGTACGGTTTTGACCTAAATCCGACTCCTAGCTCGGGTTCGGTTTCGGGTTCGATTTAAGGGGTAAGTCTTGGTGCGCACTCATTGGAGGCAAGCTTACTTGGTTGCTTTTGGAGGATCGTCCTTAGCACATTTCGGACCGGTTGTAAGAATACGATTCTCATTATTTCCGCATTTTGTTGCATGCATAAGATTAAATCGTTTAAACTATATTAATATGAGATTAATAAGTATATTAGTAAGACTAATAACTCGAAATTAGTTAGTATGACTACATTGTATAACCAACACTAGGAACATAATAACAGTTATATAAAAATAACTCGAATCCACTTGGAAGCTGGATTACGTATGTTCCCTTCGAGACTGCAGCCACACGTGCTCCATTCCCGACACGCAGGTCCACCTCACCCTTGGTTAGGGGTTCTTGGTTTCGGAGGCCCTGCACATGATTACATAGATGAGAACCACAACCAGTATCAAGTACCCAAGTTCCGCAACTTGCGTGGTTAATCTCAATCATGTGAATAAAAGAAGAAGAAGACATACCAACAGGGGTAACGCGGCCTGCCTTAATGTCCTCGCGATACACGGGGCATGAGCGCCTCCAATGCCCAGTCTTGTGGCAATGGTGACATTCCATGCTAGTTGAGTTTTGGGAAAAGAATGTTCTCAAAACCCTAATTCTTGAGATTATGAATTAACCAGTAGTCTGACAAAAGGAGAAGGACTCTCCTTTTGTATTACTTGGGTCGGCCGAACGGGTTAGGGTAAGAGTGGGCTTTTTCCACTCTTACCTTATTCCTTTGCGTGATTCGACCCGATTTGCTAAATATTATTCGCGGGATTTTAATTACAAATCGCACACATGTTATCAGATATTAATGCAGTTGATGTATTAATAATGGTCTGATAAAATTACGATATTGTATAATTGCCCAAATTAATATAACTGTTTATATTAATACGCGAATACAATATTTAATTAAATATAACCGTTTATATTTAATTTATGAATTAATCATGTAATCCGTATTAGCTAAAATTATTTCATCCGTATTAAATAATAATCTCAACACCTTATTGACTAATTTAATAGTCAATACCTCTGACTAACTGTTTAGTCGTATCCGGCATAAATGTGACTGTATTTTCATACCTTCACATCTCTCAAACGTGTCCCATAGGTGTGACGTATAGGGACCAGTTGATCACCGCAATCCGTATGACAATAACGTCAAACTTATCTAGCAAGCCAACCGTTATTGATAAACGTGGATCAACTGATAATAATACTGAATTATGCCCTTGTGATCCTTTAAGAGATTTAGTAAGTCATTGTACTAACTGTCAAGGACACCAGCCCCAACAATCTCCCACTTGTCCGTACAAGGGTATGTTCAATGACGTTATCACACTACATGTGGAGGACACAATCTCCAACAGTACCAAGAGATTACCATTGCTTAAGTTGGGGTGGTGTACCTTGATTCCACCTGCAGCTGACAGAACTGCCACCCAAAAATTTTGTTAAAGTTGTTTCATTATAAGTTAGTTTCAATTAAACGCGATCCTCAATAACTCAAAGTTCATGAAAATAAGTACTGTACAGATTAGGCTACAGTCAAGGAATTTATCAATGTCAATTTTACAACTACTACTGTGGATGTTACCCCTGCTAAACCTCAAAAGTTATTCCAAAGTTACTTAAATGCACACTCCGTGAGTCCTTAGTACCAGTGGTGGAGTGCTGAATAATGGAAATTTGAAAAATAAAAAAAATTTTTAAAATTTCAGAACTGTTTCAAATTTCGTTTATGGCATTACTTGTTCGCCTCCACTGAAATTTTGCGTCCCCCTCAACTAGAAATCCTGGCTCCACCACTGCTTAGTGTTTTTTTAGTTCATATAATCGTGTTATATATACAAAGTCAACACTAAATGTTGAAAAACAACAAAGCTAGTAGATTAGCAATTCACAGATACAACAACAACAACATCAGAGCCTTAGTCTCAAAAAGCAATTCACTGATACGCCACAAATTTCAAATCTTTGTGCTATGGAATACTCCCTCCTTTCATTTTGATTCAAAATCTTCTTTTGGGGACATTCAACCAATTGGAATAGAGATCTAGCACTACGAGGAACTATCATGGTACTGGCTGTTTTACAATTTCATAAACAAAAGTCACATTTAACGGTAAAAAAAAGGCCTTTAGGACTTGTTTGGAAACAAAAAATGGATAGAGAGAGAGAGAGCACCTCATCCAATAACATATAATCCCACAGTGGGACATCATCCTCGTCATAATATTGACCCCCACATAGCTGTTTCATGTTGTTCCTTACAATATCATAAGTTGTTAGTAAAATACCTTTCTCCTGCAAACATTAAAAAAAAATTATATGAGATGATCACCAGCCAGCATATGTATATAATTTAGTGCTGCATTCAACTTCAATGGATCACGGTGTTAGGTTGTCATTGATCAATAAACTTAAAAAATAGAACTTGAAATAATCCAAACAAGAACCCTTAACTACGATCCATGGTCTGAGTCAACTACAATTGACAGTTAAATTCAAACCTGAAACACATATTGGAGCTCATAGACTGTACTAACACTTTTGGTTTCTTTCCGGAGGACATTCTTCCTTGGCTAGTTCACCTCTGCTAGAGTATCTATGTCAAAATCGTCTTTGAAACTATAAGCAGTTCTCAACAACATTCCCACTTATACTTCTTGGTGCATATATTCATCGAAAAATACAATGTCCTCATAGTAGCATTCAAAATTCCAACCATCAAAACGGAAAATCACACCCCTCAAAGGATAAATTAGGGAACTTTCACCAAATCCAAGGACACAAATAAAAACCCTCAAAATTAGAGAGATTGTATAAGAGTATGAATTGTATGCACCCATCAAATTCAAACGAAAGATCCTCAAATTTGGCACATAAACATAAACCTAAATCATATAAAGTTAAAATTAAATAGAATAGTATATAAAATAATTGGATTGATCGGAACGGTCACTAGTAAAAAAAAGCTAATTTGCTGCTATTCTATTGCTGCGTTTTTGTACTGACGCAGCAAATAATGTAAAGAAGAAAGTTTGTATTTGCGGCGTTTTGTGTTTGACGCAGCAATTGACTAATTTGCTTCGTATTTTTGTGCGCAGCAAAAGAGATAATAATTATTAATTAACTAAAAAAGTACTAAAGCATACACCTACACCTACATACAGTACAACAACAAAACGCACGAGACAATACTCCGTTAAAAATCCCTAAATTAAAACTCCCTAAATTAAAACTCCAACAATACTCCGACGACACTCCGTCAATTCTCCGACAATACTCCGTCAGCACCCTATCAACACTCCAACTGAAATTTATTGTAAGTTTTTTCCCTTTAATTTATACATGTTTGTCGATTAGGGTTTCCATAACTTAATTTTATGGTTATTTGTATGCAAATCAATCAGATTTGTGAGTAAGATTTATGGATTGTTTGTATTAGAAATTGAAATTCAAGAACTAGGTTTATCATTTATGGGCATGTAAAATAGCTATTGAAATTGAAGGAACATGTAGTGTTTGAGTGGTTGTCGATTAGGTTTAAGGATTAGAATTATGGTTTTGTTTCTTTAATTTTCTGGGTATGTGTATGCAAAATTTTAGGATTATTTTGTACAGAAATTGAAGAACTCGATTAGGTTGATGGCATGGTATAATTACTGACTCTGAGTTGTTGAAATTTTGAACCCTCCATTTTCCATTTCACTATTTTCATTGTTAATCCATTAGGGCTGTCGGAAAAATAAGTTAATTGTTTTACCTAAAATTGCTGAAATTTGTTAGGCTTATGGTAACATATGTAAAATTGCTGAAATCTGTTTTCATTGATAATTAGATGGTTGCTCAT
This sequence comes from Silene conica, assembly GCA_029255685.2. Lineage (NCBI taxonomy): Eukaryota > Viridiplantae > Streptophyta > Magnoliopsida > Caryophyllales > Caryophyllaceae > Silene > Silene conica. The sequence continues at coordinate 22,968,992 of CM055315.2, read as the reverse complement.
GTGATTTTCGTTTGCTTTTTCTTTAGTGAGTTATAATTGACATAATGGATCGAAGTTGGATGTATGGTAAGCGTAGTACAATAGAGTTTAAGAAAGGGGTTGAAGAGTTTTGTAGGGCTGCGCTTAATTACGCAAAAAGTATGGGTGATGATGAGTTTTTTTGCCCTTGTGTTGATTGTTGTAATGTGGAAACCGTTTCTAGTATAAGGGTGTTAAGGGAACATGTTGTATGTCGTGGGTTTAGAGTAGATTATCACATTTGGATATGGCATGGTGAAGAAGGAGTTTTTAAGGGAGATAGTAGCAATGATGATCAAATGACCATGCAACATGAAGAAGTTGAACATGGAGTAGACATAGAACACCACTTAGAGGAGGAACCCAATCTTAATTTTGAAGTATCCGATGAGGACAATAGAGCTACTATTGACGATGAAAATGTGGATGGTGGTGATGATGATGAGGAGGGGGAAGTGGAGGGGGAAGAGGATGAGGATCGGTTGAATGAGATGTTAAATGCGCTTGAAGATGAAATGAGTAACCGACCTGCTGCATTTGAGAGTTTGTTTCAGGCCTCTGAAACTCCTTTATATCCTGGATGTAACAAGTATACTAAGTTGTCAGCGGTACTAACATTTTTCAACATTAAAGCAAAGCATGGTTGGAGTGACAAAAGCTTCACAGAGTTGTTGGAAGTTTTGCAAGACATGTTCCCCGAGGGAAACGAAATCCCGAAGTCAAATTATTATGCTAAAAAATTGTTGTGTCCGCTGGATTTAGGGTACGAGAAAATTGATGCTTGTCCAAGTGATTGTTTACTATATCGAAAAGAGTACAAGGATTTACATGTGTGTCCGACTTGTGGTAAATCCCGTTACAAGTTGGCAGACGGGATTCAATTTGAGCATGGTAAGAAATACCCTTCAGCAAAGGTGTTATGGTATCTTCCAATAATACCACGCCTAGTTCGTCTGTTTTCAATCAAGAGTGTTGCTAAGTATATGAGGTGGAATGCTGAGGGGAGGAAGAAAGATGGGAAGCTTAGGCATCCAGCAGACTCTCCTCAGTGGGATATTATTGATGATAAGTACCCTGAATTTAAGAAAGAAGTTAGAAATTTGAGACTTGGGCTTAGCACGGATGGGATGAACCCATTTGGTAGTTTGAGTAGCTTGCACAGCACATGGCCAGTTCTGTTAGTGATTTATAATTTGCCTCCGTGGTTGACCATGAAGCGGAAGTATATTATGTTGTCACTTTTAATATCAGGGCCTAAGCAACCAGGGAATGACATAGACGTGTACCTTGAACCACTCATTGATGATCTGAAGAAGTTATGGTATGAAGGTGTTCCGGTGTTCGATGCACATGCTAATGAGAACTTCATGATGCGTGCAATGTTATTTTGTACCATTAATGACTATCCAGCTTATGGTAATTTATCGGGGTATAAAGTGAAGGGAAAGAAAGCATGTCCTATATGTGAAGATGGCATGAAATCAACTTATCTGCCGCATTCTGGAAAATACGTTTACATGGATAATAGAAGGATGCTTAATCGCTTTCACCCTTATCATAAGAAGAAATTACCATTCAATGGAAAAGTGGAAGAAGAAGTAGCTCGTAAACCAATGAGCGGAAAAGAGGTATATGAGCGGGTTAAAGATATAAAAACAGTTTTTGGGAAGGCTGTTAAAATGAAGGAGTCAGAGTGTCTATGGAAAAAAAATCCATCTTTTGGGAACTTCCATATTGGCAAGACTTGCCGGTAAGACATTGTCTTGATGTGATGCACATAGAGAAGAATGTCTGTGATGCTATTTTAGGAACATTGCTCAATTTACCGGGTAAGACAAAGGATGGCCTAAAAGTGCGTAAAGATATGGAGGATATGAAAATTCGATCAAAGTTATGGCCAATTGAGAAAAATAAGACTAGGATAGGGAAAGGTTCATCCTTTTATCTTCCACCAGCTTGTTACACCCTTTCTAAAGTAGAAAAAAATTTTTTTGTGAATGTTTGTACGGGATCAAGGTCCCCACTGGGTTCTCGTCTAATTTAAAGAGACTAGTATCTAACAATGACTTGAAATTAACTGGCATGAAGTCCCATGATTGTTATGTTATGATACAAGTGTTCTTACCAATAGCAATTCGCGGCATTTTGCCAAAGTATGTTAGACGTGCCATCACTAAACTTTGCTCATTTTTTAATACAATATGTAGTAAAGTGGTTGATCCGGAGACATTAGATGCACTACAAGTCGATGTTTGTGAAACACTTTGTCAATTCGAGATGTATTTTCCACCTTCTTTTTTTGATATCATGGTTCATCTAATTTCCCATATTGTCCGAGAGATTAAGTTGTGTGTGTTGGTTATACAATGTAGTCATACTAACTAATTTCGAGTTATTAGTCTTACTAATATACTTATTAATCTCATATTAATATAGTTTAAACGATTTAATCTTATGCATGCAACAAAATGCGGAAATAATGAGAATCGTATTCTTACAACCGGTCCGAAATGTGCTAAGGACGATCCTCCAAAAGCAACCAAGTAAGCTTGCCTCCAATGAGTGCGCACCAAGACTTACCCCTTAAATCGAACCCGAAACCGAACCCGAGCTAGGAGTCGGATTTAGGTCAAAACCGTACACTAATACTAATGGTAGTATTATAGATAATATTATAGAGATAATATTGTAGAGGTTGTAGTATACTTTCTTACACTAGAAAGATGCTAGGTTTTTCCATTAGTCTTTTTTAATGTGTGAGTATCAACACATTTATAGAATGGGATGGTTGGGTGGGTTTGGCCGTGGGACACAAGGTCTAGGGTAGTGAAAGAGTCAACTTATGTCTTACTCTTCACCTTAGGTATTAAGTCTTACTACTTAATATGTCTTTAGGGTAATTAATCCATATTTAAACCCATAAAACATTACCACCACAACCGGCACATGCATACGTAAAATGCACTTTCATTTTACGTTTTATAATTTGTACAATTTATGTAACATCTTATGTGACATGAAAATTGTATTAATTTAAAATATAAATTTATCATGTAAATAATATTTCTAAATTAATTAAATCATATTTAACAAATTATTGAGTTGATTCGAAATCATTGTCTCAACATATGGTTATCGTAATAATCGTTGATACGATATATTAACAACGTTTGTCATAACCATGAACCATTCATTATACTAATTTCGATATTTCATAAATATCGATTAACATTTGACAATTGACACATTTCAATTTCAAATATAAATCTTACCTTAAGATTCAACCTCTAATTTCTCAATATACGGTTTTAAGAATATCGATCAATCTGTATCCTATACAATTAATCAATATACGTTTAAGGGGTCAGTCCTAAAGGTGTGACCTAAAGGGATCAACTGACCACCACCGTCATACGACAGTAATGTTAAACTCTAGTCAGCCAATCATTACCGATTAATGTTGGTCAGTTGACTATATCAATATTGGATCATCCCTTGCATAATCAATTCATAAGTTTTATGACAATGAGATTTTATCATTGTCGTGATCGCACTATTGTTGAGGACACATTTCCCAACAATCTCCCACTTGTCCTCGACAAGTGTGCGTCACCAATTCTCTTGTCCTATTACGTCATCTCCCACTCAATGCAAGGTGTCTTCCAGGTCGTACTTGCATTTGATCATATCTTGAGCGGTTTTCTCGATCTGGAGATTTAACTGCTTTGACCGGAATTATCTACCATAGATACCTTCCGAGCGTGGCCACGCATTTCCAGTTAAACTTCTCCTCGAGTGGCCCTGAGATTTAAGACAACCCTGACAAGGGGTTGGACAATTCCTATCCTACTGTTCCCTTCGACTAACACAGTCCATCATGACCCAAAAGAAGCCCATTTGACCCCCTTTTACGGTTGATCGTAGAGCTAAAATCAAAGTCAATCTGAGGCTGCATCACCTTGGGCGAACAGTCTCAAGTCAAAGAATCGACTTATGTGAATAATATAGTAGCTCTCGCCACGACCGGGCTAATTATAAAATTTCCAGAACTCTATAAGCGGTCACTAAATGCCCAACAGAGTGTTACACAGTCTGCCGATGTGATCGACTAGTCATCCCTTATGACTCTATGACATTTGAACTTGCCATCAATCGCCTCACATTGTAGTCGCTTCGAGACGTCACCTCATACAAGCGATTATGGGCTATACTAAGTTAATCCAGTTCACTCATGGGGTTCAAATTGTCTCTTACAACCCATTTGGATTTCACAAAGTATAAATTGTGAGTTAATATTAATAATAATAACTCAAACGATAAGAGTGATTGTTATGTGCGAACAATCAATACGATATTGTTGCTCCACATAAACAATCTTTGATGATCATACATCAATTTGTATTAATGGTTTACTATGTGAATATACCTTATCTTCACATCCTTTAACCTACAAATTTCGGTTTCCTTTTGACTCATATTATCTCGTATAATATGATCTTTATTCAAGTACACTTCAAGTCTTTTATACTCGACTTGAGTTTCCTTACTTTAAGGAAGCTCCCACTGTTTTCTCAAAACTCATGACATGTCATCCATATGAACATAGTCATATTGTACTAGAATTTATATTGTAGTTAACCTAGATTCGATCTCTTAGTTCTCCTCGAGAAACTTATATCGAAATAGGGCTTTATTTCAACTTATGGCATTTAGATCAAGGTTATATGAATCAACATTTTCATATCTCGGATTCAAATCCAAACCTTGTTAACTGATCGGTGACGTTTCATTATCATATAATAAACTCACTTATGATATATGTTCTTAACATACATTTATTTAGAATTGAAAACCTCATATTCTTTAACCTTTAAAGAATCACCATCCTCTCTAAATGGTAGGTTTCGTTTCCTTTATAACTTTTCTCCCACTGAATTTCATATTACTATCTTATAGTTTAATAACTCCCACTATCTTCATAGTGATTAGGTAACATCTTCTCAACTCATAATGAACATTTCATTTCTCAACTCGTAATGAACATTTCATTTTGATTTACTTCAAACATTTTCTCAACTCGCAATGAACATTTCATTTTGATTTACTTCAAACATTTTCTCAACTCGTAATGAACATTTCATTTTGATTTACTTCAAACATTTTCTCAACTCGTAATGAACATTTCATTTTGATTTTCTTTCCCATGGAAAGAATCCTCTTTTATCTTTATAAAACAGAAACATTAACATCACGGAAACGATTTCCTTCCGTTAACACTCGCGGTTCCCTTTGTCCTCTCTAGGAACTTTTGACAACATATGGAACATTTTCCTTTTGTGTCCTCGCGTAGTTTCTTCTGTGTCCTCTCGTAGTTTCTTCTATCCAATTTCTTAGAGTTCTTCTTAAGGACTCCTCATAGAACTCTTCTCTAAGATCCTATGCTTATTTCATTGGTTTACGGGCGTAGAATTTCTCCCACTCTATCCTCTAAAATAACCTGTATTTTAGGAAGGATAGCATTTTCGCCCGTCAACAATGTATTGGATAAAGAATTATGTGAGTATTTGAGATATTAACATTTTCTTTCATTTAAGGTGAAAATCTTATAATGAACTGATGTTCTTATGTTTGAATTTGAAGTATTTCACGGGATGCAATTCTCGTTTTTAAGTAAGTCGTATTACTTTATAATGATCCTATCATTTCTTCCGTACTTTGAATCATTCAAGGTACTTTATTACGATCTATGAAAATCGTATCAACTCATGTTATGTATCATAAAAGCATTTTAAAACAACCAAACTTGTTTGATTAAGAACAAAAGGATGACTTGGGTTGAAAACCAAGTCACCACTATTACAACCATTGTTTCATCAATATTCTTGTCTTACAAGAAATACAAAGTTCTTAAAATTAAAATGCAAAAAGAAAGAAGACATCAAATGAAAAATAGAGCCATGCTCTTCATGTCTTCAATCTCGGATGCTACCTTAGCCATCCATGGAATGAGCTTCAAGCTCTCCTTTCCTTTCTCCTTGTCCTAGGTTTTGGATTGAGTCCCTTTAAAACAATTTAAAAAGGGTTAGCATTAACAACTTGTATCACTATACAAAAGTTAATGTTATAACATGAATTAAACAAGAATTATTACCAAAAGAGTGAACTTTTCAAGCTTTAGGTCGGCCAAATACATTGGACAATTCCGTTTCCAATGCCCTATCTTCATGCAATAATGGCATTTGTTTTCAACTTTTGAAGATGATGTGTTTAAGGATGACATCTTCCCTTTTCTTTTACCATTTCCCTTTTCTCGCTTCCTATTGCTCTTATTCTCAAGATTAAGTGTGTTCTTCTTAGGACTTCGAATAAGTCCAAAATCCCTCCTTTCCCGCGAATGCTTTTTAAGGGCGCGAAGAAATCGATTTACTATGACAGATTCACGAGTTCGCAAGCATTTAGTTCGCAAGATTTCGGATGAATCAACTGACTTAATCACATAAGAATTCGTAGGTTGATCCTTATAAGAATTTGGATCAAAACAAGCAGAAATTACTTCATAAAGCAAAGTTCTTGGAGTTCGATAAAACATATTCTTAAGCTTGGTGTAAATCTCATTTGCCGTGCTAAACACAATCATTCTGTCTCGGAGATCCGGCTCCAAAGTGAAAATGATTATGTCTCTAAGAATATTTGACTCCTTCATATAGGCCTCATAGGCCTCACGAGTCTCAATCGTGGAGTGAGCAGTAGGAACAGGAGGAGCGGCTCTCGTAAGGAAACAAATCTTATTGTCACCTTCCGCAGCAAGAAGTAATTGGGATTCCCAATCATTGAAATTTGTGCCTTGCTTCCTAAGCTTGCAACGATTCATGAAAGATTGGAGCAATGAGTCGAGTTGTGGGAGTGGTGGAGCGTTATTTGCCATTGATTGAAAGTCGAAAAATGAACTACAAATGAAAATTAAGGAATTAGAACACAATTATCGTTTTAATAATTAAACTTGTAAATTTTAAACAAGTTAAGCATCTACTTAATGATCTCTTACCCAATTAAGTAAATGATCCCGAGACCCAAATACACACTAACTTGGGCACGGTTTAGCCGATACATCCCTCATTAATGTGACTCGGTAGATTAACCCCTTAATCGATTCTACTTTTAGAACTCTCGGTCGATAAAATTACACTAATTCTTATCTTAGCCCGAACTTATTACCACTACGGTGGCTCGAATACCTTCGTCGAGATCGACCAAATTTCAAGAAAAACGTAATCATATTACCCCACTTCACCAACGTAATAAGGTTTGCACCCCGGTTTAGCCGAGCCTACTCCCTTATGAAGAAGATCTTTCGCGGGTTCTTTACTTTTTGGTAAGGCTATGTCTCGATTTTTAAATAACGTAAGAGATCTTGTCAATTTATTATCTATCTCCTTTAAGTGAACTAATTCGGTGAATTATCGATAAATTAATTGACACGGTCGATAAAATCGATGAAATGCATGAGTTTGAATGACGATTTGGCTATGCATGCAACATGATAAGCATAAATAAATGCATAAATAAAACCCTAGTATGGCCTTTCCTAAAATAGAAAATTTAAATTACAAATTCGGAAACCAACTCCTTTGGTCCCTTGAACTTCACACGCGGCACGCATCCCAAGGCAAACTCCGTCTTGGTCGGAACTCCTTTCCGAAATGGCACCGTCCTCAAGGATCTCCGGAATTACAAATAATTACAAAATTTTCTATCTATTTTATACATTATAAAATAAAATAAAACAATAAAATAAAGTGATACGAGATCACATTAAATTACAACCGAATCGATAACCCCTTACATTACGGGAATTAACGATTAAAATCTAAGGCCATACTAAGTAAATTACATAATTCAAAATTACGTAAATAAAATTATGACATTCATAAACAATAATTAAATATGCAATGCTTATGTAAAATGCAAAACCTAAGCCAAATCGTCCTATTTAAACGCGTTTTAAATATCGTTATTCGTAATAACACGGTTTTATGGAATAACGTGATTTAAACAATTTTAAAATCACTAATCACTCTATGAATCACTATTCATGATTTAGTTAAGTTTCCTAACACATTTTAGGATTCAAAATTTAGTCTTACTCAAATTTCGAAATGACTTAACTTATCTCTATAATATTGTTCGGTTTTAATCGGTTTTACGGGAAATAGCATTAAAATAATCAAACGAGTCATAAAAATTTCGAAAATTCAAAATTCAAAATTTTGAACATACTGAAAATTTTCTAAAATTTCAGATCCTTAAAACTTAAAATTTTCGAAATATACTTATTTATTTCGTAAAATTGCCGTGTACATGCATAAAATTTCGAAAAATTCAAAACTACTTCAAAAATTATGAAATAAAATACCAATATAATTTTTACATCTTCCTAGACACTCAAAGTATCTGAAAATGCAAAGAAAAATCAGGTACACACTGTTTAAGGTCTGAAAAATAAAGTAATGATTATGACTCCTTAAACACTCAACATCAATTTTAACTTTTAAAATTAAAACTTAAAGTTTCAGAAACTTTTGGCACTAAATAAAAATATGTTGATGATCATACATAATATGACTAATATGGGTGAATTTTTCGGACCATTTAAGCAACTTTTACTATTTTTAATAATTCGTGTCATATATTACGCGATTTTACCGATTAAAATCATTTCTCATGCAATATTCGAGATTAAAAGCTCAAAATTCACATGCATGCTAGAAATAATATATGTGACACTATATTAAATTTTTATGGTCAAATTCGAACTTAAACTATTTAAGCTAAAATATGTCACTAATATTACGATTTTTACGATAAAAATCAATATTCATGCAATATTAATGAAAAATTTCTGGAAAATTCATCATATGTTTTTAAATATTGCATGTGACATCTACCAAAATTTTTATAGTTAAATTCATAATATAACTATTTATCCCATATTTAACTCATTTTATGACTATTTAACCATTAAAAATCATAAACCATGCATAAAACCTTCAATAATTTCGAAAATTATATATTCATAATATGTTAAATGCATGTGAGAACATATTTAAAATTCATGGCCAGAAACATTATTTAGCTATTTTTCCCATAATAAAACATTTTAACCGATTTATAACATGAATTAACCGATTTAATTACAATGATGAACAATATTATTCCATAAATCATTAAAAATGACTTAAAACTATTTTAAGACCAGAAATTATACATGCATTAACATTTTCGTGCATATCCTATATGTACTACTCATATTCGTTTTTAATTAAAATCGTATTTTCTCGCAAAAACGTATAAAATCGAGTTGCATGCAAACAACCTTATGGCTCTGATACCAATTGTTGGTTATACAATGTAGTCATACTAACTAATTTCGAGTTATTAGTCTTACTAATATACTTATTAATCTCATATTAATATAGTTTAAACGATTTAATCTTATGCATGCAACAAAATGCGGAAATAATGAGAATCGTATTCTTACAACCGGTCCGAAATGTGCTAAGGACGATCCTCCAAAAGCAACCAAGTAAGCTTGCCTCCAATGAGTGCGCACCAAGACTTACCCCTTAAATCGAACCCGAAACCGAACCCGAGCTAGGAGTCGGATTTAGGTCAAAACCGTACACTAATACTAATGGTAGTATTATAGATAATATTATAGAGATAATATTGTAGAGGTTGTAGTATACTTTCTTACACTAGAAAGATGCTAGGTTTTTCCATTAGTCTTTTTTAATGTGTGAGTATCAACACATTTATAGAATGGGATGGTTGGGTGGGTTTGGCCGTGGGACACAAGGTCTAGGGTAGTGAAAGAGTCAACTTATGTCTTACTCTTCACCTTAGGTATTAAGTCTTACTACTTAATATGTCTTTAGGGTAATTAATCCATATTTAAACCCATAAAACATTACCACCACAACCGGCACATGCATACGTAAAATGCACTTTCATTTTACGTTTTATAATTTGTACAATTTATGTAACATCTTATGTGACATGAAAATTGTATTAATTTAAAATATAAATTTATCATGTAAATAATATTTCTAAATTAATTAAATCATATTTAACAAATTATTGAGTTGATTCGAAATCATTGTCTCAACATATGGTTATCGTAATAATCGTTGATACGATATATTAACAACGTTTGTCATAACCATGAACCATTCATTATACTAATTTCGATATTTCATAAATATCGATTAACATTTGACAATTGACACATTTCAATTTCAAATATAAATCTTACCTTAAGATTCAACCTCTAATTTCTCAATATACGGTTTTAAGAATATCGATCAATCTGTATCCTATACAATTAATCAATATACGTTTAAGGGGTCAGTCCTAAAGGTGTGACCTAAAGGGATCAACTGACCACCACCGTCATACGACAGTAATGTTAAACTCTAGTCAGCCAATCATTACCGATTAATGTTGGTCAGTTGACTATATCAATATTGGATCATCCCTTGCATAATCAATTCATAAGTTTTATGACAATGAGATTTTATCATTGTCGTGATCGCACTATTGTTGAGGACACATTTCCCAACAGTGTGGTCCAGTATTTCTGAGGTGGGCTTACCCCTTTGAAAGACATATGGGTACCTTACAAAATATGGTAAGGAATCCAGCCGACCTGAAGCTAGTATTGTTCAAGGGATTGTGAGCGAGGAGGTCTATGAGTATTGTAGTGAGTTTGTGGAGAAGCTTCAGCCTATTGGTCTCCCGAAGACTAGAGATGATGGAAAGTTTGAAGGCAAAGGCCTAGTTGGTGCCAAGGAGATCTCACCTCCATCCAATTTAAGAAATAAAGCACACTTGTACGTGTTACAACAAAGTGAAGATGTACAACCATATTTGGAAAGGCATAAGCATAACTTAGCTTCCATCTATCCTTCTAAAGGTCAAATGTGGTTGATGAAAGAGCATAATCGTACATTTTTGGAGTGGTTTCACAATGAAGTAATGCAAGAACTGTCAAATTCTGATAATGATATGAATAATACAATCAAATGGCTTGCATATGGTCCTAGAGAGAGCGTTCACTCATATGAAGGGTTCACCATAAATGGATACACTTTTTACACCGAACGCCAAGATAAGAAATCATTAACTATGCAGAATAGTGGTGTGACGATGGTTGCTTCTTTGAGAGAATTTGCCAATTCCAAGGATAAATCACCCATTGATGCGACACAATCATATTATGGAGTCATTCAGGAAATATGGGAGTTAGATTATTGTGATTTTAAGGTTCCTCTTTTCCAATGCAAGTGGATTGAGAATAGTCGACGTGGTGTTCATGTGGATGAATTTGGCTTTACTCAAGTTGATATGACTCGATTGCGAGATAACGACGAGCCATTCATTTTAGCATCACAGGCTAAACAAGTATGCTATATTCTTGATCCATCTGACCATCGTTGGTCTCTTGTAGTCCATGGAAAGCGACAAATTTTGGGTGTCTGGGACGTCCTTGATGAAGATGAGTATGATGAGTTCCAAGATATACCACCTTTCACAAATCCGATAAACAATACTATTGATGGTGCAAATCTTGACACGGTTTACCTAAGATCTGACCACGAAGAAGGGTTTACTGTGCACAATCCTTGATGTTTAGTATGGTAATAAATATTTCAAGCTAGCGGCTATGTGTTTTGTCTAAACAGTCTGATGCTTTAAGTCTGATCATTTTCTTTTCAAGTGTAAATTGTTGTTCTTACTTTATTTATATTGATTTCTTATTTTTGACAGATATTCCATGGACAACGAAGATAGTTTTAAGATTCGCGAGGATGACGATGATTACAATGACAGTGGCAGTGATGATGATGATGCGTTATATGATGAAGATCTTGAGGAAGACAATGGTGATGATGCTGACATTGCTGACGAAATGGTGGTTGCTGAGGCTGCTAGGCTTCAAGAATTGGAGGATTGCGACTTTGACCGATTTGAAATGATGGCAGATGAAGCTGCACTAAAGGGGGTAGACATGGTGGCAGATTCAAATCCATCCACCTCTAATGCAGTGCGTAATGTTTCAGAAAAACGGAAGAGGTCACGAAAGGGAAGAGGTGCGACAAAAGGGCTAAGACGACCTTCGGGGCCAATGAAGATGGAGTTTGATTCTCTCGGTCGTCCAATAGGTATGTGGCGGCGTAAATATGGTCAGAATTTGGGATTTTGCATGCGAAAGTTCAACATTAACTGGAATTGGAAAGATGTGAGTGTGGGAACGAGAAAGTTAATGTGGCAAGACACAGTGGTAAGCTTATTTTAATATACCTCCCAATCTTAATTTTGTGATGTATGCGTGAATGTTTTCTATATTCTAACTGATACAACTAACGGGAAACATCTTTTTTGTTTACGCTAGAATTTATTCCATATTGATGCTGATGACAAGAGATTGAGGAAGAAGTTCTTGTCTGCCGTTGCCAGAAGATTCAGGGATTTTAAAGCCAAATTGGTAAGTGGATGGATAACTAAGACGAGGCAAAGAATAATAGAAGAGGATGGAAATGAGCCCCCAGAAATTTGGAGTCATATTAAAATAGAAGATTGGAGACTTTTTCAGCAACTCAAAACTTCTAGTCCGGCTAAGGTGAGCTAACGATTTATTGATTAGTTAAAACGTAAAGCTTATGCTGGGATTTGGCTGCTTTATTATTTCAGTCATTTATTGGTGGTGTATTTTATGGTGGCTTGGCTGATTAGTTAAAACTGAAAGTAGGTTAGTTTTGGAGTAAAGTAGGTTAGTTTTGGAGCATGCTAAACAATTCCTGGTCCCTGCACCAATTATCTACCCCAGCCAAACTAAGCATGATGGCTGAGGCACAAAATCTGCCAGAACTGCACAATCACGACTCTTAGAAACTTGCCTGCATTCTGGAAGGCAATCACGACTCTCAAAATCTGCATCCCGCACAAAACTAACAGCAGCTTGTGACTGCTACTCTACTTCTCTGTTACTTCCAGCATCAGCAGCTCCTGACTACCCAGCCCTAAACCTGCAACACCAAGGTAAGTACAAGGTAAGTACAGAGCAGAATCCCTGCACTACCTACTGCCTACACTGCCATTTACAGATGTGCAGTCCCAGAACAGATCTGCACATCATCCTACTGCCCTCTTCTATCAGCACCTGCCCACAGGTCCAAAGACTGCCAAACCCATATAGTAGTTTCACCTTGCTTTCTCCTTTCCTGCATAAAGAAGTTTCATGTCCAAAATGCATACATTTTTATTCGGTCTTTATTGACACATGCAGCAAATTTTCTGTTTCAGTAATGCTTATTGTACTTTTTTTTGTCAGAGAAAGCGAGAAAAGGCAATCGCGAGTGCCAAAAAGAATGAACATTATCATCACATGGGGCAAAATGACTTCAACGCTGCTCGTGTAAACTGGATCAAGGATGGTTTTTATCCACAGTCTGATGTGTCAGCATCGTCTACTGGAATAACTACTACTGGGACGGGAAGTGCTACTGGAACAATTGAGGTTAATCGGGCCGATGATTGGTATTGTGCAATGCACGTAAAAGATAAGCAAACTGGGAAATATGAGATAAAGAAACAAAAAACCAATGAGGTAGCTGATGAAGTGGTAAGTTACTGTTACGATATGTAAACTGTATCCGTTTAAACTATAATGTGCATCTGTTATTTGATTGTTGGTGGTGCTGTTGTTGTTTGATACATGCTGCAGTGAGCATTCTCTTTCTCTTAGTTGTTGCACCTGAGAATTTATTGTTTGATACTTGTTATTTACCTCTGTTAACAACTATTTTGCCTCTATTAACATGAATATTGCATGTGTTTGCTGTCAATTCACTTGGTAAGAAGCCTGATCATCCACTACTGCTATTTTACTTAGTTGTTGCTCCTGAGCATTCTCTTTCTCTTAGTTGTTACACTGCTGCTATTTTATTATTCTGCTTACAATCTGTATTTTATTTTGAATATTAGCGTGAGTTAAGAAAGAAAGAAGCCGAAGGAAAGTTTGTTGTAGAGCGAGAGAAAGATAGTCTATTTCATGCACTTGGTAAGAAGCCTGATCATCCAGGCCGTGCAAAAGGATTTGGTGGAGTAAATATTAGTGTGAGGGAAGCTTTTGGGACTCCAACTAAAGACAATGGTTCAAGTAAACGTGTAACATTGTTGGCAGAACGAGAAAGCATAATGAATGATCTAAGGGAGGAGTTTAGAGATGAGTTGAAATCGCATCTTACAAGGAATCTCATGTCCATTTTACAACAAATGGGTGTGAAGTTACCTAATGCAGAATCAAATCAGTTAGAATTAGATCAGAATCTGTTAGAAGGGAATCATAATCAGTTAGAAGGGAATCAGTTAGACGGGAATCAGCATCAATTAGAAGGGAATCAGTCCGAAAGGAATCAGTTAGATGGGAATCAATTAGAGTCATCTTTCCCAGCGACCGTTAAGGTAACTACAATTTATTTCCTTTCGTCATAAATTGGTGCTTATATTACTGTTTGTAGCTAACGCTTTAAGAAAAACCATGTCATATATGTAGAACGATACTCCTTGCCGTCTTTTTTTGTCAGACCCTCATAGTGGTGTGTCATACGAGGTTGGCCGTGGCAAGACATTTCCACTAGAAGAGGGTCAAGAAGGTTCAATTGTGCTCGACCATGTTAGGGTGAAACTGTCCGTTGTTCACGAAGAGTTTCAGAGTCTTCCACTTCCTGTTCCGGTGCAAGTGTACGATCTTCACGTATTAAGTGACGCAGTTGGCAGTTTCGTACAGTGGCCAAGCAAATTTGTGAGGCTTGAAGATGAGGTAAGAGGATTGACTCTACAGCTTCATAAGTAGACAATATATTGTCTGTTGGATGATTTACTGATATGTCATTATCATTAGGGTGATCAGGATGTGATCAAGAGAGGACATAATGAGGTAATGGGTAGTAACTCTCACCACTCGAAATTGTCTGTTACGCCAATTAAAGAACCTACCAAGGAGCACATGGTGGAGTCCCTAAGTCCGGATTGCCAGTGGTTAAATACTCTTATCACTACAATGGTTGATGGGAAGTCCTTTGATATTTACTTTGATGCTAATTTATTTTATTTTGAGGAGGATGGGAAAACAGAAGTGTATAAGGATGATCTAAAGCGGTTCCTCGACGGGGGTAAGCTCAGTATACCAATTGTCCAGATCTTCATACGGTTTTGTAATTAGCCCACTATAACTTTAGGTTCTTTTTTATAAATATACCCAACCAAGCATATGATTAATTAGTTTGATGTCATGCTTGTAGGCCAATTCAAGACGATTTAATGAAAGCTGATTCCCGACCTTATCTTGGATGGTTGTGCCCTGACGCTACTTCAGATACAAAATTGATTAAGAATACGCAGAATGCAATAGCTTATGTTACTTTGGCATTTCAGAAGGCAGCTCTCAATGACGATGAGTTCATTTTAACTCCGATTTATGACAGGTAAATAATAATTTAATTTTTTGATTAGCATAATCTTACTCTTACGAATTCTTCGATGTTTTGCACTAATTCTAATTTTCAATGTAGTAAGCATTGGTTGCTACTTGTCATTTCTCCGCAAACCTACACCATATATGAGTTTGATTCTATCACCCTTAAAGACGGACGAAAGTTGTATATGAAGATGGTAATTCTTAGGTAAGTTGGTTGCACAGTTGCTACTTTTGTTCTTTTCTAACATACTCTCGATAGTTTTCGACATATCTACTATTTTATGTAGCGCTCTAAAAAGATACAAAATGTCGGGTGGTAAACTCAAGAACAAACGGAGGGAACCATTATGGAAATCCATGAAGGTGAAGGGACTGATTTTTCAAGTACATTTATGCAAATTATATTATTCTAGCACAAAAACTTGGAAATTATCTAATTATATTCTCACGTGACTTTCTTGTAGTGCCCTCAACAAAGCGAGAAGGTGGAGCACGGCTTCTTCGTTTTGCGCTTCATGTACGATATTGTCAAGAGTTGCAGAACTGTAGAAGACTTGGAAAAGGTATGTCTTTGTTCCTGATTTGATGCTCATCGTTGTTGTACAAGCCTAATGTACTGTTCAGTATGTATTAGGGTGGTAGGTAGTTTTATGAAGCCTAATTATGTCGAGTTTCATTTGATCATGACTAACCTATACTTGTGTATTGCAAAATACCCATCCTCTTTAGTAATTTGTGTTCTCATTTTTCACAGATTTGGAGCTCAACAAAAGAAGATACCTACAACGAAAGTGAGATCAATGAAATACAAGATATATATGGGCGGCCTGCTTCACGTCTCGTTGTATTAGCTGAGTCCTTGTGTCCTTTGTTTATTTTGAAATTTAGGCCCTATTTATATGTTTCTCCTTTTGATGTATTATCATTTGACAAAACTCTAGGGGTAGTCTTTACTAGAAATTAGCCATTTGGTCTATGTTGAAATGGCTTTGGAGATTAATGGACTTTGGTGTATGTTGGAATGGTTTTGGATGGAAAATGAAGCATTCTTTTGGAGTTCCTATGGACTTGGTTGTATGTTGGAATGGTTTTCATTCTTACTAATTGCAGGCTATTGGTTTATGCACGAAACAAATGAACCCATGGATGGATGTTGATTTTAATTATATTTGCACCAACTATTTTAATTTTTTTTTAAAAAAACAGTCAATATGAGGCGTATTTAGCCTGAAAGCGCAGCAAATTTGAGCTGGTTTACAATACAAAAACAATCAATATGAGGCGACAATTGCTGCGTTTCTGGTGAAAAACGCAGCAAATATGCTGGTTTATGATACAAAAAATACGCAGCAAATTTGGTCATTTGATGCGTTTTAGATACGCAGCAAATAGTATCCTTATTTGCTGCCCCTTCGTTTGCTGCGTTTTGAAATACGCCTCATATAGGCCATTTTTTGACGCAGCAAATTAGCCCTTTTGTACTAGTGGGTACCTAGGGTTTGAAGGAGCGGTTATGGTGACTTCGGCGGGTGGATTTCGCGTCATGATGTGAATGCTGATATTGGCAAACGAACTGAATGACGGACGACCGCAATGGTGCTTGATGAATTAGAGGTTGATGATGGTGCTTGATGATCGATGGGGCGATGATGAAGGCGATGGAAGAGATGGAAGCGAGGGTTTTGAAGGGTAGAAGTCGAAGAGATGATGAGATGTTGGTTTATTTCATAAACTGATAATGAATAGAAAATTGATGGTTTTATTTGTCGTTTATTATTATAGGGTGAGGGAATTTTATTTTTTTCGCGCATTATTTCACAATAATAATTAACATCGGCTTAGGTAAATAAATGTTGTCCTTGACCAATCAATGTACATGCATGGGTTCTTATTTAGTCTGATGTTCATTAAAATCAATACTTATGGACATGGGTTTGAAATAGAAACCGATGTCCTTTACTTTATAAACACATCAGATTTTTGTAATCAACTGATGTGCAAATTAATTACATCAGATTTTTCCAAAATCTGATGTCCATCAACCGATATCCTTAAGGGTTCCTGTAGTAGTGACTACAAAAACAGGCAAAGAGGATGGTTAACAACCATCCTTAAATCATAAAACAAACGTCCTTTATTCACCCGTCCTTGTTGTCTAAGAGAACGGTTGGAGTAAGGTCAAGTTGTCCTCTTTTATTTTTTTTCAAAAGAGGATGGTTACAGATTTGAATCGCCTTCTTTTCATTTCCAAAGAGGACTTTTGCATATCTTAACTGCCTTGTTTTGGATACATGGTGCACGCAATTGTAGCGCTAACTTCATCATCACGCTGAACTGTCTTCTAATCTTCTATATACATACTCCCTCCGATTTCTTATGATGTTCCCTCTTTCCGTTTTGGTCTAATTACATGATGTTCCCTCTTTCCTCTTTTAGACAACTTTGTGTGGTCCAAAATCAATTTCAAGTTGGGTCATGTGTATTGTGTGGTCCAAACTGATTTCCTTATTTCTTGGGTTAAAATCAAAAGGGAGCAACACAGGAAATCGGAGGGAGTATTTGACAATAATAAAATAGCATAGATGTTTGAAATTTCCGCAAATATTTGGCACAAATCCATGTTCTTTGACAATTAAATTTTCTTAAAATGATAATTGTTTCGTTCATATATACCCTACACGCCAATAGTCGTATAAAAAAGTAACTCCTCTCTCTAAAAAAACTTCCCCCTTTTTTCTCTAAAATACACAGAAAACCCTAACCGCTTTTGGACCGCCGCCACCACCTCCCACATCTGCCCCACTTCGTCCCCTACCCGATCGTCGGAGATGGGTCCATTCCGAGGCCCTTCTCTGGCGATCCTTCACATCTTGTCCCTCTTTTGATCCGTTTTTGACCTCACCCTTTGTGTTTTTCTTTTCTAACTGAGTTGGCCTGTTTCGATGGTTATTGTCGCATCAACCTCGGGGTTCCTGTCCCTCGCTCCGATGGTTTGTCCTGTCGTCGTAAACCTTACATGCATCCCATGGGTGATCCCTTTTTTCCCCCACCCCTGGTAAGTCTTTCGATGTTACTGTTGTACATTGGTTTTTTTTTGTCTAATCGGTCAATCGTTTCTTGTGCCGTTTCACCTTGCGTCTGAGTCGCTCGTGTTTTGGCTTTGATGTAAGACAGAATCTGATTTCGGTCAATGTTTTGCGGTTAGTGTTGGGTTTACCCTTGTTGCCAGGTCGGTTTGTGACCGATTGGTGATCCCCCCATTTCCCCCACCTATTGATCCTTTTTTATTGTATGTCTCTTGTGTCTGTATTTTTGGTCTTTGCATGTAAGGCGGCGGTCCTGGGAAGTGTCGCTTGGTGAAATGAGTGTCCTTTGTGTGCATGTTGTTTTCTTAGAGGTTGGTGTGAGGTCATGGGTGACGGTTCTTCCTTTGAGATGTGCCTAGTAGGGGATGTATCAGGACTTTGGCAGTGTTGTTGGTTGGATGGAATGCGGTGGTTTTGGATTCTAATTGATGTTTACTTTTTATTTACCTCCTTCATCGTTATTCCAAATAATAAGTTTCTCTAGCTTTATTTTTATAGTTTTAATTGTCTCGTTGTACTCTATGGGTGTCTTTTTTAGTAGGTTAATAAGGACATTAGTAACTCTTCATCCAATGTGTGTTGTATCCATCTCCCTCCGTCCTACCGAGATGGTTTTGGTCTGGGGCCTTATCAAGTGGCTTTTTCTTTTGCTTTCTATCTTATTACTCACTTTTCTTGGCTATGAGTTTTTTGTCCGTAGGGACTGTTCTTCAAAGTGTAGGAGTTTTTTCTCCTCTGGAGGTAGGCCTTCATGGTCTACATTCCGCCTTTTCTTTATACGGCTTTGAGGCGTAAGTGCACTTTGTTCTCTCTCGGTGAGTCAAGGGTGTCATTGGTTTCCAGATATTGTGTATCAAAGCCAAGGGGATGAATCTGCGAGACACATTTTTGTGTTTTGTTGCAAGTATTTCTCTGAAACTCAGTTGATTAAGATTATTAAAGATATGTTCGATCATTTGGCCACATGTGATCGTCCCTTCAAGATGGTTGAAGTTGTTTCCTATTTTCAGCCGTTCGTTCACCATCAACACACTTACGTTACCCGATGTAGTTACTTTGTTGTTTTATTTTATGTTGTTACTAAAATAAGTACATCTAACCATATGAGTCAAATGTCATCTGTATAAAAACTCTTGTTTTACGGCTGCCAAAAAAAAGACAATAGTCGTATACTCGTATAGCTTACGTATTGTATCTGCTACATAAAATCTAGCAATTTTTACATTTATATTCTAAATCCTACCGAACAAAATGGACTAATTTTGAGCCTCCAAAATACAAGCTAACGACAATTATTTTTTTAACACAAGCACTAACATGAGTTTTTCCATGAACACACCATTACTTATTAGAAATAGAAATAGCGGAAATCATATGAATATTATTATTGATAGTTCGTTCGTTTCTCGAATGATTACATTGTCACGATATTTATAGCACACTCGAGATCTTAATAGATCAACTATTATCGACTACATATATTAAGTTATTCATATATTATATTATTTCGATTACGGTATAATACAATATACCGTAAAATTCTCAACATCCCCCCTCAAACTCATGGTAATTTTGATAAAATTTACATGAGTTTGCACAAAATCATCATCTTCATCGTCGACGTTAATTTTCTCCGTCTTCGCAGAATTGGTATGATAAATGCGTATAGGACTCGCCAGACCGATTTTCGTGCGTAACTCGCCAGTCAATTTCGGGTGCATAATTTGCCCGTCGATGTCGGGTGCGTAACTCGCCAGTCGATTTCGTACAATCTTGGAAGAATTTGAAGAAGTTAAATGATGTGAGACTTTGTTTTCGAAATTAGGCCACAAATCATGAGTGTGTGCACCTAAAACAAACATTTCATAGCAAACTGGAGAATGTTCAATCGAACAATTTTTTTTTTTTAGAGAATAATATTACTTGAATAAATTGTAACGTAATCCCGCCGGTGGGTATCGTATATCATCGGCCCACCGGCAGGCGACGGAATATCGTGTATTTAGGCCTCAAGAGCGAGAGGCTCTGATACCATATTAGAAATAGAAATAGCGGAAATCATATGAATATTATTATTGATAGTTCGTTCGTATCTCGAATGATTACATTGTCACGATATTTATAGCACACTCGAGATCTTAATAGATCAACTATTATCGGCTACATATATTAAGTTATTCATATATTATATTATTTCGATTACGGTATAATACAATATACCGTAATATTCTCAACATTACTTAAGCTATCTAGCTAGGTAACATCTGAGCGTTCAGCCTACATATATATATTTTAGATGTTATTATCAAATAATACTTGAGCCTTAAACTTTAATCCATATTTAGCGTAAATTTCCCGCATTCCACCAATTTGCTCAACTGGGTATATCTGTGGGGCTTTATTCATGAATTCCATATAAAGTAACCAAAAAACTAACACAATTACAATTATTTACACCTGAACAAGTGTAAATATTGAATCAAAAGAAACGAATAAAATGACGAACACTTGGAATTAATAATATTAATAAATCATCTCCGATGATTGACAACAAATATCCGCAGACATAATATCCTCATAAGACGGTCACAGAGGGCTGCGTATGACACTAAAATCAAAATCATGTCAATTATGACTTATAAACGATAAACCCACAACAATTACACTATATAATCTATCTCTATAAAAGAGATAGATTTTCCAGCCTTCTCATTGGTTCCTGCTTTTTAGGGAACTATGGCCCCACCATTTTCAACTCTGATTTAATTTCTCTGATCAAGAAACACTTCTATTCCATATATATTCCCTCTATTCCGTAATTCCCTACTGTTCCGTAATTAATTTTAATCCGTCCATAATTCCGTACTGTTCCGTAATTAATTTTAATCCGTCCATAATTCCGTATTTTGTTCCGTAATTAATTTTAATCCGTCCATAATTCCGTATTCTGTTCCGTAATCTCTATATTATAAAAGGAGTAAAATTTAAAGCCTTCTCATTGGTTCTTGAATTTTATAAAAAAAAATTGATTTTTATAGATGTAGGCCCCCCATGATCACTAATTTAATTAATTACTCTCTCTCCTACTTCTACTTTTCTATTAACTAGTTTTATGCCCGTGCAAAAAAATGTACGGGTTTAATTTTATTAAATTAAAAAAATCAATAAAAGGTAAATATATATTTAATAAATGTATCATTTTAGTATTACAGTTATACTAATGTAAAATGTTTAAATAGTTTATTCGCTTAACTTGGACGTAATTAAAAACAATGCATTAGGTCGACATGATAAAAACAAAAAAAAACTTCTTATTTAAGATAGATCAAATATATATGCATGATGGATAAAAATAATAATAATAATAACGAAAACTAAAATATTTGTGCTCTATATTTAAGGAGCTGCAATTAACTTGTTTTAAATTTAAAACGGAAAATAACAATAAAAATATGTATAGATCTGGAAATTATACTTATGGTTTAAATCTTAAGTTCCTAGCTATCCTATTTAACCTAAATATTCTTGGTCACCTCTCTAAGGCTCTGTTTGGTAAAACGACCTGAAAAGTTACCTGAAACCTGAAAAGGTACTTGAAAAACTGAAAAGGTCGCTGAAACCTGAAAAGGTAGCTGATAAGGTAGTTGAAAATTATGAGCTGATAAGCTGACTGATTATATAAAAGAAATGTTTGGCAAATTAACTGAAAAGCTAGCTTATTTTGGTGAAATGACATAAAAAGATATAATAATTATTTACTATATTATAGATTGAAGGATAAGAAAGTAATATAACCTAGAATCAGGTACCTGAAATTTAAAATGCTACCCTATGTAGCATTTCATTTCAGGTAGCTTATTTGACCAAATAAGATACTTACCAAACACTCCCAAAAAAATAAGCTACCTGATTCTTTTGGCGAAAAAGTTACTTCAGGCGAATCAGGTACCTGAAACGCGCTGCCAAACAGAGCCTAACTACCAAAAAATAATCCGACCATTTAATGTAAACTCCGACCCTCTAACAACCCAAAAAAACTTGTCCATTTATGGGATTGATTTTTTCAGCATGCAAAACAAATATTTCATTATTTTATTTTCGATAAGTAATTTTAATTAATTATTTGGTTCTTTTAATAAAGATATTATAATCTGGATCATTGTATTAAATTTGGTGTAAAATTATATGAATTATTTGTCTATATTTTACGAATGTTCCAATTATTTACTATGTGTATGTTTCTTCTTAGTATGTGTTAGGCCCAGTTGATGATAGTCACTTTTTAACGACCGTTATATAGGGAATATTACAAAGTTAAAAATTATATGTTCGTTCATTTGATAACTCCTACATTGCCTAACCTCATTCCAACTCACGACTTTGCTTTTTTCACTCTCTATTTCTTCCTCGCCATTGTTCCTTTAATCTAACTACCATGCCGCCTCTCTAAAATATATTCGGGGTTCGCTACATCAGCCACCTTTGTTATCAAACTCAATAAATTACCTTTTTATGTTTTTACAATTCCATCAATATTTTTTGGATTAATGCTCGCATTGCTCGTTTGATTGTTAATTAATGTTTAACGCATGAGAGAATCAAATGAAAAGTTAATTTTTTTCCGTCAAATATATAATACGGATTGTTATTTTGCGTATTTATTGTTGCAATTTTTTTTATCATTTTTTTCATTATTTCTATATTATATATGTACTTTTTTCATTTTTTTCGCTCGTTAAATTTGATATAAAGTATGTGTTCAAAACATACTACCTTTAAAATGTTTTGCTATCCGTTTTTCCACTCTCTTTCCATAAATTTTTAATTTTTGTTGTTTATCTTTGTTATAGAGGTAAATTTGTAATTTTAAAAAATATTGGTAATTATCATTTGAACAATGCTCTTTATACGACAAACAATAGTAGTACTATCTCAATGCACTACAAAAGTTACGTTTTCGGGTGACTAAAAAGAGCGACCGTATTTAACAATAGCCAAAAGGACGACGAATATTAAATTCTATCGACTATTTTCTTGTTCGTTTATAAAAAATTAAAGTTATTGAAATCATTAAATTAATAGAAAAGTAGAAGTAGGAGAGAGTAATTAATTAAGTTAGTGATCATGGGGGCCCTACTCTATAAAAATCAATTTTTTTTATATAATTCAAGACCCAATGAGAAGGCTTTAAATGTTACTCCTTTTATAATATAGAGATTTAATGATTCATTTATTTTTAATTCAATAAATTCTAAAATTATTAAAATTAATTAACTTTCAATAATCATTAGATTTCAATAACTTTAATTTTTTATAAACGAACAAGAAAATAGTCGAGAGAATTTAATATTCGTCGTCCTTTTGGCTATTGTTAAATACGGTCGCTCATTTTAGTGACCCGAAAACGTAACTTTTGTAGTGCATTGAGATAGTACTACTATTGTATGTCGTATAAAGAGCATTGTTCAAATGATAATTACCAATATTTTTTAAAATTACAAATTTACCTCTATAACAAAGATAAACAGATAAACAACAAAATTAAAAATTTATGGAAAGAGAGTGGAAAAACGGATAGCAAAACATTTTAAAGGTAGTATGTTTTGAACACATACTTTATATCAAATTTGACGAGCGAAAAAAATGAAAAAAGTACATATATAATATAGAAATAATGAAAGAAATGATAAAAAATTGCAACAATAAATACGCAAAATAACAATCCGTATTATATATTTGACGGAAAAAAATTAACTTTTCATTTGATTCTCTCATGCGTTAAACATTAATTAACAATCAAACGAGCAATGCGATCATTAATCCAAATAATATTGATGGAATTGTAAAAATATAAAAAAGGTAATTTATTGAGTTTGATAACAAAGGTGACTGATGTAGCGAACCCTGAATATATTTTGGCATGGTAGTTAGATTAAAGGAACAATGGCGAGGAAGAATTAGAGAGTGAAAAATGCAAAGTCGTGAGTTGGAATGAGGTTAGGCAATGTAGGAGTTATCAAATGAACGAATATATAATTTTTCACTTTGTAATATTCCCTATATAACGGTTAATAAGTGACTATCATCAATTGGGCCTAACACATACTAAGAAGAAACATACACATAGTAAATAATTGGAACATTCGAAAAATATAGACAAATAATTCATATAATTTTACACCAAATTTAATACAATGATCCAGATTATAATATCTTGATTAAACGAACCAAATAATTAATTAAAATTACTTATCGAAAATAAAATAATGAAATATTTGTTTTGCATGCTGAAAAAATCAATCCCATAAATTTTGTCCGTTAAGTATGACCAACTGAACAAATTCATGGGGGAATAAATTTTGTTATGAATTAAATTTGGGATTGATTATTATAATGCTCTATATATATAGTACTTTTACTATGGTATTTAGAATATTTTATTGGGAATTGTTTGATATCGAACAAGGTTTTTATTGAAGTTTTTTTATTCAAAACTCGGTCTATTGAAGGGTAATGAGAGTGGATTTGACAATTTAGGTGTAATTAAGCAAAATTGCGAAATTAAGATTAATTAAGAGATTATGTTTTTATACACATGTGATTTGTAGAAAAAGTAAGGTTATGTTGAAAAACTTTGAAAAATATAGGGTTACCCTGTAGAAAATTTTAAAATTCAATTTGTCACGCCACATACTTAACGGACAAAATTGACGGAAAAATAATTGAGGGTCACGACAATACATATTAATAAAATTGAGGGTTACCATGTGTGATCTCTGAAAAGTAGGGTTACCGTGTAGAATTTGAAAAAATACAGGGTTACCATGTAGAATAACCCATATTATTATTATTTTTTTTTATTATTTTTTTGTTTTTATAGAATCGGGAGACTTTTATAGATTAGAAAAACAGAGTTTACAAGAAATTAGTGGGCACCCGAGAAACAAGTTGAGCACCCACTCCCTTAGCAATAACAAAGCTAAGTCTAGAAAAAATATAAGCGGCAGCACGAGCCTCGGCATCCTGAGATACAGAGAATTTCTGAATCCGCTTGAGCAAAGTAACAGCCCCCACATCTAGCTCTCCCAAAGACGAGAATGAGAAGGGGAGAAAACTGTAACCCGCCGCCATGCACAAATCCCGGTACTTGGCACACTTACGCTGAGCAACATCTATAACAACCTGACTAGGCACTAAAGCAGACATCCCAGACCGAGTCAAGGGGGAAGAACCCGTCAAATCGATACACACGTCACGCCCCAAGTCCCAAGAATAAAGCAGTAAATCCGCTGGACGAAGAGACCTGCCATGCGCATCAATCAAACCAATATCAACCTCCCGGCCAACAGAAATCCCAGACCTAGAGCAGATATTCAACAGTGTGTCCCTAAAACCATATTATTATTATTATTATCATTATTCTTATCCATCATGCATATATATTTGATCCATCTTAAATAAGAAGTTTTTTTTGGTTTTTATCATGTCAACCTAATGCGTTGTTATTAATTACGTCCAAGTTAAGCGAATAAATTAAACTATTTAAACAGTTTACATTAGTATAACTGTAATACTAAAATCATACATTTATTAAATATATATTCACCTTTTATTGATTTTTTTAATTTAATAAAATTAAACCCGTACATTTTTTTGCACGGGCATAAAACTAGTTTAAGAGATAAAAGTATTATTAGTTGAAGATGTACCTTTATTTTTTTTCATTCAAGCTATTTTTGTTAACACTCGAGAGGTGAATCCGTTATCGTTATTTATTTATCAAGGATGGCTCTATTTGTAAACTGTCATATTTATGTTATCATGAAGGGCCAAAATTATATGATTAACAAAAGACGGTTATGTGTCCAACCGTCTTCATAAAGGCGTCCACTTTGCTTGAAATCGTATTAGTGCTATTCTTATTATATGGCCGTAAACACACAATTATGGCAGAAATCCAACACGAGATATTCACGCTATAATATAGTAGTACAAGTTGTCTAACAAAACAACACAAAAAAAACATTTGACAATAGTTGCAGAAACCAGGAAATGTTTTTTTGCTCCATTCTATGCGATACATGCACTAACAAATACAATGCTCACCGTTTATGGCAGGGATAACAAAAACTAATATAAATACTTGTTGAATTTAGAGATAATTTTCTCAACTTGGTATTTTTACAATAACACTTGCACAAAAAACCAAATCTTTGCACATTATATTTAATCTGCCAGCCAATTACATTCACAAGTTCACACATGGTGTGTATGATTAATCCCTTATTTTATTAATTAAACTAATTAATTAATTAATTGCCCTTTGTCTCAAATAAACCCTATATGGCTATATAAACCCTTCTCCACTCCTCAATTTTTCATCATCCAAACTTCCTCTAATAACTCCATATTAGTAATTAAAACACAATTAATTAAATAATTAATTAATACTAAAAATGGTATCTTTCCCAAAATACCTTGTTCTTTTACTTGCCCTAAACCTTCTATTTCTAACACTAGTCTCATCATGTGGAGAATGTGGAAGTGGCACCACCCCAAGCACACCCAAGCCCACACCAACACCATACAACCCGACCCCGAAACCACATAAGCCTACCACCCCAAGCACACCCAAGCCTACACCAACCCCAAACTACCCGGCCCCAAGTGGCGGTCCCCCATCATCCGGAAACTGCCCTAGAGATACCCTTAAATTAGGTGTATGTGCAAATGTCCTTAACTTGCTTAGACTTAATATTGGCCAACCTCCTTCAGGAGATGAATGTTGCCCTCTAATTCAAGGGCTTATTGATGCTGAGGCAGCTATTTGCCTTTGCACTAACATTAAACTCGGTGTTTTGGGTATTAATTTGAACATTCCAGTTGATCTTAGCTTGCTTGTTAACTATTGTGGCCGTACTTTGCCTCGCGGCTTCCAATGCCCTTAAGCTTGCTGAGGCTTAATCTCGAAATGATTTGGGGTTGCAAGATTACTATGGCTAAAATGGGAGATTAAGATCTCATATATATTCATTATTGCTTTTTTATACATAATTATGATAAGCACGTATTACATCTTTAGCTTGAAGCTAAGTTCAGCACAATGGTTAACTTCTTGATTCCATTTGTCATAGAGAGTTGTGTTTTTATCAATTTTATGTCATTGTGTATTTGTCATGGTTTGCTCTAATAAATCTCTATATTGTTTTGGCTCAAAATATTTGCCTCTTTTGGCTATGTTCTTTCTGACTTTTTAGAGCTAAATAGAACTGAACTGATCTGAATGAAGCTGAATTGAACTAAATTAAATGGAGTTGAACTTAACTGAACTGAACTAAGCTAAACTGAATTGAATTGAATTTAATCAAGATGAACTAAACTGAATAAAGTTGAAATTAATAGAAACTAATGAAATTTAATTAAATTGAACTAACTAACTACTACTAATAATAATAATAATAACAACAACAACAATAACAATAACAATAGCGACAACAACAACAACACCAACAACAACAATAACAATAATAATAATAATAATAATAATAATAGTAATAATAATGTAGTGGTAGCTGGGTTAAACCTTGAATCTTTCAGAAATGTAGGAGTTGAGAGGTCTCAAGTTTGACTACCAGTTGGGGCGATGACCACTTGGCCTTGCAGACCCCGAAGGGGTGGCTTACATGGTCCATATGGTTGTGCGAGAATGCATAGGTCGGGGATCAATCCCCCTCGTCATCAAAATAATAATAATAATAATAATAATAATAATAGTAATATAATAACAATAATAATAATAATAATACTGTGGGATGAATTTAATAAAGCCGATTTGAACTGAACTGAATGAAACTGAACTGAACTGAATTGAGCCAAGCAAAATCTGAATTAAAATGAGCTGAAAATAAGGAAAAAAAAAATCACCTTGATTTTATATATAATGCGAGATAGAAGTTAAAAAGCAATATAAGAGCAATCTTCCAATAGCACCATCTTTTGATATAAGACCATTTAAAACCAATAAAGGTTGGCCCGAATAATAAAGAGACAAACTTCTAAATTTGAAGATCAAGAGTTTGATTCTCATCGTATTAAAACATAGTCGTATTCATTACCAATCCATAAATACAACCGTAAGCCTTCAAAGAGGCCGGCGATCTCCTCGGTGCTCGTCCACACATTTTTTTAAGACTTACTTTACCGTCTGGTTCAACCCAATATTTGTTAATTTCGATCCGGACCCAAATTTTGATATATTGTGTTTGTTTTCGCAACTTCATAAAGTAACTAAATATTTGTTGGAGACAATATTCTTCGAATATTGTCGAATCGTTTTTAGCATCATATCCGCACATATGTATATTGTTAGTATATTTGTTAACATAAGTTTAGCATAATATCTCCCATATTTTAGGAATAGCATATCAAAAAGAGTTTGTAGTCTAGCAATACTCTGCGTGTAGTTTGTATAAATCAGAAACTCAATTGAGGAATAAACACAATTCATATTATTCTCATAATTATTCTTATCAAATTCTATATGGTATCAGTTAGGTTTCGAATCCACGAACCCTAATAATGACAGGCGACGCTATTCCATCTTCCTCTACGCCGCATATCACCAAACCCGTATACGCTCTTTCCAATTCCGATGGAGTCTCGGCCAAAATTACTCATGTCGTGCTGAAAGGTTCCAACTATGCGGAATGGTCTAAGGGGTTTAAAAATGGTTTGGGGGCGAAGCGGAAGCTTGGTTTTGTCGACGGTTCTCTCAAACAACCTGCCGCCGACTCCGAGGACCTTGATGATTGGTCTACTGCCAACTACACGATCATAGCTTGGATTTTCAATACGATTGATCCCACGCTTCGCTCGTCCATCTCATACCGAGACACGGCCGTTGAATTGTGGGATGCCATTCGTAATCGATTTTCCCGTGGCCATGGCATTAAAATTTATCACCTGGAATCGAAAATTGCCGAGTGCAAGCAGAAGGATGAGGAGTCCGTCATGGAATTTTACGGACGTTTGAAGAACCTTTGGGATGACGTCAACGACTATCACGCTCTTCCCACATGTGATTGTACCGGATGTAAGTGCGATATTTCCTCTAAATTACGACAACGTCGCGAAACGAGGCAAACTCGCCAATTTCTCATGGGTGTGCTACCCGTGTATGCCACGGTCAGATCTACTATCCTGGGTATTAGCCCTCTGCCGTCCTTAGACTCCGTTTACTCTCAAATTGTCCAAGAGGAGGAGGTTAGGCAACTCACTCATTCTCGGTCTGCTCCCATGGCATTTGCGGTTCACACTGGTGGTCATAACTCTGTTTCGAAGTCGGGTAAGCCTCGTATCAAATGTTCTCATTGCACTAAACCGGGTCACAACGAGCCGAATTGTTGGGAAAAAATACGGGTATCCCGAGAGGCGTGGACCGCGCACCACTGGAAAATCGAGTGGGTCAGCTACTGTTCAAACCAATGCCACTTTCGGTGAGCCTGCGGTTGATGCAAACCATATCCGTCTTAACGGTAAGCATGTTGTCTCTTGGATCGTAGATACCGGAGCCTCTACTCATGTTTGTGGGGATATATATATATATATATATATATATATATATATATATATATATATATATATATATATATATATATATATATATATATATTAGAGGATTGTGTATCCATTTCACCACTTGCAGTTGGCCTTCCTAATGGTGCTCGCTTGAAAGCTACACACCGCGGCAATGCGAGAATTAATGACAAACTCGTATTGATTGACGTTCTTTACGTTCCAAACTTCACTTGCAACCTACTCTCTGTTTCTCAATTGTTGGCTTCCCAAAATATTTGTATTCAATTCACTAATTCACTCTGTGTTATTCAGGACCCTATCTTGAAGACGAGGATTGGTGAGGGTGCACTCGCGGATGGACTATACATTCTGCCAATGGACATATCACGGCGTGTTAATGCAATAGAAGACGCGGGGAATATCGAACTTTGACATAAAAGGTTAGGCCATCCTTCCTTAAAGGCCATGAAGTGCCTTCCCTCTCTTAGGAATTTTAAACAATTTTTGGATAAGTCTACGCATTGTGACATTTGTTTCCGGGCTAAACAAACTCGGTCTGTTTTTCCTTTAAGTTCAAATAAAGCCGATCAATTATTCGAACTTTTACATTGTGATGTATGGGGTCCTTATGATCCAAATCAGGCGTGTGGGTCACGTTATTTCCTTTCTCTCGTTGATGATTATTCTCGTAGTGTGTGGGTTTTTTTAATGAAATCCAAAGACGAGGTTACTAGACTAATGAAAGAATTTTTCGCCCTCATACATCGACAATTCAATACCACTGTCAAAAGAGTTAGGAGCGATAATGGGACGGAGTTTAAACCTTTGGTTCCATATTTTCGTGAGCACGGTATTATATTTGAAACTTCTATGGTTAAAACCCCACAACAAAATGCTCGAGTTGAACGGAAACACCGTCACATCCTCAATATAGCCCGTGCCCTCCGATTTCAAAGCTCTTTACCGACTGATTTTTGGGGCGAATGTGTCTTAACAGCCGCACATTTAATCAATAGGACACCCACCCGTATTTTGCAAGGCAAAACCCCTTTCGAACTACTGTTTCATAAACCCGCGAACCTAGATTTACTTCGAGTCTTTGGTTGCCTAGCCTATGCAAAGAACTTACATCCCATAGATAAGTTCGATAGCCGTAGTCGAAAATGTGTGTTCCTTGGATATCCATTTGATAAAAAGGGATGGGTTCTCTTTGACCTTGAGACAGGCGTGTACTTTCAGTCCCGTGATGTCCGCTTTGTCGAAAATATTTTTCCATTTTCGCAAACTCCTATCCCAGCTTCTGTTTCGTCCTCTGACCCTGATGCCCTTGACAATGAATACGTTCCTCTCGATGACAACACCGTTCCTACTACGGGGCCTATGCCCGCTGTTGACCAGGGGGGTGTGGGTACTAATGTCGAGGACAGGGTTCAAAATAACCACAGCCCATAGTCGGTTTCTGGCGAAAACAGCCCTGCCAGTAACAATTCCGACTCTGTCATACGGTCTGAAAGTTTTGAG
Organism: Silene conica; assembly: GCA_029255685.2. Lineage (NCBI taxonomy): Eukaryota > Viridiplantae > Streptophyta > Magnoliopsida > Caryophyllales > Caryophyllaceae > Silene > Silene conica. Next base: position 22,937,252 of record CM055315.2, on the reverse strand, counting down.
GGAAGTAGCACGGGGACTGACAATAGCGAGCAGCGTGAGAGGACTGTCGTGAATATGGAGTCTGAAAATACCGAGCAGAATGAGGAGGTTATGGGACGTGGGAAAAAAGATAAAATTCCAAACAAAAATCATAAAGACTTTGTAAGATGGGATTGCATTAACACGTCCGTAGAGCAGTCACCCTCCGCCAATTCCGTCTCAGGTAGCTCTTATCCTTTATCTCATTTTGTGAATTATGAAAAATACTCGTATTCGCACCGTCACTTTCTTGCAGCATTGGCCCATGGGTAATTCTCGATGGCGACAAGCAATGGCCGAGGAGATTGCCGCACTCGAAAAGAATAATACTTGGACTGTCAGTGATTTACCTTCCGGGAAAGTAGCCATCGGATGTATGTGGGTGTTTAAAATTAAACACAATTCAGATGGCACTGTGGAACGATTCAAAGCCCGACTCGTGGTACTCGGCAATCACCAAGAGGCAGGTATTGATTTTACTGAGACTTTTGCTCCAACAGTTAAGATGGTCACTGTGCGAACTTTTTTAGCAGTTGCTACCATTAAGAAATGGGAACTTCATTAAATGGATGAGCATAATGCATTTCTTCACGGCGAATCGTCGGAAGAAGTCTATATGCGCATGCCGCCTGGCTTTAGTAAAGGGTTCGAAGGTAAAGTATGTCGTCTTCGCAAATCACTTTATGGCTTACGTCAAGCGCCTAGGTGTTGGTATGCTAAACTTGCGACAGCTTTATCTTCTTATGGTTTTATTATGAGCGCTTCCGACAATTCTTTATTTACCTATCGACAAAAGGGCATTGAAATGCACATTCTCGTTTACGTCGATGATTTAGTAATTGCAGGAAATAATACACATGCTATTTCTACTTTCAAACAATATATGAACAAATGTTTTCATATGAAAGATTTGGGAAGGTTGAAATTTTTTTTGGGGCTTGAAGTGGCCCATAGCTCGAAGGGTTTATTTGTCTGTCAACGAAAGTATACTCTTGACCTACTTTCTGAAACGGGTCTTACTGGATGTAAACCCGTCAGTGTTCCCATGGACGAAAAACACCAATTGGCTCTTGCTACGGATGCTCCCCTTGAAGACGGTGCAAAATATCGACGTTTGGTTGGTAAGCTAATTTACTTGACTCTTACTCGGCCCGATATATCCTACTCGGTCCATATCCTGTCACAATTCATGCAAAAACCTACCTCTACTCAATGGGAGGCAGCAATACGGGTTGTGCGATATTTGAAATCTCGTCCGAGTCAAGGAATAGTCTTTCGCGCCGATTCGGTTCTTAAGCTCGAAGCATATTGTGACGCAGCCTATGGTAGTTGTCCAATTACCCGACGCTCCATTACGACTTACTTTGTTTGTTTGGGTGGTACTCCGATCTCTTGGAAAACGAAAAAGCCAGCGACGGTTTCATTATCCTCTATAGAAGCTGAATATCGAGCTATGACGGCCGCCACGTGCGAGATATTATGGTTGAAGGGTCTCCTGGCCGGGATTGGGATTACGTTTCCCGAACCCATTCGACTTCACTGTGACAATCAGAGTGCCATGCACATTGCCAACAATCCGGTTTATCATGAACGCACCAAGCATATCGAGATAGACTGTCATTTTATTCGTACTCATATTCGCAATGGGGTGGTGTTACCTTGCTACATTCATACTCAATCTCAACTGGCCGACATACTCACTAAGGCTTTGGGGCGTCCACAGTTTCATAGTTTGCTCGACAAGTTGGGCATTTCCGACTCCCATGCTCCAACTTGAGGGGGGGTGTTGGAGACAATATTCTCCGAATATTGTCGAATCGTTTTTAGCATCATATCCGCACATATGTATATTGTTAGTATATTTGTTAACATAAGTTTAGCATAATATCTCCCATATTTTAGGAATAGCATATCAAAAAGAGTTTGTAGTCTAGCAATACTCTGCGTGTAGTTTGTATAAATCAGAAACTCAATTGAGGAATAAACACAATTCATATTATTCTCATAATTATTCTTATCAAATTCTATAATATTTTATTTCAAAAAATTATAAACTTAATATTGGTGGTTATTTATGCTAAAGATATTTAATCAATTAGTTTATTTATTTAAAGAAATTAAATTTTAATTACCATGTCATCTAGTTAAAATGAAAAATTACCCATTTTGATCCAAGATCGGACTAGACTAAACGACACGGGTTTGGTCAAATCTGAGACTGAATTTTTAGACGGTGTTCGATTCATCTATGGGGTCGTTTGGTTCGGCATGGGAATATAAAATTCCCGGGAAGATAAAATTCATGTGAACTTAAAAATCACGTGAATTAGGTAAATATTGTTTGGTTGAATGTAGGAACTTCAATGCATGCGGGAACTTCCAATTACCTAGAGGGGGCTAGGTAAGCGACTTCCTACATAATGTAGGAATTAGAACTTCCATAAGAAGTTATAATTCCCATGAATTGGGCAACCAAACAAGACTCAATTTTCCCACTTCCCATGATTTTCCAATTCCCATGATTTTAAAAGGCAACCAAACAACCCCTATATATTTTTTTTAGTGTCTGTCCGATCCCGTTTTGGACCATGCTTAGTTGCTCACCCATACCTACAATGATTAACCTTCTACGATGTAGTTTAGATTCATGTTTTGTACCGTATTCGTACATTTTTAAGTTTTTAGAATTTCGCATCTTTTTGCTTCAACGTTTGTGTTGAGATCCATACTTATATGGAGTGCATACTTATTTTTGTCCACAGAGACTTATCCAAAGTTTGCCACTTTACACACCATCTCTTTGGATGCGTAGTCTCGTAATCGTGTTCGTGTTCGTGTTTGTATCAACTTTAAATGGTCGTCAATATTCTAACCTAACCCAATCCAATTATATAAACGGGTCATTGTTTCAACCCTAAACCAACTCATTTAATTTTCCATAACCCAACCTGACTTGTTTAACCCATTTATCATTTAGCAGGTCATTTTTAACCCACCCAACTCATTTAACATAATAAATTAATGAAATAAACTAAATTTTACAACCCTATTATCCCAAAAATGATGAATGAAAATGCTTGTTCTTAAGTTTTTTTTTTTTTGGATTATTGAATCAATCCAAATATATAATGACATTTTTAAATAAACGAGTTATTTGTGTTGAGTTCTTGTCAAAAGAGCTCAACCCTAACCGACCCATTTAAGTTTCATGTCATGTTTGTGACAACCCAATTACTTAAATAGGTCACAACGTCTTAACCTAACCCATAACTTCGTGTTTGTTTCATCTTGGGTTTTCAGGTCGTATCAGTAATTGTCACCTCTATTCATAATAAGTATCCATAAAGAATATGATGCATATATGCTAATAAAATCGATCAACATACTGCTTTGAACGAATTATAAAAGGGATATAACTTTGTTTAGGAAAATAACAATATAATTTAAATGCAAATGATAAACTTACAATCTTACATAATGAACAAAGATTAAATAAAATGAAAATACTCTTAAAAAAGTGCGGAAGATCATGAATAAATGAGCTATTCATGGAATTATTGTTGTAATAAGGAGATGTTTTTAGTAGTTAGAGCATTGATAATCAGAAGGAACGCCAGCCTTACGACAAAAATTAACCAACAATTTAACAGAGATAGGAAGGTCAAGATGGATAATGTTGAAGACATTAGCCTTAAGGTTTGTGCAAAGGCATACTGCTGCATCAAGTCCTACAAGCCCATCAACTAGGCTGCAGCACTCGGTCGCCCTCGACGGTCCAACCACAGCATGGACTAACCCATTTAGTACATCAGCACATGCTGCTATTTTTAGGGCATCAATAGAACAATATCCCCCACTCGGTGTCGGGTATCCACCGTGGTGGCCATCGTTGTGTGAAGGTGTGGATGGGGTTGTAGTTGGGACACTTGGAACATAGCTTGAGCTAACCAAAGTGAACAACACTAGGTTAAGACATAAGAGAAAGATAGGTTTTGAAGTCATCTTAATTAAGGAATATAATGCGACTAAATGCGCGTTTCGTTAGAACAAAATTGCTTAGTTATAGAGTAAGTTACTAAGATAGGTTATGAATCTTATGATTGGAATTGTTGTGGGAAGTTAAGCAAATGGAGTTGTGTTTATATAGGGAAAGATTTTGAGAACGTAAGGAATTTAAAATGTGTAAATATAGGTTGTTTTTGCGTTTTTTTAGGGTAGCCATGTGTAGGTTTCAATGAGTGCAAGAGCAAGCTAACCTTTGGTTAATTATTTGCACCACATTCTCATTTTAATTAATTTAATAGTCATTTATATTCATGATCGAGAGAATAATTGTTGTTAACTTCAGTTAGTATAGCTTGTAAGAGTTGTAAAATCTTGGAAATATATGTTGTAGGATATGTTATATTATAGTATGTCATATACGGAGTACTTGTTTGGAGTTATAATTCACAAGTGTTATGATCTGTATACATGATTTGATCACATTTATCTTCCATTATAGGAATTAGATCAACACATCATGAATGGAAGTGACAATCATTAATCAGACCTAAAAACACGAAACAAATTAACATGAGAGAACTATAATATTGTAATTCATTTAAGTAATTAACAAGTTAACACAGACCCAATATAAAGTTAATTATAACCAATAATAATGCTTAAGGTTTTCCAACACAAACTCTTGCCAAACTAACCTATTTAATATCGGTTTTTCTGGCACACGTTAATAAACCAAATATAAAAAAAATCATAAGGTATTTTCACTAATTATGGTAAACTAAGTTTATAGTTCAATTTATCATCAGAATATCTTATAATTTTTCCATACTCGGTTTATTAATGTGTGCTCTTAAGACACACGTTAGAAAAACCGATTTAATATTGCCACACATTAATTTGGCTAACATAGATGCGATGTAAAATTTACTAAGATCGGGTAATAGTTAAGGTTTTTCAACACAATCTCTAGCCAAAATAATTTGTTTATCTACATTAATTAAAAATAACTCCCTTATAAAACTTGTTTTTAACAAATTAATGCCTTTTGACCAAAACTAGATTTATTTTTACAATTTCATGGATTTATCCTTCCTTATAACGTAATCTCTACATCACTGTACAGCTGATCAAATAGCTCAGACCCCAAAAGTCTGGCCTAACCCGGCCCTCCTTTTACGGGTTTGGGCTATACTCTTGACCCTAGAAAAGCCCAAAGCACGGTCTTGGCAGCCCATGGAAAATATTGGATTGGATTTGGGCTAAACAATCGTCCCGAAAAAGTCCAAAGCTCGGCCCCAATTCTAATAGTTCATGTAATGTGTAGTTGCGCACACTGTATAAGTAAGCCAAGATTCAAAGATCGTTGATTATTGATTTGATAGTGCCTACGACCAAGTTTTAAATTCATGTTATCTTGTCAAGTTTGGGTTCATTTGACTTGGAATCGTGGATTGGAATTTTCTAAAACGTTGTTTCAAGCCTTTTTTAGTTGTATTGTAATCTTGAAGGTTGGTAGCTCTAGACTCCATCGTATTGATTTTCAAGGTGTGCTTTTTGCCTCTTTTACAGTACATTTTGAAGGTGTCACGAGTCGTAGGGAAAAAAACCCGATCTAGCCCAAGGCCTCGTTTAAGCCCGCAAGGGTTGAATTTGGGCTAAATAAACATGCCCATTGGCCCAACCTGGGACGGCCCCAATACATGGGCTATTTTTAACATGTTAACCGGCTTTATTAAGCCCGGCTCATAATCAACTCTACATTACTACTATGTTTTCATAACATGTGAGTGATGTGACCACCACTTCCAAACCTCACTCAAATCTAATAAACATTTTTATTGTTAATTCACTCAATTCATGCACTATGAATGAAGAAGAATCAAGCATAAATTCATCATTTTGTTCTATTTTAAAAAACAACATAGTGAGTAATTGGGTAGAATAATAATTTAACATTTTATGTAAGTAAAAATGAAGGAAAAATGAATTTTTGGTCGGAAAAATAAAAAATAAGTCTGATTCCGGTAAAGAGGTATTAATTTGTATAAAAACATGATTAAAAGGGATTTATTTGAATCCCCTTTTCTATAAAAGGAATGACATTTAAAGAAATCTAATTGGCTCCTCAAAAATAGAGAAAAAAAATGAATCTATTTTTCTAAACACCCACCCCACGTTCTCCTTAGAATTAATTTCACTATTTCCTAATTTCACTATTTATTCTCCCACTACTCACTTCTAATGTTTATTAATGTTTATTAATTATCATAGACATATTGATAATATGATAATATTATGTGATGATCATATAAAAGTGTTAAAAAACTATGCAAAATATCATAGAACATTAGTTTTTCTTTCTCGATATTTTTTTTTTGCAAAATAAATGAATATACAATTTCAAATTAAATTATACAACTATTACAAAATAAGGAATTTGAACGCCTCACTTTAGGATATGGAAAAAATCGGTTTCTAGCATAGTATAACGTGGGACTGATGAGAGTGACCTTGATGAAAGGTCGATTTCTAGCATAGTACAACATCAGACGACGAGAGTGACCTTAATGAAGTGTCGGAGATAGATTTGAAATAGTATATTAAAAAAAATGTATTAAATCTGGAGAATATATATAATAATAACACACCAAAAATATAACTTATTTAGGTAATAATACAAGAGAAAAGATTTAATATTATGTAAGTAAAATAGAATGAAAAAGATGATCATGATGAATAAAGGAGGAGAATAATATTTCAGTGTTAGCGTGCGGCTGGGGATTTTTACTTAATTATGTTATACTTATGTTCTGGTCAATTGCTATCATTTCTTTTTGACACAAAGACAAAAGAAATGAATGATGACCAATTAATAAATGACAAGTCAAACAAGTTGGGTGTGAATGATTAAATTGCTCATCAAGTTCATTCCTAAAATAGAAAATACAACAAATGGCTGAGACACCCCGTTATGGAAAAGGATAACAAATGACCGGTTCAATTTAATTCATTGTTAATTCTCTAATTAAATTTCAGTTCATATTTTTTTTATTTAATTGTTGATAAAATTATTTTATATTTACTTATATTCATACAAGATTAGTATATAATAGTTTAAATTTGACCCGTGCATTTTTTTGCACGGGGATAAAACTAGTATAAAATTATTAAAGGGGTTATTTTCCCTCAGTCCCTCTAATTCACGGTAATAGCCCAATTTCTACTTTTGGCTTAATTTCTAAATTACTTTATTTTTATTTTCAACATGAATTATATTGCAATATTTCAATATTGTGATGGTAATTAAGAAGCGTCGCTCTCTTACACATTCATTAACATCTTCGCAAAAGATCACATAAGTTGAACAATATTTTTTGTTACACTTAAACCAAGCAATGAAGTTAAATAGATCCATGTATGGAGTCGTTGAGCACAAATCAAATCCACAAATAAACAAAACAATTCAGAATGATAAAGACTTACAATCTTACATAAATTAAAGAATACAAATTAAAAAAAAATGAAAATACTCTTAAGAAAGTGCTGAAGATCATGAATAAATGAAATATTCATGGAATTATTGTTGTAACTTGTAATAAGGAGATGTTTTTAGTAGTTAGAGCAATGATAATCAGACGGAACTCCGGCCTTACGACAAAAGTTAACCAACAATTTAACAGAGATCGGAAGATCAAGGTGGATAATGTTCAAGACATTAGCCTTAAGGTTTGTGCATAGACATACTGCTGCATCAAGTCCTACAAGCCCATTAACTAGGCTGCAGCACTCGGTCGCCCTCGACGGTCCAACCACAGCATGGACTAATCCATTTAGTACATCAGCACATGCTGCTATTTTTAGGGCATCAATAGAACAATATCCCCCACTTGGTGTCGGGTATCCACCGTGGTGGCCGTCGTCGTGTGATGGTGTGGATGGTGGTGGTGGGCATGGGGTTGTGGTTGGGACAGTTGGGACATAGCTTGAGCTAACCAAAGTGAACAACACTAGGTTAAGACATAAGAGAAATAAAGCCTTTGAAGCCATATTAATTAAGTAATTAAGGAATTAATTAAAAGATATTAAGATGCTAAGATGACTTGTGATTGGATGGATTTTTGTGTGAAGTTACGTAAACGTACTTGAGTTTATATAGGGATAGATTTTGAGAATGTAAGGAATTATAAATGTTTTAAATTGCGTATTTCTAGGGTTAGCATGTGCTTGAACCAATCAGAGAGCACAAGGAATTATATTATCAAATAATTGTTGCAATAAACTTCAAATTGTCCAGCTTGTACGAGTGCATGTGGTACTTAATCTTGGAAGTATATGCACATTGTAATAAAGGGTATAAACAATACGTATTTTCCATTGTTATTTTAAATTTTTATTAGGAGATTGGGCCTACTAGACCCATCTATCATTAGGGTTATCTATAATATGGTTTATTAAGATGCTAGGTATTATAAATACCAAGCCATATCTCAATGTAAGAGAACCAATTATCAATAATACAATAGTCTTCCTTTTATATTATTTATCAATTTTCAAGATAATAGCACACAAAAGAAGGATATAAACAATTAAATCAAATTATTAGTTATGTTGTAAATACTAACTAGTTTTAATCCCGTGCAAATAATGCACGGGTGACTTTTAAATTCGTGCAGAAAAATATTGGTGATAACGGTTACGTTTCTATAAAAATATTATTGATTACAAATTTTCCAGTAATTATTGTTATTTTTGAGTAATTTCTTTATTTGAGAAAAAAAAATTGTTTTCAAACGATTTCGACATTTGAGATTTTTTAAAAGATGATTTGAATGACATAAAATAACTTGATAATAATTGACTCAAAAATAACTGAAACCTGAAATAATCCGGTTCGATCAAATAACCGACTTGATTGTCCCTTTACCAGGTTTAGGGAGAGGGTTCAACAATTTTGTTTTTACGTTATTATTTTGCCTAAAATTAGTAGTAAAAGTAATTATACTATCAATCTCGACTTGCCCGTACCCCAATGTTAATCGTAGTTATCACATTATCGATAACTCATCCATTTTTTCATATAATCAAACTCAACCAACCATTTCTTTTCATATTATCAATAACTCATCCGTATATATGAATTACGGAGTATTTTTGTACCTTGGAGACTGAAATAAATCGCATTTTTTTTATAATAAATAATGTACTCCATAATATTTTGTAATATCCAGGTTGTAACTTTTTTTTAATATTATGTTGGTAATATCATAGAAAACATTTTAACTTTTTCCGTGAAGATTTTTTTTATTATAGTCAATTGGTATTTGCAATTATTTAATTTGTAATTTTTGAATATTTATATTGTATTGTATTAGTAATAGAAAATGTATAATGTAGGATGTTGTATAGTTTATGTTATTAAATTTGGAATCATAATTTAAGTAGTTATAAAACATGAAAAAAAAAAATTAATGTGAGTGATGAAACATGGGGGCCCTACAAAAAAAATAAGTTATTTTTCAAACTTTAAAATCAACAACCAATAGAAACTCTTCATTTTCTATTCCTTTTATAGCAAAGGGATTTATCCGAGGAGATTAGCATACCAAAGTCATATCGGGTAATAACCAGAAGTTCACGTAATATAAAAGGGGATAATTACAAGTTTTTTATGGAGTTGTTTTGACTTTCAAATCATACTCTTATTTATTTTACAACGTTTAGGTTTGTATCTAGCTAGGTGATTGAACGTGTTCAATTTTGCCAATCCTAATCTTTGATCAATAATGTATCTTACTCACAGTTTTATTTTGGACTTACAATTGTAGTGAAGATGTAACTTACAATTATGTAGACGTAATAAAATCAATTACAAAGGAAGGAGCATAAGCCAAACTGTTAACTTTGCTTTTCAAAATGTATTACCAAAATGATTAAATATAAAAGGGGTTCACGGGATGAATTAAGCTTATATAGCTATTGTCACAATTGAAAAGAGAAGGCCCGCCACGCACATGAAATCACGCAATACACCCAATTCTCCACTTGTTCCGAAATTTTGTAACGTATCGATCAATAAAAACGGCGTAATCTAGTAATTAAAATTTAGGTAAGATTTTTATGAATTTCAAGTTCGAGTATATCCAAGAGCTATTTTGTGGAAGTTATTTATATCCTAAGACTATGCCTTGTATATTAAGCAACATAACTTGTTAAGTTCAATTAATTTACTTCGATCAATATTATATTATACGATAGGGAGTGCACTTCTCGCAAAATCAAGAAGCTTGTCAATGATGGCGAACAATTCTTATCTGTTTTTTCTTTTTGCTGAAAAAAGCTCAATATATTTATATAAAAAAACAGAGTTTTGTGATCAGTTCAAATTTCATTTAAATCTAGAATTTTTTTTAGGATACGCCAACATAATGCATCTTAATTCGATTCAAATTAAATCAAGTCATTGTAAATTACATGTCTTTAATTCGGTATCAATTCGATTTTTAAATCGTTTATTTTGGTATCTACTCCGTAATATTTATCACCAACATAATCTCTTCATCGAGAAAATCACGTATTTCATACAAGAATAAACTCGTACAATATTACATTATATTGGCCTTAAGAGTTAAGAGACAACTTAAGCCAATCAAAGACACATACATTGTTGGATTACAATTACTATAAACTTTAACAAATTAACACAAATAATAAACATAAATATAATATGGCATTATTTTAGATTTATGACAAATGATGAGGTAATTAAAGCTAGAAACATTTATAGTAACTTAATTAAGCCCTAATTAATTAGTATTTAGGGCATTTGAAACCAGAGGGAACACCGGACTTGCCACAATAGTTAAGCAACAAGCTCAACGACACGGGCACGTCGAGGTGGATGCCGAGGAGGTCAGCCTTAATGGCAGTGCAAAGACAAAGGGCAGCATTAAGGTCAGTCAACCCTTCAAGGAGATGGCAACAATGACTTTTTGGTGGAACACCAATGATAACATCAACTAAGCCATTTAGTACATTGGCACACACCCCTAATTTAAGGGTGTCTATAGGGCATTTGTCACCCTTTGAGGATGAGGAGTGTCCACCACCGTGATGGCCGCCGTGGTGGCTTGGTGGCTTTGGTGATGAGGGTGGGCATGGGACATAGTTAGAGCTAACCAAAGTGAAGAACACTAGGTTAAGGCATAGGAGAAGGGTTATTATTGTTGGTATTTTTGAAGTCATGCTTTGGACTTGAATTGGGGAAATATATTGAATTTAATTAATGAGCTAGCTAGGATGGAATTGTGTTGAGTATACTTAATTTTGGATGCTATTTATAATGAAAAGTAAAGGCCGTAGTTGAGTTTAGTCTTTGTCAATGATTTTCTACGTTTGGCTAGTGGATTGTGTTAATTATTACATTCATAGGCCTAGGGCCGGGGTAAAGAGACTGGTTAGCACATTTCTGAGACAAATATCGAAAGTCGAAATAAAAATCGTATATCTTATAAAACTCGGTTTTAACTAATGTGATTTACACACCATTGTTTTGTCCAATGTGATATGACACGTGCATGTGTAAAAACATCATAATGTGATTTAGTTATTCATTGCAATTAGTGTGAACTCTTTGCCGATATCTAACTTTGAAAAACATCTATATCTATCCAAGTTGATCTTGATCTTAAAGATCTATTACAGTTTTACACTAAAGAGGTCTAACTTCTATTTTTATAACCTCTGTTTTAATTGTTTGTTTATCTTTGTTTTTAGCACTGAAATTAAGGCTTGAAGAGAAAATCATTTGTAATTTTAGTTATTATTGGATGACAAATAGACAATAATTCAAAATTCAAATGTACGATCAAATTAAACTTTAAAAACCTTCTGAATATAGAAAAGTAAAAAATATTTCGAGACATATCTATGTCGTAAAATGTAATAGGTAAAACGATTAAGATAAAACGGCAAGCACTTGTAGACAATTTGACATGAGTTATTTTTATGGGGGAGTTGAGCATTATTTGAAATTTTCAATTTGTCATCCTTAGTTTCAATTTGACCAAGGTTACCTCCTGCATACAGGGTGTTCTTAGATATTAGATATTATTTCTCGGTTTTTTATTGCTTATAACTTAATACGGTTTGCTCATAACTTTGCTAAGAAGATTCTTTAAATTTTGGTATAGTTAACATGTGCCAAAACAAAAACAAAAAATTCTTGAAAATGAATGAGAAGGACAATAATGTTGTAATCCATGCTAAGGAGGGTCAAGTAACACCTTCTTTTTTATCGCAAAAAAAATAGTAATAATACTACCATTATTTACGGAATTAGGTGCATGAAATTTGCATCACTGATGGCTCAATGCGTGCATAAGTGTTTGGACTGGAATAGCAATTAATTTGAGGTTAATCGACCAATTGAGTTTCAAAACTAACATTATTTAATTACTTCTTTATTGATTGGATTTTTGATTAATGACATTACTTTCTTGTTTATAAAATTAGGATTGCATTTTAGGAGATATATTCGTTATAAACAAATTATATGTGTTTAACTAGGTTTTGGATGAATGTACACCCTTTATAACATTTTTGTTAACGATCTCACTAACGCAACCAGCGGTACATCTTGAAACAAATAATATGGGGGTAAGTCTTATGAGGAAATTCATTCGTTTAATCACCAATCTAAGGACAATTGAATGCTAATATATACAAACTTCGATTCTGAGCCACATCCATCTAAATATAGCTAAGGTTCTCTATTAAGCACAACCACATATTGATGTACATTCTTATGCTTGAAAAAAACGTGTTGAGATCAATAATGGCATTGTTTGTTAGAAGTATAACACCGATCTTGGGACTTGAATAATCAGTTTAAACTTTTCGTTGAGATAATTTTTAACATGGTATCAGAGCTAGTGTACTTCAAACACAAAAAGACATTCATGGAAGAGAGCGGAGTGTGTTAAAATTATAAAACCGATCTCAATCATCTCACGATTCAATGAACAATGTCGGAGAATAAGATTGTTGAATGCAAGTTGAGCTAAGGTGTACGTTCGAAGTAAACCGAGTAAAATGTGCATATGAGTGCAGTGAACCGTTTTTACGAAGATTCGATCTTTCAACATAAAATGACAAACATTTTAAAGCTTTGGCTTCTCTTTCTACAAGTTGCATCATCCAAATCAACTTCAACTTCCACAGTTGAACAAACTGAGTTGATAGGTATACGACCCTTTCGTTATGTCTTGTTGCCTTGTTTAAAAGAGAGTAAATTGACAAATTTGGTTGATGTTGATGGATTACGATCGAAGCGAGACTACTGTCTCCCAATAAACTCATCCCTTTGATGATCGATGATAAAAAAAAAATCTTCAACTAATATTTCCAACATGTAAGAACACAATGAGATTGATGATGCCAAGTTATCCTTAATTTTCTAATGTTTTTCTCTAAGTATCGTTTGATTAGCAAGAGGCATTAATGTTGGAGTAGGAGGTTGCTCCACGACTTAAGAGTTATATATTATCCCATATCGGAAGAATAGTTGGGGAGACACAACTGAACAATTTGGTCTATCTACTTATTTTGGTCGATGAGTTGGTCTATCGACTAAATCTGGTCTATCGACTTAATTTGGTCGATGAGTTGGTCTATCGACCAAATCTGGTAGATGTGTTGGTCTATCGACTTAATTTGGTCGATAAGTTGGTCGATCGACTTATTCTAACGTTCGTCTTCTCTACTGGTCTGAACTTTTGCATAGGATTCTTACTAGCTGTTAGACATTATTACTAAATAATATAGAGATTTATTACTATTGATTATTGGTTTTATGACCATTAATCACATATCTTATGGTATCCTAAGTGAATGTTAAAAGCCTCCTACGCAATATATAAATACCCCCTTCCATACTTCAGAAAAATACACACACAAAATTATTCACCGAAACACTTATATTCAATTCTTCTCTTTTATCAAATAATTCTGAGAACAGTTTCCACTTCTGTCTTTGTTGTGCTACAAAGTTCGAAAGGAGGCGTTAACCCTGGAATCGGTGACCAAGGAACCCAAGGAGCACCTGTGTGGGGGTCTAACTGATTTAGGGCAGTGTCTTACACGGCGTCTCAATTAAGCTTATTTCTGATCAGTTTTGTTCTTATTCCTTCAATTAAGCTCGTGAAAGATTATCAAGATGGATGTCTCAATAAGCAAGCAAGACAAAAGACAACCCGAGTCTAGGATGGATGTTGGAAAAAAGGTAGTTAAACATATCCTCTTATTCATTAGAAAGTGCAAAACGTATGCAACTGTCTCCTGAACTATTGCAGATGTAGTTTCTGGTACTATTATACGGAGATACTTTCAAAAAGGATTTACAAATGGTCAAAAACTGTTTTCAAAGTATCAGCATACCTTAAAAAGAATATTCTTTAATCTGGTGTTGAAAGAAACAATTTAAAACACAAACAAGAGGGTCTTGTTGTTTGTAAAAGGTGAAAGTTCACTTTTTTCTCTTTGAGATTAGTGAGTGCTTTCATGCAAAACCGTTGAAGGCGTTCCTTACCCAAACTAGAATTAACATTGAGCCTCTCAAAAGCTCAGTAGTCCTTTTCCTCAGTTTGAAAAATCAACAGACCTAATTGAACATTGGATAAAAAAGTTGGTCGTTGAAATAAACTATTGGACAAAAGCATGTATCTAGGGTACAACCCCCTCATACCTCTCGTCTATATAAGAGGCTCTCGAGTTCATTAAATGATAAGACTTCTAGAGCATTTATTATAAACTTTGCAAATTTGTTAAGTGTTATTTTACAAAGTCTTTGCAAAAGTTTTTCTGTTTTGAAAAGTCTTCATTTGTTTTCGTAAAACAATCATCTCCAAGTACTAAATCGCACTCCTAATGACTATGAGTATGTTCGATGAATCTCGTGTTTAGATTTTAACCGAAATCTCCATATTCTTACGTGAACCCTTGAAAATATGATCTTGTAAACCAAGAGATAGAACATTGAAAACGTTTAGAGCGGAGTAGCTTTAAGTTTGAGTCAAAGTCTTAAGAGCAGAGTAGCTCTAAGCAAATACAACCGGAGTAGGTTGGGGAGTTATTTCATTGTAAGGGGTTTAGTTAAGTTTGAGTAACTATCTAAACAAGCAGTAAAATAACGGTTGGACGTAGGCTCTGGAGTAAAAGTTGAACCAATTTTTAAAACATCGTTTGTTTAAGCATTTACTCATTTCTTTAGTTGTTTCTCGTTTATCTTGCTGCTCTCGTATCAAACAGCTTTGTGCAACAGTTCATCATACTGTTGCTTAGACTCTTTTTTTCATTTATAAACTCTCGATCAGTCAAGTAACTTAGAAATTTTAAAAGGGACACCTAATTCACCCCCTCCCCTTCTTAGGTGCTTAATCGTCCTTAACTCTTCACAACATCATCGTATATATAAAAACTATCAAGATTTAACACATTTTAAGCTAAGACGCGATAACTAAAGTCACTGACATGCAAGACTTTAGTTCACTACCTAGGCGAGTACAATCAATTAACTATTATAATCAAAGGTGACAAATAATCGAACATGCATGGTAGTAAATGGGAGTTAATAAGATGGGCGGTCACCAAATCGTCTTGTAATAAGTCAATTAATTAGGAAAATTGTGTAAATTTAACGAAATAATAACAAAAAAAACTGGACAATGAGAGGCAGCTCCGCACTTTAGTGAGTAAGAGCATAAAGCGCAGCCACGACACTGACAAAAGGGTTATAATAAATGTCTGCATCTGCAGCGACCTGAGCATTACGCTGCAGGTCTGCAGAAAGCTAAACATAATTAATTGGGCCGCAAAAATAAAAGTTGTCACGGCGCGTTGCTACCCCCAGATAGGGCTGTTGGAGCTTGTGTCCTCCACATTTAGTGTGATAACGTCATTGCACATACCCTTGTACGGACAAGTGGGAGATTGTTGGGGCTGATGTCCTTGACAGTTAGTACAATGACTTACTAAATCTCTTAAAGGATCACAAGGGCATAATTCAGTATTATTATCAGTTGATCCACGTTTATCAATAACGGTTGGCTTGCTAGATAAGTTTGACGTTATTGTCATACGGATTGCGGTGATCAACTGGTCCCTATACGTCACACCTATAGGACACGTTTGAGAGATGTGAAGGTATGAAAATACAGTCACATTTATGCCGGATACGACTAAACAGTTAGTCAGAGGTATTGACTATTAAATTAGTCAATAAGGTGTTGAGATTATTATTTAATACGGATGAAATAATTTTAGCTAATACGGATTACATGATTAATTCATAAATTAAATATAAACGGTTATATTTAATTAAATATTGTATTCGCGTATTAATATAAACAGTTATATTAATTTGGGTAATTATACAATATCGTAATTTTATCAGACCATTATTAATACATCAACTGCATTAATATCTGATAACATGTGTGCGATTTGTAATTAAAATCCCGCGAATAATATTTAGCAAATCGGGTCGAATCACGCAAAGGAATAAGGTAAGAGTGGAAAAAGCCCACTCTTACCCTAACCCGTTCGGCCGACCCAAGTAATACAAAAGGAGAGTCCTTCTCCTTTTGTCAGACTACTGGTTAATTCATAATCTCAAGAATTAGGGTTTTGAGAACATTCTTTTCCCAAAACTCAGATCTCACATCAAAACTCACAAAAGCTCTCCCCATATTGCAAGGCAATTGGAGAGTATTTCTAGCACACGCGGCATCGTCTCAATCAAGTCTTGGGTGCAAGTTATAGGAGGGAATTTGCTTTAATTCCTGTTCTTAGGCCTTAAGCACAAGGACCAAAGATTGTATTCTTTTCATGTTTTTAATTATCTTATGACCATTATTCACAACTGTAAAATTCGTTATAATCCTTCATGTTTTAGGGCGAATACATGTTTTATTCCCCACAAGTGGTATCAGAGCCAGCAAGGCCACGAAATTTTACTTTTGTGTTTTTCATAAGTTTTAATTTAAAAATTTTGAAAAATCGCTTTCTGTCGCCGTGTGGGTCGGTCGACCTATTTTTGTGGTCGGTCGACCGCCTCCCGCGTAGGGTTTCTGTTTTTCAGCAGTTTCTCTTTTGTGTAATCGATCTTGTTTTCGATTCTTGTTTACATATTGTTAATTAATCGATATTCTTGGCAATATGTGAACCCTTGTTGCTGTTTAAATTGATTTACACGTTTTGAATCAAAGGTAAAAACTTGTTTTGATTTCAAGTGCAGCAATTTTGCGTTTTCAGAAACTCAGTTTCTTGTTTTGTGGTCGGCCGACCTGGTTAATAGGTCGGTCGACCATTCTGCTGTTACAGGAAATTTTTTTTTACTGTTAGCAGGTCGGTCGACCCCGTGTTGAGGTCGGTCGACCTCATCCCTGTAACAGTCGATTTATTTTTTCCCGAAAATAACTTGTTTTTATTTTCCCATGGCCTTAAGTAATATACTGTATACGGAAATAGTATATAATTTTTGTGAAACGGTTCACTCTCGCATGATACATATTATATTAAAACGGTTTAAGATAATGGATTATAAATTTATTAAAATTAAAGTGGTTAAAACGGTATAATCACATAATTTGAATCTCGTAAAGGTGGTTCAGTTAAATTTGTTAATCATAATAACAGTATTATGTCATGAATGAATTTTATTTATAGTTGATGCATTTTATTTATCGTCTTGTGAATGCCTTGAATGCTTTCAATAACGTATTTAATTTTTGCAAACGGTTGTAACTTAGTGTGGCATTAGTAGATTGTGTTACCGTAATGATGGAATACAATCTTGTTTGTAATTTTGAGATATTGAATCTCCGTTTTGGGTTTTTGCCTTGTAATTACTTTTGTATTTAAATTAGAATGTAAATAGGGTTATATTTGTAATTTAAATTAGTAATTTTGTGAAGACCAAAGACGGAGACCGGATGCTCACTCCCGCTGCAAAGACCAAGATGGAACATCAAGACAAGCTTCTAGGGTCCAACGGTGGATTCCAAAGTTGTTTTTATGTTTATTTTGGTAGGATAGGTGTTAGAACACAATATGTTGATGATGGCAAGTTACCTTGATTAATCTAAACGTTTGTTTGATTAGTACTAGAGATTAGCAAGGTGACATTAAGCTCATTGAAGATCAAGTTCGTATGTCAAGAAGCAAGCAAAGACAAGAGAAGACCAAGTCTAGGAATGCATTGTAAACAAGGTAGTCTAACATTCATTCGTATTTGTTAGAGGTGCAAAATCCTTGCAACAGTTGAACAGACTGTTGCAACTGGGGTTTCTAGTACGGTCATGGAGATTATTTTTCGGAAAATATATTTTATCAAAAGTGTTGGTGTTTTGGTTCAGTTACATATTTCAAATGCTTTACAAACTGAAGGAAATTAATTTGAAAATCAAAAGCTCAACTTGCACATTGGGACTAAGAGTTAGAAAAAGTGGAAAGTTTACTTTTTCCTTTTTTAGCAATTAGTCCTACAAAAGGAAGGTTCCCTCTTACACTCTTTCCTTTTATGTGTTGCCTTGAGCCTTGAGTAATCTATCTTGAGCATTGCAACCATGTGCATTTTCAGTTTGTAAAAGACACTCCTAATTGAACCTTTGGGTAAAAGAGTTATGCAAACTTATTACACATTTGAGAGCTACTCTCAACTCGCCCAACTCTCTATAAATACCAACCTTTTCACTCATTTATTGCTAAGACTTTCTAAGCATTTATTGTAAAACTTTGCAAAACCCTTTAAGCATTTACTCTTCAAGTTTATTTTGCAAAAGTTTCAGTTTTAAAAGAAGTCTTCATTTGTTTTCGAAAAGCTATGATCTCCATGTACTAGTTCGCACTTCTAATGAGTATAAATGTTTGTTCGATGAACCTTGTGTTTAGATCTTAAAAGTAGTCTCCATGTTCTTTAAGAGAACTCTTGAGACATTGATCTTGTAAACCAAAGGTAGAACAAAAACTCTTAGAGCGGAGTAGCTTTAAGTTTGAGTCAAGTCTTCGAGCGGAGTAGCTCTTAGCAAATGCAACCGGAGTAGGTTGGGGAGTTGTTTTGTTGTAATAGTTTTAGTCAAGCGGAGTAGCTTCTAAACTTTCAATAAAATAACGGTTGGACGTAGGCTCCGGAGTAGGAGCTGAACCAATTTTTTACATCGTTTGTTTATTGCTCTCTCTCGTACTTTTCTCTCGTTTCTTGGTATACTCGTTATAGATCTGTTCTGTGCAACGGTTCCTTATACCGTTGCTTAGTTCCTGATCTTGTTGCCTTAATACGTGAAACACTTAAGCTATTTCTAATTTTTTAAAAGGTCACCTAATTCACCCCCTCCCCCTCTTAGGTGCTAAACTCGTTCTTGATTCTTCAATTGGTATCAGAGCCTTGTGCTCTTAATTAGGCTTAACCACCAAAGAGAAAGATCCGTAATCATGGACGAGTCCAAACACACTAAGTACCCAATCTTTAAAGGTGAAAACTATGCTTGGTGGAAACACCGCATGGAACACTACGTTAAAGGGGTAGATTATGAATGTTGGATGATAATAAAAAAGGGCCCACTTAAGATATAGGTGACAGATAAAGACGGAAAAACGACACCAAAAGATGAGGAAAAATATAATGAAAACGATTACAAAAAGATCGAGAAAAACTCGAGAGCCATGTCCATTCTTCAATATGGCATTGGCGATCAAGAGATTAATCGTATATCGGGTTGCTCTTCGGCCAAAGACATTTGGGACACCCTAAGCTTAGCTCATGAGGGCACGTCTCAAGTGAAGAAGTACCGTGTTGACCTTCTCATGCAACAATATGAGATGTTTAACATGGGAAAGGACGAATCAATTAATAGTCTTTCTTCTCGTTTCTCTTGCATTGTTAACGAACTTAAGAGTCTTGGTCGTAACTTTGAATCCGAGGATTTAGTCCGAAAGATCCTTCGAAGCTTAACTGAAAAGTGGCAACCGAAGGTGACGGCTATTGAGGAAGCTAAAGATCTTGCCGTCCTCTCCCTAAATGAACTAATGGGGTCTCTCATGGCCCATGAACTTTCACTCACGAAACGCTCTCAAGAGAGTTCTAGGGGAAAGGGACTCGCTCTAAATGCTCTCTCTAGTGATGAGGAGGATGAGGATGTTGAGTTCGCCATGTTCACCAAAAACATGGCCGGCATAATTAACGGTCGAGGCCCACAAAAGTTCAATAACAATGTTGGCAAGAAACGTTTTCCAAAGAGGAGATCAAGTTCCACCTTTGGTTGCTTTAAATGTGGTGACAAGGGTCATCAAATAAAGGAATGCCCAAAGTGGGATGATATCAAATCCAAGGAGAAACGTGATTTTGCCAAAAGAGATTACAAGAACAAAGTCATGAGTGCTATTTGGGGTATGTCCGATTCTGATGAGGAGGAGCTCCTTGAGGAAGAATTGGATGCAAAGTTGAGCATCTCATCAAAGTCAAAGACAGAAACGTCAAAATCATCAAAGAAAGAAGCTGCCATATGTCTCATGGCCCACTCGGTTGATTCAAGTTCCGACTCTGAAAGCGAGGTAAAATGTCTAAAGAAAAAGGCCCGTGCCTTTTCTAAAGACAAAATCTGTCTTCTTCTAGATGATTTTATTGATAAGTGTCGTGTCCAAGGAAATAAACTCAATGCCATGCAAGATGAAATCAAAAGTATTGCCGAGGAAAATGTCAATCTAAAGGAGAGTCTAACAGAGGTAGATCAAACATGTACAATAACGAAACTAGAAAAGGAAGTCAAAATGCTTCAAAAACAAAATCAGTGTCTTGTGAATAGAGCTGAAAAAACTCATGCAACAGTTCCATGCAATGTTGAATCTGAACTAGTAAAAGAGGTCGAGTCTCTAAAAAGAAAAGTTTCATCTCTTACAAAGGAACGTGACTCCCTCTTGGTTGAATTCACTTCATGCAAACTTGATAACAAGCAACTAGAGGAAGTTGCGATCTTATTAAGTGATGAAACTAGTCATATCAAAGGAAAAGTTGATAAACTTGAGAAAACGAATTTGGATCAACTTAAGGAAATAGAAACCTTGACCAAAGAATTGACTAATGCAAAGCAATTCTATCTCAAATGGGAAGGAAGTCAGAATGTCTTAGAATTCTTGTTAAAGCAATCCAAAGAAAATGAAAAGGCTTTAAAAAACTCTGGACTTGGTTTCAGATGCAACAGTAGCACACACTGTTGCAACCGAAACCAAGACCCAAGTCAAAGAGACTTCAGACGACGTAAGTATGCTGGACTACCTGAATATATCATATGCTATTACTGTGGAATGACTGGTCATGAGTTCAATGGTTGTCCTAAAAGAGAATCTGACCTAAAAAAGAAACACCAAGGTCGCACAAGAAGTATGGGTCAAGAAGGACTCGGTGTCTAGTGTTAAGAAGGGACCCAAACTTGTTTGGGTTCCTAAACTAACTGTTTGATTTGCGTAGGCATTAGTGGGGGGCAGCAGCAATTGGTACCTAGACAGCGGATGCTCTCGTCACATGACGGGGGAAGAAGACCAATTCCTCTCACTAGAAGCCTACAAAGGAGGCATGGTGACTTTTGGTGATAACAAACAAGGTGAAATTGTTGGTATCGGAAAAGTTGGTAAGTCAAAATCACTATGTGTGGACAAAGTGCTGCTTGTCAAAGGATTAAAACACAATCTACTTAGCATATCACAATTGTGTGATCGAGGTAATATTGTTGAATTTCATGCTCATGTGTGTAAAATCCTAGATGGAAAGACAAGAGAGTTGGTTCTTGAAGGTAAAAGAGTTAAGGATGTGTATATGATTGATTTATGTTCTTTATCCGGTCAAAAACTTTCGTGCATGAGCGTCCATAAAAATGATCCATGGCTTTGGCACAAACGTTTGGGCCATGTAAATGCTAGAACTTTAAACAACCTTAGAAAACTTGACTTAGTGGAAGGCTTACCTATCATAAACTTTAAATTCAACTCCTTGTGTGATGATTGTGTTAAAGGGAAACAAGTTAAGAGCTCATTCAAGTCCAAGAAGTGTATTAGTACATCTCGTGTCTTAGAACTTGTTCACATAGACCTTTGCGGACCCATGCGAATATCAAGCAAAGGTGGTAGTAATTACATTTGTGTTATTGTTGATGATTGTTCTAGATATGTGTGGTTATTGTTTCTTGGAACTAAGGACAAGGCTTTTGGTGAGTTTTTAATTTGGCTCAAAATGGTCGAAAACAAATTTTCTCTAAAACTTGGTGCTTTAAGATCCGACCATGGAACCGAATTTGAAAACGTTGCCTTCGAAGCCTATTGTAATGAGAATGGTGTTAACCATAACTTTTCGGCTGCCCGAACTCCGCAACAAAAGGGAGTGGTGGAACGAATGAATCGAACCTTGGAAAATATGGCTAGGACCATGCTCATTAGTTCTCAAGTACCAAGAAACTTTTGGGCCGAAGCCGTAAACACTTCGTGTTATGTCTACAATCGAGTCATGATTAGAAAAATCACCAACAAAACACCCTATGAAATTCTACGTGGAAGAAAACCCAATGTCTCATATTTGAAATGCTTTGGTTGTAAATGCTTTGTTCATAATAACGGGAAAAACAATTTAGGCAAATTTGATGCCCGTAGTGATGAAGCAATCTTTGTGGGTTATTCGAACCATAGTAAGGCTTACAAAGTCTTTAACAAAAGGACTATGAAAATGGAAGAGAGCATTCATGTTGTATTTGATGAATCTAGTCTGTTTGTGTCTCAGGTACAGGAAAGAAATGAAGAGGATGATGATGAGTTCGAGCTTGGAATGGTGCGTCATGACATGGACCAAGTATTGGAAGCTGAAGATCTGGAGCAACAGTCAGAAGGACCGTTGCATGGGGAAACAGGCCACAACTCAGGGGGAACCGACGGTGCTTCATCCTCAAAAGAAGCCAACACGTCAGGAGTGGAAAAAGAAAACCAAAGCACAACTATTGATCCACAAAATTCCAATGATCAATCCCCCACCCAAAATCAACCCCATGAAACAGTCTCTGAAACTGTTGCATCCGAACAAAATGAACATGTGATCACTTCCAACACCACCATACCAAAAAGATGGAAACACCAAAGCTCTCATCCTCTCGAAAACCTAACTAGTGACCTTGACTCAGGGGTAAAAACCAGATCCTCCCTCAGAAACTTCTGTGCCTTTAATGCTTATCTCTCACAAATTGAACCCGACCACATTTCGAAAGCTCTCGAGGATCCTTGTTGGATCATGGCTATGCATGAAGAGTTGGATCAATTCAAAAGGAGTGAGGTATGGCATCTGGTACCTAGACCTTCAAATCGTACAGTCATTGGCACTAGGTGGGTGTTTCGAAACAAACTTGATGATAATGGAGAGATCGTACGGAATAAAGCAAGGCTAGTGGTGCAAGGGTATAATCAACAAGAGGGGATTGATTATGATGAAACCTTTGCACCGGTAGCTAGGCTTGAAGCCATACGAATACTCATTGCCTTTGCGGCTCATCATGGTGTAAAACTTTTTCAAATGGACATAAAGTCCGCATTCTTAAATGGTTATCTTAATGAAGAAGTTTTTGTGGAACAACCACCGGGCTTTTTGGATAATGAATCACCGAACCATGTCTTTAAACTCGATAAAGCTCTATATGGTTTAAAACAGGCTCCTAGAGCATGGTATGATAGGCTTTCAAAGTTTCTTTTAGAAAATGGCTTCATACGTGGTTCGGTTGATAAAACATTATTCATCAAGTCACATTCAGATGTAATGTTGCTTGCACAAATTTATGTCGATGACATTATCTTTGGTGCAACTAGTGAAACTCTTTGTGAATACTTTGCACATCTAATGAAATCTGAGTTTGAAATGAGTATGATGGGAGAACTAGGGTTCTTTCTTGGCCTCCAAATCAAGCAAAAAGAGGAAGGCACAATGATCCATCAACAAAAGTATGTGAAGGAGATGTTACGTAAGTTCGGGTTGACTAATGCGAAACCCGTTGCTACACCTATGGTTTCTAACCTCAAACTTGACCTTGATCCAAATGGTAAGAGTGTTAGTGAAAAGGTGTATCGAGGTATGATCGGTTCTTTACTCTACTTAACCGCAAGTCGACCCGATATTCAATTTAGTGTGTGTATGTGTGCTAGGTTTCAAGCAAATCCCAAGGAATCTCACTTCAAAGCCGTAAAAAGGATATTCAAATACTTGATTGGAACTCAACATTTATATCTTTGGTATCCTTCTTACTATGAACTTGATCTTGTAGGATTTTCCGATGCCGACTATGCGGGATGCATGTTGGATAGAAAGAGCACGTCCGGAATTGCCACTTTCATGGGGCCGTGTTTGCTCACGTGGGCTTCAAAGAAACAAAATACCGTGTCTCTATCAACGGCGGAAAGTGAATACATAAGTGCCGCCCTATGTTGCACACAACTACTATGGATCCGTCAACAATTGCACGATTTTGGTATTACATTCGAATCCTCTCCTATTTTTTGTGATAATACTAGTGCAATCAACATCTCGAAAAATCCAATACAACATTCCCGGACCAAACATATTGAAATAAGACATCATTTTTTGCGTGATCAAGTTGAAAAAGGGACAATCAATCTTAACTTTTGTAAAACCGAAAATCAAATTGCGGATATTTTTACAAAACCGTTAGAAAGAGAACAATTCGTAAAACTTCGGTTGGAAATTGGTTTGTTAAGTGATGCATGACATTAAAAGTTTACGTTCCCAAATGATTGACTAGAATGAGTGACGGTAGTGTTTATATTTACGTTTTAGTACGTACATGCAAAATTAAAGAAAATGAAGTACAAAAGAAATAAAATTACACATGCATGCAAGTTGTTTCATTGAGCCACTAAACATCTCTCACCCATCAAATCACGTCACTCCTATTCTCTCACACTCAACTGCCACTTTAATTTCTCCCTCTCTCCTTTCCTACTTTTTCATTAACCATTTGCTATTATCCATTACACAATAACTTCAAAACTCTTCAACTCACTCTCAATTCAAATCCCATAACCGTCCTTTTCTCCTTTTCTCACCTTATAACCCCTCAAAAATGCCTCCCAAAAATCTAAACCGAGAACTACAACGCCTTGCTAATACCTATAATCCATCCTACGTTGCAAAATTAAAAATGACCACATCACCATCTAAACCACCTTCTGCCTCCCCAAAATCTCCGGCCAAACCAACATCTCGTGCCAAAACTGCGGCCAGACCTGGTTTCCGTAAACCCAGAGGAAGAGGGCGCGGGGGACTTAAGCGACAACCTGCTTTGTCCTTAGCTCTAGATGCAAGTGTTGATCACTCTGATTCTGAAGAAAGGGTCGATTTAAACGTTGAACCCAACAAAGAAATACCCGAAGAAGAGGTGGAAAATGAGAATGTCACTGAGGGTGAAGCAAGTTCGCCAAAAATTGCTTCTGACAAAGAAAAAGGAGTGGAGATAGTGGTTACTAAAGGAGGAAGCAAAACTAGGAAGGGAAAAGGCAAATCAAATCAAAATAATAAGGAGGTGGAACCAAGTGTTGAACCCGAAAAAGTGAGTGAGAAAAATGTTGAACATGAAGAAGAAAAAGAGAGTGAAGATGTTGTTGAAAATGAGAAGGATAATGAGGAAAATGTTGAGGATCAAAATGTAGAATCTGAGAAAAGTGGTGAAATGGATCAAAGTGTCGAAAAAGATGTTGGGGGCACTGAAACCGAGGTCGAAAATCCGAACAATGTCGGAGAAGGAGAAGAAGGAGTGGCTGGGTCTGGAAAATCCGGAGAAAAGGATCCCCCAAATGTTTCATCTGATAATATTGAGGATAGGGTTGATAATGGAAAATCTGCCGTGGTGGAGGAAAATGCGAATGCCGCAACTAGTGAACATCAAGTGTCTGATGAAGTGTTTGAACCATTGAATCATGAAATAGCCTCATCATCTAAACGAAAGAGAGACATAGCCGCCATATTCGGAGAAGAATTTGGTGAAGAGTACGGTGGTGAGGAACTCATTTCCTCCTTTACCACTCACAAGAAAAAGACTCAAACAAAATCAACCACCAAAAAACCCATCCAAAAGTCCAAAAAGAAACCAAGACTTGAAAAGACTTCCACCAAATACCCAAGTGAGAGTGAGGAACAAGAGGACCCTGTTTCTAATCCCTGCCGTGACATCATGGCCACCCCATTTGAGGAACCATTCAAAAATGAAGTCCTTGCCTATCTCAACACCTTAGGACTTCCGGACCAAGTACTTAAGCGTTGCCAAGATCTCCTCGGGTGTTCGTTCCATTCCGGAAGGCGTTTTCCTCTTGATTGGTATGATTCCTCTCCTGCATTTCAATTCTTTCATAATCATATTCTTGCCCAAAAATGGACCCATCTCCTTGACAAAAGCTTTCCTACATATGTATCCGAGGTGGTACAGTTCTATGCAACGGTTACTGTGGACGTTGCATCTGGAACTTTATCCGCCTTTGTCAACAATAAACCCTTCATGCTTACAATTTCCCAACTAGCCAAAATCCTTGATGTAGAACCTACTGGGCTAGCCATCTTTCCTAGGGGTACTTGGGGTTCACTTGACCCATCCATTGTTGACCAAATCATCACCATCTTACGACCCCAAAACACCCGAAACCGCTCAAATGTTTATGCAACCGAACTCAAGTCAAATCATCGGTTCATCTTTAATTTCCTTCAAAGAACCGTTTGTCCTGGTAGCAACACTCGGGGAAGGTGTTCTTACCTCGAAATGCTTCTCCTCCACCATCTCCACACCAATCAGAAAATTAACCTACCCGCCCTCATTTTTCATCGAATCCATGAAGTCTCCACAGATATCAAAAAGGGGGACTTTGACAAGAAAACTATCCTCCCCTATGACATGTGGCTTTCGATGATCATGCATAAAAAGAAGATGGTGAAAAAGGGTAGTGTGGCTGTTGAGTTGTGTGATGAGATGACCATGGGCTTATTGTCTCAAATGACTCTGGATATTGTTAACGGGAAGCTGGTTCGAAAATTCGGAGGGCCTGGAAAGGGTGCAACGGTCGGGGGAAATGTTGCTTTGGGTGCTATTAATGGGAAGCTTGATAAACTTACCGGGTTGGTCTCTAAACTCTTGGCTGAAATGGAAAGGATGAAGAAGGAGATGTCGGAGCTGCGAACTGTCAATGAGGATCTCATCGAGCGTGTGGGTGCCGCAAATGATGATGATTCCGATGCCTAAACCATTCTCCCTTGCCTTTTTTTATTATAAATGCCTCCATAACAAACTACTTGCATGTGTGTTAATATTTCTCTTGTGTTTCGAACTCTCGTATTTTGCCGTGTATTAACTGAATCTGTATCTTTTAAGCACTACTCTCCCCTATTGATGATGTCAAGAGGGGGAAGTACATCTAAATTATGTTATGTGTTATTTAATGACTCTTAGGCTAACGTTCACCGTAGAAATAGCTTAGCTTTTTATTAGACGTATTACTTAGGATTAGGAATGATTGACCCCTTGACCACCTTGTTTATGCATGAGTAATGTGTTATTTATCATTGGCCTAAATCAGACCGACTCACCATGGGTTGAGGGGGAACTTGTCTCATAATTTTGATTGTAACTTGTCATCATCAAAGGGGGAATTTGTTAGAACACAATATGTTGATGATGGCAAGTTACCTTGATTAATCTAAACGTTTGCTTGATTAGTACTAGAGATTAGCAAGGTGACATTAAGCTCATTGAAGATCAAGTTCGTATGTCAAGAAGCAAGCAAAGACAAGAGAAGACCAAGTCTAGGAATGCATTGTAAACAAGGTAGTCTAACATTCATTCGTATTTGTTAGAGGTGCAAAATCCTTGCAACAGTTGAACAGACTGTTGCAACTGGGGTTTCTAGTACGGTCATGGAGATTATTTTTCGGAAAATATATTTTATCAAAAGTGTTGGTGTTTTGGTTCAGTTACATATTTCAAATGCTTTACAAACTGAAGGAAATTAATTTGAAAATCAAAAGCTCAACT
Organism: Silene conica; assembly: GCA_029255685.2. Lineage (NCBI taxonomy): Eukaryota > Viridiplantae > Streptophyta > Magnoliopsida > Caryophyllales > Caryophyllaceae > Silene > Silene conica. The sequence continues at coordinate 22,909,122 of CM055315.2, read as the reverse complement.
TGCACATTGGGACTAAGAGTTAGAAAAAGTGGAAAGTTTACTTTTTCCTTTTTTAGCAATTAGTCCTACAAAAGGAAGGTTCCCTCTTACACTCTTTCCTTTTATGTGTTGCCTTGAGCCTTGAGTAATCTATCTTGAGCATTGCAACCATGTGCATTTTCAGTTTGTAAAAGACACTCCTAATTGAACCTTTGGGTAAAAGAGTTATGCAAACTTATTACACATTTGAGAGCTACTCTCAACTCGCCCAACTCTCTATAAATACCAACCTTTTCACTCATTTATTGCTAAGACTTTCTAAGCATTTATTGTAAAACTTTGCAAAACCCTTTAAGCATTTACTCTTCAAGTTTATTTTGCAAAAGTTTCAGTTTTAAAAGAAGTCTTCATTTGTTTTCGAAAAGCTATGATCTCCATGTACTAGTTCGCACTTCTAATGAGTATAAATGTTTGTTCGATGAACCTTGTGTTTAGATCTTAAAAGTAGTCTCCATGTTCTTTAAGAGAACTCTTGAGACATTGATCTTGTAAACCAAAGGTAGAACAAAAACTCTTAGAGCGGAGTAGCTTTAAGTTTGAGTCAAGTCTTCGAGCGGAGTAGCTCTTAGCAAATGCAACCGGAGTAGGTTGGGGAGTTGTTTTGTTGTAATAGTTTTAGTCAAGCGGAGTAGCTTCTAAACTTTCAATAAAATAACGGTTGGACGTAGGCTCCGGAGTAGGAGCTGAACCAATTTTTTACATCGTTTGTTTATTGCTCTCTCTCGTACTTTTCTCTCGTTTCTTGGTATACTCGTTATAGATCTGTTCTGTGCAACGGTTCCTTATACCGTTGCTTAGTTCCTGATCTTGTTGCCTTAATACGTGAAACACTTAAGCTATTTCTAATTTTTTAAAAGGTCACCTAATTCACCCCCTCCCCCTCTTAGGTGCTAAACTCGTTCTTGATTCTTCAATAGGCCACACTAGGACTTTTATTTACGTTTATCGCATTTATTTTATGCTTTCATCGATAATAGATTGCATCATATTCCACCTATAATATGCCTGAAAACTGACTCATGTAGAGGTTACGCGTTAGTTTTCTGTGACAATACAGATGTCACATGTCACATGCAAAGCCATCACTTTATTTAATTCATTCACGAATATGCTAGATATTAGTTCACTATTAGTTCACTTAAAATGGATAAATATAAGTTGATGGGGTCTTCCTCGTATAACCAAAAATTGAGACTAGTCTTTATAAATCAGACTCCCATGAATCCCTTCTTCGCCGGTAGGCATAATATGACCCCTTCTACGTCGGGTAAGTGGGAAAAGATGATTTATTTTATCTCAACATTATAGTCACTCGATACTATCTAGCGACTATGATGGACTAATAGATAGGATTTACGGAAATCTATCGACCAAGAGTTCCAACGGTGGAATTAGCCAAGCTGTGGGCTTATCAATATACGAAAATTGAGTCTTGGGATCGTTTATAAAATTCTTGAGGGAGATCAATTATATAAATGCATGAGTCTACGAGTTTAAATACAATTTAAAATAGACTTAAATCACAACGATGAGTTGCTTATATGGTTTTGTTTTTTTATCTTCTTTTCAGTGTAGAACACGTCCAATTAAACTGCTGTATTTCTAATGGTTGGTGAAGACCCAATGCCAAGTGCCAAGCTAGCACGTGAATCCTGGCTAAAAGCCTTCATGGACTCCATAAATCAGTCTACTAGACTGAGGAATGATGGGTCAAACTTCTTTGACTAGGAGGCAGCACTACGGAATGCTGCCATTGCTGACGGAAAGCTCAAGTACTTAACTGAGCCCATTTCGGCACACCCAGGAGCTGGAGCTAGAGCTAACGAAGTTCGCGCTCATAGCGACTTCGTCATGGAAGCGGGTGCGATAAAGAACGTACTCATCTATGCAATGGAATCCAATTTGCAAAGACGCTTCATCACCCATGGTGTAAACAAGATTTTCACCACGCTCACTAACGAGTTCTCGAAAGCTCCAAGAATCGTTTCTTATGAGCATACTTGTCGCTTCTTTGAGGCGAAACTCCAGAAGGGCCAAGCGGTTAGCCCACATATTCTCAACATGATTGAGAATATCGAGAAACTAGAGGCCCTAAACTGCAAGATCAGTGAGAACATAATCGTTGATCGAATGCTTTATTCGCTTCATGATGGGTTCGCCCTCTTCAGGGCCAACTATTACATGAACGACATGAATAAGACTCCTCATGACCTCCACTCCCTTCTCGTATGAAGAGTTAAGAACGAATAAACACCTAAGAGGGGGAGGGGGTGAATTAGGTGTGACCTTTTTAAAATTTTAACGACAACTACACTTGAGAGACTTAATGACGAGTAAGTTCACAAGATGAGCAAAGTGTTCTATGCAACAGTATGATTGACAGTTACACAGAAACTTGGAATCGTTCAAGTTAGCGAGAATAAAGCGAAGAGTATGTAAGTAAATAAACAAACAACCAAAGTTAAAAAATTGGTTCAGTCTCTACTCCGAGACCTACGTCCAACCGTTATTTTATTGATTGTTTAGAAATTTACTCCAACAACTAAACGAATACAAGTAAAATAACTCGCCAACCTACTCCGGTTGCATTTGCTCAAAGCTACTCCGCTTTAAGACTTGACTCAAACTTAAAGCTACTCCGCTTCAAGAGTTTTGGGACGTTCTATCTCTGGTTTACAGGATCAGAATCTCAGATGTTCACTTAAGAACGTGAAGATTTACATTTATGATCTAAACACGAGAATCATGGAACAAACTCATTATGTCACAGTGTAGCTTACTGATGCATGGAGATTTTCAGACCGAGTTTGAGAAAAACGTTTGAAGACTTTTAAACTTAAAATGATTTTGCAAAACTTAAAGAAAGAACTTTGAAGGCTTAAGAGTTTTGCAGAAAACTTCAATAAATGTTGTAAAAGCCTTAGCATTGAATGAGGCTAAGGGGTTTCTTTTATAGTACTTCAAATGTGGGTATTACCCAATGTGTACTTCCTTTGTACTTTTATCCATTGGATAATAGCTAGCCCACTTGACAAGCAAAAGTTGTTGTTTAGTTTTCATTGGCTTTTGATAAAGCAAATCAGATTTGTGTTTGTAAAATATCTTCTAATAAGATGCTTAGTACTATTTACATTTCAAATGTAAACAATTCATAAGTTCTTATTATTTTACGAAATGCGGTACACTACGAATAAGACGGGTTTTTACGCTTCAATTCGTGCGTGCCAAAAGAGAAGACGATTTTACAAGAAAATAGATTTTGACAATTATTTTCAGAAAACTAAAGTGACTGTTTTGCACATTACTTGAAAACATTTTTCTCGTACTAAAAAACTCCATGTGGTACAGACGCAACAGTCTGATGGACTGTTGCATGACAAAGTTAACACTTGATTTTAACGAGGATGTTCCACTTACTCTTACATTTGTGACTTAGGTTACAAGGGGATGTTCTTGACTTGTGTTGTTCTTCTTGATCATGTTTGAAACATAATGGATGATCTCTTTGTTGCCTTTGTTCTTCAATCCATTTGCTTAGCCTTGAATACTCAATTCATGCTACTTAAGAACAAACAATTAATATTAACAAGGACTTGTCATCATCAACTTAAAATGTTCCAACAAATTCCCCCTTTGATGATGACAAGCCTAAAACATGTGATTTTTTTCCCCTAAACCCAAGGTCGGTCTAAACACCTAACATGATTGTTCACATATGATCAAGAGGTTAAAAACTAATATGCCTTAGTCTAAGTAGTTCGTTCCAAGCATCAAGCTAAGACATATTCAAGGTGAACGTTAGCCTAAGAGTTACGAGACAAACAACACATGTTAAAACCACATACTTCCCCCTCTTGACATCATCAAGGGGGGACCAAATACACCTGCAAAAGAGTTCACATGACATAGTTCATAGAAGCATAGTACTTAGAGTGCATAAGACAAAAACAACAACAAAATAAACAGTGTACTTAAGACAAGTTTTTGAAAAGCCACGGGAAGGGGGGGTTAATGATTAGTGGGGGTGGTTGATTGTTTAGGATGCAAAGCGCTCAAGAAGGTCTTCATTCATGGTTTTGAGCTCAGCCATTGCTCTTTTCAAGTAGCTCACGTCCTTGACCAGCTGCCCCATAGTTTCAGCCAACTGATTCAACCGAGCAAGGACCTCACGCTGATCAACATTCTGTCCCACTGTTGCTTGAGTTTTCTTCACCAAAACTCCATTAACCACGGCCATGCTCATCCTTGACAACAACCCCGTTGACATCTCATCACTCAATTTCTCCACAGCTGGGCTACCCTTTTTCACCACCCTTTCAGCAGAAAACACCAATGACAGCCACATACCATATGGCACCACGAAAGTAGTGTCAAAAACACCATTTTGGAAACCGGTGGCCGCTTCATGGATTCGGGAAAATATAAGGTGCGGAAGGTTGATGGGTTTGTGCTTAACAATGTGGTGAATGAGGAGCATGTCGAGAAGAGAGCATCTCCCTCGGCTATTGTTGCTAGGCACTAGGTTGCGGAATACTAGGTTAAAGACAAAACGGATTGGGGCGGGAAGTTCAATGGCATATATATTGGTTGGGCCCTCGGTAGCACTAGGACGAAGTACCTTGAGTACTTGAGCACTTGTGACCTCCTCCACTTCCCCCCAGTCACGTTTGGGAAACGTTGTCAACCCCACATCAGAGATCTCAAGCAACCCAGCAAGTCTCTCAATGGTAAGAACAAATGGTTTACGGTTTATCACAGCAGAAAGGGTACCCGAAGCAACATCAACTCTGACTGTTGCATAGAATTGGATGACTTCGGACAAGTACATGGGACTATACTTGTCAAGAAGGTTCACCCAACCCTGTGCATACATAGCCTCCTTAAAATATTTAAAAGCGGGTGATGAATCATACCAAGACTTGCGATAGCGTCTTCCACTGTGAAAGCAACAGTTGAGGATACCGTGACATGTCTTCAATGTGTCCTCCGGCAAGTCAAGAGAGTTGAGATGATTAGCCACATCATTTTTGAAGGCATCTGAGTAAGATGACACGGCAAGAGCACGGCAAGTGTTTGTAGGTGTCTTGTCCTCTAGGATTTCCTCATCTTCTTCCTCAAGAGAGGACAAGAGCTTCGAGGTTTTAGCCCGTTTTGCCGTGCGGGTTTTGGACCCGGATCCCTTTCTTTTCGTGGTTTTGGTTGCTTTGGTGGATGGACTTTCAGAGGGGATCACATTTTCCTCTTCTTCTTCAGATATTGCAGGCATCTTTCCCTTGGAACGGGTCTTGGATGAGGGTTCGGTAAACAGTGGGTCAAACATTTCCTCGAACACCTCATCCGCATTCTGAGTCCCTTCTTTTTCCTTTTCAACAGTGGTGTTCACTGTTTCATCTTCTTCCATATCCTCCGTATTTTTCTCCCTTGTTCCCACACTTTCTTCATTCATTTCTGAGTTTTCTTTTTCTTTGCTAGCACTCATTTCATTTAGGGTTTCAACAACCTCATTTTCCTCTTCCTCCACAACCACCTTCGATTTTTTCTTGGTTGTTTCCTTCTTATTTTTCTCCTTTTCCTTTAATTTTTTCATCTCCTCTTCCTTTTTCTTACTGAGATCAGCCATGATTTGATCAATCTCATCACTTTAAGTGGCCTCATTTTCCTCGATATTTAAATCGGGGATGTCAAACCTTGCTTCTTCTTCGCTTTCTCTGACATTGGCATCCTTATTTTTATCACCTTCTTCCTCCTCATCGGTATCGAAATCAACCGATGGGTCAAGTTGAAGGGAAATGGGTTCCCTTCGTCCCTTGCCACGCATCTTTCTACCCGTCTTTCCTCCTCTGACAGCCACCTTCTTACGGGATTGGACGGTTTTGGTGGATTCAGAGGCGGTGGTAATGTTGGAGTCGGGTTGGGTGGACATATTTTTTCTTTTTGCTACAAACTTTGGGTTAAAGGAATTTCTAAGATTTTGTAGTTCTCTTGCAAGGTTTTTAGGAGGCATTTTATTGAAGAGGGGAGATGGAGGGTGTACGGTTTATGGTCGGGTGAGGAATGAGAGAGGTTGGCAGTTTCTTTTTGCTTTTGGATTTGTACAAAGAGAGTACAATTTGCATGGGAAATGAAGGGATAAGAGTAGGTGGTTATAAGTTTAAGTGTAGGAGGGTGTACTTTTGAGAAGGATGGTTGGTTTGATTTGACAACACATTTAATTTTGAGTGGCTCAACAAGTTTAAAGTACACTATTCACTTTAATTGTGATTTTATTTTACATAGGTAGTACTACACATAATATTAAACATAGTTGATGAGTACTAATTTTTAGCATGCATTAAGTTATCTCCTCTAGTCAATCATGTAGGAGAAGTACGTGATTTTTCAATTTCGTTATATTTTGTCACGCAAACCAATTTCCGACCGAAGTCTTTCGAATTGTTCTCTTTCCAACGGTTTTGTGAAAATATCCGCAAGTTGATCTTCGGTTCTACAAAAACTTAAGCATATATGCCCTTTTTCCACTTGATCACGTAGAAAATGATGTCGAATGTCTATGTGTTTGGTACGTGAGTGTTGTATTGGATTTTTTGAAATGTTAATTGCACTAGTGTTGTCGCAAAAAATAGGGGTAGTTTCGAAAATTAAACCGTAGTCATGTAATTGTTGTCTTACCCATAGAATTTGCGCACAACAAAGAGCGGCACTTACATACTCACTTTCGGCCGTGGACAATGCAACGGTGTTTTGTTTCTTTGAAGCCCATGAAATTATGCACGGTCCAAGGAACGTTGCAATTCCCGATGTGCTTTTTCTTTCCACGAGATCACCGGCATAGTCCGCATCCGAGAAACCTACAAGATCAAGTTCAAAATGAGTTGGATACCAAAGATGTACTCCTTGTGTTCCAACCAAATACCTAAAAATCCGTTTTACGGCTTTGAAGTGTGATTCTTTAGGATTTGCTTGGAAACGAGCACATACACAAACACTATATTGTATATCCGGACGACTTGCGGTTAAGTAGAGAAGTGAGCCAATCATACCTCGATAAATCTTCTCACTTACACTCTTACCTTCTTCATCTTTGTCAATTTTGACTTTGGACATCATGGGGGTAGGCATTGGTTTGGAGTCGGACAACCCGAACTTATTTAACATCTCTTTTAAGTACTTTTGTTGATGAATCATTGTTCCTTGTTCATTTTGTTTGATTTGAAGACCAAGGAAAAATCCTAGTTCTCCCATCATACTCATTTCAAATTCGGATGTCATCAAATCAGAAAAATACTTATAAAGAACGTTATTTGTTGCACCAAAAATAATATCATCGACATAAACTTGTGCAAGCAACAGTTTAGTTCCTTGTGACTTAATAAACAACGTTTTATCAACCGAGCCTCGTGAGAAGCCGTTTTCAAGTAAAAACTTAGACAATCTGTCGTACCAAGCTCGAGGAGCTTGCTTTAAACCGTAAAGTGCTTTGTCAAGTTTGAAAACATGGTTAGGAAATTCATTATTTATAAATCCGGGAGGTTGTTCAACAAAAATTTCCTCTTCAAGGTATCCATTTAGAAACGCGGTTTTCACGTCCATTTGAAAGAGTTTGATACCTTGAAAGGATGCAAAAGCTATGAGCATACGTATGGCCTCAAGTCTAGCTACCGGTGCAAAGGTTTCATCATAATCAATCCCTTCTTGTTGATTATACCCTTGCACCACTAGTCTAGCCTTGTTACGTATGATTTCTCCAACATCATCAAGCTTATTGCGAAAGACCCACCTCGTACCAATGACAGTACGTTGGGCAGGCCTAGGAACCAGATGCCATACCTTGTTACGTTCAAATTGCTCTAATTCTTCTTGCATTGCTGTGGTCCAGTATTCATCAGTCAAGGCCACTGTGACATTGGTTGGTTCAATTTTTGAGATGAAAGAATGGAATGCACAGTAATTTTGGAGGGAGGATCTGGTTTTTACTCCTGAATTATGATCACTGGTTAGGTTTGATAGAGGATGTGAGCTTTGATGTTTCCAATTTTTGAGAACAAGTGGTTCGGGGGAGTTATTTGTTTCTGATGCAACAATAGAAGCTACTGTTGAATTTTGGGAATTTGTTGAAAGAGGACTTGGTTCTTCCTCTGTTTGTGTTCAGTTGCTGTTCCCTTTCCAAATTTCCCCCTGAGGTGCTGGCTTCTTTTGTTGGTGAGGGAGTGTTAGTTCCCCCTAGATTTTGGCCGTTTTCCTTATGCAACAGTTGATCAGACTGTTGCACGTCCTCTTCTAGCACTTGATCCATATCACGACGGATCATGCTAATCTCAAAGTCATCATCATATTCATCTTCTTCATCCTGATCATCAGAAATAAACAAACTTGATTCATCAAATATTACATGTACGCTTTCCTCCATTTTCATGGTACGTTTGTTATATATTTTATAAGCCTTACTATGATCCGAATATCCGACAAATACTCCTTCACACTTCGAGCGTCAAACTTTCCAAGATTGTCTTTTCCATTTTTGTGAACAAAACACTTACTACCAAAACATTTTAAGTGTGAAATGTTAGGTTTTCTACCTCGAAGCAATTCATAAGGAGTTTTGTTTGACATTTTTCGAATCATAACACGGTTATAAATATAACAAGAAGCATTGACCGCTTCTGCCCAAAAATTTCTAGGAACCTTAGAGCTAATGAGTAAAGTCCTAGCCATATTTTCCAAAGTTCGATTCATTCTCTCCACTACGCCGTTTTGTTGTGGGGTTCTAGCGGCAGAAAAGTTATGGCTAACACCGTACTCATTACAATAGTCTTTGAAAGATGAATTCTCAAATTCGGATCCATGATCGGATCTTAATGAAGTGAGTTTGTATCCAAATTTATTTTGAGCCTTCTTGACCCAAATAAGGAATTCATCAAAGGTTTGATCCTTAGAAATTAGAAACAAAAGCCAAACGTACCGTGAGAAGTCATCAACAATTACACAAATGTACCTACTACCACCTTTGCTAGGTATACGCATTGGTCCACATAGATCTATGTGGATGAGTTCTAATGGTAGAGAAGTACTAATGACATTTTTGGATTTAAAGGAGTTCTTTACTTGTTTCCCTTTTACACAGTCATCACAAAGAGATTTGAATTCAAATTTTATGTTAGGAATGCCATCTACTAGGTCAAGTTTTCTTATGGTATTTAGTGTTTTGGCATTCACATGACCAAGTCGTTTATGCCAAAGCCAAGGGTTATTCTTTTGAACACTCATGCAAGACAAGGTTTGTCCCGACAAAGAGTGAAGATTGGTCATGTAAACATCCTTAACACGATTACCACTAAGAATGAGATTCCTAGTCTTTTCATCTATTATTCTACATTCATTTGCACGGAATTCAACAATATTACCACGATCACATAATTGAGAAATACTAAGAAGATTGTGCTTCAAACCTTTGACAAGCAACACTTTGTCGACGCATAGTGACTTTGACTTACCAACTTTCCAATACCGACTATTTCACCTCGTTTGTTGTCACCAAAAGTCACCATACCGCTATCATAGGCCTTTAGTGAGAGAAATTGGTTTTTATCTCCCGTCATATGACGTGAGCATCCACTGTCCAAATACCAATTGCTGCTGCCTCCCACTATAGCCTGCACATAATCAATTCGTTAGTTTAGGAACCCAGACTAGCTTGGGTTCCTTCTTAACATTCTTCTTTTTAAACACTTCCTTTTTGACCCATGATTGTTTAGCTCTTGAAGTACTTCTTTCTAGGTCAAGTTTTCTTTTTTCACATCCATTGAACTCATGACCAGTGTTACCACAATAGTTACAGATTATGTATTCAGCAAGACCAGCGTATTTTCTTCTTCTGAAGTCAGTTTGACTTGGGTCTTGGTTTCTGATGCAACAGTGTGTGTTACTGTTGCGTGAAAAACCAAGTCCAGTCATTTTCTCTCGACATTCGTATTCTTGTGATTGCTTTAGAAGAAATTCTAGGACTCTCTGACTACCTTCCCATTTGAGATAGAAGGTTTTGGCCTCATCTAACTTTTGACTCAAAGTTTTGATTTCACTTAGATGTTCGTGGTTTAGCTTTTGTGATTTGTCGAGAGCATGTTTCACGTGACTCACTTCATCACTCAACATTGATCCAACTTGTTGTATTTGTTTGTTATCATGCTTATAGAAGGTGAGTTCAAACAGCAAAGAGTCACGTTCCTTGGTGATTGTGGAGACACATTTGTTAAGACGGCTCAATTCTTTGTCAAGATCTGATGCAACAGTGCAAGAGTCTGTGACTTGAAATTGTTCCAGTTTTTTGGTGAGAGTACGGTTCTGTTTTTGCAAACTCTTGATTTCATTTTCGACAATGGTTGATGAGCTGGTTATGTCAGTTTCATTTAGACTTTCTTTTAGACAAATGTTTTCTTCAGCAATGTTCTCGATTTCTTCTTGCATTGCTTCAAGTTTATCATTTTGAACACGACACTTATCTATGAATTGATCTAATAGAATGCACACTTTATCTTTTGAGAAAGACCGAGCTTTTTTCTTAAGTGAGTTTACCTCATTGTCGGAATCAGAGTTGGAATCATTTGAGTGGGCCATAAGACATACGACCTTTTCTTTGGAGGATTTTGAGACACTTTTTGAGGAATTTGACGAGACACATAACTTGGCATCTAATTCGTCCTCAAGGATTTCATCCTCTTCGGAATCAGATAAACCCCAAATAGCCGTCATGACCTTTGCCTTATATTCTTGTTTTGCAACGTCACGCTTCTCCTTTGATTTAAATAGATCCCACTTTGGACATTCTTTGATTTGGTGACCCTTATCACCACATTTAAAACATCCAATAGTGGAGGTCGATTTTCTTTTAGGAAACTGTCGTTTACTAGCATTAGTCTTAAACCTTTGGGAGCCCCTACCATTTATCATATTCGCAATGTTTTTGGTAAACAAAGCAAACTCATCATCTCCATCCTCCTCATCACTAGAGAGAGCATTGAGAGCGAGCCCTTTCCCTTTGGAACTTTCCTCAGAACGCTTCACGAGGGTTAGTTCGTGAGCCATGAGTGAGCCCATTAGTTCATTAAGGGATAGAATAGATAGGTCTTTTGCTTCCTTAATAGCGGTAACCTTTGGTTGCCATCTTTCGGTTAGGCTACGAAGAACTTTGCGAACTAGATCCTCGGGTTCAAAAACCCTCCCTAGATTTTTGAGTTCATTGACAATGCTAGAAAAACGAGAGGAGAGACTATTTATGGATTCATCCTTAGTCATGTTAAACATCTCGTACTGTTGCATAAGAAGATCTATTCGATACTTCTTTACTTGTGACGTTCCCTCATATGCAAGGCATAGGGTGTCCCAAATTTCTTTGGCCGACGTGCAACCAGATATTCTATTGATCTCTTGTTCACCGATGCCATATTGAAGGATGGACATGGCTTTAGAGTTCTTTTCGACCTTTTTGTAATCTGACTCAACGTACTTGTCCTCGCTTTTTGGTGTACTAGTGCCATCGGCATTAGTGACAGAGATAGCGAGGAGACCATTTTTTATTATTAACCAACACTCATAATCAGTACCCTTAACGTAGTGCTCCATGCGATGTTTCCACCAGACATAGTTATCTCCCTTGAAGATGGGATACTTAGTGTGTTTATTTTCGTCCATAACTATAGGATCAACTCTTTTGGGGCTTAGCCAATATCAAGAGCACGAGGCTCTGATACCAATTGAAGAGTTAAGAACGAATAAACACCTAAGAGGGGGAGGGGGTGAATTAGGTGTGACCTTTTTAAAATTTTAACGACAACTACACTTGAGAGACTTAATGACGAGTAAGTTCACAAGATGAGCAAAGTGTTCTATGCAACAGTATGATTGGCTGTTACACAGAAACTTGGAATCGTTCAAGTTAGCGAGAATAAAGCGAAGAGTATGTAAGTAAATAAACAAACAACCAAAGTTAAAAAATTGGTTCAGTCTCTACTCCGAGACCTACGTCCAACCGTTATTTTATTGATTGTTTAGAAATTTACTCCAACAACTAAACGAATACAAGTAAAATAACTCGCCAACCTACTCCGGTTGCATTTGCTCAAAGCTACTCCGCTTTAAGACTTGACTCAAACTTAAAGCTACTCCGCTTCAAGAGTTTTGGGACGTTCTATCTCTGGTTTACAGGATCAGAATCTCAGATGTTCACTTAAGAACGTGGAGATTTACATTTAAGATCTAAACACGAGAATCATGGAACAAACTCATTATGTCACAGTGTAGCTTACTGATGCATGGAGATTTTCAGACCGAGTTTGAGAAAAACGTTTGAAGACTTTTAAACTTAATGATTTTGCAAAACTTAAAGAAAGAACTTTGAAGGCTTAAGAGTTTTGCAGAAAACTTCAATAAATGTTGTAAAAGCCTTAGCATTGAATGAGGCTAAGGGGTTTCTTTTATAGTACTTCAAATGTGGGTATTACCCAATGTGTCCTTCCTTTGTACTTTTATCCATTGGATAATAGCTAGCCCACTTGACAAGCAAAAGTTGTTGTTTAGTTTTCATTGGCTTTTGATAAAGCAAATCAGATTTGTGTTTGTAAAATATCTTCTAATAAGATGCTTAGTACTATTTACATTTCAAATGTAAACAATTCATAAGTTCTTATTATTTTACGAAATGCGGTACACTACGAATAAGACGGGTTTTTACGCTTCAATTCGTGCGTGCCAAAAGAGAAGACGATTTTACAAGAAAATAGATTTTGACAATTATTTTCAGAAAACTAAAGTGACTGTTTTGCACATTACTTGAAAACATTTTTCTCGTACTAAAAAACTCCATGTGGTACAGACGCAACAGTCTGATGGACTGTTGCATGACAAAGCTAACACTTGATTTTAACGAGGATGTTCCACTTACTCTTACATTTGTGACTTAGGTTACAAGGGGATGTTCTTGACTTGTGTTGTTCTTCTTGATCATGTTTGAAACATAATGGATGATCTCTTTGTTGCCTTTGTTCTTCAATCCATTTGCTTAGCCTTGAATACTCAATTCATGCTATTTAAGAACAAACAATTAATATTAACAAGGACTTGTCATCATCAACTTAAAATGTTCCAATCGTACAGACCGAGTAGGACCTGAAATTAAGTGGGAGCGTGAAGCAGAATGTTCTCATGATCTCCAGCAAGGGTAAGGGTATGGGGAAAGCTAAAGCTTAGGGCGAACTAGCGGTAGGTAAGCCCAGGTTCAAGAAACCAGGATTTACTAAGAGTGGGCCAGGTGAGTCGAGCAACTCACAGGGTAAGACAAAGAGCAAGGATACAAGCATGGAATGCCACCATTGCCACAAGACTGGGCATTGGAGGCGCTCATACCCCGTGTATCGAGAGGACATCAAAGCAGGCCGCGTTATTCCTGTTGGTATGTCTTCTTCTTCTTCTTTTATTCACATGATTGAGATTAACCATGCAAGTTACGGAACTTGGGTACTAGATACTGGTTGTGGTTCTCATCTATGTAATCATGTGCAGGGCCTCCGAAACCAAGAACCCCTCATCAAGGGTGAGGTTGACCTGCGTGTCGGGAATGGAGCACGTGTTGCTGCAGTCTCGAGGGGAACATACGTGATCCAGCTTCCAAGTGGATTCGAGTTATCTTTATATAACTGTTATTATGTTCATAGTTTGTCCAAAAACATCATTTCAGTTTCTGCACTTGACAAACTTGGTTTTTCATTTGTAATAGAAAATAACAGTTATATTTTCTCATTACACAATATGATTTATGGCAAGGCAGTTTCCATGAATGAAATTTATGTTTTAGATCAAACCACCGAAATATTACATGTGAATAACAAGAGATTAAAGGTAGGTGACAAAGATCAAACTTATCTATGACATTGTCGTATGGGACACATAAATGAGAAACGCGTAAAACAGCTCATACAGAATGGAGCTATCTCGGCCTTTGATTTCGAATCATATGGCACGTATGAATCATGTCTCATCGGTAAGATAACTCGTATTTCCTTCAAAGGTGTTGGAATGCGCGCTGCCGACCTATTATGACTCATACATACGGATGTATGTGGCCCTATGTCGATCAACGCACGAGAAGGCTATAGGTATTTCATCACTTTCACGGATGATTTGAGTAGATATGGCTATGTCTACTTGATGAAACATAAAAGTGAATCCTTTGACAAGTTCAAAGAATACCAGAATCGGGTACAGAACCAACTGGGAAGAAAGATTAAAGCACTACGTTCTGATCGTGGTGGTGAGTATCTTTCACACGAGTTTGATCAACACCTTAAAGACTGTGGCATCGTGCTACAGTTGACTCCACCTGGAACACCACAATTAAATGGTGTGTCCGAAGGGAGAAATCGAACTCTACTTGATATGGTTCGATCCATGATGAGTCACACCGTTGTGCCTGATTCATTGTGGGGCTATGCTCTTTTGTCGGCCGCTCTAATACCTAACCGAAGTCCGTCTAAAGCTGTTGACAAGACTCCATACGAATTATGGAAGGGAACGGTCCCTAACTTGTCCGTTATTCGGGTTTGGGGCTGCGAGGCTTATGTCAAGTGGAGACACGAGGATAAGCCCGGCCCGCAATCGGTCAAGACATACTTTATAGGCTATCCAAAGGGAACTTTTGGTCATTACTTCTACTCGCCAACCGAACAACGTGTTTTTTTTGCGGCTAGTGCGACGTTCTTAGAGAAAGAATTTCTCGAGAACAAGTCGAGTAATAGAACCTTCGATTTATCAGAGATTCAAGAACCAGCTACCGAGCAACCATTGGAGGAAACAGTTCCAACCGAGGCTGCGGTAGATATTCCTGAGGAACCTAGGAGGTCGGGAAGAGTCTTTATTCCTCCGGACAGATACATAGGTATGGTCGAGGAACATGACATAGATGACGTCTTACTCCTAGAGCGTAATGAACCCTCAACCTATAAAGGTGCCATGACTAGTTCTGACTCAAAGTTATGGCTAGAAGCCATGCAATCCGAGATGGACTCCATGTATGAGAACAACGTGTGGGATCTTGTGGACCTACCTGCAAAGGTACGTCCCCTTCAATGCAAATGGCTTTACAAGATAAAGCATGCCGTAGAAGGACAACAAGATATCCACAAGGCACGACTAGTTGCTAAAGGTTTCACCCAAGTGTCAGGCTTGCACTACGATGAGAACTTTGCACCCGTAGTCATGTTGCGTTCCATTCGGATTATCTTAACGATCGCCGCATTTCATGACTATGAAATCTGGCAAATGGACGTTAAAACCGCCTTCTTAAACGGTTATTTGGAGGAAGAGTTGTATATGGTACAACCCAAGGGTTTTATTGATCGAGGACATCCTAAGAAGGTTTGCAAGCTTAAGCGTTCCATTTATGGACTTAAGCAAGCATTACGGAGTTGGAATCATCGCTTCGACCAAGTGATAAAAGAGAATGGGTTCATTCGATCAGTCGAGGAACCATGTCTCTATATCAAGTCGAGTGGGAGCGAGATTGTCTTCCTAGTACTGTATGTCGATGACATACTCTTGATTTGGAATGACATGCCTCTCTTATCTTTGGTTAAAGCATGGTTGAAAAACCATTTCCAGATGAAAGATCTGGAGAGGCACAAAGAATTTTGGGCATCCGTATCTACAGGGATAGATCATGACGGATGTTGTCTCTCAGTCAGGAATCTTACATAGATAAGATTCTAGAGAGATTCAGCATGACGAACTCCAAGAAAGGGTTCCTTCCTATGACTACTGGGCTTCACTTGAGCAAGACTCAAGAAGCTAAGACATTGGAAGAGAAAGAGCGCATGAGTCGGATTCCTTATGCTTCGGCTATAGGATCGATCATGTATGCCATGATATGCACACGTCCAGACGTTGCATATGCATTGAGTATGACAAGCCGATTCCAAGCTCATCCAGGTGAACAACACTGGATGGCCGTGAAAAACATTCTTAAGTACCTACGGAGGACTAAAGATTGGGGATTGACTTACGGAGGCGACTCGACGCTCTGCGCCACGGGTTACGCAGATGCTAGCTTCCAAACGGATCGAGACGACTCGAAATCTCAGTCTGGATTCGTTTTTACTCTTAATGGCGCTGCTGTCAGCTGGAAAAGTTCTAAACAGAGTGTTACAGCAGATTCTACGACTGAGTCCGAGTACTATGCCGCCTCGGAAGCAGCTAAGGAAGCAATATGGATGCGTCAATTCTTACAAGGACTCTCAGTAGTGCCTAGTTCGAATGACCCAATCAACGTTTATTGTGACAATAAAGGTGCCATCTTCCAAGCTAAGGAGCATACGTCTAGCAACAAGGCTAGACATGTACAACGGAAAGCTCATCTAATCAGAGATTACGTGGAGCAAAGGGAGATATTCATTGATAAGATAGCTACGGATGACAACATAGCTGTTCCTCTCATAAAAGCATTACCACGTGATAAGCATGAAGGGCACATTCATTCCATGGGAATTAGATGTGTTCCTAAGTTGTAGTACTCTTTTATGAATTCATGTAATAATTCATTTTCTCGTGTACTCTATTCAACCTCATTGTTATGATATATTATGTTTTGTTTTTCATTTGGAATTGTACGCCAATTTTGAACACCACAATGTGAACTGATTAACATTACATCGTTTTAGTCCTTGATTACCCAGTTGAGCTGATAACTCAAGTAATCATTTTGTGACCTTGGTTGATGGTGGGTTCAACGAGCCATAAGTCAAACGGTTGACTGACCAATCACAAAGGCGAGTTATATGGATATCTCGTAGGACACCCCGTGACAACGTTATGGAGTCCTAAATGTTTTATAACATTGGGTGCCAGGTCGTGGATAGGACCTCCATAGTGTTCCTTAGAGTCGAGTCTTTTGACTTTCAACTGTCTCTTGAGATTAAGGCAGATTTTGGGTAACTTTGGTTTCTTTCCCACGGTCACCGTAACAGGGGCCAAGAGGATTTTTTCTGGGTTATTTCATGCTGCGCTTACATCGGCAGGATTCGAGTTGAGGGAAATATCCAAACCCTTATCAGGATTTTATCATTTCTCAGGGCCACTCGAGGAGTAGTAACTGAAATACATGGCCATGCTCGAATACAGATTCGTTTTATCAGTTAAGTTACTCTCTAGTCGGGGAAACCACTCTTGATACAGATCGCTTGTGAGATACGACCTTTGCGAATGCGGATTTGCAAATTGTCTTACATTGAGTGGGAGAAATTTTAAAAGGATATGAGAATCGGTTATCGCACCTACACTTGTACGGACAAGTGGGAGTTTGTTGGGGCTTGTGTCCTCCACATGTAGTGTGATAACGTCATTGCACATACCCTTGTACGGACAAGTGGGAGATTGTTGGGGCTGATGTCCTTGACAGTTAGTACAATGACTTACTAAATCTCTTAAAGGATCACAAGGGCATACTTCAGTATTATTATCAGTTGATCCACGTTTATCAATAACGGTTGGCTTGCTAGATAAGTTTGACGTTATTGTCATACGGATGGCGGTGATCAACTGGTCCCTATACGTCACACCTATAGGACACGTTTGAGAGATGTGAAGGTATGAAAATACAGTCACATTTATGCCGGATACGACTAAACAGTTAGTCAGAGGTATTGACTATTAAATTAGTCAATAAGGTGTTGAGGTTATTATTTAATATGGATTAAATAATTTTAGCTAATACGGATTACATGATTAATTCGTAAATTAAATATAAACGGTTATATTTAATTAAATATTGTATTCGCGTATTAATATAAACAGTTATATTAATTTGGGTAATTATAGAATATCGTAATTTTATCAGACCATTATTAATACATCAACTGCATTAATATCTGATAACATGTGTGCGATTTGTAATTAAAATCCCGCGAATAATATTTAGCAAATCGGGTCGAATCACGCAAAGGAATAAGGTAAGATTGGAAAAAGCCCACTCTTACCCTAACCCGTTCGGCCGACCCAAGTAATACAAAAGGAGAGTCCTTCTCCTTTTGTCAGACTACTGGTTAATTCATAATCTCAAGAATTAGGGTTTTGAGAACATTCTTTTCCCAAAACTCAGATCTCACATCAAAACTCACAAAAGCTCTCCCCATATTGCAAGGCAATTGGAGAGTATTTCTAGCACACGCGGCATCGTCTCAATCAAGTCTTGGGTGCAAGTTATAGGAGGGAATTTGCTTTAATTCCTGTTCTTAGGCCTTAAGCACAAGGACCAAAGGTTGTATTCTTTTCATTTTTTTAATTATCTTATGACCATTATTCACAACTGTAAAATTCGTTATAATCCTTCATGTTTTAGAGCGAATACATGCTTTATTCCCCACAAGGGCTCATCCCCTACATTATTAAACCTTCTTGCAAGCCAATTAGCTCTGTATGTCATGGTTCCTCGGTTCAAACATTGTCCGAACTTAAACGCAGATTTACAATCTTCATCTCTCTTCCCAAACTCAACCAAAGTTACCCTCAAGAAGTCCCCACTTGGTGACCACAAACCACAAATATACCCTGTAACTCAGAGTGAGAAACTTATCCTAACCACCGAAAAGCTTTTAGCAACATAACTGTTTCCCTCGAAATGGCCAGATATGTTGCTCAATACACAGCAGTAGGGATGAACATACTTCATAGTTCCGCTAGTCGACATTCTGATTTATAGTAGAAGAAAAGGAATGTTAAGTGGTAATTAGAATTTTGATAAATTAACATTTAATACATACATAAATAACAAAATCATCCATTATCATCTTCTTCTTAAAAAATCCCCAAAAAGACGTCTCCAGGGTGTTTAGAATCAACTGAATCGTAATAATCAAACCAAAAAACCATGTACTTTTAAGGTACACTGAATCGAACTATTTTGACAAAGCAGGTCGGTAAACTGAACCGTTAACTTTATTATGAAAACGGTTAGGTTAAGATTCACAATTTTAGAAAACCAATTAAGCGAACCGAAACATTTCACAAAAAAAAGTAAGCAAAAATTTAATTTTTTTTTACAAAAAACTTGTTCTTTTGTTTAATTTTCTTAGTGATGTTTCCAAATCCCTTTACTATAAAAGGGAAAGCAAATGGAGGCTTGTAATTGGTTTTCGATTTTAAGGTGAAAAAGTAAGTTATTTTGTAGGTCCCCCATGTTTCATCACTCAATTTAATTATTTTTTATGTTTTGTAGCTATTTAAATTATGATTCTAAATTTAATAAAACAAACTATGCAACATCATACATTATATATTTGTTATTACTAATACAATACAATATAAACATTCAATAATTACAAATACTAATTGACTTTAAGGGGTCGTTTGGTTGCCCCATAAAAACCCAGGAATTCCGAAATCCAATGATTTGAGATTTGAGGCTCTTGTTCGATTAACCATTTTTTTAAAAAATAGAGGAATCTAGAATTCCATAGGAACTTGAATTCCTACATCATGTGGGAAGTGCCTTACCAACCCTCCTCTTGGTCATTCCAAGTTCCTGTGATTTTTATAATTGATATTTATTATTCTACCTTTATTAAAAACACACCTTTTTTATTTTGGGGGTTCGTAAACGTAGTCGATATTTTAGTAAACATAGTCGTCATTCTGAAAGACGAAAATGCCCTTGACCACTTTCTCTCTCTAGAAAAATTCTCTGAAATTCATGCGAAAACCCGATTAATTCATGTAAAACCCGAAAAAATTAAAAACACCAAAATCATCTAAAATTCATGGTGGAATCACATTCAACCAAAATCAAATTCTTAACATCGTTTATTAATTATGTTAGGTTTAATTTATAGTTACGTGTTAGATTAATCGTAAAAATCGATTTTTTTCAATACTTTGCAAACATAGCATTCACGGTCTGTCCATGGAACAAACATTGACATTCAATGTCTGGCCATGGACTGGACATTGAATGTCAATGTCTGGCCATGGACTGGACAATGACATTCAACGTCTATCTATAAACAGACATTGAATGTCATTGTTCATTCAATGGCCAGACATTGACATTTAATGTCTGGCCATGGACTGGACAATGAATGTTAATGTTGTTAGAGTAAGTGTCATCCACAATAGTGCGATCACGTCAATGGTATAAATCATTGACAAATCTCTATAAAAGAATATTCATGGGATGATTATTTATCATAGTCAACTGGTCAACATTAATCAGTAATGATTGACTTGCTAGAGTTTGACATTACTGTCGTAATGATGGTGGTGACCAGTTGATCTCTTTAGGTCACACCTATAGGACAACTCTCTTAATGGTAAATGAAATGACTATATATTGATACGAGTCAGTTCAATTCTAGTTCGAAATTATTTGAGGGGAACATTTATAATAGGATTATAAATTATAATATTTTAGTGATCGGAATGTCGTCACTAATATTTATATGTTTATGAAACATAATTGTATGAATGAATTTTCTTAAAACTACAATTGTTGTAGTAACAAGAAAATAATTAATTGATGTAAGTAATTTTAGATTACTACTAATTTTATGATTAATTGTTTAAATGTTAAACTAAATAATTCATAAAGTAAAATTGTCAAAGTAATAGTTACGTATCATTTCTACGTGAATTATGTGAGTCCATTTGATAAGATGGACCGTGTGACACACTAATGTTCACTAAGACAATTTTACAAACATCAACATATTATGAGTTAATATGATGATGAGACATAAAATTAATAATGGAGGTTTAGTGGGGGAAATTGTGAGAATTGAGGTGCCCATCTATTGGGTACTCTACCCCAACCCTCACGTACGTCACACTTGAGAAGAACAAAAGATGTTCTTGCTCTTCAATATTCATTCATGCAATATTGTTAGGTTTTTGTTGAGTGAGAAAAAAAAAATCTTGTGTTATTACTCTCCTAAAAACCGAGCACCTTCACCCTCCTTTGAGATCCATTATCTCTCTTATAATTTCATGCTAGTTTTTGTGTTTGATTCTAGCAAAATAAAAACAAAATATATTAAGAGTAGTGTGTTTTGGTGCATATCTTTTGGAGGTCATCTCTTTGAAGGCTCAAGGAGGATCATTCCCATATTGTTAGCTCAAGAACAAGTGAAGAAGGAGTCTTCACTTGTGCCCTAACAACCGAGTAACACAATGTAAGGGTGAATCGGTTTTCTTCTTTAATCTCATATATTTTATGTTAATCATGTATAAGTTCAATGAGTTATAAGATAAACATATTAGTATGACTAATATAAGGTTTTAAACCTAACAAATGTCTGGCCATGGAGTGGACAATGACATTCAGCGTCTATCCATGGACAGACATTGAATGACATTGTCCAGTCCATGCCAGACATTGACATTCAACGTCCAGCCTATGGCCAGACGTTGAATGTCAATGTCTGTCCATGGGCATACTTTTTTTTTCCTTAAATTTCGATTATTATTCCGCGTTTTTATGTATGTCCGATCCGGCATTTTCATAACTTCTGACGCTCTCCGATCTAACTCTCTATCTCTTTCACTAATCATCTGCATTATTCAAATAAAAATGTTCAAAAACATATTAAAAACTAAACAAATAAAATGCAATTTTTTTACGTAATTATCGGCTTTAATCGAAAATTTTAGATGCAATATAAAGGACACTACTTTCTTAAACGAGTAAATAAATGAGCAAAATAATAAAATTATCAAATAAAGGACTTATACAATTGAACATTTGTTGGAACATTTTAATTGATGATGACAAGTCTTTGTACATATTAATTGTTTGTTCTTACTGCCATGATTTAAGTGATCAAGGCAAAGCAAAATGGATTGAAGAACAAAAGCAACAAGATATCATCCATTGTGTTTCAAACATAATCAAGAAGAACAACACAAGTCAAGAACAATCCCCATGTAACCTTAGTCACAAATGTAAGAGTAAGTGTAACACTCTTGTTAGAGTCAAGTGATTGCTTAGTCATGCAACAGTCCATCAGATTGTTGCGTCTATATCGCATGGAGATTTTTAGAACGAGAAAAATCATTTCGAGAAAAATTGCAAAATGGTCGTTTTAGTTTTCTGGAAAAATATTGTCAAAATCTATTTTCTGGAAAAATTGTCTTCTCTTTGGCTCGCGCGAATTGAGACGTAAAACACGTTTTATTCGTTACATGCCTTACTTGCAAAATAATAAAAGAGCTTTTGAATTGTTTACATTTGAAATGCAAGTAGTACTTAAGTATCTTGTTAGGAGACAATTGTGAAAAAAAAAATCTGATTTGCTTTATAAGAAACCAATGAAAACTAGACAACACATTTTGCTTGTCAAGTGGTTTTGCTATTATCCAATGGATAAAAGTACAATGGAAGTACACATTGGGTAATACCCAAGTTTTGAGCACTATAAAAGAAACCACTTAGTCTCATTAAATGCTAAGGCTTTTACAACATTTATTGAAGTATTTCTGCAAAACTCTTATGCTTTCAAAGATCTTTCTTTAAGTTTTGCAAAATCATTTTAAGTTTCAAAAGTCTTCAAACGTTTTTCAAAAGGGTCTGAATATCTCCATGTATCAGTAAGATGCACTGTGACATAATGAGTTTGTTCCATAATTCTCGTGTTTAGATCTTAAATGTAAATCTCCACGTTCTTAAGTGAACACCTGAGATTCTGATCGTGTAAACCAGAGATAGAACTTCTTAAACTCTTGAAGCAGAGTAGCTTTAAGTTTGAGTCAAAGTCTTGAAGCGGAGTAGCTTTGAGCAAATGCAACCGGAGTAGGTTGGCGAGTTATTTTATTTGTAATCGTTTAGTTGTTGGAGTAAATTTCTAAACAATCAATAAAATAACGGTTGGACGTAGGTCTCAGAGTAGAGACACTACAACAATGCATACCTTTACTGGCGTTTAATTTTGGCTAAGGTGGCATTTGTAAGCGCCGCGATAAGTAGTAGCAGCATTTGAACAAATGCCGCCAAATCCAGTGTCGCTAAAAACTCCAGGCGGCATTTATTTATATGCTGGTATATATATACATAAACGCCTTCTGATCCCATTCTACGAATTTCGAGATCTGCCCTTTTCCACTTATACACGACATTATTTTTTAATTTTAAAGGTTTTTGGCTTTTTGGTATTTTTTTACATATAAAATAAAATAAAATTGTAGCAACTTGAAAAAGGACAACTTATAAAATAATAGCATATATTATATTAAAAATAAAATTTGTCATTACAACTTATGAGTATCAACTCAATTCAGAATACCTAAACAAAAGATCATCTAAACCTATACTGCCTGGTATGATCTTCCAAAAAAAATTGCTAGAGTTTAATTTACAGCTATTAGAACATCGACAAAAGCTTCAATTTGGGGGCTCGATCTCACAGCACAACTTTGATCATATCAAGGCCTTGTCAAAAAGAAAATGTCGTACGCCTTTAGCTATAATCTGACCTTCCTACCACGACAAATGAAACCAAACATAGTGACGGCTATGTAGTGTGACTAAGGATATCTCTACCAAATAAGGCCACCTTTAGCACGGTTAACTCCTCTTGCATTTTTCTTTGCATTTCGATATTGTCCTCTTGCATCTTGAGAAATTTATCATTCACTTTCTTCAGGTCCCACTCCAACGACTGGATTTTTTCATTACATAAAGTGTGATCACCATCAAATCCCTCACCGTTTGCATTACAAGTCGTAGATGGAAGAGAAGTTGGGCCTTTACCAAGGCCACGAACTCGACCCTTTCTCTCTGGACCTATAATTTCATTGATCACTTGAGAGTATATATCGCCATCCCAAGCAACAACTCCATTTGTAACCTCTTTATTGTTTGGCATATCATTTAGTTTCTCATTGATCATTTCCTGAAAACAACAAAAAAAGTTTACAATCATATCAAACTTCTTATATACTCATACTTACTCACACAATCAGACCAAAAATGTACAAAAATCAAACCAAAATCCAGAGAGTTCAACATGGTCCACACAAGTCACACAAAAAACGTTTACAATACCAAACCAAAGTTCACACAAATTAGACCAAAATATCTAGTCAAACATACTCGATCTTAATTAAATTAAGAGTTTGGCATGGTCCTCACCACTGCTTTCTTTGATTTTTCATCCATTGGAGTAGGTTGAGTCTTTCGGTCCTTATGAGTTTCCAAAAACACATGAGCTCGGGAGGGAGGTACACCATCAACAGTCTGGTGAAAAAGGAAATTCATAAATTTATATGGCAAATGAGCTCTTATTATAAAAGTATAAGCTCTAAGCTGATCAACTATGACTGTAAGAAAAAATCACAAACCTGTTCTTCAATCACGCACGCAAAACTTTTCGAACCAGCAGTGTGTACCATAACCTGGCACTCACGACTCTGTCTGTTTTTAACACTACGTTCCTGTTCATTTTAACAAAAGTCTTAAGATGAAAATTTTAGAAGATTGACTACCAGCTATTTGAACCAACTAGAATTTATGCCCCTTTAATATTGGCAAAAAGACAACAAGTTTAACGCAATCCTTTCGCAAGTTGGTATACAATATCACTTCAGAAAAGGAAGGAAAAGGGCAATACCATAACTCGTTGATGTTGCAGTACCACTATAAACTTCGTATAAAAAATAACAAAGATAGACACTTCAGATCATACCTTTGCTTTTGGTGAGCTCCAATAAGTAACTAATGAAATCCATTGGTCTTTTGGTACATCACTAGGTCTAGCATTCAACACATTGCTTATATTTCCACAATTTGGTTCGTAGAAGTCATTTTTAAGTTCGGCCTTGAAATTACTCCATTTTCTTCCCATTGATTGCAACACATATTTCTGAGCTTTTAAATTTGGAATAATATACTTCGACTACAGGATTTGAAAAAATAAAACCAATATAAGCAATCAGATGGAGATGGAATAATAAACTTTTATTGTAGAAGTCATTTTCAAGTAACTTATAAATCAATTGGTCACCTTCACTATTCGAAGAAGTTCGTTCTTTTTTTCTTGTGGAACTAGTCTCCAATCAGGAGGATAACTCAAAGAGATTAAGGTGGGGTTTCGCGCTATTGTACCAATGAAGTGAGCGAGCTGAGATCGTTCACCTCCCACTGGCTGCCATTCTGTATTCCAATCAACAGTTGCCCTTTTGTTCTTAGGTAAATTCCATATATTGGCCATCATAGTTGGTCCCCTACGCTTAGTAGTTACAGGTTGACGATGATCTATAAAGATAAAAGAGAGAAAATTGAACTGTTACTTTTAGTAAATTTCAGTTTGTTCCATTAAATGATGAACATGTTTTTCCTATTAATTTTTAATTCTGCATTCATATCCTTTTCTTTTTCGTCTTTGTGATTGGTAAATGTTCCAAGTACTATAAAAAAAAATAAAGATTTGTCTTAACTTAAGACGTCTTAAATTACTAAAGTCGTCTTAGGTTAAGACATCGCAAATCACTTAGTTTTCAAATCACTAGCAACACACTCAGAGCTTCTTAACACTTGAACCAATATATAACAACTAAATTGTTAGTAAGGAAAAGACCCTCTTACCTTCAACATTTTCACTTTCAAGAGTTGTATCCATAAAAATTCCGTCACCATTATCATCAACAGCATTTTGGACATTTACGGTACGAAGTCGTTTTGTCACCATTGAAATTGTTGTGAATCACCTGAAGCAAATGTTGTAGTAACATACACAAAAATGCCAGCTCTGCATAGTTAAATGTCAAGACTTGTCAACACAATCCAATACCATCACAGAGTCACATACACGAAACACAAAAAATATGAAAAGAAATCACCACACATTTATATTAGAAGAGATGTACTGTATATGGATCATTTTCATCCTCTATTTGATCATCATTTAATTAAGATCATTTTCATCTTTGTCATCCGCATCTTCCATTTGGTCATCGTTTACATACAAGTCTTCAAGTTAGATGTTGAAGATCATCCATTTCACCATCTAAATCAACATCCATGTCAACCATATTAGAATCACTATTTATAAACAATCCAACATCTTGATAGTGGACACATGATACGGCTACAAACACACTTAATAGAGGCATAGAGCTACAAACACACTATAATGCAAAAAAAGAGAACATATGCATACATCCTGTTACTCGTAGTTCTCTTATGGTACGACATGATTTAGTAATAAATAAGTTGTAAGTCTCTCTTAAGACGGGTATATCCGTCTTAAGGTTAGGACGAGTTAAATATACACCCACTTAAATACATCTGACAAACTGTCCAAACAATCAGATTCGTCAAATTTAAAACATGATTTCAGATTTTTATATACTTACATTTTCATTGAACTGTTACCAAAAGTTCATGCTTCATAAAATTCATACTTCATGTTCATGTTGTTGCACTGATATTGAAAGCTTCAAACAATATTTGCTAATAAGTGTTACCTTAGAAAATTTATTACTACTTTTACTATATGAAGCTACAAACAAAACAGGAAGAACATTGCAGGAAGAACAATATGTTTGTGACACGACATGGTTTCGTAATAAATAAGCACTAAGTTTAACTTAAGACTGGTATTATCCGTCTTAAGACTAAAACAAGTCAAATATACACCCACTTACATACAAATGACAAACATTTTGTTATCCTTTATTCATTATTCTCTTGTCTCATTAATAATACTTACTCGTTTTAAGCTTAAGACGGATAATGTCATGTTAAAATAAACAAAAATTTGTGTAAACAAAGTCATCTCATTGCTACTACCAAACTAGAATTAGGAAAATTATGATAATGTCATGTGGGGCAGAATGTCATGTTAATGGAGTTTTGGTGAAGAAAACTCAAGCAACAGTGGGGCAGAATGTTGATCAGCGTGAAGTCCTTGCACGGTTGAATCAGTTGGCTGAAACAATGGGGCAGCTTGTCAAGGATGTGAGCTATCTGAAAGGAGCAATGGCTGAGCTCAAAACCATGAATGAAGATCTTCTTGAACGCTTTGCCTCCTAAAAATCCCAACCTTCCCCACTAATCATTAACACCCCTTCCCGTGGCTTCTAAAAAACTTGTTCTAAGTACACTGTTTATTTTGTTGTTTTTTTTATGAACTCTACGTACTATGCTTGTGTGAACTATGTTTGTGAACGTTTGCAGGTGCATTAGTCCCCCTTGATGATGTCAAGAGGGGGAAGTATTGTGGTTTAACATGTGTTATTTTGTTTCGTAACTCTTGGGCTAACGTTCACCGTGAATATGTCTTAGCTCGTTGCTTGGAACGAACTACTTAGACTAAGGCATATTAATCTTTAACCTCTTGATCATATGTGAACAATTTATGTTAGATGATGACTAGACCGACCTTGGGTTTAGGGGGAAAAAAACACATGTTTTAGGCTTGTCATCATCAAAGGGGGAATTTGTTGGAACATTTTAATTGATGATGACAAGTCTTTGTACATATTAATTGTTTGTTCTTAGTGGCATGATTTAAGTGATCAAGGCAAAGCAAAATGGATTGAAGAACAAAAACAACAAGATATCATCCATTGTGTTTCAAACATAATCAAGAAGAACAACACAAGTCAAGAACAATCCCCATGTAACCTTAGTCACAAATGTAAGAGTAAGTGTAACACTCTTGTTAGAGTCAAGTACGTGATTGCTTAGTCATGCAACAGTCCATCAGACTGTTGCGTTTGTATCGCATGGAGATTTTTAGAACGAGAAAAATTGCAAAATGGTCGTTTTAGTTTTCTGGAAAAATATTGTCAAAATCTATTTTCTGGAAAAATTGTCTTCTCCTATGGCTCGCGCGAATTGAGACGTAAAACACGTTTTATTCGTTACATGTCTTACTTGCAAAATAATAAAAGAGCTTTTGAATTGTTTACATTTGAAATGCAAGTAGTACTTAAGTATCTGGTTAGGAGACAATTGTGAAAGAAAAATCTGATTTGTTTTATAAGAAGCCAATGAAAACTAGACAACACATATTGCTTGTCAAGTGGTTTTGCTATTATCTAATGGATAAAAGTGCAATGGAAGTACACATTGGGTAATACCCAAATTTTGAGCACTATAAAAGAAACCACTTAGTCTCATTAAATGCTAAGGCTTTTACAACATTTATTGAAGTATTTCTGCAAAACTCTTATGCTTTCAAAGATCTTTCTTTAAGTTTTGCAAAATCATTTTAAGTTTCAAAAGTCTTCAAACGTTTTTCAAAAGGGTCTGAATATCTCCATGTATCAGTAAGATGCACTGTGACATAATGAGTTTGTTCCATGATTCTCGTGTTTAGATCTTAAATGTAAATCTCCACGTTCTTAAGTGAACACCTGAGATTCTGATCGTGTAAACCAGAGATAGAACTTCTTAAACTCTTGAAGCAGAGTAGCTTTAAGTTTGAGTCAAAGTCTTGAAGCGGAGTAGCTTTGAGCAAATGCAACCGGAGTAGGTTGGCGAGTTATTTTATTTGTAATCGTTTAGTTGTTGGAGTAAATTTCTAAACAATCAATAAAATAACGGTTGGACGTAGGTCTCGGAGTAGAGACTGAACCAATTTTTTAACTTTGGTTGTTTGTTTATTTACTTTCATACTCTTTGCTCTTTCTCGCTTGCTTGAACGATTCCAAGTTTCTGTGTAACAGTCAATCATACTGTTGCATAGAACACTCTGCTCATCTTGTGAACTTACTCGTTATTAAGTCTCTCAAGTGAAGTTGTCGTTAAAATTTTTAAAGGGTCAGACCTAATTCACCCCCTCCCCCTCTTAGGTGTTTATCGTTCTTAACTCTTCAATTGGTATCAGAGCCTCGTGCTCTTGATATTGGTTAAGCACCAAAAGAGTTTATCCTATAGTTATCGACTAAAATAAACACACTAAGTATCCCATCTTCAAGGGAGATAACTATGACTGGTGGAAACATCGCATGGAGCACTACGTTAAGGGTACTGATTATGAATGTTGGTTAATAATCAAAAATGGCCCCCTCGCTATCTCTGTTACTAATGCCGATGGCACTAGTACACCAAAAGGCGAGGACAAGTACGTTGAGTCAGATTACAAAAAAGTCGAAAAGAACTCTAAAGCAATGTCCATCCTTCAATATGGCATCGGTGAACAAGAGATTAATCAAATATCTGGTTGCACGTCGGCCAAGGAAATTTGGGACACCCTATGCCTTGCATATGAGGGAACGTCACATGTAAAGAAGTATCGAATAGATCTTCTCATGCAACAGTACGAGATGTTTAACATGACTAAGGAAGAATCCATAAATAGTCTCTCCTCTCGTTTTTCTAGCATTGTCAATGAACTTAAAAATCTAGGGAGGGTTTTTGAACCCGAGGATCTAGTTCGCAAAATTCTTCGTAGCCTAACCGAAAAATGGCAACCAAAGGTTACCGCTATTGAGGAAGCAAAGGATCTATCTAATCTACACCTTAATGAACTAATGGGCTCACTCATGGCTCACGAACTAACCCTCGTGAAGCATTCTGAGAAAAGTTCCAAAGGGAAAGGGCTCGCTCTCAATGCTCTCTCAAGTGATGAGGAGGATGGAGATGATGAGTTTGCTTTGTTTACCAAAAACATTGCAAGTATGATAAATGGTAGGGGCTCTCAAAGGTTTAAGACTAATGCTAGTAAACGACAGTTTCCTAACAGAAAATCCACTTCCACTATTGGATGTTTTAAATGTGGTGATAAGGGTCACCAAATCAAAGAATGTCCAAAGTGGAATCTATTTGAATCAAAGGAGAAACGTGACGTTGCAAAACAAGATTATAAAGAAAGAGTCATGACGGCTATTTGGGGTTTATCTGATTCCGAAGAGGATGAAATCCTTGAGGACGAATTAGATGCCAAGTTATGTATCTCGTCAAATTCCTCAAAAAATGTCTCAAAATCCTCCAAAGAAAAGGTCGTATGTCTTATGGCCCATTCAAATGATTCCAACTCTTATTCCGACACTGAGGTAAACTCGCTTAAGAAAAAGGCTCGGTCATTCTCAAAAGATAAAGTATGCATTTTATTAGATCAATTCATAGATAAGTGCCGTGTTCAAAATGATAAACTTGAAGCAATGCAAGAAGAAATCGAGAACATTGCTGAAGAAAACATTTGTCTAAAACAAAGTCTAAATGAAAATGACATAGCCAGTTCCTCAACCACTGTCGAAAATGAAATCAAGAGTTTTCAAAAACAGAACCGCATTCTCATAAAAAAACTGGAACAATTTCAAGTCACAGACTCTTGCCACTACAACATTACATACCTTTTGTGGCATTTATCTAACAGCATAAAAAACAAATGCCACCTTAATTAGACTTATGGTGACATTTACTTTGAGAAACAAAATAAGTGTCGCCTTAGCCTAATTTTTTCGTTGGCGCGTATATACTTTAGGTTTACCGCTATTTTCAACACTATTTTCTAATCACTCCTTCCTAAATATCAAAACCCCTAAATTACTTTACAATTCCTGAATATCAAAACCCTAACTCGATTTTTGGCTTTCATCTTCCAGGTTACATCTTCTCTTCTTCCTCCTTTTTAATCATTGATCATATGTAATCTATGTTTCTATTTGAATTGAATTATTTTCTTCTTTTTTGCCAATATCGAATTGTAATCGAACGCTTGTTTGAATTTTTTGCTACTTATTCGAACAAACTCATATTTTATTGGCTAAATTTGGGTGATTAAGCATGTACGATGTGTTTTTGATTTATTATATTTGATAGAGTTTGAGAATTTGTTGGGTAATGAAATAATTAAGAAGTTTGTTTGGTAAAATTTGATGCAATTGATTTTGATCTCCAAAAATAATGTTGTATAATGGGTATGCACTCGGTAATTGTATATTATTAGATTCAGGTTTTTTTTGCGATACCCATAATTAACCTAAACCTCTGAGAATGCAGTTTGGGGAGATTACATTAGTGATAGGCTGAGTAGTGAATATGTTTAGTACAGTAAACTTATTTCATTTATTGGGTAAACTTAAGAGCATGTTCCTGTCTTCTCATTTTAGTCTCCGAGTATCACTTATCTATCACTCTATCAGTATGGGTTTGTCCAAACTCCAAACTGACTACCAGTTAGTTCTTGTTGAAATTGAGTTATAAACTTGGAAAATGCATTCATTTTAAATTGGTATGGCCTATTTTAGAATCCAATCTATTTGCCCCTCTAGTTTCCTTGATTCCGTTAATTCTGAAATCGAATCTTAGAACTATTATATAGCATGCTGCTTATTGTTCTGTCGTTGAGATATCTTACATTATGGAACTTCCAGCATCTTTGCCGCTAAACTGGGAATAACCGTTGTCTGTATCCGACCCCTTATCTGCAACTTTTAGGACCCGATTGAGATACTGAGTCAATGCTTTTATTAGCTTTCTCTATTTTTCACACTTAAGAACGCTATATGTTGATGATAACTTCAGAAATTTTGCTGTAAATTTCAGTCTCATGCTATCTACTTTCCCTTTCTCGTATTATTTTTAGCTCTGATTTAATATCTGGGGTTCCTGTGAAATATGAGGGTTTCTGAGAAATTATTAATCAGTGAAGTTCTCTGGTATCCAAGATAGTGTTATTTCCTAGAATGTGTCCAGTGGTTTCCACCTCCTGATGATATTGGACAGTCTATTTATCTTGCATATAAGTTGACGTTTTTTTAGTATGTCGCTATCTTACTTGTTTCAGGTCAATGGTGAAAAAATGACCTCGTACCGTGAATGTCCAATTTGGTTGTGATGACATTACATCTGTTCAGACTCCACGACCACCACCTAACTCTCTTCAAGGTTCTGAAAATAAAGCGTTCGAGCCTCAGGTCAATTATAGCGATGAATGGATTTTTGTAGACATGACTCTTGAAGGTGTAAATGATGGAGGTAAGATGACCCTTTCTTTTGAAAGTTATTCTCATACACATCATAAAGTTAACTATGGGGGTCTGTCTCATAAACAACTCTACTTGGAGTGACTGACCTATCATATTGTCATGTTTGAGAAAATGTGAAGAATTTACCATTGATCTGGTTAGGAGTGCGTGGACTGTAACAAAATCGATAGCAGGGATCTGGTTGTTTGTAGTGAAATCTGTTAGGGTAGATTATGATCTTATTTGGGGTTGGAATATCAGGAGTATAAGTTTAAATTGATAACTGTTAGGGTTGATGGTAATGAATACATAGAAGGTGGTGGTGGCCAATATATAACGTACTGATGCACCAATTGAGCCACCTGCCTTACTTGCTGTGGTTTTCTGCATTTGAATGATTAAGGTGGTGGTGGCCAATATATAGCGTACTGATGCACCAATTGACCCACCTGCCTTACTTGCTGTGGCCAATATATAACATACTGATGCACCAATATATAACGTACTGATGCACCAATTGACCCACCTCAAGCCGAAAAGTATGTGCTACAATCAATGGGAAGAAAATGGAGTAATTTCAAGGCCGAACTTAAAACGACTTCTACGAACCCAATCGTGGAAATATAAGTAGTGTCTTGAATGCTAAACCTGATAATGTACCACGTGACCCATGGATTTTATTAGTTACTTATTGGAGTTCAACAAAAGGAAAGGTATGATGTGAATCTCTAACTTTGGTTACAGTAAATCCATTTTTTTTACAGTATAGCCATTGGTTAATTTTTATACAGTACAACCATGATTTGTTCAGTTTAAAACTTTGGTTGTCATTGGTTAGCTTTGGTTAAAATGAACAGGTGCGCAATGTTATAAATAGACAGAGTCGTGACTCGTGAGTGTCAGGTTATGGCACACACTGCTGGATCGAAAAGTCTTGCGTGTGTCATTGAAGAACAGGTTTGTGCTGATCTCTTATGGTTATAATTTATTAGCATAGATCTTATATGTTCGTAATAAAGGTGCTTTGTCACATGAATTTTATTTTACCAGACTGTTGATGGAGTTCCTCCATCCCGAGCGCATGTGTTCTTAGAGACTCACATGGACCGCAAAACTGAACCTGCTCCAATGGATGAAAAATCAAAGCAAGCAGTGGTGAGAACCATGTTAAACCCTTAAGTTAATTAGTAGTAACTTTGACTCGGTATGTTTGAAAAGATTAAAATTTTGGTTTGATAGTCAGAATAGTTTGGTCTTAAATAACAATGAACTGAACATACTCAAACAAACTTTTTTTTCGTGCTTTTAGGAAATGATCAATGAGAAACTAAACGATATGCCAAATAATAAAGAAGTCACAAATGGAGCTGTTGCTTGGGATGGAGATATATACTCTCAAGTGATGAATGAAATTATACGTCCGGAGAGAAAAAGGCCGAGTTCGTAGCCTTGGTAAAGGCCAATCATCTCTGACATCGACAAATTGCAACTCTAACCAAGAGGGATTTGATGGTGATCACATTTTATGTAACGAAAAAACCAAGTTTTCGGAGTACGAGCTCAAGAAGGTGAATAATAAATGTGTCAAGATACAAGAGGACAATATCGAAATGCAAAGAAAAACGCAAGAGGAGTTAGCCTTGCTAAAGATGGCTTTATTTGGTAGAGATATCCTTAGTCATGGTACATAGCCGATGCCGCTACAATGGTTGCACGGAGAAATAGTTTTGCTACGAGAAATGGTTGCACGGAGATTCATGGGATTTTTTTTGTAAATGTCCTATTACCTATATAAACTCTAACATTTTGATTTTTGGATGATACCAAGTTAGGCTCGACCTTATCTTTTGATAAGGTGGTAACGAATTGAGTTATTTTTTACTTATACCCACCCTTGTAATGACAAGTTTTATTTTCAATATTATATATTATATTTCATTTTATATGTTTCATCTTTTTTATTAGTTATAAGTATTTTTTATTTTATGGAAAACAGAGAGATATAAAAATTTGAATAAAATAAACACTATTATTGTATCTAGGCAGCCAAAATAAAAAATTTATATTAAAGAAAAAAAAGAAAATGATGAAATGTATTAATTCATAAAGAGGGATTAGATAGCGTTTATATATGCATTTACCAGCATATCCGTTAAATGCCAGTATAGCTTTTAGCGACACTGCATAAGGCGGCATTTAATTATACGCTGCTATTTGTTTACGCGGCATTTATATACGCCGCCATAATCAAAATTAAACGCTGCTAAAGCTATGCAATGTTGTAGTGTGCATTGTTGCATCAGATCTTGATAAGGAATTAGACAGCCTTAACAAACGTGTCTCCACAATCACCAAGGAACGTGACTCCTTATTGTTAGAACTCACTTCTTGTAAGAATGATAACAGACAACTAGAACAAGTTGGAACAATGTTGAGTGATGAAGTGAGTCACATAAAACAATCTCTCGACAAATCACAAAAGCTAAACCATGAACATCTAATTGAGATCAAAACTTTGAACAAGAAGTTAGATGACGCCAAAACCTTCTATCTCAAATGGGAAGGTAGTCAAAGAGTCCTAGAATTTCTTCTGAAACAATCACAAGAATATGAATGTCGAGAGAAAATGACTGGACTTGGTTTTTCACGCAACAGTAACACACACTGTTGCATTAGAAACCAAGACCCAAGTCTGACTGACTTCAGAAGAAGAAAGTACGCTGGTCTTGCTGAATACATAATCTGTAATTACTGTGGTAACACCGGTCATGAGTTCAATGGATGTGAAAAGAGAAAACTTGACCTAGAAACAAGCACCTCAAGAGCTAACCAAACATGGGTCAAAAAGGAAGTGTCTAATTAAAAGGAAGAATGTTAAGAAGGAACCCAAGCTAGTCTGGGTTCCTAAGCTAACGAATTGATTATGTGCAGGCAGTAGTGGGAGGCAGCAGCAATTGGTATTTGGACAGTGGATGCTCACGTCATATGACGGGAGATAAAAACCAATTTCTCTCACTAAAGGCCTATGATGGCGGTATGGTGACTTTTGGTGACAACAAGCGAGGTGAAATAGTTGGTATTGGAAAAGTTGGTAAGTCAAAGTCACTATACGTCGACAAAGTGTTGCTTGTCAAAGGTTTGAAGCATAATCTTCTTAGTATTTCTCAACTATGTGACCGTGGTAATATTGTTGAATTATGTGCAAACGAATGTAGGATAATAGATGAAAAGACTAGGAATCTTATTCTTAGTGGTAATCGTGTTAGGGATGTTTACATGACCAATCTTCCCTCATTGTCGGGACAAACTTTATCTTGCATGAGTGTTCAAAAGAATAACCTGTTGGGGCTGGTGTCCTTGACAATTAAGTACAATGACTTATTAAATCTCTTTAAGGATCACAAGGGCATACTTCAGTATTATTATCAGTTGATCCACGTTTATCAATAACGGTTGGCTTGCTAGATAAGTTTGACGTTATTGTCATACGGATGTCGGTGATCAACTGGTCCCTATACGTCACACCTATAGGACACGTTTGAGAGATGTGAAGGTATGAAAATACAGTCACATTTATGCCGGATATGACTAAACAGTTAGTCAGAGGTATTGACTATTAAATTAGTCAATAAGATGTTGAGATTATTATTTAATATGGATTAAATAATTTTAGCTAACACGGATTACATGATTAATTCGGAAATTAAATATAAACGGTTATATTTAATTAAATATTGTATTCGCGTATTAATATAAACAGTTATATTAATTTGGGCAATTATACAATATCGTAATTTTATCAGACCATTATTAATACATCGGCTGCATTAATATCTGATAACATGTGTGCGATTTATAATTAAAATCCCGCGAATAATATTTAGCAAAACGGGTCGAATCACGCAAAGGAATAAGGTAAGAGTGGAAAAAGCCCACTCCTACCAAAGACCCTATTCGGCCGGCCAGTATTACAAAAGGAGAAGACTTCTCCTTTTTTCAGATGACTCTTGTTCAACTGGTGTTTCATAATTCTCACAATTAGGGTTTTTGAGAGCATTCTTCTCCCAAAAACTCAGATCTCACATCTAAAACCTCAATAGCTCTCCCCATATTGCAAGGCAATTGGAGAGTATTTTCTAGCACACGCGGCATCATCTCAAACAAAGTCTTGGGTGCAAGTTATAGGAGGGAATTTACTTTAATTCCTGTTCTTAGGCCTATTCAGCAAGGACCCAAGGTTGTATCCTTTTTCATGTTTTATTTATCTTATGACAATAATCACAACTGTAATTTTCATTATAATCCTGTAAGTTTAGGGCGAATACATGCTTTATTCCCCACGTAACCCTTGGCTTTGGCATAAACGACTTGGTCATGTGAATGCCAAAACACTAAATACCATAAGAAAACTTGACCTAGTAGATGGCATTCCAAATATAAAATTTGAATTCAAATCCCTATGTGACTATTGTGTAAAAGGGAAACAAGTAAAAAACTCCTTTAAATCCAAAAATGTCATTAGCACTTCTCTACCATTAGAACTTATCCACATAGATCTATGTGGACCAATGTGAATCCCTAGCAAAGGT
Organism: Silene conica; assembly: GCA_029255685.2. NCBI lineage: Eukaryota > Viridiplantae > Streptophyta > Magnoliopsida > Caryophyllales > Caryophyllaceae > Silene > Silene conica. The sequence continues at coordinate 22,872,553 of CM055315.2, read as the reverse complement.
GGTAGTAGATACATTTGTGTAATTGTTGATGACTTCTCAAGGTACGTTTGGCTTTTGTTTCTAATTTATAAGGATCAAACCTTTGATGAATTCCTTATTTGGGTCAAGAAGGCTCAAAATAAATTTGGATACAAACTCATTTCATTGAGATCCGATCATGGATCCGAATTTGAGAATTCATATTTCAATGACTAATCTAATGAGTACCGTGTTAGCCATAACTTTTCTGCCGCTAGAACCCCGCAACAAAATGGGGTAGTGGAAAGAATGAATAGAACTTTGGAAAACATGGCTAGAACTTTACTCATTAGCTCTAAGGTACCTAGAAGTTTTTGAGCAGAAGCTGTCAATACTTCTTGTTATATTTATAATTGTGTTATGATCCGAAAGATGACAAACAAGACTCCTTATGGATTGCTTCGAGGTAGAAAACCTAACATTTCACATTTAAAATGTTTTGGTAGTAAGTGTTTTGTTCACAACAATGGAAAAGACAACCTCGGAAAGTTTGATGCTCGAAGTGATGAAGGAGTATTTGTTGGATATTCGGATCATAGTAAGGCATATAAAATATATAACAAACGTACCATGAAAATGGAGGAAAGCGTACATGTAATATTTGATGAGTCAAGTTTGTTTATTTCTGATGATCAGGATGAAGAAGATGAATATGATGATGACTTTGAGATTGGCATGATCCATCGTGATATGGATCAAGTGCTAGAAGAGGACGAGCAACAATCTGATCAACCGTCGCATGAGGAAACCGGCCAAAATTCAGGGGGAACTAACACTCCCTCACCAACAGAAGAAGCCAGTTCCTCAGGGGGAAATATGGAAAGGGAACAGCAACTAAACATACAAACAGAGGAAGAACCAAGTCCTCTCTCAACAAATTCCCAAAATTCAACAGTAGCATCTACTGTTGCACCAGAAACAAATAACTCCCCCGAACCACTTGTCCTCAAAAATTGGAAACACCAAAGCTCACATCCTCTATCAAACCTAACCAGTGATCTCAATTCAGGAGTAAAAGCCAGATCATCCCTCCAAAATTACTGTGCATTTCATGCATTCATTTCACAAATTGAACCAAACAATGTCACAGTAGCCTTGACTGATGAATACTGGACCATAGCAATGCAAGAGGACCTAGAGCAATTTGAACGTAACAAGGTATGGCATCTGGTTCCAAGGCCTGCCCAACGTACTGTCATTGGTACAAGGTGGGTCTTTCGCAATAAGCTTGATGATGTTGGAGAAATCGTACGCAACAAGGCTAGACTAGTGGTGCAAGGGTATAATCAACAAGAAGGGATTGATTATGATGAAACCTTTGCACTGGTAGCTAGACTTGAAGCCATACGTATGCTCATAGCTTTTTCATCCTTTCAAGGTATCAAAATCTTCCAAATGGACGTGAAAACCGCATTTTTAAATGGATACCTTGAAGAGGAAGTATTTGTTGAACAACCTCTATAAACAATGAATTTCCTAACCATGTTTTCAAACTTGACAAAGCACTTTACGGTTTAAAGCAAGCTCCTCGAGCTTGGTATGACAGATTGTCTAAGTTTTTGCTAGAAAACGGCTTCTCACGAGGCTCGGTTGATAAAACGTTGTTTATTAAGTCACAAGGAACTGAACTGTTGCTTGCAAAAGTATATGTCGATGATATTATTTTTGGTGCAACAAATAACGTTCTTTATAAGTATTTTTCTGATTTGATGACGTCCGAATTTGAAATGAGTATGATGGGAGAACTAGGATTTTTCCTTGGTCTTCAAATCAAACAAAATGAACATGGAACAATGATTCATCAACAAAAATACTTAAAAGAAACGTTAAACAAGTTCGGGTTGTCTGACTCCAAACCAATGCCTACCCCAATGATGTCCAAAGTCAAACTCGACAAAGATGAAGAAGGTAAGAGTGTAAGTGAGAAGATTTATCGAGGTATGATTGACTCACTTCTCTACTTAACCGCAGTTCGTCCGGATATACAATATAGTGTCCGTGTATGTCCTCGTTTCCAAGCAAATCCTAAAGAATCACACTTCAAAGCCGTAAAACGGATTTTTAGGTATTTGGTTGGAACACAAGGAGTACATCTTTGGTATCCAACTCATTTTGAACTTGATCTTGTAGGTTTTTCGGATGCGGACTATGCTGGTGATCTCGTGGAAAGAAAGAGCATCTCGGGAATTGCAACGTTCCTTGGACCGTGCATAATTTCATGGGCTTCGAAGAAACAAAACACCGTTGCAATGTCCACGGCCGAAAGTGAGTATGTAAGTGCCGCTCTTTGTTGTGCGCAAATTTTATGGGTAAGACAACAATTACATGACTACGGTTTAATATTCGAAACTACCCCTATTTTTTGTGATAACACTAGTGCCATCAACATTTCAAAAAATCCAATACAACACTCACGTACCAAACACATAGACATCCGACATCATTTTCTACGTGATCAAGTGGAAAAAGGCCATATATGCTTAAGTTTTTGTAGAACCGAAGATCAACTTGTGGATATTTTTACAAAACCTTTGGAAAGAGAACAATTCGAAAGACTTCGGTCGAAAATTGGTTTGCGAGATAACATGTAACGAAATGAAAAACCATGTACTTCTCCTACATGATTGACTAAAGGAGATAACTTAATGCATGCTCAAATAAGTACTCATTACTATGTTAATATTATGTGTAGTACAAATTATGTAAAATAAAATTACAATTAAAAGAATAGTGTACTTTAACTTGTTGAGCCACTCAAAATTAAATGTCTTGTCTAATCATAAACCAACTCATCCCTCTCAAAAGTACAACCACCCACATTTATCCTCTTACTCCCCATGCAAACCGTACTTCCATTATACAAATTCAAAAAGCAAAAAACTGCCAACCTCTCTCCTTCCTCACCCGTCCATAACCGTACACCCTTTATCTTCCCCTCTTCAATAAAATGCCTCTCAAAAACCTTGCAAGAGAACTACAAAATCTTAGAAATTCTCTCAACCCAAAGTTTGTTGCAAAAATAAAAATGTCCACTCAACCTGATTCCAATATTACCACCGTCTCTGAATCCACCAAAACCGTCAAATCACGAAAGAAGGTGGCTGTCAGAGGAGGTGCAACCGGTCGAAAAATGCGTGGCAAAGGAAGAAGAGAACCCATTTCTCTTCAACTTGATCCCTCGGTGGATGTTGACACCGATGAAGAGGAAGCTTGTGATAAAAATGTGAGTGAAAATGTCAGAGAAGATGAGGAGGAAATCGGGTCTGAGAAGGCTGCTGAGAATGCCGAGGAAAATGAGGCCACTGAAAGTGATGAGATTGATCAAATAATGGAGAATATTAGTAAGAAAAAGGAAGAGGAGATGAAAAAATTAAAGGAAAAGGAGAAGAAAAAGAAAAAGAAGGACGTAACAAAGAAAAAATCAAAGGAAGTTGTGGAGGAAGAAGAAAATGAGGTAGTTGAGACACTCCATGAGATGAGTGCTAGCAAAGAAAAGGAAAACTCAGTGATGAATGAAGAAAGTGTGGGAACAAAGGAGAAACACACGGATGCGATGGATGAGGATGAAACAGTGGACACCACTGTTGAAAAAGACAAGGAAGGAACCCAGAATGCGGATGAGGTGTTCGAGGAAATGTTTGACCCACTGTTTCCGAACCCTCATCCTAGACACGTTCCAAGGGAAAGATGACTGCAATATTTGAAGAAGAAGAGGTTTATGAGATCCCCTCTGAAAGCCCATCCACCAAAGCAACCAAAACCATAAAAAGAAAGGGATCCGGGTCCAAAACCCGCGTGGCAAAGAAGGCCAAAACGTCGAAGCTTATGTCCTCTCTTGAGGAAGAAGATGAGGAAATCCCAGAGGACAAGACACCTGCAAACACCTACTGTACCCTTGCCATGTCTTCTTATTCCGAAGCCTTCAAAAATAACGTGGCAAACCATCTTAACTCTCTCGACTTGCCGGAGGACACATTGAAGACATGTCACGGTATCCTCAACTGTTGCTTTCACAGTGGGAGACGCTACCGCAAGTCTTGGTATGATTCATCACCCGCTTTTAAGTATTTTAAGGAGGCTATGTATGCACAGGGTTGGGTGAACCTTCTCGACAAGTATAGTCATATGTACTTGTCCGAAGTCATTCAATTCTATGCAACAAGTCAGAGTCGATGTTGCTTCGGGTACTCTTTCGGCTGTTATAAACTATAAGCCATTTGTTCTTACTGTTGAGTGACTTGCTGGGTTGCTTGAGATCTCTGATGTGGGGTTGACCACCTTTCCCAAACGTGACTGGGGGGAGGTTGAGGAGGTTATAAGTGCCCAAGTACTCAAGGTACTTCGCCCTCATGCTGTCGAGGGCCCAACCAACATCTATGCCATTGAACTTCCTGCCCCAATTCGCTTTGTCTTTAACCTTGTGTTCCGCAACCTGGTGTCCAGCAACAATAGCCGAGGGAGATGCTCTCTCCTCAATATTCTTCTCATTCACCACATTGTTAAGGACAAACCCATCAACCTTCCGCGCCTTATGTTTTCCCGAATCCATGAAGCAGCTACCGGTTTTCAAAACGGTATTTTTGACACTACTTTTGTGGTGCCATATGGAATGTGGCTGTCATTGGTGTTTTTTGCTGAGAAGGTGGTGAAAAAGGGTAGTTCCGCTGTAATACCTCGTATTTTATCGATAATTAATTTATATGGTTGTTAAAATGTTGATGATGTTTGAACGATTATATCTGATAATTAATTTATCAATTGTGTGTTTTATATTTTATATATTGGTGTAATATTTCATTATAAGATTTATTGTGTATATTGACGTATTGATGGTATTTGAACGTTAGGATTATATTCAATAATTAGGTTATCACATAACGGATATAGTTGTTGACATTTTATATGTTGTCGGTGAGAATTGAACTCGAGATCTTTGGCACACATCCGTTTTGGGCCTTGAAAGGCGTGTTACCCTGAAGCTGCCCACATCTCGATAAAATCTAACACAAACACACAAGCACACAGCCACCCTACTGTCACTTTATGTCCTTCACCTCTAACCTAATTCTTAACCTAATCAACATTCTACCACCTCACACCTGTTGCCGACACACCAGGGATTTTCAGGGAGGCTCACACGGTGGATTTAGAGCGGCCTAGGGTGGTTCGAATAGGCCTTGACTAAGGTATGTTCATCGCAGTGGCTTTCTTTTCCTGTTTGCGCTTCATTTTCGTGCTGCAATAACCATCGTTTTATCATATGTATAGTTTTAATAACCCCATAACATCAATCTAGGAAGTGTTGTAGTCCTATATGGACCATAGTAATGGTGTCTTTGACCACCTAGGGCCGTTGTATGTGGTGGTTGTCCCCTCGTGTCAGTGTACCCCCTTTCGTTTTTCAGAACAGAGTCTTTGAGTATGCACGTTTAATCTATATTTCGTAGGAGTTCTTGTGTATGTTTGTTATGGGTGCTTGAGTGATGGGATAGGGTGTAATTAGGAGATGTTGATGGTAGTGTAGTTGGCACGGTGGTGGGTGGTGGCTAATTGCGGTTTTATGGTGGGTTTTGACAAGGGGGTTGAATGGCGTTTGTCAGGGGTTGTCCGTGGTGCTGAGTTGTTTGGGGGTCGGGGACGGTCATTACTCTGATGTCGACGGTGACCACTGACCTTCCCGGAACCACCACGGCTCAGAGGCGAGCCTGGTGGTGCAGGTGGGGAAACTAGAGGTTACGGTTGGTGTTGGGGGGTGGTGTTGTCAGGCCTGTTGAAGCGACTGGGTTATTGCGTGATTTCCTATGTTGCGTTTTTTTTCTTTTCGAAATTAATGTTGTTGCAGCGTGTTGGGTAGGGTGTTACTATTGTTATTTTATCAATATTATTAATTATTATTATTATAATAGTATGATTAATATTGTTAACAAGTGTTATCTAACATTAAAATAGTCGTGTTAATTGTATTGTTATTAATGTTATGAGTTTATAACTTTGTGGTCATATGTTGTATATGTTTTTATTGTTATGGGTTGTAAGTTATATGACAATATATTATTCATGTTTTTATTGTTATTAAGTATTTTATCGGTAATTCATGGTTATTAATATTGTTATGGAATATTGTGATGACAACTAGTTAATTAAATTGTTGTTGTTACGGAATTTATAATATTGGGTAATTGATTGTATGCCATATTTAGAAAGTTTATAAGTAGTAAGTTTGTAATTGTCTAGTGATGACTAATACGAGTAAGGAGTTGATGTTAAGTGGTATGTATATGAGTATGTTAATGTGTATAATTACAATGTGGGATAAGTGTATCAATTATGCACATGGTTGAATAAATTTAGTCGTGCTTGGTGGTATGGTTAGAAATTGATATTAAGTAATATTTATAGGAACTGAGTTCGAGGAGGAATAACTCTGGCAGCTGTTCGGTAGTCTTTCTGCAATTCGAGGTAGGGGATATCTGTGATTGTGTTACGACATGAAGTGTGTGTGTGTTGTTTATTGCAAGATTGATATAATTGTTTATGAAGGTACTGTGGATTGTATTATTATTATTATTGATTACTGTGGAGATCGGGGACTTGTGAAATGGGTCTTGTGATATGGGACTTGTGATATGGCCATGGGAGGTGTGGTGTGATGGGAGGTGTGGTGCGAAGGGAGGTGTGGTGTGATGGAGGTGTGGTGTGATGGAGGTGAAGTGGTTGACTGAATGATATGGAGATGGAGACGATGCAGTTCTATTGTTGTTTATGTTTTATCTGTTTTACCTACTCAACCTCGTGGTTGACCCTGTGTATTCGTGTGACACCTACGATGATCCGGAATGGGGAGTAGATTCTACAGGAAAGATGACGCTGTGGGAGCATGGGATGGCGTGAGTACTTGGATGGACCGACTTAGAATTAGATCACACTCTTCGAAGTTATCAGTTGTATTTTACTTTCCGCTGTGTAGTAATTGTAACATTAAAGTTTAAGTTTTACCAATTCTATATAAAGTACTTTGGGTGTTTTACTTTGTTATTCACTACCTCGGTCATTCCGAGATGGTAACAGCTCTATTTACTGAGGATGTCTTGCTAAAGGCTCCTTAAATAAATGGGGGTGTTACACCCGCTGTGGAGAAGTTGAGTGATGAGATGTAATCGGGGTTGTTGTCACGGATGAGCATGGCAGTGGTTAATGGAGTTTTGGTGAAGAAAACTCAAGCAACAGTGGGGCAGAATGTTGATCAGCGTGAAGTCCTTGCACGGTTGAATCAGTTGGCTGAAACAATGGGGCAGCTTGTCAAGGATGTGAGCTATCTGAAAGGAGCAATGGCTGAGCTCAAAACCATGAATGAAGATCTTCTTGAACGCTTTGCCTCCTAAAAGTCCCAAAACCTTCCCCACTAATCATTAACCCCCCTTCCCGTGGCTTCTAAAAAACTTGTTCTAAGTACACTGTTTATTTTGTTGATTTTTTTTATGAACTCTACGTACTATGCTTGTGTGAACTATGTTTTGTGAACGTTTGCAGGTGCATTAGTCCCCCCTTGATGATGTCAAGAGGGGGAAGTATTGTGGTTTAACATGTGTTGTTTTGTTTCGTAACTCTTGGGCTAACGTTCACCGTGAATATGTCTTAGCTCGTTGCTTGGAACGAACTACTTAGACTAAGGCATATTAATCTTTAACCTCTTGATCATATGTGAACAATTTATGTTAGATGATGACTAGACCGACCTTGGGTTTAGGGGGAAAAAAACACATGTTTTAGGCTTGTCATCATCAAAGGGGGAATTTGTTGGAACATTTTAATTGATGATGACAAGTCTTTGTACATATTAATTGTTTGTTCTTAGTGGCATGATTTAAGTGATCAAGGCAAAGCAAAATGGATTGAAGAACAAAAACAACAAGATATCATCCATTGTGTTTCAAACATAATCAAGAAGAACAACACAAGTCAAGAACAATCCCCATGTAACCTTAGTCACAAATGTAAGAGTAAGTGTAACACTCTTGTTAGAGTCAAGTGATTGCTTAGTCATGCAACAGTCCATCAGACTGTTGCGTCTGTATCGCATGAAGATTTTTAGAACGAGAAAAATCATTTCGAGAAAAATTGCAAAATGGTCGTTTTAGTTTTCTAGAAAAATATTGTCAAAATCTATTTTCTGGAAAAATTGTCTTCTCCTATGGCTCGCGCGAATTGAGACGTAAAACACGTTTTATTCGTTACATGTCTTACTTGCAAAATAATAAAAGAGCTTTTGAATTGTTTACATTTGAAATGCAAGAAGTACTTAAGTATCTTGTTAGGAGACAATTGTGAAAGAAAAATCTGATTTGTTTTATAAGAAGCCAATGAAAACTAGACAACACATATTGCTTGTCAAGTGGTTTTGCTATTATCCAATGGATAAAAGTGCAATGGAAGTACATATTGGGTAATACCCAAGTTTTGAGCACTATAAAAGAAACCACTTAGTCTCATTAAATGCTAAGGCTTTTACAACATTTATTGAAGTATTTCTGCAAATTAAAACTCTTATGCTTTCAAAGATCTTTCTTTAAGTTTTGCAAAATCATTTTAAGTTTCAAAAGTCTTCAAACGTTTTTCAAAAGGGTCTGAATATCTCCATGTATCAGTAAGATGCACTGTGACATAATGAGTTTGTTCCATGATTCTCGTGTTTATATCTTAAATGTAAATCTCCACGTTCTTAAGTGAACACCTGAGATTCTGATCGTGTAAACCAGAGATAGAACTTCTTAAACTCTTGAAGCGGAGTAGCTTTGAGCAAATGCAACCGGAGTAGGTTGGCGAGTTATTTTATTTGTAATCGTTTAGTTGTTGGAGTAAATTTCTAAACAATCAATAAAATAACGGTTGGACGTAGGTCTCGGAGTAGAGACTGAACCAATTTTTTAACTTTGGTTGTTTGTTTATTTACTTTCTTACTCTTTGCTCTTTCTCGCTTGCTTGAACGATTCCAAGTTTCTGTGTAACAGTCAATCATACTGTTGCATAGAACACTCTACTCATCTTGTGAACTTACTCGTTATTAAGTCTCTCAAGTGAAGTTGTCGTTAAAATTTTTAAAGGGTCACACCTAATTCACCCCTCCCCCTCTTAGGTTTTTATCGTTCTTAACTCTTCAACATTGCATTAAATTAAACCAAATTATCGACTATAATCGAAAATTTTCAAAAATAAAAATAAAACAATGGTGGACACGTTGAATCCCAACGTGCGAGCCCAGGCAACACGTTGAGACTCAACGTCTCTCCCTAGGCCACACATTCATATTCATTGTGTGACCCCAGGCCACACATTGATACTCAACGTTCCTCCCTAGGCCACACATTCATATTCATTGTGCGACCCCAGGCCAGACATTCATATTCATCGTGCGACCCCAAGCCACACATTCATATTCATCATGCGACCCCATGCCACACATTCATATTCATCATGCACCCCAAGCCACACATTCATATTCATCGTGCGACCCCAGGCCACACCTTCAAAGCCAGATTTTCGAACCCAATTACCCACATTTACGCAAATTTCAATGTCTCTTTCAACAATTAACAACATTGTGATTCTAAAACTAAGCAACTTAACAACAACTAAGCTTCATTTCATGAACAACCCAACGAATTACCACTAAAATCAATCAAATTAATCTATCTAATTCAAATTTCACAAAAATTCATTCTAATAACTAATTTCTAACAAAAATCATGTTACTAATCATATAATCGTATCAATATAACAAATATAAACTAATTTACGATTCATTTAATCAATTCATACACTATTTAGGATTGAATACCACAAAAACATACCTTAAAGGCGGTATGTGGGGGAGGACGGTGGTGAGCGGTGGGGGGGAGAGGTGGCGCACGGTGGGGCAGGTGGTGGTGGGGCAGGGTGGTAATGGTGGTGAATGTTTGTGTTTGTTTAGTGTGAGAAGAGAGAGAAAGGAAGAGATGAGAGAGACGGAGGGTAGTGAGCGTAAATTTTATGAGAAACGTCGACTACGTTTACTAAAATATCAACTACGTTTACCAACCGGGTTTATTTTCTACTTCCTCTGCCGTCATCGATCTCTACACAACTTTCTTTTCTCTACAATTTTCATCTTCACTTTCTCAGGTACTCTCTCCGTTTCCCAACTTCCTCTTGTTATCTCGTAAATTTATTTTTACTTATATCTGAATTGGGGAAATAACGGTGCTTGTTTGATAAACTTGGTTGAGTATACACGTATCAAATAATCGGGCTAATGCTAACATAGAATAAAACATCGCGAATTCTCATTATTGTGACAAACTTGTGTACCATGTACCATTTTAGCTGACCTTGTATGTTGTATGTAAGGGTAAAATAGTATTTACAACAAAAAAAATAGGAATTGACTTATTGAGCCAAACGACATGTAGGAATTTATTTCATGGGAGGACTCAATTCCTATATGGCAATCAAACAACTTTTTTGTATTTCCCATGTTATTACATGTGCGAATTTAATTCATGTGATTTTCTATTTCCCACATCAAATTAATTTCCACATGAACCAAATAATAAAAAAAATCTTCACTGCAAAATTTTAAAGAGTTAATTGATGAGAATAATACCAACTATACCCGTCCTGCTCAAAATAATCCCTACTTTACAATAACCCAGAAAAATCTCAAGTATGCCTTCATTTAACTCTAATTGTCTTAATTGAAGGGCAACCTGTTCAACAGGTCTCTTCTTCACTTTAAGTTAGATTAAACACTTTACTTTACCAAATTACCTCCATTTACCTATTCTCCTTTATTTTCTAATAACAATCTTCATCTTCTACCTTGGTCATTACCTCCATTAATAATTCACCCATCTTCTTCATTACCCTTCATTAATCTTCATCCCTGCCAACCATTTTCTTCGTCACCCTTCATCAATCTTCATCTCAATTTTATTTGCAATTAAAAATTAAGATTCATCCATTTGTCCTCATCACCACCCTTCACCACTCCGGGCAGCACCCTCAACCTCGCTAACCACCGGTACATGCATCATAGTATTATGAATAGGACCAAAAATTCCGGCGCGCCTGCTAGACCGGGTTGTGGTCCGGAGCGAATAAACTGGTAAACTCAAATCGATTTCTCAAAAATTGTGTTTGTTGTGGGTGAACCCAGAAACAATATGATATGATTCATATGAACAAAGAACATAAACCCAGAAAATAAAAGATCGATGAAATAAAATGGACAAATGGGATTTGAAGAAGAGAGGGGAACGAATTGTTATGTACGGTAGTTGAAATTAATTAAATGTCAATCAATTACTCTTCATCACCCACTTACTCCACAACGTTTTAAGGTTAGCCACGATCTTCCCACACCTGTTTCTCCTCTCCTCAGAAGCTTCGACAAGACATTGAATTGACATGGGTTCGATCTGAATATAATAGTACTTGGATGTCGCGAGTGAGGATGTGGCGGAGACGAAGGAGTGAAAAATGGTTTTGATTGTTTGATGGTTGGGATGGAGGAGTAAAAAGAGGTGAATGGATGATTGAATGGAGGTTTAAGTTAACAATTTTAATGGAAGATGAGTTACCTGACTATTGATTTAATGATAATTTATTTCTTTTTTTTAACAGATGATGTGGTGGAGGCAAGGGTGAGTGAGTGGGAGAAAATAGAGTGAGAATGTCAGATTGTGAGATTGAGTTGGAGGAATAGAAATGGTGAAAGATTCTAAGAACAAAGGTAAGAGATGAAGATTATAAGAACAAAGAAAAAGTAACCTGTTAAAAAAATGATTTACCGGTGATAATAGGTAAGGGAGGGAAGTATAACAATTAGAGTTAATTTATGGTATTGTTGAGATTTTTCTGGGTTATTGTAAAGTAGGGATTATTTTGAGCAGGACCAGTATAGTTGGTATTAATCCCATCAATTAACCCAATTTTAAAACGTTTTCTATGATATTACCAATATATAATCTAAACAAAAAAAATTACAAACTGAATATTACAAATATTATAGAGTACATTATTTATTATAAAAGTAATGTGATTGATTTCAGTCTTCAAGGTACAAAAATAATTCATACACGCGGATGAGTTATTGATAATATGAAGAAAAAAAATGGCTGAGTGAGTTTGATCATTATAGAAAAATATGGATGGCTTATTGATAATGTGATAACTACGATTAACATTGGGATACGGGCAAGTGAAGATTGATAGTATCATTACTTTCACTACTAATTTTAGGCAAAATAATAACGTAAAAACAAAATTGTTGAACCCCTCCCTATACCTGGTAAAAGGGACAATCAAGTCGGGTTATTTGATCTAATCAGGTTATTTGATTGAGCCTGGTTATTTTGAGTTTGAGTTATTTTTTAGTCAATTATTATCATGTTATTTTTATGTCATTGAAATCATTTTTTAAAAAAATCTCAAATATTGAAATCGTTTTACACAATTTTTTCTCAAATAAAAAAATTACTCAAAAGTAACAATAATTACTGGAAAAAAATTCGTCATGAACAATATTTTTATAGAAAGACAATCGTAATCACTGACACGGGTCGTCGTAACACGATCAAAGATAAATCCTATGTACTACTAACTGAAGCTAGTGGTAGTAGGGTCGAATCCACAGGAAGGCAAAGTCTTAACTAAAGGTCAGTTCATTGGTCACAGCAGGGGGGGGGGGGTTGTTGTTGTTGTTGTTGTTGGTGATTAACTATGAACTAAACAGAAATAAAACAAAACAGGAATATAACAAAGATGAGTTTTGTCAATAAAAAGGGGAATATGTCAGGAATCGGGTTATCGCGGTAATTCATGTTATGTCAAAATACTAGGTCAGTCAAGTCATTGACAAAGTGGGTAGTGTTTGTCTCCTTTCGGTCTTAAATCGCCCTAGACTCCCCAACCAATCTTTCGATCTAGGAAGGTTATATCGATCGCCCTAAGTAAGCCTACTTTACCAATCTTTCGATCCAGGTATAGTTTTACTAGATAAACCGGTGTTCTGCGTGCACTCATTCAACTAGTTTTCTGATTATTTTGCTTATAGACAAACCTCGTCACAGAAACAACTAACATGTGATTCCTACGACATTACTACCGCGACTTCCTTATCCTAACATATTAAAAAGATTACCTACGCATGGTTTCAGGATCGACGCTAACAATATCAAAACTAACAAAATGCAACATGATAAAAGATGAAAATAAACTAATAATCATAAACAAGAATAAACAAGAATAAACAAGAAGTAAATAAGATAAAGGATTAAAAGAAATTACAATAAACTGGCAAGAACGATGAACAAGGAAGATCCGGAAATGAACTACTGCCTTCGCAAAATGAAATAAAAAGCTACTGACTAATGAAATGTGAAATGTGTAAAGTGATTAGTAAACAGATTAAGAAGTGAGAAGTGACTGATTAGTGTTAACTTAATCCTTATATAGGAATTAGGTTACACTGCTTAATCCTAAAACCTAAAACTGAAAATGCGTAATCTGGAGTATCAAGTGAGTTGCTCGATCGAGTTCATGAATCACTCGATCGAGCAACTTTCTTCCAGAAACCTTCGATCGAGCTCCACAAAACCTTCGATCCCACTGCTCTTCTTGTAATATCCTCGATCGAGTAAGTGACTACTCGATCGATTATTTCCTCAGCTGCATCTCTTCAATCGAGCAAAAGCCAGGGCTCGATCGAGTAACTACCAGTCCAGAATGCTCGTTTGTTGTCCCAACTGCTTCTGTTCTTCATCTTCCTCCCGGTTTAAGCTCTTAACTTCTGAAAACTGCACTTTTGAGGCTGCCAAGTTCCTTGACTTTGTTCCAATCTTCTAAAAATAGCTTACTTTCGACAAAAAAAGCATGGTTTTCGCAACTATTATTGCATAATTTCCGGCAAAACAACAAGAAATACATTAAGAAGCAAAATAGGAGCAAAACAACGCATAAAACACGTATAAATGCATGGAAATGCGTGCCAAAAGATGTTAAAAAGTATATATAATATATATGCACACATCAATCACCAATTTTTTTTTTTCACAAATTTAGAAGTAACCCGTGCATTATTTGCACGGGATTAAAACTAGTTAAATTCAAAATCTGTTAAATGTACTAATATTAAAGTTTTTCTAATTAACTTTATTGTTAAGTATAATACATAATGTAAATTTAGTTGAATTCCCAGATAAAATTAACGAAAAAAAAAAAAGTACATGTAAAATGATTATAAGTTAACTTATAATCCAACGGCAAATAACCGTTTAAATTAAAGTGAATAACTAAATGGTGTATAACCGTTAGAAACGGTGGTTTAGATACGGTGTTTTGACAAACCTAAGCTTATGCGAACCAAATTAATTATGCAGTTCAGGAACCAAACCGCGAATAAACACCTCTAAACGTCAGAAATTATTGAAGTAGTGATGGCGTTATGACATAAATTTACCAAATGTTATTTTAAATAGGGAAAAAGTAAAAACAAAACCTAGTGGTGTTAGTCCAGTGGTAACTGGGTTAAACCTTGAAGCTTGCAGAAATGCAGGAGTGTAGAGGTCTTAGGTTCGACTACCAGCTGGGCGATGACCACTTGGCCACTGCACCTCCCAAAGGGGTGACTTACATGGTCCATGTGATGGTGCAGGAATGCATGGGCCCGGGGAATTCACCCCCTCGTCCTCAAAAAAAAGAGTAAAAACAAAGTTCACAAATGTAAAAACTTAAAATAAAACGTTTCATATCTAATTTGACACATTTTAAGATTACCATGGGAATTGAAAACGACCTTCTAAGACCACTCTATCCAAGGTCACCAACTAGGTTAAGGGAGGGGACATGGTTGACATTGATGTTAAAAGTAGACAGATGGTGATTTATGAGAGCATCAACAATGTTGTCCTTCAAAATGGGTTTTTCAATTGACATTGTTGGGTCTATACCTTGAATCTGTTTGTTGGGTATCTGAATTCAGTATTGGGCTAGGGTTTCTATCTGGGCCTTATTAGATTAGGTCAAATCTGTATTATATTAGGTTAAGAGTACTATATAAACTCTTAACCTCTACCCTAGCAGTCCAATGATATTATATATCGTTCTGAATCTGTAATCTGAAAAACTCCTCACATTATTAAAACTCTCTCCCTTCTGCCCTGTGGACGTGGCTAACACACCGTTAGTGAACCACGTAAATCTGTGCGTATTGTTCTTTATTGTTTGTTTTTATCTTTCTCTATGCTTCCGTTATAACAAACTGGTATTAGAGCCTTCGGGTTCCTGAATCAGAAAGATGTCGGCGATAAACATAAAGATCGATCGTTTTACTGGGGGAAATAGTTTCAGTTTATGACAAATCAGGATGCGGGCTCTGTTAAAGCAACAAGGGTTATGGAAGCCACTTCAAAAGAAGCAGGAAGGCGCAGCCGCCGTTGCAGTCACCGCTGAGATGACCAGTCTGGAGGAGAAGGCACATTCAAAAATTATGTTGTGTCTTGCTGATATCATCAATGAAGTTGCGGAGGAAGAAACCGCCGCAGGTCTGTGAGCAAAGCTTGAGAGCCTTTATATGACGAAGTCTTTGACCAATAAGTTGCTTCTGAAGCAACGTCTGTTCAGTCCGAGCATGCAGGAAGGAATGCCTCTTCGGGATCATCTAGATCAGTTAAACACAATTTTACTAGAACTGCGTAATATTGATGTTAAGATAGAAGATGAGGATGCCGCATTAATTCTGGTAGTTTCTTTACCACTATCGTATGAGAATTTCGTACAGTCTTTTATTGTGGGTAAAGATACCGTGTCTCTAGAAGAGGTTAGATCGTCTGTTCATACTAGAGAATTGCGCCATAAGGCGGCTGGTACAGTCACAGATAATCAGGCCGCAGGGTTAGTAGCTAGCGGGGGTTATGGACAGGGAAATTCCGGGAAGAAAAAATATAAGAATCCGTCTTATGATGGTTCTTCTAGTTCTGCTGGTACCTCTGGTACATCTGGTTCTAATTAAGGGTCCTAAACCTACTGATGTTTGTAACTATTGTAAAGGAAACGGGGCATTGGAAATTCACGTGTCCCAAGAAAGATAAACAGAATGAATCTGCTACTGCTGGTGTAGCTAATGTAGATTCTGAGGAAGATGATTATGCTCTTGTTAGTAATACGGTCACTGATCATAATGATGTGTGGATCTTAGATTCTGGAGCGTCTTACCATATATGTCCACGCAGAGAGTGGTTTACAACTTATGAACAGATAGATGGAGGCAATATTTCTATGGCCAACAGAGCTCTTTGCAGAATAGATGGAATTGGCTCAATTAAGATAAGGACACATGATGGTAGATTCTGCACATTGAACGAAGTTAGACATGTTCCACTGATTACGAATAATATGATTTCCTTAAGTACTCTTGATCAGAAGGGTTTCAGTTTTCAGGGTGAAGGTGGAGTTTTGAACGTCTGCAAAGGTTCAAATGTGATTCTGAGAGGTATCAAGCACGATACTTTATATTATCTTCAGGGATCGACACTGTCAGATTTTGTTTCTGTTGCATCCTCAGATTTTGATAGCAGAAGATCAATGACATATCACTTTCTGAGGAATGAGAAGAGGATTAAGGTGAACAAAGTGGGTACTGCTGATAACCCAGCTGATATGTTCACTAAGCCAGTTCCTGATAGCAAGTTCCAACACTGTTTGGACTTGCTCAATATTCGAAGCAACGGATTGCCCAGTTAAGGGCAATATCCGAGGGGGAAGGGAGTTGAGTTTCTGGCATCCATGGGGGTGCATCTGGTACATCTGTCTGAGTTTCTGGTACTTATGTCATCCATGGGGGTGCATCCGGTACATTTGTCTGAGTTTCTGGTACTTCTGGCATCTATGGGGTGCATCCGGTACATCTGTCTGTTTGTGAGAAGATTCAAGTCAAGGTGGAGATTTGTTGGGTCTATGCCTTGAATCTGTTTGTTGGGTATCTGAATTTTGTATTGGGCTAGGGTTTCTGTCTGGGCCTTATTAGATTAGGTCAAAAATGTTTTGTATTAGGTTAAGAGTACTATATAAATTCTTAACCTCTACCCTAGCAGTCAATGATATTCTATATCGTTCTAAATCTGTAATCTGAAAAACTTCTCACATTAATAAAACTCTTTCCCTTCTGCCCTGTGGACGTAGCTAACACACCATTAGTGAACCACGTAAATTTGTGCGTATTGTTCTTTATTGTTTGTTTTTATCTTTCTCTGTGCTTCCGTTATAACAAACTGGTATTAGAGCCTTCGGGTTCCTGAATCAGAAAGATGTCGGCGATAAACATAAAGATCGATCGTTTAACTGGGAGAAATAGTTTCAGTTTATGGCAAATCAAGATGCGGGCTCTGTTAAAGCAACAAGGGTTATGGAAGCCGCTTTAAAAGAAGCAGGAATTCGCAACCGCCGTTGCAGTTGTAACACCCCCATAATCTTCTTTATTTGTAAATAGGGTACTCAAGTAAAATTCGGATCATGGGTGTGTCACAATTTAACCAAATATGGTAGTAGTACCTCGACATGAAATAAAATGGGTAGTTGTTTAATGCAATTTAAAATCCAAAGGATAAAATCCGATTACAACCAAATTTAAAGTTTGCGGAAGCGAAAATAAGTTCAACGATCCAAAAGAAGATAAAGTCTTTAAGCATTTGTCTTTGAAAGAAACTATTAAGCGCGCTCTCTTGTACATCCCACGACTAATTCCCACGAGCACCTGTCACACAGTCTGCTCACACAAGTCGTGATCACCGCAGGTCCAAGAAAGGACAAAACAAATAAAAGGGTCAACAATAATGTTGAGTAAGGTAAACAATCCGAATGAAGAATAAACGGAATATGAAACCATGAGTTAAAAGACATTTTAAAAATAATGCGTAACAAAAGTTTTTCAAAAGATTGAAAACAGAGTATAAGAATTGTCTCTGTTAATTGAAGGGGAACAAATAATTTCAAATGATTTAGAACGACATAAGTGTTCCAAAATATTCAAATCCATATCCAACCTTTCAAGATAATTCCAATTCAAAGAAAACACTATTTTCCAACAATTTCCAACGTCGGTATATGCTTGGATAGAGGTCGTATGAAGAGGATACCCTCGCCCTAAATCGGATAAGACGAGGTTCGCCAAATCATGTACTAAACTGTCCTATAATCCCGAGTGTGCACACCCCTCTAAGGGCCAACCCCAAAGAGGAAGATAAGAGGACGGGGTCTCGATCAACTAACCCCCATCAGAAGCTCTGTATAGGAAGTCCCTTATTATGGAAAAACCGACCCCTCTACCAAAACCGTTTCAAACCAACATGAGAATCCATTTACAAATAACCAAGATATTTCCTTCAATTTTGATAACTCATCATAAGCTTGTAGAAAAGCAAAACGGTTTTGGTTCTCAAAACTTTTAAAATCATAAAGCACTTCTTTTCCATATTAAACACAATCCCATTTCAAGAGATCAAAACAAACCAATCTTTGTCCATAATAATTTTGTAAAATACATTCAACCAATATAAATAATTCAATATAAACAAAAGTCTTAAGATAGTAACAAATCGCAACGGTTTAATAAGAGTGTACGGATAAGTGTTTCCCTTACCTTAAGAGCGATTAATGGTTAGAGAGCCTCTTCTACGAATCCCGACTCTACAATATATATTATAGTTACTTATATGTTCGATCATTACTTAGCTACTTGTCATAAATTATGCAATATCTTCTATTCTTCTCGGTCTTACAGATTCGAAGCATAAACTTTAAATCATCGTATCTCCTTCGTTACTTAACTTTTTAAGGTGAGATCAGTGGGGTTTGGTTCCTTAGTGAGTCCTCTAACTTTATTGTCTTGATGGTCAGAGTCTAAAAACGTCTTTAAAAGGTCCAAATCTACAGTTTAATAAAGTTGGTCCAAAGATGAGTATTAAAAAGTTATGGGATGGTAAATACTCTTAGCATGTTGAAACTCGTCGAAACGAAAACCTAATAAACTTTAAATTTATTAAAATTTAACATGTGAAAAGATGGGTCACTGATTGTTTTTATAAGTATAAATAAATTACCCTTTTATGGAAATGTAAGTTTTTAACAAGTAAGACTAATTAAAACGTGTTTCCAGAACACAACAGTAACTTGTAAAAATCATAATAAATTCAAAACATTATATTTTTGTGCATGGTCGGCTTTATTGGATTCTTTTATGAGTCTAAAACATATTGTTAATTGTGCATGTTGTCTCAAAAATAGGTTTATCAGATCTAAAAACTCGTTTTAAAAACAATGGTCAGAAACTGAGTTATAAAATGTTTTACATCATAAATCCTTCTTAACAAATCAACACTAGTTGATTCAAAAGCCCATTATCATCTAAACTCATAGTAGTTTAACATATTAAAATATGAGACACGGATTCATTTTATAAATATGGTTTTATAACTCGTTAAGTTGGATCTAGTGTCTCGGATAAACAGAAAAAAAGCTGTAGTATATGATTTTTCATTTACAAATGGTGCTTGCAAAAGCTACGAATTTTGGTGAGCATACTGATGATAACAAAGACAACATTTTTTTTGTGCACCTGAAAATATCAAATTTAACTTGTGATTTCAGACCTACCACATGCATGCTACGTTTTTGACAAATTAGTGGTTTTTACTAAATTCAATCCTTTTCATGCATGGTTGTAGATTCATATATTCAAGTTTAGATGTTAAGTGATATATGAATTTATGTTAAAAGGTTATACAATCAGATTTGAACGGTTCATAAGAGCTTACTTAGTGTAGGACTTCAAGTAATGGCAAGTTCCTCCTTCCCTACAACCCGTTTCTTCTTCTCCTTCTTATTCTCTCTTCCTTACTCTATCCTCTCACTAAGTTTTGCGTAAAATATGGTTTGTAATCTGAATATTTGTTTTTAGGAGAGATGGAGAAGGTGTTGTATTAATTGGTGTGTTGAAAATTGAAAAAGAGAGGATATGGGGAAGGGGGGTGGTGTCACATATGGGGGACAAAGGGGAAAGGGAATCTTCCCATGCATTGGTCAAATGTCTAGGCATGCATTGGTCCACATGTCTAGACATGCATTGGTCCATTTGTCTAGAGTGTACGATTAACGATTACGTGGCGGAAAACAATGCATGCGACGGTTTTACGTGTCTCTATTAAGTGATACTTATATTGTCAATAAATTTCCCATTTTATTTTATTGACGGATTTTACGGGTATTACAATCTACCCTCCTTAAAAACGAATTTCGTCCTCGAAATTCTAAAACTACCTCCCAAGCAAAGCTAACAATATAATCTACAACTGTCTCTTATAATGCAAGGAAAACAGAAGAATAAAAAAAAAATGCAGGTATTACATCCTACCTCCCTTAAAGAGTGTTACGTCCTCGTAACTAGGTAATTACCTCCAAGAGCTCTGGGTATGTAAGTTTCATGGCCTCCTCGGCATCCCAATTGGTCTCCTCGGTGACATGGTTCGACCATAGCACCTTGATTATACGGGTCTCTCCGTTTCGGGTCTTTTGAACTTTACTATTGAAGATCTTAACAGGCCGCTCCTCGTAAGTTAGTGAATTGTCGAGCTCTAGCACTACCCCTCTAATTTGTTCCAAGATCTCATACAAACTTATATATTTCAGGCTCAACTTCTTTCCCTTCTAAGAAAATCGTATTACCCTCGTAATGGGTTATACTCTCCACTATACTTTTTTTTATTCCACTTGTTATTAAATAATCGGTCATTATCCGTTCCTAAGTTACGTGCGAGCGCTAGATGTTTCTCTTTAGTCAACTATATCTTCTACCTTGATCATTTTCATCTATCATCAAACCCTTAACACGTATTCATCAGTATCCGTCAACCAATTGTGTTGCTAGCAATAACTCCTTAAAGCGAAAAACTTAAATTTTTCTCTATTACCTCAAGTCGGAATAATTTTATCCTCAAATAGTCAAATAATCGTAAACAATTAACTACGTCGGTATGCCGGTATGTCACTAAATCCGAATATGCATGAAATTATAGTCACCCATTACTTAATTCTCATATTAAACCGTCGTACTATCATTCCTAAAATCTCATAACATTCTGTGTCTCTCATCAGTAATTCAATTTAGCAACCATAGTCGATCCTTATTTGAAAACATCAAAATTCATTTCTCCATCTCTTAACCATGAATCCATTACATCTGTCAAACCTTAATACCTATTAAAACCAATACATACTCTGAAAAATTTAGCATTTTCCATCGACATTAAATCTCTAATTAGCCATTAAACTTTTTCCACAAATTCACTCTTACCGGTACTAAGTCTTCCAAGCATAAATTATTTAAACATTATTATATTATATCCCACATGCCACAAGTATATATTCAATATTTACGACAAAAGCTTCCGAAATTCTTATAACTTTTACCTTGAATAATAAGTGTTCCTCAATAAGCTCAAGTCATATCATACCAGATCAATCTTTCGTTTTATTCATGATGTACTTTCCTAGGTCATGTCCATTAATTGCAACCAAAAATATATATTCCAAGATCATATCTTAACTTCATCAAATATGTTAAATTCACTTGATCCATCGTGAAATCAATATATACCAATCTTTAAGTCCTCTAAGTCCTCTTCATTATTACATTATATGTCCACAATTGATCATAATCACATGACCTGCTAATCAATCCATATTGCCTTGTCCAATACACTAACTAGAATTCCTTCAAGTTTATTGATAATCTAGTTTCTTAATGTATCCCTAATAAAATCCATTTACATCACTTTAGGTCAAATGTGCTACTCCTCCTAAAGATTTAATGTCTTTTCCGCTCATATATACTAATGTTCAAATCTACTCCTTAATATTAATTACCTCAACTAATCTCATCAAGTAAGAATCACTACTGTTTGGTCAAAGCTTTTCATTTCCTCAAAGTCATGTTGCCACCAAAATTGTCAATGTCTTACCTCTGTAATTTCTTTGTCATAACTAAAGCAAAAGGAGTGTATGCTTTATCTATGCAGTTCTCCACAAAATACATTGATAACTTATATATAAAAATTTACATCCCGTTAACGCATTCATACTTACATCATAAGTATCACTCAATGCATTAAGCAGAGTCAATATGATAAAATTACACCTTAATATCCTTGCACTAACTCGGACCCTAATGATCACCTATAATATTCATATTTGTAACTATCACTCCAATTGATCAAGTCCTAGTACCTTAATTCCTTTCTTTTATACCTTTCAGTAAATAGTTTCTACTCATGCTATCTATACCACTGATCCCCACATAACATCATCCCCATCATCAAACATCATAGCATAAAAATTAATCCCTTATTTTTTTAGTTTTTTCCCGATAGTTCTTAATAACCCTCCAAGTTAAACGAATCATTTGTGTCATAACCTTCCAAGAAAAGTTATCCACTTATAAATCCCAATACTTTTCTTATCACCACAATAACATTATGAATTCATTGATACCTCACCTAAGTAGCTAGATTATTATTCCGCAACTTTTATGCACATGACTAACACTTTGTAACGTCTCTAGTTTTCCATATTCACAATTTCAATACTCAATTCAATACACAACTTTCATTTCTAAAACTCACTATATTTGGGATCGATCTCTAAATCGGCAACCATAAATAGGTGAATTCATACATACAAAATCCTCTAAGTTCTCTATTTTTCCTACTGGTATTATTGGTAACACCATTCTTATATTCGACGTATCTCAAGTGGCGAAACTACAACGTCAAATAAGTATAGTCATTACGCTTTACCTCCAAATATAACCAAAAGATATGTCATTCAATAGATTATTACCGGTAGTGATGATTGTTACAAAATAACTCACGTTATAAAATAAAATCTCATGTATGAATCACAACGAATTCAATAAGGTACGTGTCTCATTTATCATCACAATTAAACTTCGATTCTATAACACCATAATATATGAAAAATCAATCAATTGCATTTCGCATCATATTAACATACTTTATTGCATTCCATTCCGTACCCCTTTCAATTCACAGTGCTCAAATATCCAAGTCTATTCCAACAATTCACATATAGCAATTTACGTCCCATATAAATCCCACACTCAACTCACCCGCGTCATTTAATTTTTTTTTTTTTTTTGAAAACTTTTGCAAATATTTACTATGTTCGCTCAATGTACGGGCGGTGAAGAGATATGAAGATCTAATCACCTATCCAAGAAGGAAACCCGCTCTGATACCACTTTGTAACACCCCCATAATCTTCTTTATTTGTAAATAGGGTACTCAAGTAAAATTCGGATCATGGGTGTGTCACAATTTAACCAAATATGGTAGTAGTACCTCGACATGAAATAAAATTGGTAGTTGTCTAATGCAATTTAAAATCCAAAGGATAAAATTCAATTACAACCAAATTTAAAGTTTGCGGAAGTGAAAATAAGTTCAACGATCCAAAAGAAGATAAAGTCTTTAAGCATTTGTCTTTAAAAGAAACTATTAAGCTCGCTCTCTTGTGCATCCCACGACTAATTCCCACGAGCACCTGTCACACAGTCTGCTCACACAAGTCGTGATCACCGCAGGTCCAAGAAAGGGCAAAACAAATAAAAGGGTCAACAATAATGTGGAGTAAGATAAACAATCCGAATGAAGAATAAACGGAATATGAAACCATGACTTAAAAGACATTTTAAAAATAATGCGTAACAAAAGTGTTTCGAAAGATTGAAAACAGAGTATAAGAATTGCCACTGTTAATTGAAGGGGAACAAATAATTTCAAATGATTAAGAACAACATAAGTGTTCCAAAATATTCAAATCCATATCCAACCTTTCAAGATAATTCCAATTCAAAGAAAACATTATTTTCCAACAATTTCCAACGTCGGTATATGCTTGGATAGAGGTCGTATGAAGAGGATCCCCTCGCCCTAAATCGGATAAGACGAGGTTCGCCAATTCATGTACTAAACTGTCCTAGAATCCCGAGTGTGCACACCCCTCTAAGGGCCAACCCCAAAGAGGAAGATAAGAGGACGGGGTCTCGATCAACTAACCCCCATCAAAAGCTCTGTATAGGAAGTCCCTTATTATGGAACAACCTACCCCTCTACCAAAACCGTTTCAAACCAACATGAGAATCCATTTACAAATAACCAAGATATTTCCTTCAATTTTGATAACTCATCATAAGCTTGTAGAAAAGCAAAACGGTTTTGGTTCTCAAAACTTTTAAAATCATAAAGCACTTCTTTTCCATATTAAACACAATCCCGTTTCAAGAGATCAAAACAAACCAATCTTTGTCCATAATCATTTTTTAAAATACATCCAACCAATATAAATAATTCAATATAACCAAAAGTCTTAATATAGTAACAAATCGCAACGGTTTAATAAGAGTGTACGGATAAGTGTTTCCCTTACCTTACGAGCGATTAATAGTTAGAGAGCCTCTTCTACGAATCCCGACTCTACAATATATATTTAAAATTATAGTTACTTATATGTTCGATCATTACATAGCTACTTGTCATAAATTATGCAATTTCTTCTATTCTTCTCGGTTTTACATATTCGAAGCATAAACTTTAAATCATCGTATCTCCTTCGTTACTTAACTTTTTAAGGTGGGATCAGTGGGGTTTGGTTCCTTAGTGAGTCCTCTAACTTTATTGTCTTGATGGTCAGAGTCTAAAAACGTCTTTAAAAGGTCCAAATCTACAGTTTAATAAAGTTGGTCCAAAGATGAGTCTTAAAAAGTTATGGGATGGTAAATACTCTTAACATGTTGAAACTCGTCGAAACGAAAGCCTAATAAACTTTAAATTCATTAAAATTTAACATGTGGAAAGATGGGTCACTGATTGTTTTTATAAGTATAACTAAATTACCCTTTTATGGAAATGTAAGTTTTTAACAAGTAAGACTAATTAAAACGTGTTTCCAGAACACAACAGTAACTTGTAAAAATCATAATAAATTCAAAACATTATATTTTTGTGCATGGTTGGCTTTATTGGATTCTTTTATGAGTTTAAAACATATTGTTAACTGTGCATGTTGTCTCAAAAATAGGTTTATCAGATCTAAAAACTCGTTTTAAAAACAATGGTCAGAAACTGAGTTATAAAATGTTTTACATCATAAATCCTTCTTAACAAATCAACACTAGTTGATTCAAAAGCTCATTATCATCTATACTCATAGTAGTTTAACATATTAAAATATGAGACACTGATTCATTTTATAAATATGGTTTTATAACTCGTTAAGTTGGATCTAGTGTCTCGGATAAACAGAAAATATGCTGTAGTATATGATTTTTTATTTACAAATGGTGCATGCAAAAGCTACGAATTTTGGTGAGCATACTGATGATAACAAAGACAACATTTTTTTTGTGCACCTGAAAATATCAACTTTAACTTGTGATTTCAGACCTACCACATGCATGCTACGTTTTTGACAAATTAGTGGTTTTTGCTAAATTCAATCCTTTGCATGCATGGTTGTAGATTCATATATTCAAGTTTAGATGTTAAGTGATATATGAATTCATGTTAAAAGGTTATACAATCAGAATTGAACGGTTCATAAGAGCTTACTTAGTGTAGAACTTCAAGTAATGGCAAGTTCCTCCTTCCCTACAACCCGTTTCTTCTTCTCCTTCTTATTCTCTCTTCCTTACTCTATCCTCTCACTAAGTTTTGCGTAAAATATGGTTTGTAATCTGAATATTTGTTTTTAGGAGAGATGGAGAAGGTGTTGTATTAATTGGTGTGTTGAAAATTGAAAAAGAGAGGATATGGGGAAGGGGGTAGTGTCACATATGGGGGACAAAGGGGAAAGGGAATTTTCCCATGCATTGGCTAAATGTCTAGGCATGCATTGGTCCACATGTCTAGACATACATTGGTCCATTTGTCTAGAGTGTACGATTAACGATTACGTGACGGAAAACAATGTATGCGACGGTTTTACGTGTCTATATTAAGCGATATTATATTGTCAATAAATTTCCCATTTTATTTTATTGACGGATTTTACGGGTATTACAGCAGTCACCGCTGAGATGACCAGTCTGGAGGAGAAGGCACATTCAACAATTATGTTGTGTCTTGCTGATGATATCATCACTGAAGTTGCGGAGGAAGAAACCGCCGCAGGTCTGTGGGCAAAGCTTGAGAGTTTTTATATGATGAAGTCTTTGACCAATAAGTTGCTTCTGAAGCAACGTCTGTTCAGTCTGAGAATGCAGGAAGGTATGCCTCTCCGGGATTATCTAGATCAGTTAAACATAATTTTACTAGAACTGCGTAATATTGATGTTGAGGTAGAAGATGAGGATTCCGCATTAATTCTACTAATTTATTTACCACTATCGTATGAGAATTTCGTACAGTATTTTATTGCGGGTAATGATACCGTGTCTCTAGAAGAGGTTAGATCGTCTCTTCATACTAGAGAATTGCGCCATAAGGCGGCTGGTACAGTCAAAGATAATCAGGTCGCAGGGTTAGTAGCTAGCGGGGGTTATGGACAGGGAAATTATGGGAAGAAATGTAAAACTTTTGATGATATAAATAAAACATGCGAGGTGCTTTAAGAAACTAAACATGCGGAAGATGAAACATAGATAAGTATATAAGTACTATACAAAAGCAGCTCGGGATAACATATCCCTACAGGCACCAAATACTGAAACATAAGTCTAAGGTCTAGCTACACGATAAAGGTAAACATCGATGACTGGATCATCGCTCGCTAGCCTCAACGTAACCCCCTGCCAAAACAGCATCAAGTACCTACACACATACAAAATGTGCGCCACAGTCAGTGGGGAGTGACTAGAGCTCTCATAGCCACCTATTGTCATACAACACCGAACACATATATACATGTATTATACTCCAACATAAACAATCATGTGAAGCATATATTCCATCATCTCAAACTCCTATCATCATGCAAACACTATGCAAGGCTCTCAACCAACTTCGGAAACTATTTGGAAGGAGAGCCGGTTTCCCTTCCAGTTACCCGGCCGGGGGGTCTTTCAGTCCAAACCATTTACGAAACCAATTAAAGAGTCATCCAATGCCTTGGATGAACAATACTATAAACAAGGTATTATACTCATCAATATCAACATACATATCTGACACCGTACCAACTCTAGGCAAGTAGATATAAAACAGCAAGTATAAAGGTTCAACGGTCAACTTAAGACATAACCTAAATACCAAAATCATATTCACAAGTATAAAGGTTCAGAGGCGACATCTTAACGCATAACCTAGATACCAAACATCTAGCAAGTATATAACACCGTACCCCTACTCAGGCAAGTATATACAAATACACACTACATGGGAAAACGCATATGACGACTCCATTATATAACAGCAGCAAATCTACTTAGCCTCAGCAAATACAATCCCCTGGTAGGACGATCAAAACGATATACAGTCCTAGTCTAAATATGGCCAGACTCTCGAGGTATAAACCTTCCTCGATTCGACAAGTATCCCTAATCCTAAGATACTCCCATAACAAGCGGACTATCTGAAAACTGATTTTCGAGGTAATAATCCTTCCTCAATCATACCAAGACATAATACAATCTTGGTGAGACAAAAGTCATATAACAGCTCATAGTATATATTTACATGCATAAATACACCTCAACATACAAAGGCACACTAAACATTGACCTAATCCCAAACACAGTTTCACAATAACACACCTCAAAATACAAAGGTACACTAAAACTATGACCTAATCCAAATCATAGTTCTACCACAACAATTCATATCAAAACTGTGACTTAATCCCAATCACAGTTCCCTAACTCCATTACTGCACTTACTCAATTCATAACCAACATGCAAACAAAGAGTATTCAACCAACACTTAATTGACCCCGGGAATTAAGACGAGGGAGAGCCGAATTCCCTTTCGGTTGCCCGACCGGGGGGTCTCTATCCTCACTCTATTCCCGAACCCAATATAGTGCCGCCCGAACTCCGGGGACTCCAAACATGCATACAAGACATACGGAAAAAGAATCAATGCAATCCGACATGTGAATCAAAAGTTATAAGCAACTCATTATGCAACAGGGGCTCTCAGACGGTCAGCCACAGGCCACCGGTGGGCCGGCTGAGAGTCCAAGACTTCTCAAAACAACTTCAAAAATCAATAAGGGCTCTCAGTCGGTCAGCCACAGGCTGCCGGTTGGCCGGCTGAGAGTCCTTAACACTCAAAATCTACCTTTAAAATACCAAAAAGGGCTCTCAGCCGGTCAGCCACAGGCTGTCGGTTGGCCGGCTGAGAGTCCATTACTCCCAACAACAACATCAAAATACCAAGAAGGGGCTCTCAGCCGGATGACCGGCTGCCGGCCGACCGGCTAAGGGTTCTTCCTCAGTTTTCTTCAAAATCAACATACGAGACTCTCAGTCGGTTGACCGGCCGCCGGTCAACCAACCGGCTGGGAGTCCCTGTTCCCAAAATCGCACATTTCGACAATTGAAATTGTTCCCAATCCTTCCTATACATGTTTCTAAGTAATAATTCGGCATTTCCAGCATGTATACCACATCAAATAAACATAGAAACATGTATTCAAACAATCATTCCATGACTTAACAACAAAATCACAAATTAAACCGGTCTTAACATGTATACTCTTAAATCGACTTCCTCATCAAATTCATCCTTAAATCTTCACAAAAATCGGTTTATATATCAATATAAGAACATTAAGAACTCAAAGACTAAACTAACATTCATCAAACACAACCAAAATCACATAAAGTGCTAATTTAGACAAAAGGCCGAGTTTCTCATTATCGTCACCTTTACTCCGCGAATGCACCGGTTTCCTCTTCAATGATCCAAGCTCTTCCTCCGGGTTACTACAAGCACCACCTAAAAGCACAAGAACACTCATTAGGAGGCTAATTTCGTGATTAGGGCAAAACAGTCCCGAAATGAAGTTTCACAAAATTGAAAATGAAAGTGATAGAAAGATCATAAATCTTGCGAGGATTCCGAATATGTAACTTTTACCTCGATACGAGTTCGGGAAGGCCTTGAGATGATGATTCTAAGCTTGAAAAGTGAGATGAAAATGGAGTTTGGTTTTTAACAGTGAAAGGAAATAAGGGTGAAGGGTTGTGTCGATGGAAATGCTCTTTAAGGGTTTAAGTTGTCCTTTTAAAAGCTTGAGTCGGGTTTGCTTTATTTAAGTGAAACGGAAATGTGAGACGGGTTGATATTAAATAGACAAGGCATCTCAAGATCAAATGATTTTTAAGATGAAACTTAACGGAAATCTTAAAAATATAAATTACGACTATTATTAAATTATTATTAAATTCCGGAAGTTACTTTATTTTAATAAAATATTCCTTACGAAAATACGGGATGTTACAGAAAAAATATAAGAAGCCGTCTTATGATGGTTCTTCTAGTTCCGCCGGTACCTCTGGTACATCTAGTTCTAAGGGTCCTAAACCTACTTATGTTTATAACTACTGTAAAGGAAAGGGGCATTGGAAATTCAAGTGTCCCAAGAAAGATAAACAGAATAAATCTGCTACTGCTGGTGTAGCTAATGTAGATTCCGAGGAAGATGATTATGCTCTTGTTAGTAATAAGGTCACGGATCATACTGATGTGTGGATCTTAGATTTTGGAGCGTCTTACCATATATGTCCACGCAGAGAGTGGTTTACAAATTATGAACAGATAGATGGAGGCAATATTTTTATGGCCAATAGCGTTGTTTGCAGAATAGTTGGAATTGGCTCAGTTAAAATAAGGACACATGATGGTAGATTTTGCACATTGAACGAAGTTAGGCATGTTCCACTGATGACGAATAATCCGATTTCCTTAAGTACTCTTGATCAGAAGGGTTTCAGTTTTCAGGGTGAAGGTGGAGTTCTAAACGCCTACAAAGGTTCAAATGTGATTCTGAGAGGTATCAAGCACGGTACTTTATATTATCTTCAGGGATCGACACTGTCAGATTCTGTTTCAGTTGCATCCTCAGATGTTGATAGCAGAAGATCAATGACATATCACTTTCTGAGGATGAGAAGAGGATTAAGGTGAACAAAGTTGGCACTGCTAATAACCCAGCTGATATGTTCACTAAGCTAGTGCCTGATAGCAAGTTCCAACACTGTTTGGACTTGCTCAATATTCGAAGCAACTGATTGCCCAGTTAATGACAATATCTGAGGGGGAAGGGAGTTGAGTTTCTGGTACTTCTGGCATCCATGGGGGTGCATCTGGTACATCTGTCTGAGTTTCTGGTACTTCTGGCATCCATTGGGGTGCATCCGGTACATCTGTCTGTTTGTGAGAGAATTCAAGTCAAGGTGGAGATTTGTTGGGTCTATGCCTTGAATCTGTTTGTTGGGTATCTGAAATTTTTATTGGGCTAGGGTTTCTGTCTAGGCCTTATTAGATTAGGTCAAATGTGTTTTGTATTAGGTTAAGAGTACTATATAAACTCTTAACCTCTACCCTAGCAGTCAATGATATTCTATATCGTTCTGAATCTGTAATCTGAAAAACTTCTCACATTAATAAAGCTCTCTCCCTTCTGCCATCTGGACGTAGCTAACACACCGTTAGTGAACCACGTAAATCTATGTGTATTGTTCTTTATTGTCTGTTTTTATCTTTCTCTGTGCTTCCGTTATAACAAACTGGTATCAGAGCCTTCGGGTTCCTGAATCAGAAAGATGTCGGCGATAAACATAAAGATCGATCGTTTTACTGGGAGAAATAGTTTCAGTTTATGTCAAATCAAGATGCGGGCTCTGTTAAAGCAACAAGGGTTATGGAAGCTGCTTCAAAACAAGCGGGAAGGCGCAGCCGCCGTTGCAGTCACCGCTGAGATGACCAGTCTGGAGGAGAAGGCACATTCGACAATTATGTTGTGTCTTGCTGATGATATCATCACTGAAGTTGCGGAGGAAGAAACCGCCGCAGGTCTATGGGCAAAGATTGAGAGTCTTTATATGACGAAGTCTTTGACCAATAAGTTGCTTCTGAAGCAACGTCTGTTCAGTCTGAGAATGCATGAAAGTATGCCTCTCCGGGATCATCTAGATCAGTTAAACACAATTTTACTAGAACTGCGTAATATTGATGTTAAGGTAGAAGATGAGGATGCCGCATTAATTTTGTTAGTTTCTTTACCACTATCGTATGAGAATTTCGTACAGTCTTTTATTGTGGGTAAAGATACCGTGTCTCTAGAAGAGGTTAAATCGTCTCTTCATACTAGAGAATTGCGCCATAAGGCGGCTGGTACAGTCACAGATAATCAGGCCGCAGGGTTAGTAGTTAGCGGGGGTTATGGACAGGGAAATTATGGGAAGAAAAAATATAAGAAGTCGTCTTATGATGGTTCTTCTAGTTCTGCTGGTACCTCCGGTACATCTGGTTCTAAGGGACCTAAACCTACTGATGTTTGTAACTATTGTAAAGGAAAGGGGCATTGGAAATTCACGTGTCCAAAGAAAGATAAACAGAATGAATCTGCTACTGTTGGTGTAGCTAATGTAGATTCCGAGAAAGATGATTATGCTCTTGTTAGTAATAAGGTCACGGATCATAATGATGTGTGGATCTTAGATTCATATATGTCCACGCAGAGAGTGGTTTACAACTTATGAACAGATAGATGGAGGCAATATTTTTATGGCCAACAGTGCTGTTTGTAGAATAGTTGGAATTGACTCAGTTAACATGAGGACACATGATGGTAGATTCTGCATATTGAACGGAGTTAGGCATATTCCACTGATGACGAATAATCTGATTTCCTTAAGTACTCTTGATCAGAAGGGTTTCAGTTTTCAGGGTGAAGGTGGAGTTCTGAACGTCTGCAAAGGTTCAAATGTGATTCTGAGAGGGATCAACCACGCTACTTTATATTTTCTTCAGGGATCGACACTGTCAGATTCTGTTTCAGTTGCATCCTCAGATGTTGATAGAAGAAGATCAATGACATATCACTTTCTGAGGAATGAGAAGAGGATTAAGGTGAACAAAGTGGGTACTGCTGATAACCCAACTGGTATGTTCACTAAGCCAGTGCCTGATAGCAAGTTCCAACGTTGTTTGGACTTGCTCAATATTCGAAACAACTGATTGCCAATTAAGGGTAATATCTGAGGGGGAATGGAGTTGAGTTTCTGGTACTTCTGGCATCCATGTGGGTGCATCTAGTACATCAATCTGAGTTTCTGGTACTTATGGCATCCATGGGGGTGCATTCGGTACATCTATCTGATTTTCTGGTACTTTTGGCATCTATGGGGTGCATCCGGTACATCTATCTGTTTGTGAGAGAATTCAAGTCAAGGTGGAGATTTGTTGGGTCTATGCCTTGAATCTGTTTGTTGGGTATCTGAATTTTGTATTGGGCTAGGGTTTCTGTCTGGGCCTTATTAGATTAGGTCAAATATGTTTTGTATTAGGTTAAGAGTACTATATAAATTCTTAACCTCTACCCTAGCAGTCAATGATATTCTATATCGTTCTAAATCTGTAATCTGAAAAACTTCTCACATTAATAAAACTCTTTCCCTTCTGCCCTGTGGACGTAGCTAACACACCATTAGTGAACCACGTAAATTTGTGCGTATTGTTATTTATTGTTTGTTTTTATCTTTCTCTGTGCTTCCGTTATAACAAACTGGTATTAGAGCCTTCGGGTTCCTGAATCAGAAAGATGTCGGCGATAAACATAAAGATCGATCGTTTAACTGGGAGAAATAGTTTCAGTTTATGGCAAATCAAGATGCGGGCTCTGTTAAAGCAACAAGGGTTATGGAAGCCGCTTTAAAAGAAGCAGGAATTCGCAACCGCCGTTGCAGTTGTAACACCCCCATAATCTTCTTTATTTGTAAATAGGGTACTCAAGTAAAATTCGGATCATGGGTGTGTCACAATTTAACCAAATATGGTAGTAGTACCTCGACATGAAATAAAATGGGTAGTTGTTTAATGCAATTTAAAATCCAAAGGAAAAAATCCGATTACAACCAAATTTAAAGTTTGCGGAAGCGAAAATAAGTTCAACGATCCAAAAGAAGATAAAGTCTTTAAGCATTTGTCTTTGAAAGAAACTATTAAGCGCGCTCTCTTGTACATCCCACGACTAATTCCCACGAGCACCTGTCACACAGTCTGCTCACACAAGTCGTGATCACCGCAGGTCCAGGAAAGGACAAAACAAATAAAAGGGTCAACAATAATGTTGAGTAAGGTAAACAATCCGAATGAAGAATAAACGGAATATGAAACCATGACTTAAAAGACATTTTAAAAATAATGCGTAACAAAAGTTTTTCAAAAGATTGAAAACAGAGTATAAGAATTGTCTCTGTTAATTGAAGGGGAACAAATAATTTTAAATGATTAAGAACGACATAAGTGTTCCAAAATATTCAAATCCATATCCAACCTTTCAAGATAATTCCAATTCAAAGAAAACATTATTTTCCAACAATTTCCAACGTCGGTATATGCTTGGATAGAGGTCGTATGAAGAGGATCCCCTCGCCCTAAATCGGATAAGACGAGGTTCGCCAAATCATGTACTAAACTGTCCTATAATCCCGAGTGTGCACACCCTTCTAAGGGCCAACCCCAAAGAGGAAGATAAGAGGACGGGGTCTCGATCAACTAACCCCCATCAGAAGCTCTGTATAGGAAGTCCCTTATTATGGAAAAACCGACCCCTCTACCAAAACCGTTTCAAACCAACATGAGAATCCATTTACAAATAACCAAGATATTTCCTTCAATTTTGATAACTCATCATAAGCTTGTAGAAAAGCAAAACGGTTTTGGTTCTCAAAACTTTTAAAATCATAAAGCACTTCTTTTCCATATTAAACACAATCCCATTTCAAGAGATCAAAACAAACCAATCTTTGTCCATAATAATTTTGTAAAATACATTCAACCAATATAAATAATTCAATATAAACAAAAGTCTTAAGATAGTAACAAATCGCAACGGTTTAATAAGAGTGTACGGATAAGTGTTTCCCTTACCTTAAGAGCGATTAATGGTTAGAGAGCCTCTTCTACGAATCCCGACTCTACAATATATATTATAGTTACTTATATGTTCGATCATTACTTAGCTACTTGTCATAAATTATGCAATATCTTCTATTCTTCTCGGTTTTACAGATTCGAAGCATAAACTTTAAATCATCGTATCTCCTTCGTTACTTAACTTTTTAAGGTTAGATCAGTGGGGTTTGGTTCTTTAGTGAGTCCTCTAACTTTATTGTCTTGATGGTCAGAGTCTAAAAACGTCTTTAAAAGGTCCAAATCTACAGTTTAATAAAGTTGGTCCAAAGATGAGTATTAAAAAGTTATGGGATGGTAAATACTCTTAACATGTTGAAACTCGTCGAAACGAAAACCTAATAAACTTTAAATTCATTAAAATTTAACATGTGAAAAGATGGGTCATTGATTGTTTTTATAAGTATAAATAAATTACCCTTTTATGGAAATGTAAGTTTTTAACAAGTAAGACTAATTAAAACGTGTTTCCAGAACACAACAGTAACTTGTAAAAATCATAATAAATTCAAAACATTATATTTTTGTGCATGGTCGGCTTTATTGGATTCTTTTATGAGTCTAAAACATATTGTTAATTGTGCATGTTGTCTCAAAAATAGGTTTATCAGATCTAAAAACTCGTTTTAAAAACAATGGTCAGAAACTGAGTTATAAAATGTTTTACATCATAAATCCTTCTTAACAAATCAACACTAGTTGATTCAAAAGCCCATTATCATCTATACTCATAGTAGTTTAACATATTAAAATATGAGACACGGATTCATTTTATAAATATGGTTTTATAACTCGTTAAGTTTGATCTAGTGTCTCGGATAAACAGAAAAAAAGCTGTAGTATATGATTTTTCATTTACAAATGGTGCATGCAAAAGCTACGAATTTTGGTGAGCATACTGATGATAACAAAGACAACATTTTTTTTGTGCACCTGAAAATATCAACTTTAACTTGTGATTTCAGACCTACCACATGCATGCTACGTTTTTGACAAATTAGTGGTTTTTACTAAATTCAATCCTTTGCATGCATGGTTGTAGATTCATATATTCAAGTTTAGATGTTAAGTGATATATGAACTCATGTTAAAAGGTTATACAATCAGATTTGAACGGTTCATAAGAGCTTACTTAGTGTAGAACTTCAAGTAATGGCAAGTTCCTCCTTCCCTACAACCCGTTTCTTCTTCTCCTTCTTATTCTCTCTTCCTTACTCTATCCTCTCACTAAGTTTTGCGTAAAATATGGTTTGTAATCTGAATATTTGTTTTTAGGAGAGATGGAGAAGGTGTTGTATTAATTGGTGTGTTGAAAATTGAAAAAGAGAGGATATGGGGAAGGGGGGTGGTGTCACATATGGGGGACAAAGGGGAAAGGGAATCTTCCCATGCATTGGTCAAATGTCTAGGCATGCATTGGTCCACATGTCTAGACATGCATTGGTCCATTTGTCTAGAGTGTACGATTAACGATTACGTGGCGGAAAACAATGCATGCGACGGTTTTACGTGTCTCTATTAAGTGATACTTATATTGTCAATAAATTTCCCATTTTATTTTATTGACGGATTTTACGGGTATTACAATCTACCCTCCTTAGAAACGAATTTCGTCCTCGAAGTTCTAAAACTACCTCCCAAGCAAAGCTAACAATATAATCTACAACTGTCTCTTATAATGCAAGGAAAACAAAAGAATAAAAAAAATTGCAGGTATTACATCCTACCTCCCTTAAAGAGTGTTACGTCCTCGTAACTAGGTAATTACCTCCAAGAGCTCTGGGTATGTAAGTTTCATGGCCTCCTCGGCTTCCCAATTGGTCTCCTCGGTGACATGGTTCGACCATAGCACCTTGATTATACGGGTCTCTCCGTTTCGGGTCTTTCGAACTTTACTATTGAAGATCTTAACAGGCCGCTCCTCGTAAGTTAGTGAATTGTCGAGCTCTAGCACTACCCCTCTAATTTGTTCCAAGATCTCATACAAACTTATATATTTCAGGCTCAACTTCTTTCCCTTCTAAGAAAATCGTATTACCCTCGTAATGGGTTATACTCTCCACAATACTTTTTTTTATTCCACTTGTTATTAAATAATCGGTCATTATCCGTTCCTAAGTTACGTGCGAGCGCTAGATGTTTCTCTTTAGTCAACTATATCTTCTACCTTGATCATTTTCATCTATCATCAAACCCTTAACACGTATTCATCAGTATCCGTCAACCAATTGTGTTGCTAGCAATAACTCCTTAAAGCGAAAAACTTAAATTTTTCTCTATTACCTCAAGTCGGAATAATTTTATCCTCAAATAGTCAAATAATCGTAAACAATTAACTACGTCGGTATGCCGGTATGTCACTAAATCCGAATATGCATGAAATTATAGTCACCCATTACTTAATTCTCATATTAAACCGTCGTACTATCATTCCTAAAATCTCATAACATTCTGTGTCTCTCATCAGTAATTCAATTTAGCAACCATAGTCGATCCTTATTTGAAAACATCAAAATTCATTTCTCCATCTCTTAACCATGAATCCATTACATCTGTCAAACCTTAATACCTATTAAAACCAATACATAATCCGAAAAATTTAGCATTTTCCATCGACATTAAATCTCTAATTAGCCATTAAACTTTTTCCACAAATTCACTCTTACCGGTACTAAGTCTTCCGATCATAAATTATTTAAACATTATTATATTATATCCCACATACCACAAGTATATATTCAATATTTACGACAAAAGCTTCCGAAATTCTTATAACTTTTACCTCGAATAATAAGTGTTCCTCAATAAGCTCAAGTCATATCATACCAGATCAATCTTTCGTTTTATTCATGATGTACTTTCCTAGGTCATGTCCATTAGTTGCAACCAAAAATATATATTCCAAGATCATATCTTAACTTCATCAAATATGTTAAATTCACTTGATCCATCGTGAAATCAATATATACCAATCTTTAAGTCCTCTAAGTCCTCTTCATTATTACATTATATGTCCACAATTGATCATAATCACATGACTTGCTAATCAATCCATATTGCCTTGTCCAATACACTAACTAGAATTCCTTCAAGTTTATTGATAATCTAGTTTCTTAATGTATCCCTAATAAAATCCATTTACATCACTTTAGGTCAAATGTGCTACTCCTCCTAAAGATTTAATGTCTTTTCCGCTCATATATACTAATGTTCAAATCTACTCCTTAATATTAATTACCTCAACTAATCTCATCAAGTAAGAATCACTACTGTTTGGTCAAAGCTTTTCATTTCCTCAAAGTCATGTTGCCACCAAAATTGTCAATGTCTTACCTCTGTAATTTCTTTGTCATAACTAAAGCAAAAGGAGTGTATGCCTTATCTATGCAGTTCTCCACAAAATACATTGATAACTTATATATAAAAATTTACATCCCGTTAACGCATTCATACTTACATCATAAGTATCACTCAATGCATTAAGCAGAGTCAATATGATAAAATTACACCTTAATATCCTTGCACTAACTCGGACCCTAATGATCACCTATAATATTCATATTTGTAACTATCACTCCAATTGATCAAGTCCTAGTACCTTAATTCCTTTCTTTTATACCTTTCAGTAAATAGTTTCTACTCATGCTATCTATACCACTGATCCCCACATAACATCATCCCCATCATCAAACATCATAGCATAAAAATTAATCCCTTATTTTTTTAGTTTTTTCCCGATAGTTCTTAATAACCCTCCAAGTTAAACGAATCATTTGTGTCATAACCTTCCAAGAAAAGTTATCCACTTATAAATCCCAATACTTTTCTTATCACCACAATAACATTATGAATTCATTGATACCTCACCTAAGTAGCTAGATTATTATTCCGTAACTTTTATGCACATGACTAACACTTTGTAACGTCTCTAGTTTTCCATATTCACAATTTCAATACTCAATTCAATACACAACTTTCATTTCTAAAACTCACTATATTTGGGATCGATCTCTAAATCGGCAACCATAAATAGGTGAATTCATACATACAAAATCCTCTAAGTTCTCTATTTTTCCTACTGGTATTATTGGTAACACCATTCTTATATTCGACGTATCTCAAGTGGCGAAACTACAACGTCAAATAAGTATAGTCATTACGCTTTACCTCCAAATATAACCAAAAGATATGTCATTCAATAGATTATTACCGGTAGTGATGATTGTTACAAAATAACTCACGTTATAAAATAAAATCTCATGTATGAATCACAACGAATTCAATAAGGTACGTGTCTCATTTATCATCACAATTAAACTTCGATTCTATAACACCATAATATATGAAAAATCAATCAATTGCATTTCGCATCATATTAACATATTTTATTGCATTCCATTCCGTACCCCTTTCAATTCACAGTGCTCAAATATCCAAGTCTATTCCAACAATTCACATATAGCAATTTACGTCCCATATAAATCCCACACTCAACTCACCCGCGTCATTTAATTTTTTTTTTTTTTTGAAAACTTTTGCAAATATTTACTATGTTCGCTCAATGTACGGGCGGTGAAGAGATATGAAGATCTAATCACCTATCCAAGAAGGAAACCCGCTCTGATACCACTTTGTAACACCCCCATAATCTTCTTTATTTGTAAATAGGGTACTCAAGTAAAATTCGGATCATGGGTGTGTCACAATTTAACCAAATATGGTAGTAGTACCTCGACATGAAATAAAATTGGTAGTTGTCTAATGCAATTTAAAATCCAAAGGATAAAATCCAATTACAACCAAATTTAAAGTTTGCGGAAGTGAAAATAAGTTCAACGATCCAAAAGAAGATAAAGTCTTTAAGCATTTGTCTTTAAAAGAAACTATTAAGCTCGCTCTCTTGTGCATCCCACGACTAATTCCCACGAGCACCTGTCACACAGTCTGCTCACACAAGTCGTGATCACCGCAGGTCCAAGAAAGGGCAAAACAAATAAAAGGGTCAACAATAATGTTGAGTAAGGTAAACAATCCGAATGAAGAATAAACGGAATATGAAACCATGACTTAAAAGACATTTTAAAAATAATGCGTAACAAAAGTGTTTCGAAAGATTGAAAACAGAGTATAAGAATTGCCACTGTTAATTGAAGGGGAACAAATAATTTCAAATGATTAAGAACAACATAAGTGTTCCAAAATATTCAAATCCATATCCAACCTTTCAAGATAATTCCAATTCAAAGAAAATATTATTTTCCAACAATTTCCAACGTCGGTATATGCTTGGATAGAGGTCGTATGAAGAGGATCCCCTCGCCCTAAATCGGATAAGACGAGGTTCGCCAATTCATGTACTAAACTGTCCTAGAATCCCGAGTGTGCACACCCCTCTAAGGGCCAACCCCAAAGAGGAAGATAAGAGGACGGGGTCTCGATCAACTAACCCCCATCAGAAGCTCTGTATAGGAAGTCCCTTATTATGGAACAACCTACCCCTCTACCAAATCCGTTTCAAACCAACATGAGAATCCATTTCCAAAAAACCAAGATATTTCCTTCAATTTTGATAACTCATCATAAGCTTGTAGAAAAGCAAAACGGTTTTGGTTCTCAAAACTTTTAAAATCATAAAGCACTTCTTTTCCATATTAAACACAATCCCGTTTCAAGAGATCAAAAAAAACCAATCTTTGTCCATAATCATTTTTTAAAATACATCCAACCAATATAAATAATTCAATATAACCAAAAGTCTTAATATAGTAACAAATCGCAACGGTTTAATAAGAGTGTACGGATAAGTGTTTCCCTTACCTTACGAGCGATTAATAGTTAGAGAGCCTCTTCTACGAATCCCGACTCTACAATATATATTTAAAATTATAGTTACTTATATGTTCGATCATTACATAGCTACTTGTCATAAATTATGCAATTTCTTCTATTCTTCTCGGTTTTACATATTCGAAGCATAAACTTTAAATCATCGTATCTCCTTCGTTACTTAACTTTTTAAGGTGGGATCAGTGGGGTTTGGTTCCTTAGTGAGTCCTCTAACTTTATTGTCTTGATGGTCAGAGTCTAAAAACATCTTTAAAAGGTCCAAATCTACAGTTTAATAAAGTTGGTCCAAAGATGAGTCTTAAAAAGTTATGGGATGGTAAATACTCTTAACATGTTGAAACTCGTCGAAACGAAAGCCTAATAAACTTTAAATTCATTAAAATTTAACATGTGGAAAGATGGGTCACTGATTGTTTTTATAAGTATAACTAAATTACCCTTTTATGGAAATGTAAGTTTTTAACAAGTAAGACTAGCTAATTAAAACGTGTTTCCAGAACACAACAGTAACTTGTAAAAATCATAATAAATTCAAAACATTATATTTTTGTGCATGGTCGGCTTTATTGGATTCTTTTATGAGTCTAAAATATATTGTTAACTGTGCATGTTGTCTCTAAAATAGGTTTATCAGATCTAAAAACTCGTTTTAAAAACAATGGTCAGAAACTGAGTTATAAAATGTTTTACATCATAAATCCTTCTTAACAAATCAACACTAGTTGATTCAAAAGCTCATTATCATCTATACTCATAGTAGTTTAACATATTAAAATATGAGACACTGATTCATTTTATAAATATGGTTTTATAACTCGTTAAGTTGGATCTAGTGTCTCGGATAAACAGAAAATATGCTGTAGTATATGATTTTTCATTTACAAATGGTGCATGCAAAAGCTACGAATTTTGGTGAGCATACTGATGATAACAAAGACAACATTTTTTTTTGTGCACCTGAAAATATCAACTTTAACTTGTGATTTCAGACCTACCACATGCATGCTACGTTTTTGACAAATTACTGGTTTTTACTAAATTCAATCCTTTGCATGCATGGTTGTAGATTCATATATTCAAGTTTAGATGTTAAGTGATATATGAATTCATGTTAAAAGGTTATACAATCAGAATTGAACGGTTCATAAGAGCTTACTTAGTGTAGATAGAACTTCAAGTAATGGCAAGTTCCTCCTTCCCTACAACCCGTTTCTTCTTCTCCTTCTTATTCTCTCTTCCTTACTCTATCCTCTCACTAAGTTTTGCGTAAAATATGGTTTGTAATCTGAATATTTGTTTTTAGGAGAGATGGAGAAGGTGTTGTATTAATTGGTGTGTTGAAAATTGAAAAAGAGAGGATATGGGGAAGGAGGTGGTGTCACATATGGGGGACAAAGGGGAAAGGGAATCTTCACATGCATTGGCCAAATGTCTAGGCATGCATTGGTCCACATGTCTAGACATACATTGGTCCATTTGTCCAGAGTGTACGATTAACGATTACGTGACGGAAAACAATGCATCCGACGGTTTTACGTGTCTCTATTAAGCGATATTATATTGTCAATAAATTTCCCATTTTATTTTATTGACGGATTTTACGGGTATTACAGCAGTCACCGCTGAGATGACCAGTCTAAAGGAGAAGGCACATTCAACAATTATGTTGTGTCTTGCTGATGATATCATCACTGAAGTTGCGGAGGAAGAAACCGCCGCAGGTCTGTGGGCAAAGCTTGAGAGTTTTTATATGACGAAGACTTTGACCAATAAGTTGCTTCTGAAGCAACGTCTGTTCAGTCTGAGAATGCAGGAAGGTATGCCTCTCCGGGATCATCTAGATCAGTTAAACATAATTTTACTAGAACTGCGTAATATTGATGTTGAGGTAGAAGATGAGGATACCGCATTAATTCTACTAATTTCTTTACCACTATCGTATGAGAATTTCGTTCAGTATTTTATTGCGGGTAATGATACCGTGTCACTAGAAGAGGTTAGATCGTCTCTTCAAACTAGAGAATTGCGCCATAAGGCGGCTGGTACAGTCACAGATAATCAGGCCGCAGGGTTAGTAGCTAGCGGGGGTTATGGACAGGGAAATTATGGGAAGAAAATGTAAAACTTTTGATGATATAAATAAAACATGCGAGGTGCTTTAAGAAACTAAACATGCGGAAGATGAAACATAGATAAGTAT
Source organism: Silene conica (assembly GCA_029255685.2). Taxonomy (NCBI): domain Eukaryota; kingdom Viridiplantae; phylum Streptophyta; class Magnoliopsida; order Caryophyllales; family Caryophyllaceae; genus Silene; species Silene conica. The sequence goes on along the minus strand of CM055315.2, from coordinate 22,830,246 downwards.
ATAAGTACTATACAAAAGCAGCCCGGGATAGCATATCCCTACAGGCACCAAATACTGAAACATAAGTCTAAGGTCTAGCTACACGATAAAGGTAAACATCGATGACTGGATCATCGCTCGCTAGCCTCAACGTAACCCCCTGCCAAAACAGCATCAAGTACCTACACACATACAAAATGTGCGCCACAGTCAGTGGGGAGTGACTAGAGCTCTCATAGCCACCTATTGTCATACAACACCGAACACATATATACATGTATTATACTCCAACATAAACAATCATGTGAAGCATATATTCCATCATCTCAAACTCCTATCATCATGCAAACACTATGCAAGGCTCTAAACCAACTTCGGAAACTATTTGGAAGGAGAGCCGGTTTCCCTTCCAGTTACCCGGCCGGGGGGTCTTTCAGTCCAAACCATTTACGAAACCAATTAAAGAGTCATCCAATGCCTTGGATGAACAATACTATAAACAAGGTATTATACTCATCAATATCAACATACATATCTGACATCGTACCAACTCTAGGCAAGCAAATATAAAACAGCAAGTATAAAGGTTCAGCGGTCAACTTAAGACATAACCTAAATACCAAAATCATATTCACAAGTATAAAGGTTCAGAGGCGACATCTTAACGCATAACCTAGATACCAAACATCTAGCAAGTATATAACACCGTACCCCTACTCAGGCAAGTATATACAAATACACACTACAGGGGAAAACTCATATGACGACTCCATTATATAACAGCAGCAAATCTACTTAGCCTCAGCAAATACAATCCCCTGGTAGGACGATCGAAACGATATACAGTCCTAGTCTAAATCTGGCCAGACTCTCGAGGTATAAACCTTCCTCGATTCGACAAGTATCCCTAATCCTAAGATACTCCCATAACAAGCGGACTATCTGAAACCTGATTTTCGAGGTAATAATCCTTCCTCAATCATACCAAGACATAATAAAATCTTGGTGAGACAAAAGTCATATAACAGCTCATAGTATATATTTACATGCATAAATACACCTCAACATACAAAGGCACACTAAACTGTGACCTAATCCCAAACACAGTTTCACAATAACACACCTCAAAATACAAAGGTACACTAAAACTATGACCTAATCCAAATCATAGTTCTACCACAACAATTCATATCAAAACTGTGACCTAATCCTAATCACAGTTCCCTAACTCCATTACTGCACTTACTCAATTCATAACCAACATGCAAACAAAGAGTATTCAACCAACACTTAATTGACCCCGGGAATTAAGACGAGGGAGAGCCGAATTCCCTTTCGGTTGCCCGACCGGGGGGTCTCTATCCTCACTCTATTCCCGAACCCAATATAGTGCCGCCCGAACTCCGGGGACTCCAAACATGCATACAAGGCATACGGAAAAAGAATCAATGCAATCCGACATGTGAATCAAAAGTTATAAGCAACTCATTATGCAACAGGGGCTCTCAGACGGTCAGCCACAGGCCACCGGTGGGCCGGCTGAGAGTCCAAGACTTCTCAAAACAACTTCAAAAATCAATAAGGGCTCTCAGCCGGTCAGCCACAGGCTGCCGGTTGGCCGACTGAGAGTCCTTAACACTCAAAATCTACCTTTAAAATACCAAAAAGGGCTCTCAGCCGGTCAGCCACAGGCTGCCGGTTGGCCGGCTGAGAGTCCATTACTCCCAACAACAACATCAAAATACCAAGAAGGGGCTCTCAGCCGGCTGACCGGCTGCCGGCCGACCGGCTAAGGGTTCTTCCTCAGTTTTCTTCAAAATCAACATACGAGACTCTCAGTCGGTTGACCGGCCGCCGGTCAACCAACCGGCTGGGAGTCCCTGTTCCCAAAATCGCACATTTCGACAATTGAAATTGTTCCCAATCCTTCCTATACATGTTTCTAAGTTATAATTCGGCATTTCCAGCATGTATACCACATCAAATAAACATAGAAACATGTATTCAAACAATCATTCCGTGACTTAACAACAAAATCACAAATTAAACCGGTCTTAACATGTATACTCTTAAATCGACTTCCTCATCAAATTCATCCTTAAATCTTCACAAAAATCGGTTTATATATCAATATAAGAACATTAAGAACTCAAAGACTAAACTAACATTCATCAAACACAACCAAAATCACATAAAGTGCTAATTTAGACAAAAGGCCGAGTTTCTCATTATCGTCACCTTTACTCCGCGAATGCACCGGTTTCCTCTTCAATGATCGCGAGCTCTTCCTCCGGGTTACTACAAGCACCACCTAAAAGCACAAGAACACTCATTAGGAGGCTAATTTCGTGATTAGGGCAAAACAGTCCCGAAATGAAGTTTCACGAAATTGAAAATGAAAGTGATAGAAAGATCATAAATCTTGCGAGGATTCCGAATATGTAACTTTTACCTCGATACGAGTTCGGGAAGGCCTTGAGATGATGATTCTAAGCTTGAAAAGTGAGATGAAAATGGAGTTTGGTTTTTAACAGTGAAAGGAAATAAGGGTGAAGGGTTGTGTCGATGGAAATGCTCTTTAAGGGTTTAAGTTGTCCTTTTAAAAGCTTGAGTCGGGTTTGCTTTATTTAAGTGAAACGGAAATGTGAGACGGGTTGATATTAAATAGACAAGGCATCTCAAGATCAAATGATTTTTAAGATGAAACTTAACGGAAATCTTAAAAATATAAATTACGACTATTATTAAATTATTATTAAATTCCGGAAGTTACTTTATTTTAATAAAATATTCCTTACGAAAATACGGGATGTTACAGAAAAAATATAAGAAGCCGTCTTATGATGGTTCTTCTAGTTCCGCCGGTACCTCTGGTACATCTAGTTCTAAGGGTGCTAAACCTACTTATGTTTATAACTACTGTAAAGGAAAGGGGCATTGGAAATTCACGTGTCCCAAGAAAGATAAACAGAATAAATCTGCTACTGCTGGTGTAGCTAATGTAGATTCCGAGGAAGATGATTATGCTCTTGTTAGTAATAAGGTCACGGATCATACTGATGTGTGGATCTTAGATTCTAGAGCGTCTTACCATATATGTCCACGCAGAGAGTGGTTTACAACTTATGAACAGATAGATGGAGGCAATATTTTTATGGCCAATAGCGCTGTTTGCAGAATAGTTGGAATTGGCTCAGTTAAAATAAGGACACATGATGGTAGATTCTGCACATTGAACGAAGTTAGGCATGTTCCACTGATGACGAATAATCCGATTTCCTTAAGTACTCTTGATCAGAAGGGTTTCAGTTTTCAGGGTGAAGGTGGAGTTCTAAACGTCTACAAAAGTTCAAATGTGATTCTGAGAGGTATCAAGCACGGTACTTTATATTATCTTCAGGGATCGACACTGTCAGATTCTGTTTCAGTTGCATCCTCAGATGTTGATAGCAGAAGATCAATGACATATCACTTTCTGAGGATGAGAAGAGGATTAAGGTGAACAAAGTTGGCACTGCTGATAACCCAGCTGATATGTTCACTAAGCTAGTGCCTGATAGCAAGTTCCAACACTGTTTGGACTTGCTCAATATTCGAAGCAACTGATTGCCCAGTTAATGACAATATCTGAGGGGGAAGGGAGTTGAGTTTCTGGTACTTCTGGCATCCATGGGGGTGCATCTGGTACATCTGTCTGAGTTTCTGTACTTCTGGCATCCATTGGGGTGCATCCGGTACATCTGTCTGTTTGTGAGAGAATTCAAGTCAAGGTGGAGATTTGTTGGGTCTATGCCTTGAATCTGTTTGTTGGGTATCTGAAATTTTTATTGGGCTAGGGTTTCTGTCTAGGCCTTATTAGATTAGGTCAAATGTGTTTTGTATTAGGTTAAGAGTACTATATAAACTCTTAACCTCTACCCTAGCAGTCAATGATATTCTATATCGTTCTGAATCTGTAATCTGAAAAACTTCTCACATTAATAAAGCTCTCTCCCTTCTGCCATCTGGACGTAGCTAACACACCGTTAGTGAACCACGTAAATCTATGTGTATTGTTCTTTATTGTCTGTTTTTATCTTTCTCTGTGCTTCCGTTATAACAAACTGGTATCAGAGCCTTCGGGTTCCTGAATCAGAAAGATGTCGGCGATAAACATAAAGATCGATCGTTTTACTGGGAGAAATAGTTTCAGTTTATGTCAAATCAAGATGCGGGCTCTGTTAAAGCAACAAGGGTTATGGAAGCTGCTTCAAAAGAAGCGGGAAGGCGCAGCCGCCGTTGCAGTCACCGCTGAGATGACCAGTCTGGAGGAGAAGGCACATTCGACAATTATGTTGTGTCTTGCTGATGATATCATCACTGAAGTTGCGGAGGAAGAAACCGCCGCAGGTCTTTGGGCAAAGATTGAGAGTCTTTATATGACGAAGTCTTTGACCAATAAGTTGCTTCTGAAGCAACGTCTGTTCAGTCTAAGAATGCATGAAAGTATGCCTCTCCGGGATCATCTAGATCAGTTAAACACAATTTTACTAGAACTGCGTAATATTGATGTTAAGGTAGAAGATGAGGATGCCGCATTAATTTTGTTAGTTTCTTTACCACTATCGTATGAGAATTTCGTACAGTCTTTTATTGTGGGTAAAGATACCGTGTCTCTAGAAGATGTTAGATCGTCTCTTCATACTAGAGAATTGCGGCATAAGGCGGCTGGTACAGTCACAGATAATCAGGCCGCAAGGTTAGTAGTTAGCGGGGGTTATGGACAGGGAAATTATGGGAAGAAAAAATATAAGAAGTCGTCTTATGATGGTTCTTCTAGTTCTGCTGGTACCTCCGGTACATCTGGTTCAAAGGGTCCTAAACCTACTGATGTTTGTAACTACTGTAAAGGAAAGGGGCATTGGAAATTCACGTGTCCAAAGAAAGATAAACATAATGAATCTGCTACTGTTGGTGTAGCTAATGTAGATTCCGAGAAAGATGATTATGCTCTTGTTAGTAATAAGGTCACGGATCATACTGATGTGTGGATCTTAGATTCTAGAGCGTCTTACCATATATGTCCACGCAGAGAGTGGTTTACAACTTATGAACAGATAGATGGAGGCAATATTTTTATGGCCAACAGTGCTGTTTGTAGAATAGTTGGAATTGACTCAGTTAACATAAGGACACATGATGGTAGATTCTGCATATTGAACGGAGTTAGGCATGTTCCACTGATGACGAATAATCTGATTTCCTTAAGTACTCTTGATCAGAAGGGTTTCAGTTTTCAGGGTGAAAGTGGAGTTCTGAACGTCTGCAAAGGTTCAAATGTGATTCTGAGAGGTATCAACCACGCTACTTTATATTTTCTTCAGGGATCGACACTGTCAGATTCTGTTTCAGTTGCATCCTCAGATGTTGATAGCAGAAGATCAATGACATATCACTTTCTGAGGAATGAGAAGAGGATTAAGGTGGACAAAGTGGGTACTGCTGATAACCCAACTGGTATGTTCACTAAGCCAGTGCCTGATAGCAAGTTCCAACGCTGTTTGGACTTGCTCAATATTCGAAACAACTGATTGCCAATTAAGGGTAATATCTGAGGGGGAATGGAGTTGAGTTTCTAGTACTTCTGGCATCCATGTGGGTGCATCTAGTACATCTGTCTGAGTTTCTGGTACTTATGGCATCCATGGGGGTGCATTCGGTACATCTATCTGATTTTCTAGTACTTCTGGCATCTATGGGGTGCATCTGGTACATCTATCTGTTTGTGAGAGAATTCAAGTCAAGGTGGAGATTTGTTGGGTCTATGCCTTGAATCTGTTTGTTGGGTAACTGAAATTTGTATTGGGCTAGGATTTCTGTCTAGGCCTTATTAGATTAGGTCAAATCTGTTTTGTATTAGGTTAAGATACTATATAAACTCTTAACCTCTACCCTAGCAGTCAATGATATTCTATATCGTTCTGAATCTGTAATCTGAAAAACTCCTCACATTAATAAAACTTTTTCCCTTCTACCCTGTGGACATAGCTAACATACCGTTAGTGAACCACGTAAATCTGTGCGTATTGGTCTTTATTATTTGTTTGTTTCTGGTACTTCTGGCATCCATAGGAGTGCATCTAGTATATCTGTCTGAGTTTCTGGTACTTCGGGCATCCATGGGGGTGCATCCGGTACATCTGTCTAAGTTTCCGGTACTTCTACATCTATGGGTTCATCCGGTACATCTGTCTGTTTGTGAGAGAATTCAATTCAAGGTGACATTAATAAAACTCTCTCCCTTCTGCCCTGTGGACATAGCTAACATACCGTTAGTGAACCACGTAAATCTGTGCGTATTGGTCTTTATTATTTTTTGTTTCTGGTACTTCTGGCATCCATAGGGGTGCATCTGGTTTATCTGTCTGAGTTTCTGGGACTTCGGGCATCCATGTGGGTGCATCCGGTACATCTGTCTGAGTTTCCGGTACTTCTGCATCTATGGGGTGCATCCGGTACATCTGTCTGTTTGTAAGAGAATTCAATTCAAGGTGACATTAATAAAACTCTCTCCCCTCTGCCCTGTGGACGTAGCTAACATACCGTTAGTGAACCACGTAAATCTGTGCGTATAGTTCTTTATTATTTGTTTGTTTCTGGTACTTCTGGCATCCATGGGGGTGCATCTGGTACATCTGTCTGAGTTTTTGGTACTTTGGGCATCCATGGGGGTGTATCTGGTACATCTGTCTGAGTTTCTAGTACTTCTGCATCTATGGGGTGCATCTGGTACATCTGTCTGTTTGTGAAAGAATTCAATTCAAGGTGGAGATTTGTTGGGTCTATGCCTTGAATCTGTTTGTTGGGTATCTGAATTCAGTATTGGGCTAGGATTTCTGTTTGGGCCTTATTAGATTAGGTCAAATCTGTATTATATTAGGTTAAGAATACTATATAAACTCTTAACCTCTACCCTAGCAGTCCAATGATATTATATATCGTTCTGAATCTGTAACCTGAAAAACTCTTCACATTAATAAAACTCTCTCCCTTCTGCCCTGTGGACTAGCTAACACACCGTTAGTGAACCACGTAAATCTGTGCGTATTGTTCTTTATTGTTTGTTTTTATCTTTCTCTGTGGTTCCGTTATAACAGACATATATGCGTTAAATCATATAACAACAAACTCAATCATTTAAGAACTATATCAAATAATGGCAATAGTCATATTTTTGTTCTTAAATGAGATCTACAATCCACTATCTATATAAATTGGTTGAAATTAAACCAACCCTTACAAGTGGGGAGGACCCACAAGCAAAAGATTGAAAATGGGGTAAAATGATGGGTTTTGTGCGTGAGAAATAAACACTCACTCAACTTGTTTTTTTATTTTGTGCGTGACTCACACCCACATCAATTGCATTTCTTCCCAATTTTCTTTAAGCAACGTTCCTCTTCAAAAACTTGCTAAGTATAAAACACCTAAAAATTGTGTTCAGCAATGGTTGAGTTCTTGTTCTTCAATAAAAACGGACCTTAAGGACACCATGTTGATGCTCTTATTGGCTAGACACAAATATAAAGGAGTTGACATTAATGTGAAAATGATTGAAAATGATAGAAAGTGGAAAATGATTGGATTAGTGACGGTTAGATCGTGACTTTCTGCTTAATAGAGTAAAAGAATCTCAAGATAAATAAGGTAATACTAAGAATAAAAATTGTATCGTGACCTAATTAAGACGGCCTTACTTGGAGATGGTCCAAAGGCTCGACCTTGGCCTTGGGTTCTGTTATGGGGAGATTTTGGCCCAATCAATAAAATCCAATTAGAAGGGTTGACTTTGACCATGATAGTTATTCTTGAGCTGTTAACCACTAAAATAAGTGATGTAGAGATTTCATTTACTCGTACTTTATTTAGTGTTTAATATCCGTGACATAACATCAAATCAACCTTTCGTTTATAGAGAAAAATGAAGCAAAAAGGGCAATTTGATATACCTATTTTTGGTTGTACTCAACATTTATGTCAAAACATTCTACTGACTTATCACATGTCTAGTTTTCTTTTACAATTTTGAAAACCATGGAGCCACTTTCACCTTCGCCCGCGGATATCAACTACTCCCTCCATTCATATCCACTTTGCACCTATTTCATTTCGGTCCATTCGAATCCACTTTGCACATTTCCTTATTTGGTTGTACTTTTAATACTATAATACTATAAAAACACTATTAAGGCCCACTTTTTCAACACAATACTACACTTTACACCTATTTGTTGTACTTTTATTAATATTTTAACAATGCGTAAAAACCCGTGCATAAAGCAAATGTACCAAGTGGAAATGAATGGAGGGAGTAGTTTATAACGTGGTATACATAAATTGGGTTTAAATTTCGTTATCATGAAAATCATCTTTCTAGCTAACTGGCTCATTTTATACACCAAAAAATTTACATTCTCCATGCGTCCTATATTATCCTAAATGATTAAAACAAACTATATGATTTTAATGAGAGTTATGTTAAGATTGTAGCTTAGGTTAGTGTAATAGTCTTCCACAATGAAAATTAGAGTTTGTGATATTTAGAACGTTTTGTTTAATAGCATATTGAAATAGTATATTCGGGTCTAATATGTTCGTGTTGGGTTAGCGGACTAGGAAGAAAGAAAATTCTTTTATTTACCCTCTTAATAATAAAATATGAACCTTTTTTATATTTCATTAATAATTTGTTCACGTCCTTATATGTCATTTTACAAAGATGCTAAAACATCTGCTAATCTAAACTTGTCAATTATCAAACACATATAAAACAATTCTGTTAAATAAATCAGCTAGTCAAATCTACTAAATCATCCTGCTAGCCAAATAAGCATTTTAAATCTATTTGTCAATATTAATCCGCCATCTACCAAATAGGACCACAATTTCTCACTTAAAATAGACACTATCAGTAAATATCATACCACATGATAAGTTATCATGGAAACACTAAAAGTTTTGTCTTTAATATCACCGCTAGTTTTATGCCCGTACAAAAAATGTACGGGTCTATTTATAAAAAAATCGTAAATATTAGTGCAAATATAATTCAATATGAATTTAAATGAGAAATATATAAATTATCAATCCGGTGATGATTTTGACTCTAAATAATTGATTTATTGGTATTGAATTAATTAATTTATTTTTTTATAGATTGTTATAAATTGAAATTAGTTTTCAATTTTAATGTTATTAACGGAAATAATCAAACTTTATGAAATAAATCTAAACCATATAAAATAGATAATAAATTGTATTGTACTTGTATAACTTACCCCTTAAACAACTTACCATTTAAATGAAAATAAAATGATAGAAATTTTTTTAGCCGTGGGGTAGACGGATAAGAAAATTCTTATGCTGCTAATTTTAAGCGGTCCATCATAATCTCTTCAAATCTTTAGATTTGATAGTATAAAGATTTTGAGTTTATTTTATTAGTATTATTATTAATTATTAATATGCAACCCGGTCCTCGTTAATAAACGAATTATTATTAAATGTAACTTTCGGAAATGATTTTTTTAGTTGGAAATTTGAATTTATTACGACAATGGCGAAATGTAAGCCGAATGCATTACAGAATATAAGACTTTTAATTGAATCATTTTGGTGTATATTGGACCGTTATTCATATTTTCAATTAACAATAATTTAATCATATATCATATTTTATATGTAAATCATATAACAATATTAGATAATATAAATAAGGAATAAGAAAATTAATTCGGAAAATTATGGGATGAAGAATGACGAAAAGAGGAAAATTAATTCTAAATTTACGTAAGAGGTAAATTAATTCATTGTGAAAAAAAGTGGGCCCCTTTATTTCCTTAATCCAAGGAGCCAATGGAAATCATTTAAAAGTTATTGCTTTTATAGAGTTAGATGTCGTAGTATTTAACATGTTTTAAAATTTAACACGAATACACCATTTTAAGTAAACCAATCAAAATTCGATCCGACCCGAGAAAAAGACCCGTTTTCTAGGGTTACATACCCAATTTTTTTACCCGTGACCCAAAATGATTTGTTATTTTAGGATCGAGATCTAACCCAAATAGATCGATCTATTGGGTCAAAGGTAAATAATTTTTTTATTAAAATATTAATATTTATATAGGAGTATTATATTTGAAAATTTAGTTTAAAAAATTATTATTTTTATAATTAAAATGACAAACACAATTAAATAGTCAACTTTATATAACTTTTATAATCCTGAATAATAAAATAATCATTAAAAAAAATATTTTACTAATAATTACGTGAATCTAATTAATGTAAACGTTGAATATGATTAAAATATTAATTTTAAATATGTTTTACGTTTTTAAAAGTTCTTTTTTAATTAAAAAATAGTTTTATAAAGATGTTAGAAACTACTATATCTTAACCCGTATTCTGACCCAAAACCCAACTTGTTTGATAGGTCTAGTTTTAAGCAAGCCTTAGGCCATCTTCTTTCTGACTTAATTTCAGCTCTTTCCATTTTGCTTAGCTTTATTCCGTTAAGTTTTATTTACGTTCAATCAATTATGTTCAGTTAATCTCTTCACAGATATAACTTTTAATTCAACTAAACTCACTCCACCTCAGTTCCACTCAATTTAGTTCAATTAAATTTTACTCCAATTAATTAAATTCAGCCGAAAAAATCAAGACCTTACTAGAGGACCTCGGAGCATGATGGATGGTTGATAGCTACAGGAATTTCTAATATCTTAGTGTTGAGCGATCGGTATAAGAGGCGCTAAGGCCCAGCCCAAGTCCCACAAAGAGGAGGAGAAAGGCCTTTAGCTCCAAACATTTGTTGTTTTTGTGACATGCATCCAACAATTCTCGGCCCACATATAAAACACATTATATTTTGATATTTTGACACAATTTACACTACATTTTATTTAGAGAGGATGATTTTCATTTTGTTCCAAACTGTTCAAGTACTTTATTTTTCTTTTTCTTTTTTAAATCGTGGTATTCATCGTTGACAACTGTGGAAGTTATACGTGTTCTTAAAAAGTGGTAAACAATTGGCCAAAAAATTTACTCCATTCTCATAAATAGGGATCAAACACCATAGCTCATGGTTACTTAATTAAGTCATGCGTTTACTTATCATATATAATTACATATACATTATTTTATTTTTGATCTGTCTTCTCACTTTAAAAGATGACTCTTCAATCATTCCACTACATCAATTCTATAATATACGAGGAAATCTTAGCCTGGTGAATAATAAGCCTCAAGTGTCGAATCTCGTCATTCCTGATATTTTACTGTCCTTGCGATTTGCGAACCATTTGAAACACAGAAAAGAACAAAAAAATTAATCTCTACGTCCAAAAGATAAACATACATTTCATAACTTTCTTCAAAATGATCTCTTGTAGTTATATGAGTATAACTTATTATTACGTGCTACATATATAGGGAAAAAAAATAACATAACACGTACGACGTATAAAATACATATCGAGACTAGCGATAGCTTGTTTGTAGCACCAGGTGATACCGAGTTCAGTACCATAATACTCATATACGCAAAATATTAGTATCTCTAACTTTTCAATATTTTACCTGAGTACGGTGATACTGAAACTCTTTCGCATATTATTTCTAAGGGCAAGTAAAACCGGAAGGGAGTTTGCAGCCACACTGATTAAGCAACAAGCTCAAAGAAATCGGAACATTTAGACGGATACCCAGAACATTAGCCCTAAGGGCAGTGCAAAGACAAACAGCTGCGTCGAGATCGGCGAGGCCTCGAAGGAGGCTACAACAAGGTTCCTTTGGAGGATGTCCAATTACTATTCCTAGTAAACCATTCAACAAATTGGCACATACCCCTAGTTTAAGGGTGTCTATAGGGCATGTTGCTTGAGGATAATTAGGGTAATTGTAAGGGTTGTTTGTCGCGGTTACAAGGGAAAAGAAGACGATGTTGAGGACTAGAAAGACGGTGATCGTGGTTGTGCCGGTGGTGGACGCCATAGCTCTAAGTTATAGTAAGGTTTGTTTGGAAGAGCGGAAGTGATGAGTGTGACGAAAATTGAGTAGCATAGTGTTGGGTATTTATAGGCTTCAGAAGTTAATTATTTTATACGTCACCGTCATTTGTTTACCTATTGTAGTATGAGTATGTGTCTATCAATTGTTTACCTTTCTATTTTCAAAATATATTTAACGAATAATTTGATTTTGTCGAGTCCATTTGATTTACTCGTCATCAAATAATTGATCGTCTCCATTTTAATTGGTCTTTTTGTCAAATCTAAAGATAAATAAATGAACAAGACGGAGTGAGTTTATGTCTACGTAATTGAGTCAAAGAAATGGGCTAAATTTGCTGAAGGTGGCAACAACAATAAATTACGTGGGTTAGTAATTGAGTCAAAAGAAATGGGCTAAATTGACGAAGTTAGCAACATGCGATAAATTCGGCCCATTGTTTCCATCTTTAAGCGGTTCCTCCCTCATCTTTTCTACTATTACAAATAAATATTTTTTCCATCATGATCAATAATTAAAATTGTTATACAAAACTATTAAATTAATGAGAGAAAAATGAGAATATAGTTACTAAATAATTTTAAAAGTAACTTGAAATAAGGAAGAAATGTAATGGTCTCCATTTAAATTGGCACAAATTAATATTTGTAACGGTAATATGCGTCGCAAACTTGTGACGGGTCAAATAAAACTCATTTTGGGAGATAAAGATAAATCATTTGTAGTTATGTATGCAATTTATTTTTGTTCTATCCAAACCAGTGGGTATATTTGACCCGTCGTAAGTTTGTGACTGATATAGTCGTCGCAAGAGAGACCTATAAAAGAAAAGAGTAAAACTATTGTACTGATACATCTTAGTGGAATCCGTTTTTAAAATAATGCTCAAAAATAAAATAATTGTCGTTTTGGATTGGAATTGAAAGTATTTGTCGAAATGGTGTCCACGTAGGCTCGGTTTTTCGGAACCTGCTCGGCTTAAACACGCCATAAGACATGACGTGTATGTGGCCCAAAACACGCCATTAGGTATGGCGTGTTTACCCATTGGAAATTTTATAGGAAACAGGAACTTTGGTAGAAAATTGGGAGATTAGAACACGCTATATGGGATGGCGTGTTTCCTCTCTAAGACACGCCATGTGGTATGGCGGCTTTATTCAGGCTGTTTTTTTTTTAATAAGTTGCACGACAATTCTCCCTCATTCTCTTCATCCTTCACTCCCTCAACCCTCACTCCCTGATCATTCACAAGCACGACACTTCACCCTTATCTCAATCACTCACAAGCACATCTCAATCCACTTTTAAGTTTTCAACTCTCACTCCCTCAACTCTCCTCCGGTGAAAACTCCGTGGAAGTTACCTTTCCTAAGGTATTTTTATCCTCATATTTTTTGTTTAATTACTAATTTTTATGTTAGATTTCAGTTCTTTTGTTTTCATTTTGGTTAATTAAGGTGTTTTTGTGCTTGATTTAGCTTTTAATATTGTTAATTTGTGGTTAATTTGTTATGTATATGAAAACCCCCAAAATTTGAAACCCTAGGTTATTGAATTTGGTGTAAAAGTTGATAAATTGTGTCTAGTTCATTGTTTTGGTGATTATTATGTTGTAGTTTGTTTATAAATTGTTGATTTATACTAAGTACCTTTTTTTGTATAGAATGAATATTTTAGATTTTCCACTTATTTATTATTGGGATGGAGAAATATTGGAGCAAAATGGTTGTGTTAGCTATAGAGGAGGGAATCAATGCTTTGTTTTAGCTAGTACAAAAATGACATATCATGAATTAGTTGAAGAGATATACAAAGGAATGAAAATTCAAAGTTTTAGTAGTCAATTAAGGGTGAAGATAAAATTTCCAAGTTCCGGTTGTTTCAAAGTTGTACCTCCTAACAATGACGGGGCCTTAAAAGCATTATGGGCAAGTGTTCGTCATTCAAATGCTCCTTCAGTGGACATATTTGTTGAAATTTCTACTTCTCAAATTGTCAATCCTACTCTAAGTATGCCTATTAGGCTAGATGATGTTGATAAATTTGTTTCTATTAAAGCTAATGACATAAATGATGGGGAATTTGATGGTAATTTAGAAGGTGGTGAGATTGATGAGGAGTTAGTAAGACTTGAGGAAATTTTGATGGAAAATGAAGAAGATGGTGATGATGACCTTATCTTCGCTAGTGCCCCCATTGTTGAGTTTAATAAACTTCATTCATTAGATGAGAAAGAGTTGAATAGTTGGAAAACTTGGGAGAATATGGTTCGACATGAACAAGGGAAAGAGTTCGCAGTAGGACAAGTGTTTCCAAATAAGTCTTCAATAAGCGATGAGGTGACCTTATATAGCGTCAAAACAAACCAATTTTTCAAAGTTGCGGAATCAAAACCTAATACTATAACCTTTAAGTGTGGGCGGACACCTAACCCTTGCAATTGGCGCTTAAGGGCAACACAAAAGGACTTTCATTCTAGAGCTTTTACCATTGTCACATACAAAGGTCTTCATGAAGAATCGTGTGTTTGTGACATGGTTCCTCGTGATCATTTAAATTTGAAATGTGGTTTCATTAGTCATGAGATTCGTAATCTTGTTGAGGGAGATTGGGGATATAAGGTGCACTCTGTTGTGACTCACATTATTTTAGATAAGTTTAGTAACACAATCTCTTATACCAAAGCTTGGAATTGAAAACAACGAGCAATTGAGATTTGGAGAATGGGATAAATCATATGAGATGTTACCTCGTTTCATGCAAGGTTTAAAAGAATCTAATCCCGATACAATTGTCCAATTTTCAACTACACCAACATCAAACCCAAATGTGGAAATATTCAAGCGAGTTTTTTGGGCATTTAAACCATGCATAGAAGGCTTCGTACATTGTCGGCCAGTGTTAACCATTGATGGGACACACTTATATGTAAAGTTCAAAGGCACTATTTTGACAGCCATGTCAATTGACGCAAATAACCAAATTTTTCCTATTACTTTTGCTATCGTTGAATCCGAAAATACTGATAGTTGGCCTTGGTTTATGGCTTGCATTAGAGCCTTTGTGACCAAAAGAAGTGGGCTGTGTGTCATATCCGATAGGCATGCCGAGATAATGAAAGCAATGAGTAAAATTGGTAGTGGTTGCGAGGAGCCTTATGCTTATCATAGAATATGCATTCGGCATTTGGCTTCAAATGTTAATACAAGATTTAGAAATAAGCAAGTGAAAGAAATGTTTGGGTGAACGGTAATTCAATATCAAAATAAGAAGTTTGACATAGGCTTTAATCGCCTAGGTGAGTTGAATAGAGAGGCACAACAATATGTTGTCGATGTTGGAATAGAAAAGTGGTCAATTTGTCATGATGGTGGACATAGGTATGGCATATTGACTACTAACTTGGCCGAGGCATTTAATAATGTGCTAAAAGGAGCATGTTTTCTTCCAATAACCGCTCTTGTCAAGTGTGTCTTCTTCAGAGTTAATACATACTTTGTTGAGCGACGTGAGATGGCAAGGACACGATTGTTGAGGGGCCTTCATTATAGTAAAAAAAAATGACTATATTGTTGGAGGAAAATTGCAAGAAGGGAGCATATTATAAGGTGGTTGCTTTTGATCATATTGGAGGGGTATACCAAGTGACAACTCGTAGAGGTTCACGAAACGGGGCATATGGGAACCATTTACAAACTGTTGATTTATCAAAGAGAACATGTACTTGTAACAAGTTCCAAATCTACAAGTATCCGTGTTCTCATGTGTATGCCGTTTGTGAAAAAAGGGCTTAAATGCTAGTCAATATGTGGACATCAACTACTCTACGGGAGAACACTTGGCTTCATACGCTTCTAAATTTCAACCTTTGAAAGACGAGGCTTATTGGGGTCTTTATAATGGGCCTACAATAGTGTGTGATGAGCTCAAAAGACGTGGAAAAGGTAGACGGAAGAGTAAGCGATTTCCCAATGAAATGGATGAAAATCTAAGAACACGGTTTCATGTGGCTTGTGTCGTGGTGTAGGCCACAATAAAAAAGCTTGCACATTGAGAGTGAGGTATTTATTGCTTATAGTTGCTTTTTGTGTGTCTTCTTTTTTTCACTTTTTTCGTATTTTTCTAATTTGTCTATTATCTCATTTATGCAGGAATTATGGATCAACGTCAACACCGTCTACTAGCGGGCCCGGTGAACCTGGAACTTCTCACACGACAAGAACTCCAAAGGAGCAAGGCAATCTTGGAAGGGGAGGACATCGGTACCCTCCGATGTAGGCCGCACATCGTTTCGCACAAGGGGTTTCAAGTAAGCCCTCAAGTAGTTGATTTTATTAGGGAGTCACAGTTTTTTTTCATTCATAGGATTGTTGGTTTGAAGTTTTATGTGGATTTAATATCCGCTTTGGTTGAGAGGTGGAGACCGGAGACACATACTTTTCACTTGACCGTGGGGGAGGCTACTATTACCTTACAAGACGTCCAAGTCTTGTTAGGGTAAAGGATTAGAGGAAATGTTGTTAGTGAACCGACGGCATATAATTGGGGAGCAATGGTAGTTGAACTTCTAGGTAAAACACCGGGTGCTAATGATCTCAAGGGTGTTTCATTAATGATTGGTTGGTTGTTAGATAATTTTAGCGGCCTCCCGGTAGATGCTTATGAAGAACTTCTACATCAATATGTTAGAGCTTATTTGCTTATATTTATGTCGACTATCATGTTTCCGGACAAGAGTGGTAATGATATCCAACTTGTTTATTTGCCATTGTTGAGGGATTTGACCATGTTAGACACTTACTCTTGGGGAAGTGTCGTGCTAGCTACATTATATCGTAATTTATGTAGATCGAGTGGTATCAAATCTAGAGACATTGGAGGTCCCCTAATTCTTTTGCAATTGTGGGCATGGGAGCGGATTCCAATTGGTCGACCTATAGTCATAGGTCCAAAAGAGACACCCACTCATCAAGGACCAAACCCGTTAGGCACTCAACATTTACTAAGGATTAACTCATTGGGTCGGAGGTGGCTAAGTGTGAATCGGAAGAAAGCACAAAGTACATCACTACTTGGGTATAGGGATGCTTTCGATACTATGCGCCATGATCAATTTATATGGCAACTTTACACCCAAGTTTTATCTTTTCTACCCGACTTTTGTCATGATGACTCGGATGATTGGATTGTCATAGCTCCTATTATTTGCTTTGATATTGTTGAGTGGCATTTCCCTAATCGGGTAGCTCGCCAATTTGGGTGGAAACACGATATTCCTCAACCATGTGACACGCACCGAGCCTAATCTACACAAAGTAGATAAAAGAGGTGCCGATACACGAAATTCGATGGATAAACATGCTCCATACATAACAATGTGGGTTAGGAGAGGGCTATTTAGGTTCCATGGTATCGAGGATTATAATGAAATGTACTACAACGACCTTTACATGCTTTGGTACCGTGATCACACTCTTCGATTCATTAACCCTACCTCGCTACAACCGACTTATCAAGCACCATTTGGAGTCACCCAATATCTTGTAAGTATACTATATAAACTTATCTATTGAAACTTAATTGATTTATTATAAATTATCACTTCTAACACTCACTCTTTTTTGTTGTAGGCTCATGGCTTTGCGGATGTTCATATGACATGCGATAGGGAGCTTCAACAAATGCCTCTCGAAGTATCCCCTCATTTCCGTTCCATGGTTTCTGACATCCGTGACTACTCCTCTCAAACACTTCAACAAGTTGGCTTTTCTCATCTTCTCCAACCAAACGAGCAACCAACCAAAGCACCAAACCAAGAACCCACCCAAGAAGCAACCCAAGAAACAACGGGAATGACTCCCTCGACTCAGTGATATTGGAAGACGATGTGCCATTAGTAAACTATTCTCGGCACGGTAGACGCTCTAGATCTTCCATGCAACCCATCACTGAACATGGTACTCCCGAGCCATCAAAGGGAAAGCGGTTTTGGTTTCGTTTACGAGGGAGGAAGAAGTGAAATGCTACAATCTTTGTAATAGCTAGATTGGTGTGCTATGTTAGATTTTAATAGTTAGATTTAGTACTCCTTTTGCGAAACAAATAGATGTGCTTTAGATTTGATTTCAATTGACAATGGTTTGACATTTTCATTTTCTGTGTGCTGTGTTGTTAGATTTTGTTCTTCGTTTGATCATTTTTCGAGTAAACATCAACAAAATTTTTTTTTAAAAAATAACCCTGAAGAAACACGCCACAAGCAATGGCGTGTTCCTCCCCATAGACCCGCCATGACAGATGGCGTGTATCAGCTGCCCAGAGATTCAAAACCTCCTGCAACATTTTCAAGTTTTTATTAACCTACTGAAACACGCCACCACTGAAGGCGTGTTATTGAGCTGAAACACGCCATTATATTATGGTGTGTCTAGTTTGCTCCAAATCCCAATCTTCTATAACTTTTTCCCAAAAATCTACGCTGCTTAGACATGCCACTAGTAATGGCGTGTCTTTGGCATATAACCCGCCACTGACAATGGCGTGTTAGGCTCATTTTCCCGATCCTACGTGGACAACATTTTGACTAATACTTTCAAAACTAACCCAAAACGACAATTTCATTAATTTTGAGCATTATTTCAAAAAATCGTTCATCTTAGTGTAGTACTGTAGTGTAAACTATTAATCAGGAATTCAGAATAGAGGTAGTAGCTTTTTTCAGGAAGTATCTAATATTTAAGCCAACCTACTATACGTCGTCGACAAATTACTAATTATCGTCGACATTTTTTAATGAAATTCCTAAACTACCCCTCCCATCCTCTTCCCTTTATATTCAAATTAATCTAACTTAAATTCATTTTTCATCTCACAAAATTGAAAAACAAAAACCGTTTTCTTCCACAACAACAACTTTTCCGTCTCAAATTCAAAAGTTCAACACGGTATGTATTCTTTACTTCTTTGATTTTTTTTTTTGTGATTTTGATAGATTAGAAACGAAATTAGGATAGAAGCCTTAATTTTTGACGGAATTAGGATTGAATCGTTGTTTGAATGTTGGATTTTTATTAATGTAATTCTTTTAGGATATGTTTCTTACTCGGATTTGAACCGTATTCGCGAAAAACGGAAAAAAAAAAATGGGACGAAGAGGATTTTCATCTGGACCTAGGTCTGAACGTAATTATTTTTCGTCTGGACCGTTTTCGCGGAAAAAAAATGGGACGAAGAGGATTTTCATCTGGACATAGGTCCAGACGAAAAAAAAATTCGTCGAAACGGGAAAAAATTTCGTCCCAAATTTTTTTAAAAAAAAAATTTCCCGTCTTGCTTTGTTACCGTAAAAACAATCACTAGTAGAAAAATAGCCTTTTGCGGCGTCATAAAATGGGTTATTTGCGGCGTTTTTGGTGTAGCAGCAAATAAGGGGGCCGCAAATAGCAAAGCTATTTGCGGCGTTTAAAAACGCAGCAAATAGAGGCTATTTGCGGCGTTTTTTTCAAAAAAACGCAGCAAATAAGATGGCTATTTGCGGCGTTTTTTCAAAAAAACGCAGCAAATAAGATGGCTATTTGAGGCGTTTTTTCAAAAAAACGCCGCAAATAGTAATTAAAAAAAATAAAATTTTTTTTTTTTTTTTTTTTTGATTTTTTTTGTTTTTAATAGGGTTTAGGGTTTAGGGTTTTGAAATAATACTATCAAATGATTTTTCCATAGTAACTCTCAAATTATATTTGTCTACAAAACAATCTTTACACGATTTCAAATTCATACGTCAAATAAAAACTAAAACGCATACAATACTCCAAAACTATTACAAGGGCACTGAAATACAAAATTAAGTAGCTGAAGTTTGGTGTTGCTTCTTTCTCACATTTTCCTCTTGTTCATCAGAGCAACATTCATCAATCTTTCTCTTTAATCCTTTTTTCTCTTCTCCAATGTCTTCACCACTCTCTGATTATCCCAACCATCTTACTCGGAACATCTTACGGTATCAGCTAAAGCAACACCAATATAGGCAAACCAGAAACATATCCAGACGAGAAATAGATGGAAGTGAATATACCTTGAAGCTACGACGGACTAAATAATGAGTTGTTAAACCCTTGAGCATGATAGATGCAGCAATAACAGGATCAATAGAAGATGGAACAGATACAACTTTGTTGGCCGGAAGTATCTGTTCCTCTGCATATGAACCCATTGGATTACCAGCATAAGCAACACTATCTCCAACCTGCCTTCCAGTTAATCCTGGACTCACAGCAATCACCTCCCCTGCCGCCTCCATTCCAGTCATCATCACTGTCCGGTCAGTCAAACTCAACAATACGGAACGATAAAAAGAAAACAGTTTATAATGCGAAAATAGCTTTCCTGAATGGCTGAATCCGGAAAGACCATTTGAAACCTGAACAACATACAAGCTAGAATACAAGCTAGAAAAGGGAGTAAACCTGGTATGAAGGGTAAAGTAGGAGGCTTTGCTTGTGGAAATAGCTTTCTCTTAATCCCTTTTTCTTTTCTCCAACATCAGAATTCAGGAATAAAACATTGGAGGCTTTGCTTGTGGAATAAGTGTTGTCATCCACAGTGTAATCATCCCCTATATATCAGAATTCAGGAATAAAACAGTGTCGGAAATAGACGTCCAATGCAACAAGAATAATGGCATTTAAGATTGATTTCTACTAGTGGCATTTAAGATTGATTTCTATTCTCCTAAATTTTTGGGAGGTAAAAGCCTAAAGAACAGAATTAATAAAAGAAAGCCATCATCAGAAAGGTTTCGAGTAAACCTTGACCAAAAGACCTAAAGTGAATCTTTTCAAAATTAGTCATAGCATCCTGTAGTTCATGGAAAGCTTTATCCCTTTCTAAACATGCCAAAGATATTTCGTTCTCAGCTTCCTGAAAGTAGAACAGTAGTCAATTACCAAAAGCTTTCACACGTTTTCACACTATCCTCCCTAGTTATTATAATGGAGAATCAGTTAAGAAAATTTGCTAGCAAAATCTATGTTATTATTAACAAATACGGAGTATATAGAAAGGAATTAAACAAAGTAAACAAGAAAGCATAGTAAAATTTGACAAGACCATACTTTTAGTGCTTCCTCTAAAGCTTTGACTAATCAGAGTCCTTCACTGCTGCTAGCTCCGCATCCTTCTGCTGGAGAAGAGAGTGAGCACGGACCTTGTATGCAGAAAATTGATTCTCCAGCAACAAAACTGTAAAACACGTACGCAATTGTGTAACCACAACTGAATCACAAAGATACAACTGAAAAGAGAATAAGAGGGTCCCCATGAACACTGCCAGAATAATGTATGCAAGAGAAAATGTGATGCATCAATTAACGTTCTACTCCTATGCCAGAGTACAACGATTGAACTCTAGTTGATGCATTTTATTCAATACTCCAACATGAAAAAAAATCCGACATCTCCAAAACATCAGCTTGAAACTAAACTAAGAAAGCGCCCCAAAAAAAAACTTCCACATTAAGCATTACTGTTAGTACCCCAGGCTAATTTTGTAATGAATTAATAAGCATATAAATGAGCCCACTTATCTGCATTTGGTGTCCCATCAAAGGTGTCAGTAAAATCAGAAGATCATTTAGAGAAGGTCGGTAACAAATAAACCTAAATCAGAATATCATTTAGAGAAGGTCAGTTTATCCTCATAGCAAACCATCTAAGATATAAACACGAAATCAGTCTGATTTTTATCCCTATAAACGCAACGAAGGTTCAATAGGTACATGCAAAAAAATTAATCTTACAGCAGTTCCAGGAGATATGGCAGATACAACACCCTTGAGGAAATTGTGAAGGTCATACCCAACAAATGGCCAGTGTTCTGTTGCAACAGGAGTCATAGACTGGAGCATCTCCTGACGGGAACGATCTGGGGTTGTATAATTAAAGTGAAACTGCCTTGCAACAATGACCTGTACACAAAAGAACACCCTAACTACCTTACTAACTATATACAATTCTTTTTAACTTCGGATGGGCAAACAAAGGAAGACTTACAGCCATTCGAACCCTCTAAGACACATGAAAGACAGCCTTTAGCTGATCATGGTGAAAGTGACAAAGAATTCTCGATCACAGGTCCCAAAAGATGTCAATATTGCTAGACTCAACATCTAAACACTTAGACCCTTTTCTCTTAGAAAACAACCATGGCTTAACATCAACTTTACACAAACATTGGTTATATGAATCATCAATTCCAACACTAAGACCTTGACCCATTAAATTCTTACTCCATGTAACTGTTATTCGACAAGACCTCCCCTTAAATCTACACTGATATACACAAGTGACCAGATTTTGAGCAGTTTTACTGCCATTAGAGGATGATGAATCTGATATTTGCACAGCATTTTCGCCGAAACAAGATGGGAAATCTTTCATCTTAATCATGAAATCCACAAAACCAACACCACCCTACCACTTCAAAATTGTGTCTCTTTCAGGCTTTTCCACAAACAGATGGTGTGCACTCTCTACAAAAAAAACGAAAACCACAAACCAAGTTAATCAAAAAGCAGAATTTAATCAGAATAAAACAAGCCCAATTGCTTAAAGTTGATAAATTATGTACCCAGATAGTCAAAACTAACGTGCCAAAGTTCATAAGTGATGTAATTGCAAAAATCACAGGAATGCAAAACACTTACCATTTTAACAATCTGACAAACTCCAATATCACAAACTACAAATACAAACAAGTTCATCAACAAATCAGATTATGCATACAAACCCTGTTACATTCTTGCGTTGTTATTCATTCTTGTTCTAGATACGAAAATAGAGCAAAACTAGTAATCTCGTAGAGAAACAAACCAACAAATTGAAATAATAATCGATAATTGAATCAATAAAGGCAAATCGTGAACATTCCAAAAGCAATTAATTGGGATGAACAAAACAAGATATTCATTAGGCTATAACATCTGCTTCAATTACATTAACCATATACTATCAGCTAATACTGATTTCTAAACGAAACCATCAACATCGGCATAAAAATCAATCCCAGATCCAGAAGCTAACCCTAGAAATAAAAGACATCATAAAATATCGAAAAATTTAAACAGGAAAGTAAGATTGAGAGACCATAAAAATGAATTGAATTAATCCTATTGTATTTCGCTAATCCAAACTCCAATTAATCGAAAATATTTAACCCTAAAAATCAATTCACATACCTAATTTAGAATAATAGGAATAGAGGAGATGGTTACGTAGCGAGTTCCGTCAATTTCCGTCGATTTCCAGTGGCTGTGGTTGACAGATTTGCGGTGGTTGTGGAGGGAGTTTGGGAGGTTGATGTGTTTTAGGGTTGAGAGGATGAAAACACAGTCTCAAATGACGACCGTGCATCCCTAATATTATCCTTCTTTCATTTTTTTTAATTTTTAATATAAACACATTTGCGGCGGTTTTGTGAAAAACGCCTCAAATGACTCATTTGATGCGTTTTTTGCAAAACGCCTCAAATGACCCATGAGTTATTTGCTGCTGTTTGCCAAAAACGCCTCAAATAGATAGCCGCAAATACATGTTTTTCTACTAGTGAATTAATTTTTATTTTAAAATGTTTAATTTTTTTCAATTAATAGTTGAGTTATTTATATTTTTTAAATTATTTTTTTTTCGTTAAAAAATAGTGAAATAGGAAATTGTAATTTTGTGAATAGATGGCTCGACGAGGAAATGACCGAAATGTTCGAGTTCGAAAGGTGACAACATTAGCACGGGCTCGAAAAGAGCTACAGTTTCAGCCGGAGGTGTCGGGTGTTGCTGATGATGTAGTGGAGGAGTCTGTTGGTCAAGGTGTTGAGGAGCGGGTTAAGGAGTGGGATCAGGAGCGGGTTCATGAGCGGGATGAGGAGCGGGTTAGGAGGGTTCCCCGTAGACGGGATGACAGACGTTGGGGGATGTCGAAGGAGGGTTATTCTAGTAGTGTTGCGGCTCCGAAGAAGAAGAAGTCGGGTAAGGATAATTCTTGGGTGATTATCGGTCGTGTTCCTGGTGGTCCATTGGTTTGTCACGTGATTCCCAGCTTTGGGGGACACATCGCCAACAACTTATGGACGACTCCTAATGATGTAGGTTGACCAGTTTTGACGGGTTACCACCGATTTGGTAAGACGAGGGTGTTGAGTAAATGGCGACTAACTCCGACCGTTCAGTCTATGTATGACGAGAGTGGTCTTTCTCACCTAGTAGATTCCATGGCCGAGCATTATAACATGCTACTTATTTCTGCTTTCGTTGAGAGATGGCAACCCGACACCAACAGTTTTCATATACCTTTTGGGGAGATCTCCATACTCCTTCACGATGTTGCGCACATCTTAGGTGTTCGGGTAGATGGTGAAAGTTGTCGGGTTAATAGTGATGACGGGACATTGGCGGATTCTATTTTGCATGCTTGTGCCTTCTTTGGGAGGATATTAGAAAGGCTCAGGGGGCCGTTGGATCCTCTTAAGAAGACGGTCCCTATTTACAAGAGTGGGGGTATATTGGTGGACTCGGCTTTGGAGATGGCGAGGAGGAGTTGTGAATTTGTTCACGCTCAGGGGTTTTTGGCTGTGGTCTTGGCGTCGACACTTTTCGTCGACAAATCAGGCGATAGGTTACGTCCTCAGCTGTTACCGTTAGTGCGTGATCCTAGTGTTGTACATGAGTTTTCATGGGGAGTCGGTGCACTATCCTTTATGTACCGGCAGTTGGGTATAGCTTCACGTTCTGGTGTGAAGACTATTGGTGGTTGCTTGACTTTGCTACAGTAATGGATCTATGACTACTTCCCTATGTTTAGACCAGATCCACCTTCAGACATTGACGATACCCGGTCTCGGGCATGTTGTTGGAGATCTGATGGTTCTTTCCCCCAAACTGCGGAGAAATTGATGGAGTATCGTAGGATTTTAGATGGTCTTAATTATGCTTCAGTTAGGTGGAAGCCTTTTGGGCCGCGTCAGGATGTGTTTTATCCTCGTACTCTGTTCTCCGGTTGCATTCGTTTCATGGACATAGTCGAGTTTTACCTGCCCGATCGGTGTTTATGCTAGTTTGGATATGTGCAGGTGGTACCTAGTCCTATTATGAAAACGGATGCGTATCGTCCTGCTTCGGGACGAGACTACGATGTTAATGTAGGGTCGTTTGGCGATAGTCTATGGGACTGTTGGGAAGATCACGTTATTCACCTTTCTCGTAAGTCGACAACAGTTACTGTCGTGGGCGAGACGACTAAAGAGTACGAGGAGTGGTATAAGATGGTTTCTCACCCGTTGATCGTTGATGCAGACCGCACAGATGCTCCTGATCCACGTGACGATGCTGATGTCACTATTGAGGTAATATTTGTTTAAATTTCGTACTTATTCTAAATATTATTTACATAGTCTGACTTAATTTTGTGAATTTGCAGACTGCACATGCGTTGATGGCTCAGTTCCTCGAAGCTGAGAAGATAGAAGATGATAAAAACAGTTAGTCTACTTCCGTAACTTGATGAAGACTATCAAACCAATGATGCAGAATACTAGGAACCGCATTAACAAGAACAAAGGCCCCCGGCAAACTGTGAGTGATCACATTCAGCGTAGATTTGATGGTGTTTATAGTAGTTCAGATAGTGATGGTGTAATGTAGATTTTTAACGGTTCGAATTTTCTTATGTTCGGCTCGATTTGTGTTTTGTATGGATATTTTAATCTTTTTTAGTAACTCGTAGTTTTTTTGTTGAAATAGATTTTTATTAATAGTAACTTGATTAAAATACATAAAGCACAGCTCCAAACTTAATTAAAACATAGCTTAGATACGAAATTAATTAAAATACATAAAACATAAAGCGTAATTAGAACATAGTTTAACGGAACTTAATTATCTTCGAATGATGAAGATGAAGATTCCAGATCTCCTTCATAATCTTCAGCTTCAATTTCTTCAGGTTGGCTAGCCACATTGATCATATAACTCAATTACGCGGAGTTTGACATATCCTAGGTTGAACACTCTACCGGCACATAAATCTGATAGTGTTGCGTAGTCTATCACGGTTAGTATACGCTCAATATAGACAAGGAAATCACTGTTTAACCTGCGAAACTCCCACATCTTCTCAGTTAGTGTTTCATCAGAAACAACCTCGTCGGTAACAGCCAGAGTGAATCCGGGGTGGGGGTTTCCGGCTAAGATGTTACAAAGGCTGCCAATTGGAGGATTTTCTACCAAGTGCCATACAGTGGCACTTGGAATGACTAGTTCAAGGCGAGACACTAGTACTGGTAACTCTGTACCGATATGATCGATCCTTAGTTGGTAAGCTCTGACTTTATGAGTGTTTGTGAGAACCATATTAATATTTTTTAGTTTTAGTAGTGAATAAGGTGTGTTGTTGCGATTACAATGAACATAACAACGACTATTTATAACAAGTTAGATGATAACGATAACATTTTAAAAGTTAACGGTAACATTTTTAAATTGAAACGGTAACATTTTAAAATTACAACATTCATCTATAATGAGCTACGCTACCGACATGGTTCGAAACTGCGCCACATTGAAAGTTGATGTCGATAGTTATCTCTATAATGAGCTACGCTACCATCGTGTTTCCACCAAGGAGCTATTGGCGGCATAGGTGACAAGGGACGTACCCGAAGCCTCACAAAGTGGTTTCCCGCATGTAATATCCATAAGACACCATATGGGGCACATACTCCAATATGGGCTCGTAAAGGCATGAAAGTATAACTACCACCCCAATGTCGTTGCCCTTCTAGATCGACCAAGGAAAAAATACAACATATCACCAAGTTGTACATCGTAGCATATCCATATAGATCAAAAGTGTCCATCCAATGACCCCTGCCGCACGGTACCGGATCCATAAATGTAACTCTGCCAACTTCTATGGACTCAAATTTGTTCTGTCCATAAATAGCATCACGTACGATACGTGGCGAAACTACATATTTCTCTTATCAAATCTATTTCAGCCATCGTGAATTGACCATCGTCACCCCGTAAAGCATCTGACATAACTCGATAACCATAGTGACCATCTGGGGAAGGATCAAACCACGCTTCTAGATACTGTGGAAACCAGGAAGGCAGAAACTCAAGATAAGGAAAGTACCTCGGATGACCAACGGTGTAATTTACCTCTAAAGGTGCGCATTGCGATGTGCTGAATCTCGTTGTACTCGTGGTAGCGGTAGAAGATGGAGTACTGACACCCGTCGACGGAGTACCGACTCCCTTCGGAGTGGAACGGGGGGTTGTCGACGGAGTATCGACGCGCTTCGGAGTGGAACGAGGGGGTGTAGTGATGTAGCACCGATACGTTGCGAACTTTCGGGCGTACTTGATGTGCCTCTACCTCTACCTCTACCTAAGCTCACCCGAATTCGTGCATGCACAACGGCGGACGGTTCTCTACGAGTTTCTTTCTTCGGACGTCCTCTCGGGTTCTCGTTTACTCTAGGCTCGCGTACATCCTCCTCGTCCGGATGCAACTGAGAGTAAAGGGCATCGAACATGGAAGATCTCATACTCGGGTCTGCATTCCGAATTGCATCAAATAACTCCTCAACTCGAGCATCGTACTCCAATTTCCTCCAAACGTCATGTAAGACCTCAAGAGGGACTCGACATCCGTTATTAGCTAAGAGATGAAGTGAACAAGCACATAGCAAACCGAGTGTAGTAGTCTTCACACATCCGCAATTGGTCGATAAAGCATCTTCCGTCATTTTGGCGCCTATTTCAAATTCTTCTCGCAATAATTCAATGATGGCATTCTTTGATATTTTACAAGAAATTCTGGAAAATAATCGATGAATACCCGTCAGCCGTCTCGATCTAGATAACTGCAACAAGTGTCGGATCTCAACATGTTACGTTTCCAACAAGGAATAAAAACGTATCCAAATGCTAACAATAGCCAGTTTCGCTCTATTCAACCACTTCTTTAAATTTGCATGAGCCGACTCTGTAATACTCCATTGAACCGAATAGGATATTCGGGTGGGGTAACCCCTTGAAGAGGTCCCTTGATAGGCTTATATGACTAGTGCTTAAAGGGATTGAAAGTACTACTCATATCAACAAAGTGCACTTTCTTTTCTAGTTATCCATGCGAAAGAACTCCAAAGTTAAGCGTGCTTGGCTGGGAGTAGTCTTAGGATGGGTGACCTCCTGGGAAGGTTTCCGGGATGCGCATGAGTGAGGACAAAATGCGCTGGAAAGGACCCGTGTTGGTCTGTGGGGCTAGTACATAGCCTGGCGAGCTACCGTGGCTAACATTTCCGGTCATAGGTTTGGGTCGGGGTCTTACAAGTGGTATCAGAGAAACCCTGCGACCGTCTGGTGAGCGCCCGTGGTCTGGAGTACCCGGGGCACCAACCAAGCGGGGGAGGATTCCTGGTTTGGCTCGGCTGCGGTCGAATGCTGCCAGGCGCAACGAGGACGTTGCGTTCTTCAAGTGGGGGTGTGTAATACTCCATTGAACCGAATAGGATATTCGGGTGGGGTAACCCCTTGAAGAGGTCCCTTGATAGGCTTATATGACTAGTGCTTAAAGGGATTGAAAGTATTACTCATATCAACAAAGTGCACTTTCTTTTCTGGTTATCCATGCGAAAGAACTCCAAAGTTAAGCGTGCTTGGCTGGGAGTAGTCTTAGGATGGGTGACCTCCTGGGAAGGTTTCCGGGATGCGCATGAGTGAGGACAAAATGCGCTGGAAAGGACCCGTGTTGGTCTGTGGGGCCAGTACATAGCCTGGCGAGCTACCGTGGCTAATATTTCCGGTTCTAGGTTTGGGCCGGGGTGTTACAGACTCGACCCGAGATATAGTAGTGTTATCAAAATAAATAATCTTGTTCGTTCTGTACTTGGCCCAAGAAATCGTAATTATACAATTGTACCTCCACACGCTACTAATTCCATCAAAAATTCATCTAAATTGACACTTTTATACCGTACTAAACCCGTCTTATCAAACTTAAAAAGAAAATGTATAGTGTGGTTTGTTATTGTAAAACAATCTTTTCTTTAAAATTGACTAATTACATAATTAAACTAATTACTAGTTTGTAACCCGTACAAAAAAGCACCGGTATAGTTTTAAGAACGTGGATATAATGATTAATATTTAAAAATGCTAAACCAAAATACATGTATATCATATACTCTATTTCTTTTATAATGATAATAGTTTAAAGAAACGGGCAAAAATTGCAAGGGCTTGTAGTTTGCACATGTTTTAAATCCGTGAAACAATGTAGGATATCAGTGTTACAACATGATAACAAAATTTGTAAATCTACTAATTTTAGTAGATAAGCTCGATATCTATAACGAATTCCTTTAGAGTATTATTTTAATGGAATGCTCTAAAATCTACTGAACAGAGTCTTATAGTTATTTATTTGTTAACTTTTTGTAGATCTCATTTTTAAAATTGAAAATTAAAACATTACAAATATTTATTAACATTTTTTTTTGTTAAAAACTACTACCTCTGTCCCAGTGAGATGTTTACACTTCTTTTATTTTGTGAGGGGGAAATAAAGGAAGTATAAACATATCATTGGGACGGAGGGAGTATATTTTACTCAAAAAAAAATTACTCAAATTTAGTAATATTTCGAAAATTTGCTATTAAGATGGTCAAAATATTAGAGTTAAAAGCTTGTAAAATAATATAATAACGTTATTTGTTTTACCATTTTTTTATCATTTATATTTTCATTGATTAATAATGTTTTTGTTCATCTTTTTATTTTATTTTTTTTATTGATAGACTATGTGGACTATTAGGAAAATTCAGCATTTTCATATTGTATTATTTATGCAACATAAATAAAATTGAGGATGGTGGTTCATTAAAGTTTTGTATTGATTATTCGATGAAATTTTATTAACAAAGTTGATTTTTCGTAAATTAATTCCAAATTTTTTTGTGGTGGATCCTACATTTATTTAAAAATAAAAAATAAAAGAAAATGGATATGATGAAGTGAATGCACGAAATTGTACGAAATGTTTTTGTATTAATATAGGTAAGATTACGGATGCGACTACTTGGGTAACTCTTTGGACTTTGAAGTAATTGCTAGTAAGGACAAAGGAGTATGATAGCCATATTGATGTCTAGTTTCTTTAAGGAGTTCATTAACCATTGAATTAGAAAATAAGGAGCTATTTATATGAATTCGGTCTGATGAATGGAGAGAAAAAGTGGATCCAAAAATGAGGTATACGAAATTCTTTTACCATTGAGCAGAAATAAAACGTCTCTTACTCTCTTATATGATGATGTGTGCGTACGTGTCAGTGAAAAATGTTGTGAAACTACAACCATCGATATTGCCCTTAGTGAAGAGCGGTCATTATAAGAAGCGCTTAGAGCACCTCCAACCATGAATATTAAACTCAGCGTGAAATTGAGGAAGAGAACTTGAGGAGAAAACATAGCCTACAACAATAATTATTAATCCTCAACCAAGTGAGGAATCAAACGTCAGCAAGAAACCGAGGAATGAAACGCTGCGTGAAAAGCTATTGGGGGGACCATCTTTCATGCTTTTATTCTCAATACATTTAATTTTATTAAATTCATTCCTTCTTACATTGACATTTAATTAACTTGTATTTGTATGTCCATATTTTTTTAACTTATTTCTTCTTTTTGCCAAAACTTTTACAAAAAAATAATTATACTATAGTTCCTATTTTTTTTCTCTACAAATAGGTAGTAATATTTGACATATATTGTATAATGTAAGACGGATATATCCGTCTTAAATGAAGATGGGTCAAGTAATATCAATTTGCATTAATAAGACAAAAATGAAAAGGCATAGGAAAGAGCAAAAAATTTATCTTATTTATGCAAATGGGTCGTTATTTGGCCCGTCTTCACCTTAAGACGGATAGTTCCGTCTTACCTTTTTTCTATAATAAAACCGAAGTCGATAAGATGAATAAGGGATATCTCAACTGCTTGATTATGGTTGGTCTATTGAGATTACGGATAAGATTGGATAACATAAGAAATATTTACAATTCTTATTTTTTTCTCTATAAATAAGTAATAATATTAACATATTTCAACACACCATCCATTCTCTTTCTAACTTGTTTTTACTTCTTTTAGCCTAAAAAAACACTTTTAATCTTATCTAGTTATTTTTCATGGATCCTTATGAGATGCAAATGTTAGAACTTTTAGCAAAAATGAAAGATAAAAATTTGAATCCTCAAAATCCTCAAAATGTCTATAATCCTCAAGAATATGGGCAAAACATCTCAGTTACTCCACAATATAACCCTAATCAGAGTTATAATCCTTCTCCACAAACTGACCACAATTATTCAAATTATGAACAAAGTTATCCGCAAATTTCATCTCAAACGCCCTCAATTAACTTATCTCAAGCTTCTATGAGTGATTGGGATAATGTGGTTGAGCGAAATCAAGTACCTCAAAGGGTAACTCAAAAATCAAAACAATCATCAAGAGTACCATCGAGATGGACTATTGAAGAAGATGAAGCACTCATTTCATCTTTTATGAGGCATTCAACTGATAACGTGATCGGCACAAATCAAAAGAAAAATGCACTTTGGGTTAAAGTCAAAAACTTGTTTGATGAAGCACGTGAAGCTAACCCAATTCTCATGCCTAAAGATAGAAATCCAGGCATGTTGGGTGGTCGTTTTCGTAGAATATCTGCCGGTGTTATGAAATGGGTTGGTTATTACGAAGAAGCTTTAAGGAGAAAGTCTAGTGGAATGAATATGGAAGATGTAATTCAAGAAGCTCATGTACTTCATAATGAAACAGAGGGTGATAAGTTTTAATATGAACGTGCATGAATTTTGTTAAAAAAATACAATAAATGGAAAGAAATTGTTGGGCGATATGTTGAAGAAAATATTGGTACAAGTGCCAGCAATAATAAGTCTCAAAAGACTATGTCTGTTGATGTTGATGAATATCCTGATCCAGATACCCCCTACATTTGTTAGTGACCCAGACTCGGCCGGTAGTGGTAAAAGATTTAGGCTTTATGAAGGCGGATTTTCTACACCAACTAGTGGAGGGGACGGAGAAGGTATGGGTAGCCAACGGCCTGAAGGTATAAAGGCGGCTAAAAAAATAAAGGAAAAATGAAAGTAGGCGAGGTTGCCTATTTGGCTGAAAGCATCGACCGTTTTGGTGAAAAAAAGTCTAGCGATGCGGAATTACAATGGGAGAAAGTAAATTATCAAAAGAAGAAAATAGAGATGAGGGCTGAGCAATTAGCGCTCGCCAATAAGAAGCTCCAACAAGATGATAGGTTTTTCAAATGGAATGCATATCAATCTTTACAAGCAAGGAATAATTTAACTCCGGGAGAAGAACAGTGGAAATTATCACTGTTTCAAGACTTGCAGAACAACTAGAGTGGAAATTATCAAGGAATGATTTACAATCAAGAAATTGTCAATCTTTTTTCAGAGTGTTGTCTTTTCGTTATCAGTGTTTTCTTTTCTTTTTTCAGAGTGTTGTCTTATCGTTTTCAGATTGTTGTCTTTTCTTCTTTTTTTCAGAGTGTTGTGTTTTCCTTTTCAGAGTGTTGTCTTGTCGTTTTCAAAGTCTACCTTGTAAAATAATGTTTTAATGATAAGCCAGTTGTTTGATCATGGTTGGTTCTATCCAGATTACAGATAAGATAAGATTGAATGATATCGATTGGATAAGTGAAATCCTAGTTGTTTGATCATGGTTGGTTCTATCCAGATTACAGATAAGATAAGATTGAATGATATCGATTGGATAAGTGAAATCCTAGTTGTTTGATCATGGTTGGTTCTATCCAGATTACAGATAAGATGAGATTGAATGATATCGATTGGATAAGTGAAATCCTAGTTGTTTGATCATGGTTGGTTCTATCCAGATTACAGATAAGATTGGATAAAATCCATTACATAAATGAATTATCTTGTCTATATATAAATATATACTCATTTTCTTAGTTGTATTATTCATCACACTCATATTCCTTCTTCACCTAAAATGGATTTTTTATTTGAATTCTCATCATCTTCATCCTCCAGTGATAGCAATAATGAAAATGAAAACGAAATAATAGAAGAAGCTATTATTTCTGTTATATCTCAAGTACCTCGAATTGTCAATTGTAACCGTCGAAGACGCCCTTATCAAAGAAGGTACATTGAGACGAATCGTGAAACTGGTCACGAGAACCTCTACAATGACTACTTCTCGCCTATTCCTGTCTATCCTCCAAATTTGTTTCGGCGTAGATTCCGAATGCCTAGACATGTATTCCTTCGCTTAGTTCAAGCAGCGGAAGCCTATGATACGTTTTTTAATCCAGGGCCTGATGGAAGTGGTAGGGTGCCAATATCATCTTTGCAGAAGTGCACTGCAGCCTTACGCATGTTAGCATATGGAGAAGGAGCAGATAGAACGGATGAGTATTGCCGTATTGGTGAATCAACAACATTTGTTGCATTAGAAAAATTTACTGAAGCTGTTATCAATGCATTTGGAGATGAGTACTTACGATCACCTAATGCAAATGATCTCCAAAGGCTCCTACAAATCGGTGCTCGGGGAGGGTTTCCTGGAATGATGGGAAGTATTTATTGCATGCATTGGCAATGGAAGAATTGCCCGGTTGGTTGGAGAGGGATGTACCAGGGGCGGAGTGGTAGAACAACTGTCATTCTTGAAGCTGTTGCCTCACAAGACCTGTGGATATGACATTCTTTTTTTGGGATTCCAGGGTCTTGTAATGACTTGACTGTACTTCATCGTTCTCCTATTTTTGATGATATGATGAATGGGCGAGCACCTCATGTTAACTATGTGGTTAATGGTCATCTTTATAACACATGGTATTATCTAACCGATGAGATCTATCCACAATGGTCGACTTTCATACAATCAATTCCACTACCACAAACACCCAAAGATAGATTATTTGTAATACCTCGTATTTTATCGATAATTAATTTATTATTATTTAACGTGTTGACGCTATTTGAACGTTCATATTCGATAATTAATTTATCGAATACGTGTTTTTATATTTTATATGCCATTAGTGTAATGTCCCGTATTTTATAGTTATAATAAAATACGTGGTATCATAATAATACGTATATTAATCGTTGATGATTCTTAAGGGGTTATTACTATACGTACACACAATAATAATAATAATAATAATAGTAATAACACGTACCTTATTATTATAATACTATGTACATTATTATATTAAATTTCTATGTTATTACTATTATATTAGTATGTTTAGATAACTTGGGGGTCATGTATATAGTTTCAAACCCTAACCCGGCTATCCATTCGTCCTCCGCCCCCATCCTTCTTATTTTTTTCATAGATTGACATTCCCCATACCTCATACAATTCTAAAACCGCACAAGACATTTGACAGCCATAGTCTCAATCTTATATGGAGTAATTAGTACTCTTGCATCCTTATACATCTCGTCCACTTCCTCTTCCAAATTTGGATGTTTCATGTTTCTGTGCGTTCCCAATCAAATGCTTCATCTCCCTCAGTGTATGCTTCCTGTTCATTTTTCTGAGTCCCGATTAAATGCTTCCTCGTTTATTGTAACCGCATTTGTCAAGGTACCATTTATATATTCTTTATCGTTATAATTCGTTCATTGTTTTGTTTTATTTATCGTTATTCACCTAGACTCGTTTATCACTCGACCCACTTGAGTAATGACCCAAACCTTAGACTAGACCTGTTATACAGTGACCCATACCTTGGCAATGACCAACCACCGTGGTGGTGGTGGTTGGGTTGAAACAGAACCGGAAGTAACACGGGACTGGTGGTTGGCTTTATGTCGGATTTTGGAACCTTTAAGGAGCACGTGTTCATATGGTTGATGGGTGGTGTTAATTAGGGCATAGGCGACCACCCTGGTTCATGGGTGGTGGCCGCAGGTGGTGGTGGTGACTGGTGTTTCATGTGGTGACTAGCGAGCGGAAAACAGAGGGAAGCCCATCTTCCGCGGTTTTGAGTAGTCTGTTTTAGGGCTGGTGTCGAAAGCTAGTATGGCCGAGTCAAGGGTTGTGCACTTGTGCTTGGTTTCAGTAGGTGCGTCTTGGTGTGGTGATGACAACCACCGTGGTTTGGTGGTGGTTCAGGCGACGTAAGGGTAGTCGAGGAGGCTGTGTAGGTAGGCTGTTAGGGAGTGGTTGTGTTGTGATGTTTGGGATTATTTTTGTACTTTTCGTTGTTTTGTCATGGCCCATGTACTATTATCATTATGATTAATATATTATATTATTAGTATGGTTAGACTACTTCTTGTTGTTTCGTCTGATTAGTATAATTATTATTATTATTATTATAATTATTATTATAAGTTTTGTTGTGTCCATGTTCAGGGTATTATTATTATTATCATGATTGACAATATTATTATTATTGTTGTTATAATATTATTATTATTATTAGTAATGTTATTATTATTAATATTATTGTTAGTTGTTATTAGTAATCATAATAACTATTTCGATGATTATTTATATTATTGGTGTTGTGACGATATTTTCTTAATCGACTTAGATAATTGAATTAGGTCACGTTTAGTACGGCCTCGTTAGGCGTAATTCTTTTGATTAATTAATTACTTAATTTGATTTAAGTGGACAGATAATAATTGTTTACGTAATTATATTAGTGAGTAATTATGTATATTATATTGTTAGGTGACGGTATTGAAGTGGCATAATTCTGTACTTGCTGGCTTGCTGTTGGATTATATTGCTATTCAGGTAGGATATACTGACCTTATACTCTATGATATGTTATGAATGGATGTGGTATTGTGTGTTACGGATGCTGAGTAAGAATGATATTGGTTGGATTGATTGTGGATTATTGGTAATGACATGAACATTTCATTATTTGATAGCATGATTGAATAATTATATCGTTGCATTCATGAGCATAGCATATGCATTGCTTACTGAGAAAGTTATGATCAGATATTGTTCTGATATAAAGCCTAGGGTGGTTCTGCAGACCAGGCGTGGTGTCTTATCAGCTATTGAGCTGGTGTTCGGTGACGACCGATTATAGTCTGCCGGGAGGTTCGGTATGGCTTGGTGTTTCGGGTTTGAGATTGAGATTGAGCTCGAGCATATCATTGCATTTGCATATCATAATTGTTGCATTATAATTATTGTGTTACCCTACTCAACCGCGAGGTTGACAGTGTATTCGTGTACACCTACGATGATCCGGAATGGGGAGTAGATTCTGCAGGTCAGAGACAGATGAGCTAGGAGCTGGGGCAGGAATGTGAGATGTATACTTTGGACCGACTTAGAATTAGATCACATCTAGAGAAGTCATCAGTTGTATTTTCTTTTCTGTTATGTAGTAACTATAATAACCAAGTTTAAATTTTATCAGTTTTATATAAAGTACTTTGATTGTTTTACTTTGTTATTCACTAACTCAGACATTCCGAGATGGTACCAGCTCTATTTATTTTAGAATGTCTTGCTAAAGGCTCTTAAATAAATGGGGGTGTTACATTATTTGCAGAGCGCCAAGAAGCAGCTCGTAAAGATGTTGAGCGGGCATTCGGCGTACTACAAGCTAGGTTTGCTGTCGTTCGTAAACCAGCACTTACTTGGAGCGAGCAATTGATGCACAAAATTTTAAAATGTTGCATAATAATACATAACATGATTGTGGAAGATGAAAGAGATACATATGCCAACTACTCCGACCCTACTGAGTTCGACAATAACGGGAATGAAGAAGGCCATCTTAATGTTGATGATCCCGAGTATGAAGTAGGATATACAGCTCCTATAACTGCATATATTCAAAATAGAAATCGTATAAGAAATGCAAGGGCACATCAAGTGTTAAGAGCAGATCTAATTGAAAACATTTGGCAAAAATTTGGCGACCTCAATTAATGTTCTATTATTATGTTTTTCAACGGTTTTTTAATTTATTGTATTTCCTTTATCGTTTTATGTATTTTTGTATTTAATTAAATTAATGTAATATTCGAATGTAGCCGTTTGATTAAATTGACCGAGTCATTATTTTGTTGTATTTTGAATTTACATTCTCTATTTAAATTACGAACAGCTATATTGTCACTATTACCAACGGCTATATTGTCACTATTACCAACAGTTATATTGTCATCAGCTCTCTATTTAAATTGATATTTTCAATTCACAATTTCTCACATCCAACAATTTCCGACATTCTCACTCTTTTATTAATTTATGTTGTATCAAATTCAAATTACCCGAAAATGACTTACTGGGATGATAAAGTTAGGGAGTTTCAAAGAGACATGGACATGATAAAAGATCATGCTCCTAACTTTGTTGCTCGTTTGAATCTAGTCATGCCAGAAACGGTATACATGAATATGTTACATTGTTCACCACCATTAGCAATGTTGATCTCAATCATATCCGGAAACAAAGATACTGTGCTGAGTCCACCTGTTTTGAACAATGCAACAATAGGTAATGTTATTGCTATTTTAATTAATTATACCAAGAAAGTTAAATTGTATTTTACATAAAATCCAACATATTTTGTATTGCGTTTTTTCAGATACTTATCTTTCGAAAGGCGAAGAACATCGCAAATTAAGGAAAGACGTTTGTTCAACGTCATGAATCCGGAAACTCTATTGGATCTATTATCTGGAGATGGAAGATTTTTCATTACACGTGAGCGTCTCCATTATTATCACGTATACAATGAGGTTACCATGGAGGAAGAGTTCGAATATTTACGCGACCAAAACTTACCGGCAGACCGGTAAGTATTCATCTGGTGATGATTCTGATTATGACATCTGATGACGATGATTCTCACCGACAACAATATGTTTATGTACCATGTCGTTGTTGTGTACTAATGTTTCATATTATTGTAACGGTCGTAGTTCGTGTTTTGTTTAGGTCATTATTCAATAATTTGCTTATTAAAAGTACTGCTGGAACGTTTTAATTTTCGTAATTGTGGTTTGTCCCGTAAAATTAATTACATGTTTTAAATGTTGTGTCTTTTTTATTTTTGAAATTGTCTTGACAAAAATCGAAATCGAATAACTATCGAGTTGAAAACCCGAACAAATTATAAAAAGGGATATTTTATATGGTACCCCTCAATTTTTCGACTTTCTACATGGTACCCCTACACTTTTTAAAACATACATGGTACCCCTAATTGTTGTCATTATCACTACATGTACCCCTAAACTTTATTTCCGTCAATTAAACTTATTTTTAAGCGTTAAATGATTACTTAGACGTATAACCAAACTTGACATTTATCATCTCATGACATAAGGACTTTATTAGAATTAATATCCATTCTTTGGACGTGATAATTTGGCAAAGATCAATAATTTTTCCTTCACCTTTTTTTTAGCCCATGTATATCTATAAATATTAGGATCGAGATGGATATTGAGCCTAATAGAGTCCTTATGTCATGTGATAATAAATGACAAACTTCCTTACGCGTTCAAGTTATCACTTAAAGCTTTAAAATAAGTTTAATTGACGGAAAATAAAGTTTATGGGTACGCGTAGTGATAATGAAAACACTTAGGGGTACCATGTATGTTTTAAAAAGTGTAGGGGTACGGTACCATGTAGAAAGTCAAAAATTTGAGGGGTAGCATATAGAATATCCCTTATAAAAATAATTGTTTGTTGTAAAAAATGTGTGGGGTAGGTTAAAGTAAGAGAGCGAGATAACTGTTGAAAGAGAGTAATGAGGAATAAGTGTAAATTGTTGTTGGAGGAACATTTTGATTGTAAATTGAAAAGTTGAGGAATAATGAGGTGGAGGAGTAAGAAGTAATTAGAGAGAGTGAGATGAGGAGTAGTATTGAGTATGGTTGGAGATGGTCTTAGGCCTGACTCGAATCTCCTAAAGGGCTCTCCAAGTATAGGTTGTTTTTGCGAGCTATAGTCTTAAATTTTAAAAAGTTCAAATAATACCAAATTATGTGAGTATTTGCCTAGAAAATGTCAAAAAATTGTCTCTGAAAAAATCATATAGCTAGTACTTCCTTCATTTTTTTTTATATCACCCCATTTACCTTTTGGACACTATTCACAATCAAGTATTCATGTGATATCTTTTTTGGATTATCTTGATAAGAGGATTAAAAATATCAAAATTTTATAATTTTTAGTAGTATGTAGCTAAAGATATAATCGAAACAAAATGAGTATTGTCAAACGTGTATAAAGAAATGGGGTGATATAAAAAAAATGGAGGGAGTAATATTTAACCCATTTTAAAATCAACAATAGATATTTCGTTGTAATAGCATTTAATTCATTTTAAAATGTAAAACGGATATTCCATTTTAAGCAAGAGTTACTCGTACTCTTTGATATCTGATCCCACATATAGAAAGATAGTGTGTTTTGATTTTTTGTACTAAATTTACACTACATTTTATTTGGATGAAGAGATTTGGAGCAAACCAAAAGATAATGTCCATTTATCATGCATGTCTTATTCTCATTAACTTATCATACATATAAATACATAAGGAAAAAAACCTAACATAACACGTACAACATATATTATACGAACAACAGCCATCTTGTTTGTATTATCCGGTGATACTGAGTTTCAGTACCCTCATACTCGTACCCGCAAAATGTTAGTATCGTAAAAGTTTCTCTATTTTACGTGAGTACGGTGATACTCAAACTCTTCCATATATTATTTCTAAGGGCAAGTGAAACCGGAAGGAAGTTTGCAGCCACATTCATTAAGCAACAAGCTTAAAGCAATCGGAATATTTAGGCGACTACCCAAGATATTAGCCCTAAGAGCAGTGCAAACACAAGCAGCTGCATCAACATCGGCGAGGCCGCGAATGAGGCTACAACAAGGTTCCTTTGGAGGATGCCCAATTCTGATCCCTAGTAAACCATCCAATACACTGGCACATACCTTTAGTTTAAGGGTGTCTATAGGGCATTTTCCATGGGGTTTTTTAGGGTAATTATTAGGGTTGTTTGTCGCGGTAACAAGGGAGAAGAAGACGATGTTGAGGACTATAAAGAC